>OW052069.1:20377222-20977222 GCA_932526445.1 Phragmatobia fuliginosa | reverse complement strand
CGAGAATCGTAGGGCAACTTACCATGAAGTTTTAGTGTAACTAGTAGAATGTATAATTTCCTTATCGATAGCAGGTTACACATTGAGTATAGACTTTCGGTAGAATATCTAGAAGGTTTAAAATACATTACCTTTAAAAGCGCCCTTTGTGCTCGTTCAAGTTCCAAAAAACGTGTCTTGGACGCCCCGCCCCATACCGGAATGCAGTAGGTGATAATTGACTGGACCAACGCGACATATATTTGAGTTAAAAGGTTACTAGTAGTGACATGTCTAAGAGTTTTAAATAACCAAGTCAATTTTCGTATTCGAGTCATAACCATTTCTGTGTGTGCGTGCCAGGTGAGTCGCTGGTCCACCATAACACCCAGATATTTGGTGTCTGTTACTTTATTGATTGCACTGCATATACACATATTACCTTCAGTATTATTGCAAGTATGAATCCTTATTTTAAAGTCTGGGCCGTTCGCCCAACGACAAAGATCGTTTGTCAAAGTTGTAAGCTCTCGCTCAGACTTAAGGCCATCTACTTAACTTCTGCCAGTCAGTCTGTTTAGTCAGTCCTGTCAGTTCAGTATATTTAGTCAGCCCTGTCAGTTCATGTCAGTCAGTCCTGTCAGTTCAGTTCAGTCAGTCCTGTCAGTTCAGTTTGTTTAGTCAGTCTTGTCAGTTCATGTCAGTCAGTCCTGTCAGTTCAGTCTGTTTAGTCAGTCCTGTCAGTTTAGTATGTTTAGTCAGTCCTGTCAGTTCATGTCAGTCCGTCCTGTCAGTTCAGTTCAGTCAGTCCTGTCAGTTCAGTATGTTTAGTCAGTCCTGTCAGTTCATGTCAGTCAGTCCTATCAGTTCAGTTCAGTCAGTCAGTCTTGTCAGTTCAGTATATTTAGTCAGTACATGTCAGTCAGTCCTATCAGATCAGTTCAGTCAGTCTGTCTTGTCAGTTCAGTATGTTTAGTCAGTACTGTCAGTTCATGTCAGTCAGTCCTGTCAGTTCAGTTCAGTCACTCCTGTCAGTCCATGTCAGTCAGTACTATCAGTTCAGTTCAGTCAGTCATTCCTGTCAGTTCAGTTCAGTCAGTCCTGTCAGTTCAGTGAGTCAGTCCTGTCAGTTCAGTGAGTCAGTCCTGTCAGTTCAGTGAGTCAGTCCTGTCAGTTCAGTGAGTCAGTTTAGTTCAGTCAGTCCTGTCAGTTCAGTCAGTCCTGCTGACTGCAAGGTTATCAGTCAAGTGAGAGCCCTACTCTGTGCCACTCCTCCATCTTCTACTTCTTCTATTTACTTTATTTAAATTTAATTAAAGTTTAATTGCAGAAACAATTAACAAATGATTAATTGTTAATTGCAAAACTAACAGTTAACAATTGATTAATTGTTAATTGCAAAACTAACAATTAACAATTAATTAATTGTTAGTTGATATTTTACAATTAACAATTAATCAATTGTTAATTGTTTCCTTGCAATTAAATTTTGCCCAACACTGCTGTCCGGCGACCTAACGGTTGGTAGTTCCACTCCATTCCATTTTATTTAAAATATGTGTTATTGTAGTCGTCATTCCATTTAATTTTTAATTCGCGGAAAACACCGACGCCCGTACTGGTCTACCTGTGCCGGGGGTCGGATGTTCCGCGCTTCATGTTCCTAACGTCGCCATTTCAGGACAAGGGGTGCACCGTACGGGCTCACATTCACTGTTCGGGCTCATATTCTACGTACGGGCTCACATTCACCCTCTGGGTTGAAAACGCTCACACTACGGCTTCAAGTCCACCCTACGGGCTCAAGCTTAGTCTACGGGTTGAGAGCCGATCGCCCTTCGGGTTCAGGAGGCGACCTCCTTCGGGGGCGTTACTCGAGGTGCATACTTCGGGTGACGAGCATCGCCGGCCACCCATCCACGAAGCAGCCTCGGAGGGGTTGCTTAACCCCAGCCAGCTGCAGACTTATTAGGGAAAGGAGAAACCTCAGTGCTTAGATCCTACCCCCTGAGTGTTAGAGACTATAGTGGCGGTAGTAACAGTCTTTTTCCATACTCAAATTAGACGAGCATGAAAATAAACAAAAATCTTTGAAACCTAGTATTAAATAATAGACTAGTTTTAATTTTACAAATAATTTATGGTTTGTTGACACAAATAATAATAATATGTATCCTTATTCGAAGCGGACAGCAGAGTCAACTCTTCGCGGTGTGTGGTATTACTTACAATCAATTCGCTACATATGGTTAAGGTCAAGATGACCATGGCACCCTTCACTGACATTTACTAAGTCATCTGTACACGGTGAAAGCTTTTTCGTAGTCCACATACGCTAGGCAGAGAGGCTGATTGTACTCTTCTGTCTTCTCAATTATTTGCCTAATAGTGTGTATGTGATCCACGGTACTGAAGCCTTTTCGAAACCCTGCCTGTTCCACGGGCTGGATGTCGTCGAATTTTTGGGCAAGACGGTTCGTAATGACCCTTGAAAACAACTTGTATACATGGCTCAGGAGTGATTATGGGCGGCAATTCTTTAGTAGGTTTTTATCTCCTTTCTTGAAGAACAATACCACCAAGCTCCTGCTCTATGCCTCCGGTGTAATGCCAGTGTGAATGACGGAAGTAAATAGTCTTGAGAGCTCTACTAATATGAATGTACCTCCCGCTTTTAGGAGCTCTATTGTAATTCCGTCTTCACCCGGAGCTTTATTGTTCTTCAGTTGTTCGAATGCCACTCTAATCTCGCCCAGATTGACTTGACTGCACGGTTGGCCTAGTGGCTTAAGCGGTCGCCACACCGCTTCCTACTGCGCCAAGTGTCGTGGGTTCAAATCCCACGTAGGATAACACTTTGTGTGATTCACAATTTGTTGTTCTGAGTCTGGGTGTTATTTGTCCGTTTCATGTATGTTTGTAAAGCCCCCCGCGACACAGGAATTTATATTCCTAATGCGGGAGTTGTCTTGTAAAAAAAAAAAAAAAAAAAAAGAAAAAAAAGATCGACGTCGGGAAGCTCGTCTGTGAGGTGGCGTGTTAGTCTAGCACGCGGATCGTCCGCGCTGGGGGTCTCGGGTGGGTGGGTTCCCGAGGAATATAAGTCCTTATAAAACTTTTCTATTTCAGCGAGAACTTCTGATTTAGAGGTGACGGTGGTGCCTTGTGGTGTTTTAAGTTTGATCAGATGGCTATAGGAGGCATTTGGCTTAGCAAAAACTTTTGTGCCGTTATTTTGGATAATCGCATCCTCGATTTCTCGAGAATTCGACTGTCGCATATCACGTCTTATTAGCCTCTTCACCTGCCTGTTAAGTTCCTGACGCTCAGATGGAGTGGTGTTTGTTGTTTCTCGTCTTTTCCTCATTAGATTCAGAGTCTCGCTTGTGAGTTTCGACTTGCGTCCACTGCTCTTCGGTCGAAAGTGTCAGCGGTGTCGTTTACGTCCTGTAAGGTTTCCAACATGGCGAATCGATTTTTTAGCTCCAGCTGGTAGCTTTTGCATTCAGTTTCAACCTGGAGCAGAGTCGGTCTAAGCGTCGACTTTATCAAACGCGCTCGTTGTGTTTTGATGCTTAGATTTAGGGTGCCTCTTACGAGTCGGTGATCGCTTCCGGTGTTAAACCTATTGATCTCGGAGACATCCCTGAATATTTGGCGTTTGTTTGTGATGATGAAGTCGATTTCATTTTTCGTCGCACTATCTGGGCTTAGCCAGGTCCACTTCCTTTGGGGTTTTTTTTGAAAAATGGAATTCATCAGGTATAGCTGAAACTTCGAGGAAGTTTACCAGCTTTTGCCCTGGTGATTTCTGCGCCCATAGCCGAACGGTCCAACCTTGGTTTCGCCATAGCAATAATAACAATAACTTTCTTGTTATGATGCTTGATGTATTGGTTTGCCATACAGGTGGTCTAGATTGAATCGCACTTATAAATAATTCAGTATTTTACAACAAACAATTAACAGACGCGCAAACGCCGAGCGATAAGACCGAACTGGTTTGTTACCCCCGCCAACTGCTCGTGTCGCTCAAGACCGCCGCACTAGGCTCCCGCCTTAGTCACTTCAGTATGGACGCAAAGGCGCTTTTCATATGTTTGATATTTCGCGCCCGTCGCCGCAACCGCGCTAGGCTCGCACTATGGACGCACACATAGTCTTGTACTCCCGCTTTTGCATTGAAATCACCCATGACAACCGTGAAAAAAGTGTTGGTACGAGACAAAGCCTTAGCTATGTCTTCGTACATGGCATCTACCTCGTCGTCAGGATTTACGCGTGATTTTATAGGCGTTTTGGAAACGAAACATTTTAATTAGGAATCATCTATAGTACCAATAAAAATGGATAAATCAATTGAAATGTTGACTATAAAAAAAATCAGTTTTAATATTCATTTTTACTCGATCGACTTTGAAAGTAGTAATGCACTGCAAAGTAGTATGAATGAAACACGCCACGCGCCG
Source organism: Phragmatobia fuliginosa (assembly GCA_932526445.1). Lineage (NCBI taxonomy): Eukaryota > Metazoa > Arthropoda > Insecta > Lepidoptera > Erebidae > Phragmatobia > Phragmatobia fuliginosa. The sequence goes on along the minus strand of OW052069.1, from coordinate 20,972,774 downwards.
GTGACGCTAACAGCTGATTTACAAGTTTACCTATAGGCGCGAGCTAGCGAGTAGTACAAAAATAGATAGACTCCAGTTTGTCTTTCATATTTTACGCGGGCTTAGGACCGTCGGAAATACCTATTTTTTTAAACTTCTTTTCGATTTATTAACCACGTCCGGCGAATTAAAAAAATCGAAGCTATCTACAGAATAATTAACTTACATACCTATTTACAGTTTATTTAACACTTTTCTGTATCAAAGCAACTGGTCAAAATGGAGTCCGCTGCGTTCAATACACAAACGTCCAAGTTTGATACAATTATCTTTTAATTTTCTTAATGTGTCTCTCTAAAGGTAGATGCCATCTCTATCACTCTTCACTTTATCAACTTTAACACTTAACAATTAACATCTCTAAGCACGAGTTGCCGGTTGGATGACGTTTGGTATTACTGACAGTGACCGACTGACGCCAAGGACACGTGACGATAAAGGTGCAGACACATTATCGGACGCTGCTGACGGATGCGGCAGACACAGAGCTGTGCACACTATCTGACGTAAGTCGCGGACGTGACCTTTGACTGACCTTAAGCGTTCGGACGTCCGAAAGAAATCTGGGTGCGGACCAGTGTTGCCAGATGTACAATTTAAATCGTATTCATAAAAATGAAATAATAGCTAGTAATATTATCTAACATGCAGGCACTGGAATAATTTCAACTTTGAGACTTTTGATTTTACATTTAATTAGATTAAAACTGATAATTACAGGATTTTTCTTGTTTTTAATGTCCTCCCTACAATGTATTCTACTCGTTACTATCATTAAATTATACAAAATATTATATAAAGATAGAAATGTAGATTTACTGTTTTTAAATTACAAATGTACAGTTTTCTACAGTTTTTTTGAAGCCCATCTAGAGTTTTGCTCCATGCTGGGGTTGGCAGCCCTGCGCGACCGCAAGCAACGTCCGAAAAGACTTTGCACATTATCGGTCGCGTCCGTCAGCCGCTTCCGATATTGTGTCTTCACCTTTACAGGTGAGTCCCGCGGCGCCCGCGCATGCGCCTACGGGGCACAGTCAATGCAATGCCATGATTGGTTGAAAGACGAAATCGTTGATTTTATTGGCGATTAACGATTTAGATAGATAGATAGATAACTCTTTATTTGTACACCGTTGTTACATATTCATAAAACAGAGCAGAAATGACTTAAATGTAATGTACAAAGGGCGGCCTTATTGCTGAAAGCAATTTCTTCCAGGCAACCTTGGGTTTTACGATTTAAAACGCACAGAATTTCTATTTGTAGACTCCATTTCACGAAAGAAGTCCCGCAGACGCAGCGCTGTATTCGCGCGACATAATGTTGCCAGAGTTAAATATGGGGAAATCAGGGGAAATAATTTATCGTTCATTTACTTTCATTTTATTAACTACTATTTAGATAAAAAAATGTTTGTAATATAATGTATTTTTAATATAGGTACCTATTTGATGTTCATACTGCTAAGGCCAGATTAGTGCAAAATAAATATTACTGTAATTTGTAAAATATAAAATGGAGATGTTCGACCAATTTTAAATTAGAAAAACAAAATAATATTTTAAAGTTTTATTCAAAGTTTTATTTAATAATTATGATCGGTGATACTGTGATCACTGACAGAAGAGTAAATAAAACACAGAATCTGATTCTGTTTCACTATCACTAGCGGTGGATATAATAAATCGATCTATTTCTTCATAAAACCATCATTTTTAGGGTTCCGAAGTTCATCACTCGGAACCCTTATAGATTCGTCATGTCCGTCCGTCCGGCCGTCCGTCTGTCCGTCCGTCCGTCCTCGACTTACCGTCCAAACGGTAAGTGCTAGAAAGATGAAACTTTGCATGAATATGTGTTGTAATTACGCCGACAAAGTGCTACAATAAAATTATGAAAAATATTTTTATTTAGGGTACCTCCCCTACACGTAAAGTGGGGATGTTTTTTTTTCTCGCGGCTACCCAATCGTGTGGGTTATCATTAGATAGGTCTTTTAAAAACAATAAAGGGTTTCTAAGAAATTTTTTTGATTTAGGTATCCATTCGCGAGATATTCCACTTTAAAGGGCTCTTTATTGTAAAAACAGAGCGTCCCCCCCCCTCTAAAAGCTAAACGGCTGGCTCAAAAAATCTGGGAAAATTCGTGAAGGTGGTCCATATACTGAACTTTGAAGGAAAACTATAAGGGATTTAATGACTTAGTTATTTCGGGAGTTATAGAGGCTTAACTTGTAAAATGCGCTCACTTGGAAAACGTCATACAAAATTAACGCATTAAGGCCTCAATCATGAGAGTTTTTATAACGGACGTTAAAAAAGCGTTCAAGTATGAAGTTGCATAATATTATGGTCTATTTCCAACGCCCAAAGTTGAAAATGCAACACTGCTCGATAAAAAAGCGTCGTGTTTTAAAAACGCTGTCGTGTGAAAATATACACTCATTAGCAAAAAAAACGGGTGGTTTCGATTTTCTTCCTGGCTGAAAAAAATAAAATACCGAAAAGGTTTTAATCATTTGAACATGTTACTGGACAGTTATAAAAGTGGCATAATGTTTATAAGAGTACCTTCCAAATTCAAATTTTTGACTGAGCCTGGTTTTCAAAGAAAACAACTTTTAACTACATTTTGTGGCGCGAATTCCCTATAGTTAAAATCGACTCTAATTAACTTTATGTCAATTTTTTATTAAATTATCTGATGTCCTTGACATTTAAAAGTATTGTTATTGCTGTTTAGCAATCTCGAAAATGGTAGATAAAGTGATAAAAACGAGTAAAATTATTGCGCTGCTTGAAGAATGCCGCAGCCAATGCTTCGTGGCTCAGAGGCTAAACGTGAGTCGGTCGACAGTTCAAAGGACCTGGCAGCGCTATCAAGAGACCGGTTCCGTCAAGAGAAGGCCTGGTTCTGGCAGAAAGACATGTACCGAACCACGGGATGATTATTTTCTAGTTAGTCAAGCGTTGAGAAATCGCAAATCTTCTTATGTGGACCTCAAGAACAGACTCGAGAAGTAAGAAATGTGCAAATTAATCTATGGACGGTCAGGAGGAGGCTTCTCGCTGCTAACATACACAGTCGTCGCCCGGCACGCGGCCCTAAATTACTCCGTGGACATGGAGTTGCCAGGCTTAGCTTCGCTCGAAATTGTGTGTCATGGACTCATGAAGACTGGGATAGGGTATTGTTCTCCGATGAAGCCAGTATATCTCTGCATGGTGAAGTCCGACGTCGAAGAATGCTACGTAGACGAGGAGAACGCTTTGCAGAGGCATGTTTTAAAGAAATCACACCTTATGGAGGAGGCTCTGTTATGTTTTGGGCAGAAACAAATTCTATGGATCGTACGGAGTTAGTCTTCATCGAAAACGGTACACTGACTGGACACCGATACATAGCGGCAGTTCTAATTCCTTGTGCACAACCCGCTTTAACCGCTCTTGGCGAAAACTCACTTTATGGACGACAACGCTCGCGCCCACCGGTCTGGCGATGTGGAAGCGTATATGCTAGAAGTTGGAATTCGTCGTTTGGACTGGCCAGCTAGAAGTCCGGACCTCAATCCCATAGAGCATGTCTGGGAAGTTCTGAAGCGACGAGTAAGATTAGTGCAGCCGGCTCCGCAGACCATCAGAGAGCTAAAGAACGTATTCCCCAAGAAACCATAAATTATATACTTGCTAGCATACCCAGACGAATGCAAGCCGTGATTTCAGCAAGAGGGGGTCACACTCAATACTAAACTTTTATCTGCTTTTAATGTATTCAACAAAAACAAAGAAATTAACGCGTTTAATTTTTTTCAACGAGCAGGTACAATAATAGTGTTTTGAGCTTAAACTTCTTTGCTTAAGTGCCCATTTTTTTTGCTAAAGAGTTTACTTGGGAATGTATTTGTTGAATATGAATGTTCTGGCTACACCTTGACGGCGCAGACAGTACACCGAACGTTTTTTTAACGTCCGTTTAAAAAACTGTCGTGTGAATGAGGCCATAAACGTAAACATAACAATTATCTATTGGATACGATTTTAAATGACTGAGGAACCTTTTTCTGTACGTGGCCTGACACGCACTTGGCCGATTTTTAAATATTCTTCCTCCAAATGCATGTTTTTACATGTTTACATTGAGCTGCTCAATCTTCCGCTGTAACAGTCAAAAAACTGTTAGGGGTACAAAATCTTTTGGATCTTGGCCCACGTTTTTCTCCGCTATCCGTCTCTTTACAAGGCTCCACATTTTTTCTATCGAATTGCAATCGCAGTGGTAAGTTGCGCCTTCTTTTGTAACTCTCGTTACAGTTTTCTCTGATACACCTGCAATAAAATGAACAAGTTTAAATGATTATTTTTGTATTTAATTATATTATTGTTGTATCTAACTTTTTAATCTTTTGTTGTGTTGTGTTAATTCCTTTTAAATTTTCCTTAATAAAAATTATGTATAAAAAAAACTTATTACCAATCTGTAAGAAATAAATCGGGAAAAAATCAGTATATGGCAGGCTCTAAAATTTACCTGTCATGGCGACGACTTTCTCGCGAACATTGTTTATTGGCATTAAAACACCGTGATTCTTGTGTTCCGCTTCACAGAACTCTTCCACCTTTAATATAATGTCTCGACCTGCACTTTTTACAACTTTTGGCATCGTAAATAAACCTTATAACGCACTAATCCTAAACTAAACTCACAAAATATCTACCACAGCAAACGCACCTTGATAACATCGACAAACCACCAATTGGCCGATCTCGCCATCTGTCAAATTTAGTTCCACAATTGTCCGCGGGACTTCGTTCGTGAAATGGAGTATAGTATGTACCTATGTGTGATTGAATAGTACTACTACTGGTTCTCACTTTTTATCTGTAAACGATATGAATATCGACTTTGATGAAAAAAAATATATGTTTATTAAATTAACGTCATATGTAGCTTCTGTTATTGATAAGTAATTCAAAATTTTCGGTTCCAAAACGCTTTCAAAATCACCGTGTGTATTCTAATTACCGCCATTTCCAACTCTAGGTCTAAGAGTCATAAGCAATCAAGACGTTATAAAGTCTTTAATTTAATTGACAGTGTCTATTCTAAAATTGCACCCAATTTAGTTGCAATTAATGCACATATTACAACAACCATTATTGCAACTATTACAACAACCGGTATTGCAACTATTACAACAATTACCAAACTCTTGGCTGAATAGGAGATTCGGTATTTTTAGGTAACCACCTCCACCACCCAAATCACCACCACCATCACCACCACCACCACCACCACCGTCACCACCACCACCGGCATCACCATCACCACCGTCACCACCACCACCGTCACTACCACCACCGGCATCACCGTCACCACCACCACCGGCATCACCACCGTCATCACCACCACCACCACCGACAACACCACCAACACTGTTTACACTACCACCGCTACCAACACTACCACCACCGCCGCCACCACCGCCACCACCGCCACCACCACCACCGCCACCACCACCACCACCTCCACTGCCGACAAAACCACCGGCCCCATTATCTACGACGACAACACCACCCCCTCCACCACCCCCTCCACCAGCCCCTCCCGTACCGCCATGATAACCAGCACCCGCTGCACCAGCGAAGAAAACATCACGCCCTCCACCACCCGCTGTACCAGTGAAGATAACACTGTGTCCACCATGGCTGCCCCTACCACCCTTTCCGCCACCATGGCCGCCCTTACCACCCTTTCCGCGACCATGGCTGCCCCTACCACCCTTTCCGCCACCATGGCCGCCCTTACCACCCCTTTTATCAATATTGACGCCTACTGATATATAAGTACTGCCTCTTCCTCTGCCTCTGCCTCCTTTACCGCCTTTGCCTCCTTTGCCGCGTTGACCTCCTTTGCCGCTCGTACCTCTTTTGCTGCTTTTGCCTCCTTTCCTGCCTGTGCCTCCTTTTCCGCCTGTGACTCCTTTCCCGCCTTTGCCTCCTTTACCGCCTTTGCCTCCTTTGCCGCGTTGACCTCCTTTGCCGCTCGTACCCCCTTTGCCGCTTTTGCCTCCTTTCCCGCCTTTGCCTCTTTTATAAGCACTATCACTGCTACTGTCACTTGTGTAATCACTGCTACTATCACTGCTGTTCTTGCTACGGCTTAGGCCACGGCTTCGGAGGACGTTATCTCTGCCACCGGAGTCCCCAACCTTCTGCGAAATATAAGACGAAGTGTGAGATTGTGGTGCAAACAACCGGTTCTACAATCGTCACTTAGTAAACGCTGGAATTGTTTAGATTTTTTTAAAAGAATAATAAGTAATAAAAGAATAATAAAATTGAAGTAGCCTTTGTTATTCTTTATATCATCAGCCAATGAAAATGATGTCAAAGTTAATCCAGACGTACCTCAGATTACTCGGAACAAAGATAAAAAATTGGTTAAGTGCGTGTTACTTCACGCATAGAATAGGGTTCCGTAGTCGGATGACTAATGGTAGATAGATTTAAAACCATTTACAGTAGATAATAATTATGTTTACTTTTTATTTCTTTATTTTTAAGAAATTTTAAAAGTGGGTGCATTTTACAAGTATAAATCCTGAATTAAAAAACCTTTTTTTCCTTGAAAGTTCAATATACGTACTATTATCACGAACTTTTCGAGACTTTTTAGCAAGCTGTTTTGTGCTTTTAAGGCGGGGACGCTCTAATTTCGCAAAAAAAAGTTCTTTAAAGTTGAATAACTCGCAAACAATAGTTTTATCAACTGTGCAATTTTTTTAAAAACCTATCTAATGACACTCCACACGATGAGGTAGACGCGAGAAAAAAACATCCCCACTTACGTGAAGGGAAGGTACCCCAAATAAAAATATTTTTTCATAATTTCACTGTCACTTACATTCTCTGCAAGGTGCTCGAACGGATCATCAATAGACAATTGGTGAAGTGCATAGAAGATCACTCCCTGCTAAATGATCGGCAATATAGATTTAAGCCGAACCGATCTACGGGTGATCTTTTAGCGTATGTCATACACCTGTGGTGTGAGGCTATTGATAGGCATGGCGAGTCATTGGCAATCAGCCTCGATATGGCCAAGGCCTTTGATAGGGTCTGGCACCGTTCGCTTCTCTCCAACTTCCCACATTCGGCCTGCCCCGCAAACTCTGCGACTGGGTCGCCGCCTTCCTGCACCAACGCCGCATTGGTCCTTTGCGACGGCGCGGCCTCTGATTTTAGACAGATAAACGCTGGTGTACCTCAGGGCTCCGTCCTGTTGCCCACACTGTTTCTTCTGCATATCAATGATATGTTAGCCCTTGGCAACTTACATTGTTATGCAGACGATAGCACAGTTCATGAGCGATATTTTGGACACCCTACAGCCAAGCTAGCAGATATTGAAGAAAAACGGCGGGAGCTTGTCGCTAAGCTTGACCGGGTTCTCGGCCGCATCTCTCAATGGGGAAATGAGAATCTGGTCGAGTTCAACACCAAGAAAACACAGAATAGGAATGTCAAACAACAAGATCCAAATATCAATAATACATGTCAGAAATAAAATGGTTATCCAATCTCAAAAAAAAAATATTAGAATGTCATTTTTGCCATTATTCTGGTAAGGAGTATAATGAGACTCAAGGTGGTATGATAGTCTGTTTAATTTAGTTATCAATAGAGCTTACCTATGTACTAAACTGATGCGTGCGTATAATTACTTTATTTTATCTTTCACTGTATCTTATAAAATGTGACTTATCTAACTTGTATCCCTAGCCCTGTCAAGGGGGGATTATTAGTAATCCCTAGCCCTATCAAAGGGTAATAACACACCGACGAGTCAGCAGCAGAGCATGAGTTGCCAGGGCGCCGTTCACAAGAAGAATTTAAATACAAGACAAAACAAACTAAGAAATACTAGATAAAGGTGTGTGTGTGCATATGTCGATGGGCGGTCAGGGAACTCTTCAAGGAAACACTGTTTCTGTCTCACACATACATCTATTCAGTATAAATTTACAATATTGCCAATTCAATCGCATGACATAATTATCAGTCATATAAAAATTAAATTATTATATACATTACATATTACCAGAACTAAAAAAGAGGGTTGACATATAAGAAAGTTCATGGCTTAAGCTTCCCTGGTTCTACGGGCGGCAGGCGGGAACACACGGCCACCTCGATGTATATCCCCGGGGTCCCTCATCGCGTGTCCTTAGGGGACGCGTACCGGTGAACAGAACAGTAAGAATATGTTAAAGTAAAAGAAACGGAACCCAATACGTGACCCAGTAACTGCTCCAGGGTGAGCGGCGCGGAGCTGGCTACTCCTTCTCTTTCAGAAGAAAGGGCCGAGGATCAGCCTGATAAAGCCAGTAGAAGCTCAGGGTATGATTCCACAGTAGCTCTGGACCCTAGGAAAAAGGCACCAACCTGTATATATGTTCACACAAAAGAGACGGCCTGAAATAAAGTTTTAAAAGAATTATAGAAACTTACCACGACGGTTAGTTTTTTCACAAGTACTATTCTCACAGGTAGACAAGCGACACAGAAAGAAATATCTCTACTAAAGTTCAAGAGCGTAGCAGTAATGAATCTTTCAGAGAAGAACACTGGCTTTTATATCCCGAACTCGGACTTTTCTGGAAGCTATCTCCTACCTTCTTACAAAACATTTTATGACATATCGTATGATTCTCAAAGACAAAATATAATTTCACACAGATTAAAAAAAAACAATATCTGTAATAAAAAGAGTTACAAACTATGTGTAATATGTACGACATATTGTCGCTACATATGCTCCCCCTTAAAAAAGATAAATTATAACAATTCCTAGTAAATTTACACCTACTTTCAAAAATGATTTGTCAATAGTAATTAATAGAAATATATGTCGCATCAGGGGTGGCCGAGATGCGAAACATCGGGTCTTCATCATGATCCGACATAGTTTTTGATAAATGTGGGCACTGACTTGGATACTCGAACGAAAGATAATTTAAATCACAACAATAACTTTATTTTACTAACGGTTTTTACAATATGGAAACAGACACGTGCGTTGGTACTGAGCGTATGCCAAGACTGTCCGAGGTAGAATGACCACCGCCATATCTTCCCGCCAGTCATCGCTGCATCCCCTCTACCGACGATCGTGTCCAAGCGGGAGGGCGCCACTTGCGTTTCCGTTGACGATTTATTAATTCACTGAAATAATTCTTAGATGGCGCTGTCCGTCGCACCATAGCATCAATCCACGACATTTCCGGTAACGATTTATTAGTTCACGATCAATCCACGACATATATATAATATAATGTAATATGCTTTGCGTTATTTCAATAAAAAATTGCTGACGTCTGTTGCGACGGGTGGTGTCTGTTTCGCTGCACTGTATAGGTTATTGCGCCTTGACCTCTATTACCCGTTGCATCTGCGCTGATTATTAGCCGCCAGTGTTTTCATTCTTCTTTCGAGGGCCCAGAGTATTCTGTAGAGGATTGCGATGCCGATGGTGATTGCCATTCGACCAATTGCTATGTTTTGCGTACACCGTAGTTCTTCCAAAACAAGGTTTTTAACTTGATTGACTTCATTTTGATTCAGGCAACTCTCTGCGTTGTAGACGATTTGGTCCTTGGAGCTTTGGTTACCCATGGTTCTTCCGGAGATGCCAGCGACGAAAGACGCTATTTTAAAAATGCATTGAGTATTTAAATAGACAGATTGCTTGAGTCAGCGAATGTTGAATCTTACCACCGATTTTTCTGTAGGTCCCGAATACGTCACATACGTGTTCGGGCTATTGTGGTTATTATCCGTTGATGGTCAAGAGGTAATGAGGTCGTTAACCTATAGTATTACTTCTTTTGATAGCTTAGCTACAACCGTATTGGATTTGTAATCAACGCCTTGCTTCTGTGGTACTAATATGGCCTCTAGTTGCGTAAACCATAAGCTTGGTTGGTCACTCAAAAATTCCGGAATGCGGGATAAAATTGAGGTGCCAGCTGCTATTTAAAAGTTTCTTGTAGGCTGCTGCTTGATTTCTTCAAGTCGGCAAAACGCACAAGAATGGGCCGGGGATGATCTTTGTTCGAGGTCCCTATTCTGTGACAGACCCTGATGTCCTCGGAAGAGACTGTTTCTATGCCCAACTTTTTATGGACCAGGTCGAGAATTGATGCGGAACAATCTTCACCCTCAGCCTCCGAAATGCCCAAAAAAAGAAGATTCTTTCGTCGCTGCCTTGACTCAAGATCATCGACTTGCCTCTGACAATCAGAGATTTGTTTGCGAAGCAGTCCAAACATTTTAAACATGAGTTCGCGAAATGTCCGGAACTCATCCGCCACTCTAGCCACAGTATCTTTCGCGGGCACTCCACTGTGTAGCTGGGCCTCCAGTTCCATCATTCTTCGATTGAAGCTTTCCTCAAGGCAGATATACAGGGTGAATTTTTGAGACGGGACAGTAAGGGTAGGTACCTTAACCGTTATAGTTAGAGGAAAACGCTTTTAGAAGACTATATTAGAATTTTTTAAAATATTCTGAACGGCATTTACAGATTTTGGAAAAAATGTACAGCCAGCAAGAAAATGGCCATTTTATGCAAAAACTTATTTTGATGCCAATCGATCCTGTTTCTTATAAGGATCAAAAGTCTCTACTGGACCGACTGAGGTTTGAGTACTAGAAATGTCAGAAATGGCAAAAAACTTTTCCCATACGTTTGTACGGAAATAAATCATTTTAATATGTATTTTAGTCACAGACTATCATAGCTTACATTTAGATGATCTACGAAATAAGTTGCTCGAAACGACCGCCGTTTTAACGAATACATAAGTTCACTCATTTTTGTACTGAGCTACTAGCAGCCGATATTTTTCTTGGATAGATATCATTTAAAATTCTGGTTAATGCATCTTTCAGCTCCTGAATACTGTTGAATTTTTTTTGGAGACTTCGTTTTTAGGTAGCTCCACAGAAAAATATCGGGGCTACGAGGTGGCCGCTTGGTTGAACCATGTGTACCTACCCACTGTGACCCGCACTGCCTATTAAAACTAGAATACGCAGCTGTTGTACAGAGCGCCATCTTGCTGAAAATAAACTTTTTGAAATTCTGACAGGAGCCATTCATCCAACTGGTTTTGGAGATTCTCTAACTCTGACGTCGTAATACACGGCAGAATTAAGAGTACCTTCATAAAATTCCACCATTACCACTCGATACTTGTCGCAGTGGAAATTTATTCGTGTACCACACCAATGCAGATTTCGTTTTCCTATTATTTAGTAAATACGCTTAAATAATAAAAAAAGGATAAAATACATATTAAAATTATCTATTTCCGTACAAATGTATGGGAAAAGTTTTTTGCCATTTCTGACATTTCTAGTACTCAAACCTCAGTCGGTCCAGTAGAGACTTTTGATCCTTATAAGAAACAGGATCGATTGGCATCAAAAAAAGTTTTTGTTTAAAATGGCCATTTTCTTGCTGGCTGTACATTTTTTCCAAAATCTGTAAATGTCGTTTAGAATATTTTAAAAAATTATGGATAGTCTTCTAAAAGCGTTTTCCTCTAACTATAACGGTTAAGGTACCTACCCTTACTGTCCCGTCTCAAAAATTCACCCTGTATATCGACATAATTAGATAAATATCTATATCGATTTTTTTTAAAACCTTGCATCCCTAATCCTGGCCGTGTTTTTATCCATTATGAAATTCCCCTGAACTACGATCACGGAGGAATATGTGATTACTGGCAGACAAGCAATTTAAGAAAATCCGCATATCACTTAGGAGGAGATTTTAGGACATTCTACATCTACAGATGAACGAATGTTACCAAATTCTATTTGACGAAAGTGGCTGGTAGTAGGTGGATGTGGACTTCCCAAGATGGAGATAGTTGGCGCTCTTTGGGAAGACCTTTGCTTACTGTATAGGCAAATAATAGTGTGACCATGGAAAAAATAATAATAGAAATATTTCAGAATCGAGGAACAGTATGTTAGTTTCTCATTTCTTTAGCACATTTAAAAGTAGCTAACTTGCTATGCGAGCTTAGCTCCTGCGCAGAGATGTGGACTCACTTCCTCAGACGTGATCAACGGTTTTCAGTAATTTATTTTAACGAAAAGCAGCTGTTTATCATACCTTTATATCGAGAGCTCGCAAGTAACTTCTGGCTTCTCTGTCATCGCCACCACTGTGAAAATGTGTAATAACATGTCTAATAAATATATATAAATCCATACAAAATAATTATGCGGTGACTGATTAGGAATACATAGTGTCACCTTCCCTGTTCATCCCGCGGGTGTCGTAAAAGGCGACTAAGGGATAAACTACGCAAGACAACATCGATGCAAAGGGAAGGAAAACTTGAAACCAACCCTAAACCAACCCGGCTATGGCCAGCGTAGTATGGTAGGCCAAAACCTCCTTTCTGAGGAGAGGCCTATGTCCAGCAGTGGACTGTTAAAGGTTGTTGATGATGATAATGATAAAATAATTTATCGTACTTGCAATTGCTCAAGGGTTAACTACAACAATAGCTTTGTAAGAGTCGGAAAGGTTCCAAATACTTTTTTTAATAAATACCAATTACCAAACAATAACTTTCCTTTTGACCATTTGTGTGCGGAACTCTAAAAATATAAAACGTTACTAACTACTCTCTTTCGCTTCTCTTTACAGAGATATGTATTACATAGACCATTTAAAGAAATCACCTAAATTGTGTTGTGAATTGTCAATTATAATTTTAACTATTTTTTATTCCGACAGACTTGTGACGACTTTTTGTGAATGTATTGTATATTGTAAATTGTCAAACTATTTGTCAATTCACGACACAATTTACTTCATAATAATACCTCATAAAATCTAGGTATTATAATTAATTTTATTGTAAGAAATGACAAGATCGAGTGAAGTCCGCCGATGGTCTGCACCTAAGTTCACGTTGTGTGACGTCATTCGAACGAGACTATAAATGGAGCAATATCGTGAAGCTTCTTAGAATAATTACACATAGAAAACTAGTCAGCGCGCCCATTTTGAAGCACTTTATATGGAGCCATATGGCTCCAAATGCCGCGTCGCTCCGTTAGTGTTCAATGTCAAAGCACGCCGAACGTGTGTCGCGATAAAAAGAATTTTTATGACGGTTTGTGCAGTCAAATTGTGTCACAACAAATCTGATAAACATAATAACTGTAATAACATCACTTTTCACAGGTAAGCTTTCAATGTTTCATAGTATATTTTAGGTATATATTAATTAGGTCAAAATAGAAATGTTTTGTTTCACTGTTCGGTGTTGCCCGAATATGAAAATATTTTTCCATTTTAACTGACTTTATTGCTCCGACTAATTAATTTTAGAACAGTTGTTACTGATTTTTACGCAGGTATATAATATGTTTTTATTGTAGGTATTTGTGTGATTTAGCGATATTATATACCTATAATTATAAACTAATTTTATTTTCACACGTTTTAAAATGATAACCGTTAGAATTATTAAGTGTTGTAGTTCAAAGGATTCCTATCCACCCTGTTATTGCTGACAAGTGGATGTAAGAAGCTTAGTCGTGGAGAAAAATATTCATGCACAGGCGTAGATAATCTGTTTGAAGATTTGAATTCGTTATAAAAATAATCGTTCTCGTATTATAACAACTACATTACCATACCCATACTTTACCACAGGTTGCTATTTATGTATCATTGCCAATAACAAATGATTATCAGCGGCCGAATCATTTCCCTTCAATCGGGAGCTGGACCTTCACTGACAACATTCCTCAAGTGTATGTGTGCGTGTCGCCGAGCGTAAGCACGTAATCGACACGCCTGTGTGAATCGGTTCAGTGCTTCACTTTTGACACAGCGCTTGTATGTAGACTATCTTTCTATGTGTAATTATTATAAGTGATTATGTATAGAGCTAAATAAACAGATATAGTTTCATGTTCTGTGTAAGATTAAATTGATTTTTTTAAATCAGTAATTATGTTTTTGATTGCAATATAATATACTCGTGACGGGGTGCTTTTTACCAAACTCCACCGAAACGGTTGAACCCGTTTCTATGAAATTTTGTGTGCATGTCGGGTATGCATGATAATCGACCCACATCTATTTTCCATACTAGTACTCATAGGACGCGAGCGGATCCCTGGATATCAGTTAGTATTGCTAAATATATGCGAATCTAGTAGACACTTGTATAGGTTGTTAAGAAAATTGTTAGCTACAAATTGTTAAAAAATATATCTCATTTTTGAGTTTAGGTTTTTTTTAAATTTGACCACCAATTCAATTCTTATAGTTAAGTTATCCGAGAGTTTGGAAGTTCCCAAGTTCAAGTTTCTAGTTCCTAGGAGCAGCTTGAATTAGCGTTTCAAACATTAGGTGATCGAAGAACTTATGTTGCTCATACACATTGTCGGCGTCTAACGCACGGAACTAGCGCATTGTTACAGTTACAGCTGTTTAACATATATAGTGTCAACCTATCGCCGTCCACTGCTGGACGAAGATCTCCCCCAAGGAACGCCAACCATCCTGGTCTTGGGCAGTCTGTATCCATCCGCCGCCAGCCACCTTCCTCAAATCATCGGTCCATCATGCCGCATGTTTAACATACCGAAGTTTAATTGCCTCAAGCTTTCGTGTAGTTGAATAGCGAACGACCAAGCAGTGTATAGTGTGTATAGTGCCAGTGGTATCACACATTAAAATCCAAAAGTGAGGGCCACCACATTCACTGCCACAATACAGGTAGTATGACATATATTATAGTGACCGGCACTCAAAGGTTCATAGAAGGAAAGAAAGATATGAGCTGGCAGTGAGTTCCAGATTTCAACTGTTTGGCGCGGCATTGAAGGGTCGAAACAGTTCTAGTGCTTATATCTTTCACTCTATGGTGGCGTTAGAGACCAGCACGGATTGTCCTATAGAAGAAGGGAGAGGGTGGGATCAGTTGGAACAGCTATTCAGAACACTCCATAAGGTAAAGGAGATAGAGAACTGCGACATCTCTTCATGCGACATTCTGCAAATCCTCGAAGAACTCAGCGGCTTCGGATTGTCGATAATGCCGACTGCTCTCCGTTTCAACCAAACATTTTGGAAACACTTTAACTATTTGTAACATTCCAACTATTACTCGTTTCTTTATCAATAATATGTCACACTAATCTTGGAACAGTCGACATATACACTTCATGTAAAATTTGCACTATTACTGAAATGTTCTTTATGTTTCCTTAGAAGTTGAATTAAGACGCTGTTTAAGATACTTACCCTGTGGATTGACTATTTTTCAACCAAGCAATTATTTCCTGCGGTTTCAGGTAACTTCTGCAAACAAACCATCAACGTTTAACTTTTGTGGTAATTGTACCTTGTGCTTATCGCAGGGAAACGTCTACGTATGTAGCAAATGTTTATTTTTATTTGTATATATATATATATATATATATATATATATATATATGTATATATATACAGGGTGTAAAAAGACTGAAATCGAAAACTTTATGGTTGTATTCAGACCATGATACTGAATAGGTTTAGCGAAAAAAAAACGCAAAATATATGTTAATTTATCTAAGTTCTTTTTTGTATTTTTCTGGTTACATACACATAGTACAACATAATAGGACACTAACAACCTAATTATCTCATTTAGAAAACCAAAAAATAAATAAAAACAATAAAACTGCAATGTATTTATAAGTAAAATCAGTTGACCGGGGGTCATTACACAGTACCGCACGCGGTTCAATGACCGCGGCTAGGGCGCGCGGGCGCGTCCCGGCTGCAGTCGTTACCTAACACTAACTAAAACTTTAAACGAAATCACTCTCTAATCTGACTTTCTGATGGGTTATCAACCAACGCGTAAATAATAATGGTATCCTGTGCACTTGTTATTTTTTTGCGTTCGTATAATGAAATCATTCATCGTCTTCAATGAAATTCAAGTTTATTTTACGTCGGGAATCGAACCCATAGCACCGTGCGTCTGAAGTCTTAAGCCTAGACGTGAGTCTATGCCTACGGTTTTCTGATTAGCAATGCCGATTCGGCAATCTATTCACATTCGCTCTTCTTACATACCGTGTGAGAACCACGCTTCGGCATGAATGAGTCAGTTCGACCAGAGTGATACCACGGCCTCACAGAAAACCGGTGTGAAACAGCGCTGGCGCTGTTTGTGCCGCCTTGCCGCCTATAGTATTGCGGCGACAGTAATCGCTTACCATCAGGTCATACTTCAGCTCGTTTAAACCCTATTCCATAGAAAAAAAATACAAAATTTCCAATACAAAACGCGAAATTTGTCCAGGAAACCTACGGATGCATCTAGCCGTAAAATTTTGAATTACTTTGAAATTCTCATTAATTTACCTAAACACAGAGGACGAAGCGCTGTAGCGGCAAGTTTAGTGTGCCTTTGTCGGCGAATATCAAAGAATCGTGATCTTTGAGTTTATGCGACAAAGGGTTTCCGATGTCATGTCGTAGGTATTACCTTTCGATACGTCAGATCGGCGGCGTGTTTCAAAGAACTATAATTCCCTAATATTATAAATAGGTACGAACTAGACCAGTAGGTCTTCAATGTTCGCTCAGTCTGGACAGTTGCGTGGTGCATTATAAATTTTTTTAAGGGATTATTATGGGAATTTTTAAGGGACTTTCACGAAAGTTTTGTGTTGTAATTTTCCTTTTTAGGGTTCCGTAGCCAAATGGCAAAAAACGTAACCCTTATAGATTCGTCATGTCTGTCTGTCTGTCTGTCCGTCCGTATGTCACAGCCAATTATTTTCGAAACTATAAGAGCTATGCCGTTAAATTTTGGTCAGTCGATATATTCTGTGAACCGCATCAAGATTATTGCATAAAAATTGAAAAAACACAATACATTTTGGGGGTCCCCATACATGGAACTGAAACTCAAAAAAATTTTTTTCATCAAACCTATCCGTGTGTATCTATGGATAGGTGTTCAAAAATGATATTGAGGTTTCTAATATCATTTTTTTCTAAACTGAATAGTTTGCGAGAGAGACACTTCCAAAGTGGAAAAATGTGTGTCCCCCCCCCCTCTTACTTCTAAAATAAGAGAGCGATAAAACAAAAAAAAATATATGTTGTACATTACCATGCAAACTACCAACGAAAATTGGTTTGAACGAGATCTAGTAAGTAGTTTTTTTTTAATACGTCATAAATCGTAACACGCAATTTACCTTTCATCCAATCAAAACACTAGTATAAAAACATCGATAAAAGTTACAACGAACTACAAGAACTTTTATATGATGTTACTTGCTGATACGGAACCCTTCATGGGCGAGTCCGACTCGCACTTGGCCGATTTTATTTAAGTATAGTATAGTAAGTTAATTGTTTATTTTTTCGTTTTTTATTCTCTTGTCACCTAATTTGTGTTATTTTTAGAATAGGTACTTATATTTTAACAGTGATAGTGATTATTTATAATGTTTAGTGCGAGGGAATACGGCCAAATGATTATGTGCTATGGTGTAGCCCGCGGAAGAGAGTTTTGAATAATGAGAGGATTACATCCCAAAGGCTAAAGGTATCCAGAAGGCCTAGAAGTAGATCTTGGAGTGGATGAACAGGTCTTGGTTCTTGTTGAGAGAAATCCTCGGGTTGGAACACGAACTACGGCAAAGTTAATTAGAGGTCATGGAACCCCAATATCGCATCAAACAGTGCATAAGATTATAAGAAAAAATAATAAAATAAGCTCAGTTTGTGCCATTTCTGGGTCGACCGAGGCTCTCGCAGAATTAGGTAAGTAGCGTGAAGTCACTAGGTAGGTATTTTCGTTAATAGGGAACTTTACCGACGCCGCGACGCATAGGTAGATAAATTAAATAGTTATGAAAGGCATTGACCTAGCTACTCAGTGCGCGCATACATTGCTGGCTTCGGAAATTAATAAAAATCTTGATACATTGTTTTTTCCGGCTACAATTTTTTTTAAAGACAACTGTTTGTTTTTTTTAGTTAGTTTTAGGGTGCTGAAGCTGCATCTTTCGTTTTCGGAAGTCGTCTGGTTACACCCTGTATATATATATATATATATATATATATATATATATATACACGGTGATTTTATAGACGTTTTGAAAACGAAACATTTTAATTTGTAATCATCTATAGTACCAATAAAAATGGATAAATCAATTGTAATGTTGACTATAAAAAAGTTTCAGTTTTAATATTCATTTTTACTCGATCGACTTGGAAAGTAGTAATGCACTGCAAAGTAGTATGAATTAAACACGCCGCGCGCCGGTGACGCTAACAGCTGATTTACAAGTTTACCTATGCGCGAGCTAGCGAGTAGGTACTTCGTAGTTTGACTCCAGTTAGTTTGTTCTTCATACTTAATATGGGCTTAGGACTGTCGTATTGTCGGATATACCTATTTATTTAAACTTCTTTTCGATTATTAACCACGAATCACATCAAATCAATTTATCAACGGATTGTAGGACTGCGGCGTTAATACCTATTTTTTTAAAACTTCTTTTCGATTTATTAACCACGTCAGGCGTGTTAAAAAAATCGGAGCTATCTACAGAATAATTAGCTTACATACCTATTTACAGTTTATTTAACACTTCTCTGTATCAAAACTGGTCAAAATGGAATCCGCGTTCAACACACAAGCATCCACGTTTGATACAATTGTATTTTAATTTTCTTAATGTGTCTCTATCACTTTTCACTTTATCAACTTCATCACTTAACAATTAACATCTCTAAGTACGAGTTGCCGGTTAGATGACCTTTGGTCCGTGGTTAGATGACCGTGACCGACTGTCGCCAAGGACGCGTGACGATTGAGTCCCGCTGCGCCCGCGGGGCAGGGGCACAGTCAATGCAATGCCGTGGCCCATGATTGGTTGAAAGACGAAATCGTTGATTTTATTGGCGATTAATGATTTACGATATAAAACGCATAGTATTTCTGTTTGTAGT
Organism: Phragmatobia fuliginosa; assembly: GCA_932526445.1. Lineage (NCBI taxonomy): Eukaryota > Metazoa > Arthropoda > Insecta > Lepidoptera > Erebidae > Phragmatobia > Phragmatobia fuliginosa. Next base: position 20,953,659 of record OW052069.1, on the reverse strand, counting down.
ATGTACCTACGTGTGATTGAATAGTGCTACTACTGGTTCTCACTTTTTATCTGTAAACGATTTGAATATCGACTTTGATGAATTTTTTTTTATATATTTTATTAAATTAACGTTATATATAGCTTCTGTTATTGATTACTAATTCAAAATTTTCGGTTTCAAAACGCTTTCAAAATCACCGTGTATATAAAATAAAAATAAACATTACCTACTAAATTTATTGGGTCTCATGAAGGTGAGCTGATGTTCCATCTTTCGTTCTTTGGACAGTTTCTACTTCTCACATGGTGTCGCATGTGTGTATTGAAACGTTTAAATTTCACAGAAGGTAGGCGGGCATACTTACTTAATCATACTGAGGCTGATCATCGAGTCTGGAAGTTTATTCTCTTCATGGTTTAGGATACTAAGGACGAGTTCCTCAATTGAGTCTTTGACGTCCTGGTTGACCTAAAGACAGAAAATACTTTCACAATTACTAAATAAACACTGAGATAGAAATTACCGTACTGCAATACTCTTTCTATATACGAAGACCTAAGAAATCAATATGTGTTTTGTTTATCGTAAATAAATAGAAATCATATTCATATGTAATATCATATGTTTGAACAATGATTGCTTCAAGGAAGAAGTCAATTTTTAGGGTTTCATAGTTCATGACTCTTAACCCCTATAGTTTCGTCATGTCCGTCCATCCGTCCGTACGTATGTCTGTCCATCCGTCCGTCCAAGACTTACCGCCCAAACGGTTAGTGCTAGAAAGATGAAACTTTGCAAGGATATGTGTTTTTATTACGTTGACAAAGTTCTAGTATAAAATGATTTGAAAATTTGATTTGGGTATCCGTTTGTAGGTTAATCTACTTCAAAGGACAAACCTCCCCTCTGAAAGCTAAACGGCTAGCTCTAAAAATCCGATAAATTCATGATGATAGTACTTACATACATATTTCATGTCATCGTCATCAACAGTCCACTGCTGGACATAGGCCTCTCCTTAGATAGGAGGTTATGGCCTACTATACCACGCTGGCCAGACGGGTTGATATAGGGTTGGTTTCAAGTTTTCCTCCTCTTTGCATTGATGTTGTCTTGCGTAGTTTATCCCTTAGTGGCCTTTTACGACACCCGCGGGATGATTAGGGGTGGTGACACTCTGTATTCTTAATTCGTCACCACACGGACACCACAAAGCCGTTAAAGTTAAGCACAAGCATATTTCGTGTGCTTAACTTTAACGGCTCAGATAAGTTCAGGAGTTATAGAGGTCTAACTTGTAAAATGTCCTCACTTGGAAAACTTCATACAAAAATAACGAAATAATATGTAAACAACAATTCTCTATTGGAAATGATTTTAAATCCTTGTGTCATTATAGATGACTATAGAACCCTATTCTATTTGTGGCCGGACATGCACTTGGCCCACTTTATTTACTTGATATGATTTATGAGAAATGTGTTAATTTACATGAAACGCTCTGTGGCTCTCCTGCCGCTGCACAGAGCTCGCCTTGGGCGTGTCTGTTGTGGACTTGAACATTTCTATTAACGGTTTTGCAACTTTGGTGTCTCTTAGGAGGACCATCAGCCGAAGGATTGAGTTGAGAGACCAGTCTTTGGAATCTTCATAATGTGTAGGTTTCCGGATGAGAGACGCTAAAAAAGAAAATTAAAGTCAGTCAGCATCGATGCAGTCGCAAAATCGCCGATCTTCGATGCTAAAAGTAGCTAGTGTGCTGTGCTAAAGAATTGGGTAAGGTGGAACTCCTAAGATGATTTGACCCCAGAATTGTTGCTATTCAACGATTAGGTGATTATGAAATTTGAACTGCTGTTTTAAAGAATTTTGTTGCGGTCGTGTGCCTAAAATATCGCATTATAAGGTTTGTAGAAACCACCGAGTTGGATGTTTTGGGCAAGATACGAGTACACAACTTACATAGTATTGCCATAAATAAATATGCCGGCGTATCGATTATTTTAGCTGGCAACACTGTTAAGTGTCTGAAGGTAAGACACTGACGCAACACCGGGCACTGGCGCGTGCGACCGGTGACCGCAGGGATGGGAATCATTGACACTTTAAAATAATAAAAACGCGATTGAATGATTGATTTTAGTCGATTACTTTCATGTCATTAGTCATAGACAAGGATCACGGGTGACAATGGTTTTATCCCTTCCCTAGATGATTATTGTTCGTTCATTCGTTCGTGAGTTCCTTTAAAAATGGAACGTCGTCGTTGACGAGCAGAGTTGTCGCGGATCGTCTCGTGTGAGCACCACGTGTTCGGTGGAGTGTCTTATTTAAAATTATTAATCATGGGCTGCTATTCAATGTCCTAACTGTATTTCGTGATCGAGTGCTACAATAAAGTGAATGTACGAGAACAATCTCCTCACCCGCTAAACTCACGTCTACCCTCAATTAGAAATATGAGGCCTACTAACGTTCCCAGTGGATTCAAGATTTAACATCAGAAGTGGGATACGCAGGGTAACCACCTGAGGAGAATAGTGTAAAGTGAACAGCAGTGAGCAGCCCGGACAATCAAACTGTTTACAAAAACATGGTGATGAAAATCTCAATTACTGGCGACCGCTAATCCGCAACAATCGGAATTTAACATTACCGTAAGGCTGATTTGTTTTGACCACGACGATATGTCAGCGTTTTGGCACACAAGGGCACAGCATTTTGCACATGATTTTCTCTATCGAGTGTCGCGAACAGCGAGAGGGTTCTGAAGAGCCGTCTAAATGAGACTTCGGACAGATCTCAGCTATGTATGCGGACAGGCTGGATATGTCGCGTCAGTTTGTGAGAAGCGCAAGGGTTCGGAGTTACAACAATTAAGGAGGTGCACATCTGTAAACATGAATCGGCGGGGAGCAAAGGCAACGCAGAATCCGGTGAGATCGTTTCTTTTTATTTTCTCGTTGATAGTGGGCATGCTTGTTGGTTATTATTTTACACAGTGTCGTAGTATCGGGGGTAATTAAAAAAAAAAGAAGAAAAAAAAAAAGGGAACCGTAAGATGTTTCTCGCAAATACAAAATCGCGTTCGCATATAACATATCACGATTACGTTACTATTTTACGTTGTGCCGAATGGAACGATAAACGGTAAAGTAATTCTATAGGCAGTGATTTTTTTAAAAAAAAAAAACGAGTACGTCAGTGTGCAAATTAACCGTATTGATTTTTTGTTTTCTACAATAGGAAGTGAGTTTCAGCGAAAAGCATACCCAAAAGTAAGCTAAGCTCTTGAGGATATAGATACTGACTTAAACTGTGTGTACAAAATCAAATCAAAAATCTTATTATTTAGTTACGAAAATATTCTGAATTCTTTATCGATGGTTTACCAGGGCATCGCGTCTTTACAGGAGATTTACGGGTAGACCCTATTGATCAATATAGGAGTGTTCAAGAACGGGGGGGGTTCGGCCCTCCTAGAAGCGTAAGTTATTTACGGTAGTTCCTCACCCTCACAAGATGGTCAATATGGGTATCTAACTAAGCCCTTTGATCTTAGAAATTCGGCTGCAGTCTATCAAAGGTGTATCAACAAGGCTTAGTTATAAACTTGGAATTAGCGTTGCGCTGGGTTACCTTGATTATGGACTTGGTTTCTCTGATAATCATTCCCATTGTCTGGAACGTTGCTTTAACCCTGAGAGCATTGTCAGACGCAGTTTTCCTTTTTTTATAGAAATGTAGGAGTACATTTTGTGGGTCATGTAGTTAGAGCAGGAGAAGTGATCGATTCTCCTACCCCGAAGATTGCTACTCAGAATAGACAGTTCTTGGGCCTTGTCTCCTACTTCAGAAACTTTATACCCAAATAATACTCGTATGGTAGGCCCACTTTATTCACTGAAGGGGACAATAAGGTGGACGGACCTACATGACAATATTTACAAGAAAACTGTTCAAATACTGAGCTCAGGAGTCTGTACTAACAATATTAGATCGTGAAGCGGCAGCTATTGAGTTTCACACTGATGCCAGTTCTAACGGTTATGGGGCCATAATCATTCAAAGAAAGAATGGTTTGCTACATGTTGTCATATCTTAGTGTCATATTTTAGTTGACGAACGACTGACGCAGAATCGCGATTTCATTCGTAGGAACTAGAAACTATCATAGTCACCTGAGTAGTCGAGATCTTTAAACAGTGTTTGTATGGGCAGCATTACACAGCATACACCATTAGTGGTGGGTATTTCTACAGGAGTCAATATTGTGCATAAGGTGCCAACAAGTAACATGCTGATTTCTTGTCTAGACATCCAATCCCAAATACAGTTTGTGATGACTCTAATGCCAGTACATTATCAGATGAAACTGTAAACGTAATATTAGAATACTGTAGAGGACCGGGTGTCGTGTTCCTCCGACACAGAGGGGGGATCCTCCGACCAGGCGAGGTGGTCGTGCCTGGTGGGCCGCTGCACAGCGGTTGGTGTTGGGATGTAGTGTGTGTGCTGGTTCGCGCGAGAGTTTCTCCGTCGCGATTCAAGATTGGTAGTTGCTCCGTGTAGTTCTTACCGTGTGTTCTTCGTGGTTCAGTGTTTCTTCGCGTGATGGCGCTGACTGTTAACTTTATTATGGGTAGTTAGCGGTAGAACAAAATCGTGATATCGAAATTCGTGACCTCATTAACAAAAATAAGAACAAAGAAACCTCGGACTACTCGCACCATGATGTGCGTAAGGGTAACCAGTTTCCGGTTACCAATAGCTCCGTGATCCTTAACGTGGACCTTAATTAATCATGTTCCTTCGGAAATTAAGAAACTAAGAACTATTTGAGCATTATTGGTTTCCAGAGATGACCAAGTAGGTACGTAAGTTTATTGATTCTTGTACAGTATGCAACGCTTCGAAAGACTGCTCCGGGTCCCAACAAGTTTCGTCAGCAGCCCGTGGTTTCCGTTGCTGGGCTCGGGTCTCCTCTTGGGGAGGATTGACGCCGTGCGTCACCGCCCTGGTTGTGGACTTTTGGAACGAATTGTGGCTGCGTGGTCTTGCCGTTGGATGGTGTTTTTCTGGAGGGCCTCCAGCTGGGCTTTGCGGATGCTGTCTTGTGGCGGCAGCCGGGACTGGCTGCTTGGCGTGGCCTTTGGGTTGCGGTGGCGCTCGTGGCGTGTCGTGCCACGGGTGGTCGCCCGTCCGGTTCTGGCCGCGCCGTCGTTGCTTGCCCTTGGTGGTTGTTTCCGGTCGCCTGGGGCCTTTAGGCTTGGCAAGTTGGCTTTCATCAATGCCTAAGGACACGGGTCCTGACATGCGATTCACATAGATATTGCGGGGGATTGGGCGGTAAAGACGATGATGATGTGCGTGTCTTTCATTACTCGGCATCTCTCGATGCTTCTACCTTAATCCAATCTCTCAAGAGGGCTGTTTGCCTATTTGGTGCACCGAAGCGTGTAAAAGCAGACTAACGTAGGTGTTATATAGGTGCAAACTTCAAACGGTGTTGATGTGGGCATAGTGTACAGCTTCACCTTATCGGTACTGGTTCCGGTAGGGCTAACGCTAAGCGTATAATGCGTACTCTAAAATGTCTGCTCACAATAGTAGAGAACAAACCCAACAAAACTTCTGTAAGTTCAGCTCGCCTTTAATACCACTAGATCCAGAGTAACAGGCTACTCCCATGCGGAATTAATGCTTTACAAACGAGCAATGTAGAATTTCAAAAGACTATACGTCAGAGGTAGAACGCTTCATCCGAAGTAGAGCAATAGTGAGTCCATTCAGTGCAGGCAATTTCGTCTTTATCAAGGATAGCGAGTGTAACCAAACCAAACTACAATGAAACTTCAAAGGTAAGGTCATTCTATTGTCAAGGTACCAGATCATTATAGAGACGAGCTGAGAGACGTTGGTGGGTCTAACCTAACCTGTAAGTATGCTCATGAAATTCGAAATGTAGGTATAGTCATGACAATGGACATAACGTCCTATGAGGAAAGTGATGCAGCATCGACATCTAGTCCACATACTTTAGCCTCTGCCTCCGAACATGACAAGTACTAAAGGTGAGTTTATAACGTTTGTGCACTCTTCTTCGTTCTTCTTCTTCCTCAGCATATTTGCATCCACTGTTGGATATATGCTTCCTACATGGTTTTCCATACGCTTCTGGATGCGGTGTGTCTAGTCTTTCTTTATATCTTCCGACCACCTGGCAGCTGGTCTACCAACACTTCGACTTCCTGTTCAGGGTCGCCAGAATAGTTATATGACTTCATCTATCGTAGTTTCTTCGGAAAACATGTCCGGCCAATTGTTATTTCAGTTGCGCAATTCATTTGTGTATATTCTGTTCTTTTATCAATAACCGATCCAGAGAACGTACGTAGAGTATCGATCCAGAGCGTGCGTACGTACGTAATGTAGCGAGCGTACACTGGATGGGTACTCGGTTGGCACGTGTCTGAAAAAGGGGGCTGGTCTGGAAAACGGATCGATGCCTCTGATCAGACTACGCGGTATGTAGCCTTATTGATGGGTAGTTAATAGGCGCGTATCTGAAAAATGGGGCTGGTCTGTAAACCGGATCGATGCACCTGATCAGACTTCGCGATTTATAGTAGGGTTGATGGGTAGTTGGTAGTCGCGTATCTGAAAAATGGAGCTGGTCTGTAAACCGGATCGATGCACCTGATCAGACTACGCGATGAGACTGGTGGAAGAGACGCTGATGGTTGTCCGGTCCGAGGCACCATGTGAGTTGGTGATCGGTCGAAGGGACGCCTGAGGTCAGTTGTCTGCCCAGTGTGTGTGTGTGTGTGATTGGTGGAAGGGGCGCTGACGGGTGGTCAGGTCCGATACACCATGCGAGTTGGTGGTTGGTCGAAGGAACGCCTGAGGTCAGGTGGACGCCCAGTGTGTTTAATTTAGATGCGAGGGGTAAAGATCGAGATCTTTTTAAACAGGTGTCATGAATTGGTAGCGAGTCAGTGATGGACGAGCGATTTTTTTTTTCTCTCTGATTGACGAGGAGTACGAGACCTGTAGAGGTGAGTGATCGCACAGGGACGTGCGATTGTCAGTATGGCCGTGCCGGCGTATCGATTATTTTAGCTGGCAACACTGTTAAGTGTCTGAAGGTAAGACACTGACGCAACACCGGGCACTGGCGCGTGCGACCGGTGACCGCAGGGATGGGAATCATTGACACTTTAAAATAATAAAAACGCGATTGAATGATTGATTTTAGTCGATTACTTTCATGTCATTAGTCATAGACAAGGATCACGGGTGACAATGGTTTTATCCCTTCCCTAGATGATTATTGTTCGTTCATTCGTTCGTGAGTTCCTTTAAAAATGGAACGTCGTCGTTGACGAGCAGAGTTGTCGCGGATCGTCTCGTGTGAGCACCACGTGTTCGGTGGAGTGTCTTATTTAAAATTATTAATCATGGGCTGCTATTCAATGTCCTAACTGTATTTCGTGATCGAGTGCTACAATAAAGTGAATGTACGAGAACAATCTCCTCACCCGCTAAACTCACGTCTACCCTCAATTAGAAATATGAGGCCTACTAACGTTCCCAGTGGATTCAAGATTTAACAAATAAATAATAAATAAATAAACAGCCACGGGACTCGGAGATAGATAATAATAAACAATTATTTATTTTCAGACAGGAATTTTAGTTTCATGTTGTATTATGTAAAATATAAGAATATGATAGTATTCTTATTTATTTATTTACAACTTCATGCAATTTTGTACATCGGCGGACTTAATGCCCAAGGCATTCTCTACCAGCCAACCTTTGGGGGGTGTAGAGATATAGTATGGTAGGTGCATCGAGGTTAGAGCTGTACAGAGTAATATGGGGTGCTGCTGGCTAGAAAACCTCCACGTGGTGCACCCTGGGCGCTGGCGATAGCACTGTTCCTCCTTATTTCCTCCGCGTTATCTGGAGGGGAGGATTATCGCCAGCGGCGAATATTCTAGCTGGAGAGGAAGCCATGTCATCGGCTCCTGGGCAAGGCCTGGTCCAGCGGGGCGGGCGTTTCCGCCGGTTCCCCTGCTGGCTCTTCGCTCCTCGGAGCATGGAGGAGGTTAACCTCGTTAAAAAACCGAAGGTGGGACCCTTCATGGGTCGGAGTTTCTCCCGCTGGTAGCGGTGGAGAAAGGAGGGCGGGCTCGGCGTGTACTTACACTACCACCGAGCAGGCAGGGGGACGTATTCCTCCTGCCACCGTCGGCATAGCGTAATCCCGGCTCTGTCCGGGGACGTGGGTCTTGGCTTAACCGCCCGGACCGCGAGGAAGAAAACCTCTATAAAAAATTACCCCGAATCCCAAGTTCTGGTGCGTGGCCAGGGGATGCATGGCTGATGGGAAGTTCAGTCGCAAGCGCACCCCAAGCCGAGGTACCTGCGGCCCCCTCGGCTGGGTTAAAAATTTTCGCTTGCCCGGGTATTGGGGGATCTCTGCCCGGGTCGACCTTTATTTCTCCCCCAATCGTGGGTTCAAATATGGAAAATGAAAACAAAAAACAAACGAAACAAATAAACAACGGCACGGAAAACCAAAAACATAACGAAACGGCACTAACAACGGACACTGATGTGAAGAAAGGAAAGGGAAAGAAGAAGGGCATCCTGAAGGGGAGCTCTTCTGGAGTGGACGTCTCTACGTCGATGGAGGCTGTGGTGGCACTCGGGCCGCCCACCTCGGTGGGGCTCCCAGCAGTCAAAGGGACTACTGGGAGCCAAAGAAGAGGAAGAAACGGGCGTTTCGAGCGGGAACGCTCTAAGTCGGCAGTCGCGAGCAGGAGCGACAGCCGAAAGCGGGAGGCGAATAATCCGGACAGCGACTCGTCCATCGAGACGCCAGTCGCGAAGGGCGTCCGCACAGACGAGTCGCGAGCCCCTGTGTCACTGCCGACGGACTCCGTGTTCTCGAATGCGGAGTCCTACAGGAGGAACAGGGCGGGCAATGAAGCCGAAGCGGAGGAGGAGATCGCCGATCTCCTACTAAAGATTCGGGAGCCGGTGGAGGGGGAACCCCCCAAAGCTCCCGTGTCCGTGCAGGAGAGGGCGAGCGCGGCGGTGGCCATAATCAACAAAGTGGCCATCAAGTCCACGAACCTGAAGGGCGTCTTCGTGAAGGCCCTGAAGGACTCCTCCTCCGCCTTGTCGGAGGTGGTGGGGAAGCTGTGCGGGGATATGGCGCGCCTCGACGAGGCCAACACCCGCCTGATTGCCCAGATGGCCGAGCTGAGTGCGCAGTTCGCCCAATTCCGGGCTCAGCGTGCTCAGCCGGTGGCCCCGGCCTTGCCTGGGTCATCTCAGCCGAAGGCCCCGGCCCCGCCCGGGCCGTCTAGGGCAGAGGTACCGGCCCTGCCCAGCCCGTCTCGGGTAGAGGTCCCGGCCCCACCAGCGCCACCTCGGATGGAGGCCCCGGCCCCGCCTGCGCCGTCTAAGCCGGAGGGCCCTGCTGGCGGCGAGTTCCCTGACGCCATGTTGCGTCAGGCGCTCGACGCTATGACGCGGATGTTGGACGGGCGACTGGCCGGCCTGGAGGCGAGGCTTCCCCCCGCGCCGGTGGTCCGCCCCCCGCTCGCGTCGCAGAGGCCCCCGGTTGCCACCCTGGTGGGAAGCCGCGTCACTTACGCGGCGGCGATGGCGGCCCCGGCTCCCCAAAGGCAACAACAACAGCCGAAGAAGGGGGCCGGAGCACCGGCCCAGGCGCCGGCCAAGGCACCGGCCAAAGCGCCGGCCAAGGCACCGGCCAAAACGCCGGCCAAGAAGGGGCCTCAAACGGCGCCCTCAAGTGGGGCGGACTTCCCCCCGCTTCCCACTCCGACGCCTCCGACGGGTTCCTCGGGACCAGCCCCCTCTAACGAGGGTTGGCAGGTTGTGGGGTCCTCGAAGAGGTGCCAGCAGCGGCAGCGAGCGCGGGCGAGGAAGGCCGCCGAACGCGCAGCCCAAGCCCCGCAGTCTCCGCCGGTGGCGGCAGCGGCCTCTAAGAAGAGGCCGCGGAAGCTGCAGCCGCCTAAAACCGCGGCGGTGGTTGTGACTGTGTCGCCGGAGGCGGCCAGTGGCGGGCTCACATACGCGGCCCTCTTCAAGGGGGCCCGTCCCGGGCTCGCCGCTGAGTTCGGGGCCGCGGGGATGAGGCTGCGCCGCGCCCAGACGGGAGCTCGAGTATTCGAGTTCCCGGGGGCTGAGGGCGCCAAGACGGCCGACACCTTCGCCGAGAGGCTGCGGGAGGTGTTTGCCGCCCAGGACGGTGTCAAAGTCGCCAGGCCCACCAAATGCGCGGAACTGCGCATATCGGGTCTGGACGACTCCATCACGTCGGAGGATGTCCGCGATGCAGTCATGGAGAAGACTGGCTGCACCGCGGGCACCATCCGAGTCGGCACCGTCCGGCCGGGCCCGGGAGGCCTCGGCTCGGTGTGGGTCAGCTGTCCCGTGGCGGCGGCCAAAGTTTTGGCCGACGCCGGGAGCATGCTCGTCGGCTTCGTGAATGCCAGAATCACGGTTCTGGCCGCGAGGCCGATGAGGTGCTACAAGTGCCTCGTCGCGGGACACACTCGCACCAAGTGCGAGAGCTGTTTTGACTGCAGCGAACTTTGCTTCCGCTGCGGTCAAACCGGGCACAAGGCGGCAGAATGCTCTGCCGCCCCTCACTGCCCGATGTGTGCGGCGGGTAAAAAGCCCGCCAATCACCAGATGGGGCAGGGGGGCTGCAGGCCTCCCCGCGCTTCTCGGCAGACGCCGGAGGCTAGCCCGGCGACCCAGGCTGCCTCCGACGTCGATCAGGCGACGACGTCGTCGCCCATGGAGGGGGTTGTAGAGACGATCCAGTAATGGATCAAGTCTCCAACCTCCTGGTCCAGACGAACCTCAACCACTGTGCCGCGGCGCAGGATCTCTTCCTGCAAACCATGGCACAGTGGTCGATAGGTGTTGCCGTAGTCGCGGAGCCCTATTTTGTCCCTCCCCGTCCAAACTGGATGGGTGACTGGGACGGCTCCGTGGCAGTCGTCAGCTCCACGGCGGCTCATTCCCCGCCCTTGTCGCTAAAAGACAAGGGTACTGGATATGTTGCCGTCGAATGGGGGGGAATCACCATTTATGGTGTATATTTCTCCCCCAACCGGAGTCTGAGCGACTTCGAGGTCTTCCTCAACAACCTGGAGACCTCGATACGGCGATTGGGGTCTGGGCACGTCCTCGTGCTGGGGGACTTCAATGCAAAGTCCATTGCGTGGGGTTCCCCGGCGACGGACGCCAGGGGCGAAGCCGTCGTGGAGTGGGCGGCGTCGGTGGGCCTCTGTTTGCTAAACAGAGGCGCCACCAACACGTGCGTGCGACAGCAGGGGGGGTCGATAGTGGACCTTTCGTTCGCTACCCCTGCAGTCGCCGCACGAGTAAGGAACTGGAGTGTCCTGGATGAGGTCGAGACGCTCTCGGATCACCTATATATCCGATTCGAGCTCTCCCGGTCCCAGGACGCCAGTAGGGGTCACGCGGCGCGGCGTCCTTCCCGTTTTCCGCGGTGGGCTGTCGCCAAGCTGGACAGGGACCTACTAGAGGAGGCGGCCATTGTTTGCTCTTGGCTGTCTCCGCAGGCCCTGACCGAGGAGGTCGACGTGGGGGCTGGTCGCTTCGCCGATGCGTTAACGCTCATCTGTGATGCGGCCATGCCCCGCGTTCGTGGCCGTCGGCCTCCTCGGAAGGAGGTCTACTGGTGGTCCCAGGAGTTGGCGGACCTCCGTGCGGCTTGCGTACGTGCCCGGAGGTCCCACACCCGGAGTCGGCGACGTCACCGCGGAGGCGGTGAGGAGGTGGACCGGCTTCACGAGGAGTACCGAGCAGCTCGGGAAACTCTGAGGCTGGCCATCTGCCGCGCCAAAGACGCGTCTAGAGAGGAGATGCTGGAGAGTCTCGAGCGTGACCCCTGGGGTCGCCCTTACCGTGCGGTGCGTCAAAAGCTCCGCACACAGGGCCCCCCCCTTACGGAGACTCTCCAGCCCAGCTTCCTGCAGGAAGTGGTCGAGGGCCTATTCCCGCAGCAGGCGGAACACACACCCCCATCGATGGCCCGTCGCGGTCGTCGTCGGGGCAGTGTAGGTGATGTTCCGCCTGTCAGGGAATCGGAGGTAGGAGCGGCTGTTCTACGGATCCGGTCCAAGAACACCGCCCCCGGGCCGGACGGGGTTCCAGCCCGAGTGATGGCCCGAGCCCTCGACTACATGTCGGACCACCTCAGAGGAGTGTTGGACGCCAGCTTGGCGTCCGGACGCTTCCCTGAGCGTTGGAAGTGCGGGAAGCTGGTCCTGATACAAAAGCATGGACGGCCTGCCGATTCGGTCGCGGCCTACAGGCCCATCGTGTTGCTGGACGAGGCGGGCAAGTTGTTCGAGAGGGTTCTCTCTGTCCGCATCGTCCGGCACCTCAGCGAGGTGGGGCCCGACCTGTCGGACGCCCAATTCGGTTTCCGAGAAGGGCGTTCGACGGTCGACGCGATCCTGCGCCTGAGGGCCGTGACCGAAGAGGCGGTGAGAGGCGGTGGAGTGCTGTTGGCGGTGTCATTGGACATCGCCAACGCCTTCAATAGTCTGCCATTCGGCTGCATCAGGGCCGCACTCCAATACCACGGAGTGCCAGGGTACCTGAGGCGGCTGGTGGCAGACTACTTAGAGGAGCGTACTGTCGAGTACGAGGACCGAGGTGGCGCCTTGAGACGCAGGGCCATGTCGTGCGGTGTTCCACAGGGGTCTGTCCTAGGACCGCTCCTGTGGAACATGGGATACGACTGGGCCCTACGAGGGCGTCTCCCCCCCGGGCTGGGTGTGATCTGTTACGCAGACGACACCCTGGTCACGGCCCGGGGGGCAAACTTTGAGGAGGCGGCGCGCCTGGCCACCACGGGAGTCTCCCGGGTGGTCGGGCGCATCGAGGCGCTGGGTCTGCGGGTGGCCCTGGACAAGACGGAGGCCCTATTATTTCATGGGCCCCGTCGTGGTCCGCCCGCCGGCGCCTCGATCGAGGTCAACTCGGTCCTCGTACCGGTCCGGGCCCAGATGAGGTACCTGGGTCTGGTCATCGACGGTAGGTGGCTCTTCGACGAGCACTTCCGACAGCTTGGTCCTAAGCTGGTGGGCACTGCCTCCGCCCTAGGGCGACTTCTGCCCAATTTGGGCGGGGCCAGTGTCCCCACTAGGCAGCTGTACACGGGGGTTGTCCGGTCGATGGCACTTTACGGTGCACCGGTGTGGGCGGCGGCTCTGTCCGCCCAGAACAGGGCGCGCCTCTGGCGCCCCCAGCGGATACTGGCGGTCAGAGCCATACGCGGATACCGCACCGTGTCCACAGAGGCGGCGTGTGCCTTGGCCGGAACACCCCCGTGGGATTTGGAGGCGGAAGTGCTCGCCGAAGTTTATCGGCGAGTGGCTGACTTCCGGGCGGAGAGCGGATTTCGCCCTCCGCCCGAGGACGTGCGCGAGTGGCGCGAAGCCGCTCGCCGAGCCACCATGCAGAGATGGTCGCTCCGGCTGGAGACCCCACGCGCTGGCTTCGCCGCCGTGGAGGCTCTTCAGCCGGTCATCGCGGAGTGGACAGGGCGGCAGCACGGGACCCTTTCCTTCCGGCTGACGCAGGTACTTTCCGGGCACGGTTGCTTCGGAAAGTACCTGCACTCGGTCGCTAGGAGGGAACCGAGTCCCGCCTGCCACCACTGCGACTGCAGTGAGGACACGGCCCAGCACACGCTGGCGGTCTGCCCCGCTTGGGCGGCGCAGCGCCGGGTCCTCACTGCAGTCATCGGAGGGGATCTCTCGCTGCCGGCCGTCATAAGATCGATGGCCGGCAGCGACAGTTGTTTTACCGCGGTCGCAACCTTCTGCGAGGATGTAATCTTGCAGAAGGAGGTGGCGGAGAAGGCCCGGGAGGACGATATCCACTCGGACCCGATCCGCCGCCAGCGCCCCGGGCGGCGGAGGCGCGCATACCTGCGTCTCATGCCGCCCTGAGAGTGGCCGCGGATGGGCGGGACGGGTTTCCCGTCCGTCCGCAGTAGAGGCCAACCGCGAGGGGGCGGCGTCCGCGTGTGACCGGACGTTGCCCATAGAGAGTCGAAATTAGAGTAGGTGCCCGCAACAGTGCGGGCAGGCGCCGGTTGGAGTCCAGAAGGAAATCCCCTCCCTGGACTCCTTCCAATACAAAGGCGCAGAGAGGGTCACACCGTGTGGTTTTAGTCGGTTCGAGTCCGACACACCACCCCGCCGTAACCCCCGACGGGGTGACGGTCCGCGGGGATTTCCACACGTTAAAAAAAAAAAAAAAAAAAAAAAAATGTACAGAGTAATATGCAATTGATATAAAAATAAACTAATATAGCTTAAATTCACTTAAACATATATTATATAAGTATAGATATACATACAAAAATACATACACACATATTGTGCACTTCGAATAGGGACTTTAAGGAGGCATACAATTTCATTAATTGCGTGACTCTGCCATATCGAGAAGATCATCATGCCCGTTCTTTTTAAACGTGCGACGATTAGTGGACATCCTGATTTCGAGTGGCACGGCATTCCAGAGTAGCGCCGCTTGCACAAAGAATGAAGCGAATTATTAGTTGAGCGAAAATCTCTGTTGTGATTGGAGGACAAGAAACGCAAATAGAGGTCTAGGTAAGAGGGTGTGAATGGGGAGTAAAGGAAAGAAAATAGGTTGGTCAGCGCACGTTGATTGCGGCGAAGTCGAATTGGTAGCCATCTTTTTGTGAACGTAAAGAGGACACATGGTCATACTTGCGGAGATTAAACATGAATCGAATGCAGTTATTGAGAAGACGGTCGAGTTAATTGAGGAGGTCTGCATTCAGGTCATAGTAACACACGTCAGCATAATCAATTATTGGGATAATCAGTGATTGCATGAGAGAGAGTTTTGTTTTAAGAGGTAGGAATTTTTTTAAACGATACAATGTCCGTAGGCTCCCAGTACTTTTGGCTGACATGAGTGACTTGTGCTTGCCAGTCAAGCGTTGAGTCGATGAGCAGGCCCAGGTCCCTGACTACAGGGCTCCAAGATATAACAGTGCCGTTGAAAACGATCGATGGGAGTAAAGCTACATCCAATCTACGCGTCATGATCTTGCTACCTACCACGATTGCCTGACACTTAGTAGGGTTTATTGACAATCTGAATCTCATTGACCATGATTTTATGCAATCTAGATATCTGTTGATGTTGTCAATGGCTCGTGTTATGTCCTCCACTCTTTCATGTGAATAAAACTGCAGATCATCGGCATACAGGTGATACGCACACTGAAGATGTTGAGTTATGAGATTAATAAATAGAGAAAATAAAAGAGGAGATAATATTCCACCTTGAGGGACGCCAGTGTAAAGCTCGCACCAGCTCGAGATCGAGTCTCGAACACGAACATACTGCTGGCGTCCTTGTAGATAAGTAAAAAACCATTCCAGTGCATCTGGGGTAATCTTAAGGTATGTAAGGATTGATAACAGGATTTCGTGACTGACTGTATTGAAAGCATTAGAGAAATCAACCAAAACCAATACTGTAACTTTGTAGTCCTCCATGCCCTTCCTGATATCGCCAGTCACTTTAAGGAGAGCGGAAGTAGTACTGTGACCTGGCCTGAAACCCGATTGTAGAGGACTTAGCAATTTGTTTCTGAACACATATTCTGAAAGCTGTTTATGTACATAGGCCTCGAGCACTTTTGATAGAAAGGGAAGAATGGAAATTGGTCGAAATTGTTCAGGTAGGGAGGGGTTATTTTTTTTGAGAGAGTATGGTCCAGTATTATCTGTCGGCTAATGCCGTCATACCCCACAGCATTAGAGCGGATGGAGAATATAATTTTCTTGATATCCGCAGAAGACACTGGAGAAAATTCAAATGCGTCGATATTTGGACTGGTGAGACTAGATATGTAGTTCAGCGTTTGACACTTTGTTTGAGGATTCAACGTGGTTGTAGATGAAAACTGTCGATTGATGACATTCAAACAAATTGTGTTCCTAAACTCGGAATGTTGTTGATTGCCAATGCCCAAAGAACTAAGGAATACCCATTTTTTTTTTTAAGGTGTGGAAATCCCCGCGGACCGTCACCCCGTCGGGGGTTACGGCGGGGTGATGTGTCGGACTCGAACCGACTAAAACCACACGGTGTGACCCTCTCTGCGCCTTTGTATTGGAAGGAGTCCAGGGAGGGGATTTCCTTCTGGACTCCAACCGGCGCCTGCCCGCACTATTGCGGGCACGACCTCAGCTCTCGACTCTCTATTGGGCAACGTCCGGTCACACGCGGACGTCGCCCCCTCGCGGTTGGCCTCTACTGCGGACGGACGGGAAACCCGTCCCGCCCATCCGCGGCCACTCTCAGGGCGGCATGAGACGCAGGTATGCGCGCCTCCGCCGCCCGGGGCACCGGCGGCGGATCGGGTCCGATTGGATGGAATCCTCCCGGGCCTTCTCCGCCACTTCCTTCTGCAAGATTACGTCCTCGCAGAAGGTTGCGACCGCGGTAAAACAACTGTCGCTGCCGGCCATCGATCTTATGACGGCCGGCAGCGAGAGGTCCCCTCCGATGATTGCAGTGAGGACCCGGCGCTGCGCCGCCCAAGCGGGGCAGACCGCCAGCGTGTGCTGGGCCGTGTCCACACTGCAGTCGCAGTGGTGGCAGGCGGGACTCGGTTCCCTCCTAGCGACCGAGTGCAGGTACTTTCCGAAGCAACCGTGCCCGGAAAGTACCTGCGTCAGCCGGAAGGAAAGGGTCCCGTGCTGCCGCCCTGCCCACTCCTCGATGACCGGCTGAAGAGCCTCCACGGCGGCTAAGCCAGCGCGTGGGGTCTCCAGCCGGAGCGACCATCTCAGCATGGTGGCTCGGCGAGCGGCTTCGCGCCACTCGCGCACGTCCTCGGGCGGAGGGCGAAATCCGCTCTCCGCCCGGAAGTCAGCCACTCGCCGATAAACTTCGGCGAGCACTTCCGCCTCCAAATCCCACGGGGGTGTTCCGGCCAAGGCACACGCCGCCTCTGTGGACACCGTGCGGTATCCACGTATGGCTCTGACCGCCAGTATCCGCTGGGGGCGCCAGAGGCGCGCCCTGTTCTGGGCGGACAGAGCCGCCGCCCACACCGGTGCACCGTAAAGTGCCATCGACCGGACAACCCCCGTGTACAGCTGCCTAGTGGGGACACTGGCCCCGCCCAAATTGGACAGAAGTCGCTCTAGGGCGGAGGCAGTGCCCACCAACTTAGGGCCAAGCTGTCGGAAGTGCTCGTCGAAGAGCCACCTACCGTCGAGGACCAGACCCAGGTACCTCATCTGGGCCCGGACCGGTACGAGGACCGAGTTGACCTCGATCGAGGCGCCGGCGGGCGGACCGCGACGGGGCCCATGAAATAATAGGGCCTCCGTCTTGTCCAGGGCCACCCGCAGACCCAGCGCCTCGATGCGCCCGACCACCCGGGAGACTCCCGTGGTGGCCAGGCGCGCCGCCTCCTCAAAGTTTGCCCCCCGGGCCGTGACCAGGGTGTCGTCTGCGTAGCAGATCACACCCAGCCCGGGGGGGAGACGCCCTCGTAGGGCCCAGTCGTATCCCATGTTCCACAGGAGTGGTCCTAGGACAGACCCCTGTGGAACACCGCACGACATGGCCCTGCGTCTCAAGGCGCCACCTCGGTCCTCGTACTCGACGGTACGCTCCTCTAAATAGTCTGCCACCAGCCGCCTCAGGTACCCTGGCACTCCGTGGTACTGGAGTGCGGCCCTGATGCAGCCGAATGGCAGACTATTGAAGGCGTTGGCGATGTCCAATGACACCGCCAACACCACTCCGCCGCCTCTCACCGCCTCTTCGGTCACGGCCCTCAGGCGCAGGATCGCGTCGACCGTCGAACGCCCTTCTCGGAAGCCGAATTGGGCGTCCGACAGGTCGGGCCCCACCTCGCTGAGGTGCCGGACGATGCGGACAGAGAGAACTCTCTCAAACAACTTGCCCGCCTCGTCCAGCAACACGATGGGCCTGTAGGCCGCGACCGAATCAGCAGGTAGTCCATGTTTCTGGATCAATACCAGCTTCCCGCACTTCCAACGCTCAGGGAAGCGTCCGGACGCCAGGCTAGCGTCCAACACTCCCCTGAGGTGGTCCGACATGTAGTCGAGGGCACGGGCTGGAACCCCGTCCGGCCCGGGGGCGGTGTTCTTGGACCGAATCCGTAGAACAGCCGCCCCTACCTCAGATTCCCTGACAGGCGGAACATCACCCACGCTGCCCCGACGACGACCACGACGGGCCATCGACGGGGGTGTGTGTTCCGCCCGCTGCGGGAATAGGCCCTCGACCACTTCCTGCAGGAAGCTGGGCTGGAGAGTCTCCGTAAGGTGGGGGGCCGGTGTGCGGAGCTTTTGGCGCAGACTCTCCAGCATCTCCACTCGACTCGCGTCTTTGGCGCGGCAGATGGCCAGCCTCAGAGTTTCCCGAGCTGCTCGGTACTCCTCGTGAAGCCGGTCCACCTCATCACCGCCTCCGCGGTGACGTCGCCGACTCCGGGTGTGGGACCTCCGGGCACGTACGCAGGCCGCACGGAGGTCCGCCAACTCCTGGGACCACCAGTAGACCTCCTTCCGAGGAGGCCGACGGCCACGAACGCGGGGCATGGCCGCATCACAGATGAGCGTTAACGCATCGGCGAAGCGACCAGCCCCCACGTCGACCTCCTCGGTCAGGGCCTGCGGAGACTGCCAAGAGCAAACAATGGCCGCCTCCTCTAGTAGGTCCCTGTCCAGCTTGGCGACAGCCCACCGCGGAAAACGGGAGGGACGCCGCGTCGCGTGACCCCTACTGGCGTCCTGGGACCGGGAGAGCTCGAATCGGATATAAAGGTGATCCGAGAGCGTCTCGACCTCATCCAGGACACTCCAGTACCTTACTCATGCGGCGACTGCAGGGGTAGCGAACGAAAGGTCCACTATCGACCCCCCCTGCTGTCGCACGCACGTGTTGGTGGCGCCTCTGTTCAGCAAACAGAATCCCCCCCATTCGACGGCAACATATCCAGTACCCTTGTCTCTTAGCGACAAGGGCGGGGAATGAGCCGCCGTGGAGCTGACGACTGCCACGGAGCCGTCCCAGTCACCCATCCAATTTGGACGGGGAGGGACAAAATAGGGCTCCGCGACTACGGCAACACCTATCGACCACTGTGCCATCGTTTGCAGGAGGAGATCCTGCGCCGCGGCACAGTGGTTGAGGTTCGTCTGGACCAGGAGGTTGGAGACTTGATCCATTACTGGATCGTCTCTACAACCCCCTCCATGGGCGACGACGTCGTCGCCTGATTGACGTCGGAGGCAGCCTGGGTCGCCGGGCTAGCCTCCGGCGTCTGCCGAGAAGCGCGGGGAGGCTTGCAGCCCCCCTGCCCCATCTGGTGATTGGCGGGCTTATTACCCGCCGCACACATCGGGCAGTGAGGGGCGGCAGAGCACTCTGCCGCCTTGTGCCCGGGTCGACCGCAGCGGAAACAGAGTTCGCTGCAGTCGAAGCAACTCTCGCACTTGGTGCGAGTGTGTCCCGCGACTAGGCACTTGAAGCACCTCATCGGCCTCGCGGCCAGAACCGTGATTCTGGCATTCACAAAGCCGATGAGCATGCTCCCGGCGTCGGCCAAAACTTTGGCCGCCGCCACGGGACAGCTCACCCACACCGAGCCGAGGCCTCCCGGGCCCGGCCGGACGATGCCGATTCCCGTCTGGGCGCGGCGCAGCCTCATCCCCGCGGCCCCGAACTCAGCGGCGAGCCCGGGACGGGCCCCTTTGAACAGGGCCGCGTACGTGCCTCTTGGAGGACCCCACAACCTACTAAGGAATACCCATAATACAAGCTCTGCTTAGTTTGGGACTAGACGATGTTGTGTGTAAGATGTCCCAAATAAAAAAAAAAAAAAAAAATATAGACCTTATTGTTCACATCGACTTATATTTTACTGTGTATAAATAAATAAAAATTTCGGACAACTTTCACAACGCCATCTAGCGTATCTATCCGAAATTTCCGAAAAAAAAGTGATGCAAAACATTTGAAAATGGTTTGATATTATACCTTGAAATGATATCCATACCTTCGAGTGAAACCGGATCAATGTGCTGTTCCAGGAAGTTCCTCTGATAATATCTAACGATAGGGTTGGAGCGCTCCTCTCTGGCAGCGTTACCAGCAGCCAACAGCGTCACCGAAAGCAGCACAGCTTTCTGACAGATAGAACAAACCTCCAGTTAGTAATGAAGTACTCTGTCTGATGAAAAGCATGAGCAGAATCCAGAAATGGTGGTCACTATCAATACGTCCGTCCTCACTATCAATGCGGACAATGCAAGACAAGCACGGCGACCCTCGCTATGGTGGCCATAATGAATGCTTCTACACGCACCTGGACCTGGAATCACTGTGGGGAGGAAACAGTTGCGCTGGTCTCAAAGAGTCTCAGGTTTTAACTGCTCGTCACAGCAAGGAAAAGCCGAACCGTTTAGTTTGACAGCGTATGCCCTCCCCTTCTTAGTACAGTAAAACTTCCCTTTCAGCAAAACCCTTCTTAGTACACTTCTTAGTAAAGTCAGCACGTGCTGGCTACCAAAGCCAGCACGTGCTGACTTTGGTAGCCACCGCTTTGGAGACTACTCCAAAGCGGTGTACTAAGAAGGGGAAACCAGTTTTAAGAGCTCTTCAAAACACTCTCCATGATATAAGCAAAAGAGGACTGCTATGGAGGCGACATTTCTTAGCAACTACAGGGTCTCAAGGAACTCTTTGGTTTCGGGACTAACGATAATGCAGAATGCTTGCCTTAGCAATTGGTCGAGAGCCTCAAGCAAATATTGCGTGGATCCATTGCAAAGATGAGAAACGTACTCCACGCACGAGCGAACCTGGGTCTTATAAAGAAGACACAAATGCTCAGAAGAGAAGAACCGTCCCACCTTGTTCAATACACCAAACTCATTCATTTTTAGGGTTCCTTAGTCAAATGGCAAAAAACGAAACCCTTATAGATTCGTCATGTCTGTCTGTCTGTCCGTATGTCACAGCCACTTTTTCCGAAACTATAAGAACTATACTGTTGAAAATTGGTAAGAAAGAAAGAAGAAAGAAAACACGTTTATTCTGACATATACTGGGCAAAGCAATACACGGTTTAAATACAGATATGGAACAAAAGCAATATTCTACCCTGTGCTGTCACAGAATACATAATAGTACCAGTACAGAAGACTCACTCCGAAAAGTAAATTAAAGTTATAGATACCCTCGGTGTCAAAAGATTAAGTTCAATTCAGATCGCACAGCGCCGAATCACTACGATTATATTTACCTACAATTGCGTCTCTTTCTATCGTGTAACTCTTAACTGTTCTGACGATGTCTGTTCGACCGGCGTGTCTGACCCGGCAGGCAGCCGACCGACTATACCTAAACTGCGGAGTGACACGGTGCTATGCCAGAAAAGGCCTAAGGTAAGTAGATGTATTCTGTGAACCGCATTAAGGTTTTCATACCAAAATAGAAAAAAAAACAATAAATTTTAGAGGTATCCTATACTTGGAACTGAAACTCAGGTCTTAAAAAATAATATTGAGGTTTCTAATACCATTTTTTTTCTAAACTGATAGAGACACTTTCGAAGTGGTAAAATGTGTTTCCCTCCCCCTGTAACTTCTAAAATAAGAGAATGATAAAACTAAAAAAAAATGTTGTACATTACCATGCAAACTTCCACCGAAAATTGTTTTGAAAGAGATCTAGTTAGTAGTTTTTTTTAATACGTCTTAAAACGTAAACCGCTATTTATATTTCATTCAATCAATACACTATTATTAAAAAATCTATCAAAGTTACAACGAACTACAAGAACTTTTATATGATGTTACTTGCTGCTACGGAACCCTTCATAGGCGAGTCCGACTCGTACTTGGCCGCTTTTTATTTGTTTATTTTTTGTACATGAATGTTTTCATTTTATATATAAAATTCTCGTGTCAGAATGTTCGTTCCAATACTCGTCCGAAACGGCTGAACCGATTTGGATGAAATTTTGTGTGCATATCGGGTAGGCCTGAGAATCGGCCAACATCTATTTTTCATACCCGTAGAACGCGAGCGGAGCCGCAGGCATCAGCTAGTATTTATATATAATGATAACAGTTGACATAAAAATAAGTTATGGAAACATCCAATTCAATAATAAAAATACATTTATATTCGCAAGTTATTATATACGGCAAATATATCTGGAACTCTGTTCTCTTTTTTAACTTGTCCATTGTTAGCCATTTTGTTATGTTACTTATTAATCATGCATATTCCATTTACTTTATTATCATGTGTTTTTATCCGACTACGGCAAAGCCAAGTATGTATTTATCTTCATTTGTTCCCTCTTAGATCTTCAACTGTGCAACTGAGATATCTTTCAGGCCTCTGCCTCGAATTTGCGGGTAGCGGGGCGGCAGCGGCGGCGGCGCGGTCGCGGCGGGATCTTATGCGTAAAATCATAATGACCGGTTTTTGAAAACAGGGGTGGGCAACGAGCGGTGCACTTCAGTCAAGTGGTGACCGCTCGCGCTGCGCGTCTGCATTGTGGTATAGTGTAGTACAATTTTCTTTTGTGACATATCAAAATGTCATCGGACGTGCAAGAACAAATTATTTCGGCAATCTTTGAGAGGAGACCCATATGGAACAGCAGAGATATCAACCATAAAAATAGAAGAATAATTAACCAATTATGGGAAGAAATAAAAAACAAGAAATAAGAATATATTCAAAAGTTTCTACACTCATTCTAGTGTAGTCGTAGAATTTGTCGGGATTTTGTCTCTGTTCTTCATAGTTTCGATAAAATTCACCATTTATTTTCCTTGCCCTATAGTAAGGATCCACTTCTTCTTTTGCCCACAATAAATCAACCGTTAGGAATAAATTTGAATCAAAAAGTTGTTGTCGCCGTCTTTGAGACATTTTGTTCGCGAATAAAAATAAATATCTCGACAACACAACTACGAACACAACATTATGCCGCTATAGTACCGCGCGATCTGCCCGCTGGTTTGGAGAACAGGTTTGTGTTGACCGCCCCGCTCCCGCGCCGCCGCCGCCGCCGCCCCGCTGCCCGCAAAATTCGAGGCAGAGGCCTCAAAGCGTCTTGATCGTCCGCTGGTTATATGATGTGAAACTGGATCTAATATAGCGCAATCCAGCGGTCATAAAGTACTGTTTTAAAAATTAAATTGATTTATGTAAATTTTCCGTGTTTGATGTCATTGGAATCATCATTGGAATCACTTACACATTTCAAAATATATATCTTTAAAGGGACTCCTTTTAATGATATATTTTAGTTATAATATTACACACTGTTCTTAATTTATCTAAATGACCTTTGTGACCTTAATTTGGAGGGTGGAAAAATAATTTCTTACGCAGATGACACTGCGCTGATATTCTCGGCCGACAAGTAGGAGGAAGCTTATAAACTGGCACAGGCGGGCTTTAATACTGTGTGCCATTGGTTTAAGTACAATATGATGACGTTGAATGCCGGGAAAACCGTCTATGTACCGTTTTCTATTAGAAATCCAATGTCATCAATTCCTTCATACTCCCTCATTGCGCATGATTGTTGCAATGTGGATCGATGTCATTGTCCTTCTCTTAGTCCCGCCAATCTGGTAAAATATCTTGGGATACTTAAAGATAACAATCTCTCATTCAGACACCACGTGAGTTTGATCACTGCAAGGCTGAGAAAGTTAATATACTTGTTTAAAAATCTGAGGAATGTGGCTGATCCTAAATTAATTAAACAGGTATACATGGCTCTGGCGCAATCTATATTAGGATACTGCATTACGGTATGGGGTGGTGCACCCAAAACGATTATGAAGCCGCTTGAGATTGCCCAAAGAGCTATTCTTAAAGTCAGCACCTTCCGCCCGTATTTGTTCCCCACCTACCGTCTGTATCAGTCTTGTGGGGTCCTCTCAGTACGCCAACTGTATATCTTGCTGACTATTATGAAACAGCACCCCTGCTGCATTTCTGATACAAGTGCCATAGCCTCCAAGCGACGTAAAGATAGAAGTTTTCTAAATAAAAAGACGTTTAGACGCCAATTCATAAATAGATATTTTCCCTTCCTTGGCCCATACTTATATAAAAAAATCAGCAACATTATTGACATGCGGGGTCTGAATATAAGAGATCTTAAAGGGAGCTTGGTAACATACATTCATAAACTGGACTTTACTGAGACTAAACAATTACTTCATGTACTTTCTTAAAGTCTACTCGCAACCTCCTACACCCACACACACACACACACACACACGCACACGCACACGCACACGCACACGCACACGCACACGCACACGCACACGCACACGCACACGCACACGCACACGCACACGCACACGCACACGCACACGCACACGCACACGCACTCGCACACGCACACGCACACGCACTCGCACGCGCACGCGCACACGCACACGCCCACGCACACGCACACGCACACGCACACGCACACGCACACAAATACATACAAATTATACACAAGTTCAAATTCAAATTCAAAATTCTTTATTCACTTAGGATGCAATACATCTCTTGTGACAGGTCAAGATTCTACATGTACATTTATGCCATGTTCGCAAACAATAGGTAGAGCCGGAGAAAAGAACATGGCAATAAAAACTCGCGGCCACTCCTTTCAAATCGCCAATGTTTACATACTTTTAATGTTTATAAACCTGATATGGGGGTAAGGTGCTGCCACTAATATACTATACACCATGCTAGAGGACTGATGCAAATTATTGATTGAAAATTAAAAATTAGAACTTAAGCTAATTTAAAAAAAAAACAACAGCCTCAGTGGGTACAACATAGTAGGAGCATCTACTTACAACAAAGGTAAAAACTATATGTGCTCAAATATTGGCCAAATTACTGGTAACGAAAGATTAAATATAAAATATTAATTATAAGATCAAAAGAAAGAGAAGAATGGCCTTTATTAGTCACGTAGAATCTTTACTTACTAAAGTAAAATCATGTTCTTAAACAATGTGATAACAACATTCACATGAGTAGAATAAAATGATAAGGAGCAAGTAGTCAAATCCATTTTTCTTTATCATTTAAAAATTCGTCAACTGTATAATAACCTTTTCGTATAAGATTAGTTTTGACTACATTTTTAAACTTTTCCACTGATAGACTCATAACACTAGCTGGTAACCTATTAAAAAATCGCACGGAAAGACCCATAAATGAATTATGCGTTTTATGTAGCCTATGATATTGACCTACTAATTTATGCTTATGTCTCGTGTTCACCGAGTGAACGTCACTATTCCTGTGATATAAATGCATATTTTGTTTTATAAACATAATGTTTGCAAATATATATTGTGATGCAACTGTCATAATGCCTATCTCTTTAAACTTTTCTCTAAGGGAAACTCGTGCACCTAGTTTGTAAATCGCACGCACTGCACGTTTTTGGAGAATGAAAATTGTTTGAATATCAGCTGCCTTGCCCCATAGCAGAATGCCATACGACATGACGCTGTGGAAATAACCGAAATATACTACTGCTGCTGTTTGTACCTTGCTGTTTCCACATCCGTAAGCTGTCTGACTTTGCTGACAGCATACGCTGCAGAACTGAGTTTCCCTGCGAGACACGATATTTGGGCGCCCCACTGTAACTTACTATCTAAAGTAATTCCCAAAAAAACCGTTGAATCAACAAAATTAATAACTTCATTGTTTAAAACTAGATTTGTACTGATATTCCTTACATTTGGCAAACTAAACTTAATACATTTGGTTTTTTTAGAATTCAAAAGCAAGTTATTTGATGTAAACCAGTCAAGGAGGATACACTCTACAATACTTTATTTTTATTTTTCTTGTTATGATTTTAATGTATTTTTTCATATTATTTTTAATTAATTTATTCATTGGTCCGTTTTATTCACATACAGTGTAATCAATTGTAAGCAAATTCTAAGAAGGAAGAGCGCCGTCGACTAAAATACAGATATTTAGTTATCTAGCTTAGACGCGGATGTTAACTGACTTGTGAATTTGTTAATGTGTATTTGCAAATGTTGTATCCTAGAAATAAGAGTTTATAGTTGAATAAATTATTATAAATTATTATAAATTATATTTTATTAAGGTTTTTAGATTTGGGTTCATTGTTTTAGTTTATAACCAATATTGTACATACATATAAAATAAACACAGTTAAGTTGCTGCCAGTTAAAATATATATATATATGTCGTGGATTGATCGTGAACTAATAAATCGTTACCGGAAATGTCATAGAATGATGCTGTGGCGCGACGGACAGCGCCATCTAAGAATTATTTCAGTGAATTAATAAATCGTCACCGGAAACGCAAGTGGCGCCCTCCCGCTTGGACACGATCGTCGGTAGAGGGGATGCAGCGATGACTGGCGGGAAGATATGGCGGTGGTCATCCTACCTCGGACAGTCTTACGCTCAGTACCAACGCACGTGTTTGTTTCCATATTGTAAAAACCGTTAGTAAAATAAATTATCTTTCGTTCGAGTACCCACATTTATCAAAAACTATGTCGGATCATGATGAAGACCCAATGTTTTCTCATCTCGGCCACCCTGATGCGACATCAGAAGTTGGGAGTACCATGTGTTCAAGGCTGTTCGCTCTCTAAATTCAGTGTTCGTTGTGTTTCTTTATTCAAATCGATAAATAAAGTTTTGGTTAAAAATAACTAACGGCAAAATCAACAAAAATAAAATGGAAAGTTAATTAAAGATGCCGGTATATAGAAATCATAAATTAAGTGACATGTTGCCCAAATCTGGTTTTGAGTAACAGTTGAAAACGAATTTAAATCGTTTTAGTTTTCAGGAATGTTGTTATACGTGTAGTACTTTAAAAAAAAGTTATAATAATGCGGGTACTTCACGCTATGTTTCAGTGTGTTCGTGTGTATAACGCTTTCTTTCCAGCTAGTAAACATTGTGCCAAGCGATGGAATCTGCATCCGAGCTTTGTACGGGAGCGACAGAGAGTGCAATGTGAAAGAGGTGCAATGCAGTTCACCAGTGCCGACACGGCAATGAGTGAGGTTACTGAAAAGCTTGTGAGTTGTAATTAACGCTACACTGGTAAGATCGAATCATATTTTCATATTGAGTTTTGATTTATTTTTACATAATTTTGGTTGGTGGTGTACGAAAGTGAATCGTGTGCGCAATTTAAAGCGATAAAACGATCGATAACGGGTATAAGAAATTGCCTAAGGCTGGTGTAAAGCTGTGGCTTAAAAAAGGGGTTAATAGTAATCGTAGTTGATTAAATTTTAAGACTAAATTCATGCTCTGTTTCTATCATGGTTTTATATTGTGAATATTTTTTTTGACGTGATGAAAACGAATTTTTATAACTACCCCACCTGTGCATAATAAACTAGGCGTTCTTTATTACGATTACGCATTGTTTACCGAATGGGTGATGAATTAATAGCAGTGGTAATTATAGTGTCTGTCTAATGCAATGCTAACCTTTTAGTTACAGGTAAAGTAACTTTTTAATCGATTTACGTAAAATCAAACAAAGTTTCAGTAACGCACCAGGTATGCCAAGACATACCCACCACGTTGTGTGATTTGTTGAGTTATTTTAGACAGCGACAATGTGTACGAACAGGTAACCCACACTGCTAAGTATTGACAGCGGTAAAGACTGCGTTGTCTATCGATCTTAGTAGCACGTCTACTTATCCACGCTAATACTGTGGTTAGACATTACGGAAGATTTTAAAAACCCTTAAGTGCCACATTTTCAATGAACTTTTAAAGTGTTAAGTTTGCTAGACAGCAGTGTTGTTTGTGAGACAATTTATAAGGGTCAGGTTAGGACGAGCTTATAAAAGGTTTAAGCACTAGTCAGTGCAAGAATGCTAAGTCGTGTTAGTCATCGGACAATTTCTGTAACTGGCTGGCTATTTTATGTTAAGTTTAATTGCCTTAAGTTTTGACTATACGGGATGACGAGCAAAGTTTTGTAAAGACATTATTGAAAGCTTGACAAGTGATCTATTGCTGTTTATTTTAAATCGTTTCTTCCTCACAGTGTTTGAGTGTTTACACACTTGTGTACTACGGTGTCTTCTGAGTAAGTGGCTTGTCTCCGTTGAGACTGGCCGCCGTGACAGAGATTAGTCATCATATTTTCGTTCTATTACAGACTAGTGACGGTAATCGTAAGCAGCCTAATGCCTATCACAGCATCTTCTCGCTGTCTACGCGAGCTGAGCGCGTACTGTGATCTGCTGTCTGCTGCTGCCTGGTGAGGTGCGGATCTCCGGTCTACTCGCCGCCTGCTGAGGTGCGGACTTGCGGTCTGCACGCCGCTCCGTGAGATGTTGACCTGCGGAGTGCGCGTTGTCTGCGTGACATGCAGCATACGGCCGGCTCACGCTGTGCGCGAGGCGCAACCTGCTGGCTACTCACTGTCTGAGGGAAGTAAAACCTTTTTTCTGTTCGCCGTCTAGCAAATGAACGCTCAGCCTTCTTTGAGAGAAGTGAGTGACGCCAGTGTTGCTAATGTGTTTATGCCTTTGAGAGAGCATATACGAGAGTATCTGTTCTTACAGCTTTGATCTTAGGAAAAAGTTTTGGCCTCTGTCATGTAGCAGTATATGGCGGGTGATGGAAGTCCTTTATTTTTATTGGTATTGAGTCTGAAGCTATTTAACACTTAGAGACAGACCCTTGTCTGTGGGCGCTTGAGTGCACGCTTGCGCCCATGGGTAAAAAAAAAATAAGGACATTTTCTTTTCATTCCTTCAAAGTATATGCTTCAGATTCTAACACAAAACTGGGTAAATTACTTCAATGTTCTCTGTGTTTATTTCGGAACATGAGCTACATGATAATTATCAGGTAAGCGAACTTGGGTGGTTTTCTGGGTGCTGTATCACTCTAGGGTGTCTCATCACGGTTGACACGGGTTGTCATAGTGACAGCTATCTATTAAAGGCCCTTAACTTAACCGTAACCGTACCTTTAAATACGCTCATGATGAGTTGCAAAAAAAATGCCGGATTACCAGAACATAACAGACGAGATCGATGTAGAACAAAGTAGTTGTGATTTTGAGGAGAGAACTTCAGTTTGCATGATGGTTGGACTGTACCAGAGCTTGTCGTGTAGACTCCTGGGTAGACTCGGCGTTCGCACAAGGATGAGTAACTGGAGGTTACTGTGCTATGGTATAGCAAAATAATCACATGTATAGCTTAAGTATTTTGGTTTGCCTACGATTGATGTCTCTAGTGAGAGAGACAACGTGATAATCAAGTCAGTTGTGTTTTGAGTGTATCGATTATTGTTTTTGCTATTATTTGATGTGAAAATCATTGGTTTGATGTTAAGGGTTTTGAAATTGTCTTGATTTGCTAGTGCGATGTCACTAGAGACAAGGCTACGTGATGCTGCTTATTGAATTTTGTTTCAGAGTAACACACAGAGACGTGTGTCCCATAGGATGGCCGTATTCAATTTTATGTATCAATATTAAAATTATACGGGAGCTGATTTCACAACGAGGCAGCGGTCGGACATCATCTGGTTCAGATGCGGCAACGCCGGACATTTTGCTACGAAATGTCTACGTGGCAACAGTAGAGGAGCTGGCGCGGCAGGAAGTGCAAGCAGTTCCAAAGCAGCGCCTGCAGCAGCGGCAAACAACGCAATCCCAGCGGTACGCTGATGATCACCCGTGGGTCATATCCATTTTATTACGATCCGGGTGCTGAATGCTCTCTCATCAAAGATTTTGCTGCGTCAAAGCTTAGTGGAGAGCGGGTAAATAACACTGTCAGTTTGACAGGTATCGGTCATGGTAGTGTGAAAAGTACCCTACAAATTACAAGACTAGTCGTGACCGCTCTTGGCATGACACCTCAGTTGGCTATTAACTCTACTACTAATAGAGTGACTAAATCTAGCCCTCTCGAGTTGATGATAGGAAAGGTAGCACGCACGGCCACTTGGTTTAGTGACCGCTGATGATGATGTGACTAACGTTAATTTAGATGAGATTAGAGAGCAAGCGACACAGAATATTGAGAAAAATGCCAATTATGATAAAAATCGATTTGATCAAAGTAAGGCTCAGGTTTCTAAGTTAGCGATCAATGATTGTTTTGATTGAAAACTAGGAAAGTAATCAAACATTCCAGGTCCATTTAAGATTATTCATGTAGGGGGACAGATACTTATTAAAGGCGCTTGACTCTAAGCGAACGTACAAATACCCCCATGATCGTGTGAGAAAGATCCCCGATCACCAAGTTCCTCGAGAATTAGATGTCATAGTTGTAAAAATGGCTTGTATACTCATACTCGAGTCGAGCAATTCTTGTCCGTGTTGGTGCACGGAGCATTTCATGTGCTGTAGCACATTTTGCGTGAGATCTGTGAGAGTCGTTGGTGCGATTATTGTCCGTGTTGGTGCACGGAGCATTTCATGTGCTATAGCACATTTTGCGTGAGATCTTTGAGAGTCGTTGGTGCGATTCTTGTCCGTGTTGATGCACGGAGCATTTCATGTGCTGTAGCAAATTTTGCGTGAGATCTTTGAGAGTCGTTGGTGCGATTCTTGTCCGTGTTGATGCACGGAGCATTTCATGTGCTATAGCACATTTTGCGTTAGATCTTTGAGAGTCGTTGGTGCGATTCTTATCCGTGTTGATGCACGGAGCATTTCATGTGTTGGAGCATATGTGGCGGCAGATTTGTAACGAATCGTTGGTGCGATTCGGATCTGTGTTGGTGCACAGATGATAGTGAAAATTTCATGAGTTGAGTATGCATTGCTTATGAATTATGGTAAAGAATAAAAGAACTGTTAGAATTACCTTGTTTGGTCATTTGACTTGTTGGTCGGATCTTTTGTAATGAATGATATTGTGCACAGAGCACTGTATGTAAACTTAATTATTTTAAGTCATGAAAATTGATGATTGTACCTAGATTTAGGAGAACTAAAGTACCAATGAGAAACTGCTAC
Organism: Phragmatobia fuliginosa; assembly: GCA_932526445.1. NCBI lineage: Eukaryota > Metazoa > Arthropoda > Insecta > Lepidoptera > Erebidae > Phragmatobia > Phragmatobia fuliginosa. Next base: position 20,922,477 of record OW052069.1, on the reverse strand, counting down.
CTTTGGTTCTATTGGCAGGATAGCCGAGCCAGTTTACTCTCTGAGCATATTTTGTCCACAGGTACTATACCCGAGGACGGGTGCTGGTCAGGGAAGGCCGTGTCTTGGATTGATCGTGAACTAATAAATCGTTACCGGAAATGTCGTGGAATGATGCTGTGGCGCGACGGACAGCGCCATCTAAAAATTATTTCAGTGAATAAATAAATCTTCACCGGAAACGTAAGTGGCGCCCTCCCGCTTGGACACGATCGTCGGTAGAGGGGATGCAGCGATGACTGGCGGGAAGATATGGCTGTGGTCATTCTACCTTGGACAGTCTTGGCATACGCTCAGTACCAACGCACGTGTTTGTTTCCATATTGTAAAAACCGTTAGTAAAATAAAGTTATTTTGATTTAAATTATCTATCGTTCGAGTACCCAATTCAGTGCTCACATTTATCAAAAACTATGTCGGATCGTGATGAAGACCCGATGTTCCTTATCTCGGTCACCCCTGATGCAAAATATACAATATATATGTGTTATTAGCATTTGCTCGTGACTTTGTCTGTATTTACTCAAATATTGTGATATTTCTTGTTGTTCTGCTTGTTTGTTATGACAATTTATAACAGTCGGCTTAGTTGGGAATTAAAATATACTTTACAATTATGCCGTAAAAGACGTAAAATACTTTAACAACTACGGATTTTCAAACTTGAACAGTGTGTCCTGAAAATATTGTTTCATAATTTCAAAAGTAAGAACTAAATATATTGAATTCGTCAGAGAATATAAGGTTTCAGGACATGACAGGTATCTGACATAAAATTAAGTCAACCAATATCTCATTTATATTTTTCTTTTCTTTATGGTTTTTATGATTTAGCTCACACATCCTTCGACTATTCTATAAATGACTTGCAAATGACTTCCAATTTTTATGCATCAAAACCTTCAAGTAATCCTGTGGAGATATACAGAGCACCAGCTTGAATCTTTCAGTCTCGGGTGGCACTTGTCAAACCTTTTACAATGCCTAAAACTACAATTCCTTGTGTGCTTCTTTACCTTCAGTGCGATTCTGCAAGACAGTTGTTAAGTCTCTTGGACTTTCAATAGGGCGCAAATATCATTGGTGTGACTGCAGAGTAGTATTGTCATCAATGGATACAAGTTCTAGAAAATTAAAAACCTTTGCGGGCAACAGATTGCGGATATTCCTATTCATATTTTTCTAGCGCTATGTATCGTCTGCAGACAATCCTGCAGAATGTATTTACTTCACGTGGTGTATATCTTGACATTGTTGTCATGTCATGTTTGTCTGGACCAAGCTCTCTGCTCTTATAAGAAGAATCTTGGCCCACATTGTCAAAGAGTTATCGTCACATAAGTGATTTAACAGCACTGATAATATTTTTGTACCAATTATACAATTTAATAGATTTCATTTCTATATTCATAGTGTTCCTCAAACAAAAAGGAAAGATCGTCCGACCCGACCAGGTGATCATGCTTGGCAGGCCACTGCCCAACGGTTGATGTTGGGATATAGTATATATGCTAAACGGCGAGAAATCCTCTATCGCGATTCAGGATTCACTTGCGCTGTATATGGAAGTCGCCACAAATCATCTCGCTTAATAAACTCCACGACTTAAGCGAGTGATTGTGACCATTATTATTATATGTACTCGTATACTGCAATACTTTGTTAATAAAAATAACAACATTAGAATATGACAGATATAGCCCTCTCCTGAGAGTAGACCCGGGCCCAGTAGTGGCACGTTATGGGCTGTTGTTGATGATGATGATGACAGATATGAAGCATGCGTTAGCTTTCTACTGAACATAAATCTTTGACTTTTTTTTGTTTTTATTTTCGCATTGTCATTTCAAAATATAAAATGAATCTAAGTAGTTTGTTCGAGCACTGCCGTGCTAATGGTATTGAAATTCCTTAAAACATAATATAAAAAATTGTTTAGGTAAAAAATAATTAAAACACTCACGGTGTAATACATTTTGCTGAACTAATCCGACATGGTGCAACTGACGCGCTGTGGCTATCTTGGATTGTGTTACGTAACTTAGGAAATAATTAAAATGGTAGATTTATAAGTCAGTTTATTGTGATTGCTCTTATGTAAGACGTTTCTGTCCACGCACTCGTCACGTTCAAAGTGTTCCACCGCTAAACAAAGCTGACTTGGCTTGTCTGTTTGACATAAACGAGCGATGGGTTACCCTAAAAATAGCTATGATTGGTAACGATGAGTTAAATGAATAAACTGTATGATTTCTTACGTATTTTTTGGTCGTTGTATATGAATATTACATTCATTTATTTTTGCTCTAAAATAACAGCCTCATCGAAAAAAAATATCTTTTGATAAAATCCGGGCAAAAGTACTTTTTTTCTTGCTTAGCTCGAAGTATCTTTTACAGTTATCACTCATTTCTGATAAAATTTTGACAATGATTTTTTAAGCTGTTAAAAAAGTAAACAAGAGCTCATTCCTATAAACATATTCATTAGATCCGAAGATTAATGCAATACATTTTTAAACTTTAAAAATCCGAATTCGTAATTGATATCTGAAATTTACAGGATTGTTTACTTATACTTAAATATAATAGAGTTTGTCACTTGTCCTTGTTTTATAGGAACGAAGTATTCGATGACTTAAATATACCAATAAAATTTATTAATATCTATCTATATATTCATATTGCTTATAGTTACTTAATCCAAATTTACAGTCATTATATAAACCATGGCTACATGTTACAGCTTTTCATTCAATTGTAAGTATACTGGTTTACGAGCACAACAATTATTTTTCCGATTTTCGAAACCATTTAATTAAATCGGTGTTCATCAAACAATTTTTAATAATAATAATAATAATAAAACGAATGAGCAAAATAGGGTCTATCGATGGGTATTTTTATTCAAACTTCTGCGTTCAGCCATTTCCAAGTTCTAGGTAAGTCCAAAATATTAGTCCAGCAAAATTTTCAATATGAACGAACTCATAGGTCGATTAGAGTAACAACCACCGTAAACACATTGAGAGTAATGTTTATTGTGCATGAACTGCTCTTAATAATACATAGTAATGTGTGGCTAGTGATACCGACTTACAGCTACCTCATAATATATGACTAAACCTATCGCTAAAATGCTTGGCGTCACGTCTTGATCTTAACAAGATAAAGACTGAAGACGAATTCTATGTGCTCGATAATAGATTCATATCGACATATGATCAAATAGCTGGTCAGGCTTATCTGTAGATAAATTGTATTATTAGAGTCCAGAAGTGAAAAATAATAAAAAGAATTATAATTCTAAACAATTTACTTTAATTCTAAACAATTTATTTCATTAATTACAAAATAATCTTAGAAATGCAATTAAACACAAACAACCGTTAATTAAGTAACGAATCTAAACAAATTACAGTTAGTTATACAGCAAGGGCGGTCACATAGGGCTGTACTAGCTGTTAGACAGCTTTCCACGCACCCACCGCAATTCAGACAGTACTAGCTTGTCAAAGACAGCTCTCCACGTCTGTTAACAGAGTAGTACTAATTATCCAAAGACAATGATCCACACTCCGCGACGCATTCGTTAGAAATGCGTGCCGATACAACAAAGTGCTCCTTTTTATACCCAAGCGCAGTGAAGCGATTGAGCCAAAAAAATGACAACTACCGCCGTTGTGGCTTATAGTATCAATTACTATATGACGTAGGAATAAACCACAACACACAGAAATTTTGCTGTTTGCTAACATTTAATGCGTAATAAAAACTATCTTTTCATGTACTTGGTTTGTATCTGAACGATTTGAAAAAAAAAGTTTTGTTGGGGTAACGTTTGAACACATTGATTTTCTGTTATACTCTCACCTCTCTAAAGCCCAAATTGTTTTGGCTATTTGCTGTGGTAATGCACGCCTACTCGGCCCGACGCACGCTAGCCTTTATTCAAATACTTTCTGTTAAATTAGGTTGCTTGCCGAATCACCACCATCACAATGGCTATCGTTTATAGTTTATAGCATACAAAATTACGGAAGGTATTTATAATTCAAATTGATGTTTCATATTACAATTACATCATTATTACAATTAAACACACACAAATTTCAAAAATTCAATCAAATCGTGAGCACACACTTTTCATATTTTTTTGGAATAAAGTTCCCTAAGGCGCGTTGCGAAAGGGGGGCTAGACCTAAAAAATTGTAACGACACTTTCTACAAACGACGACGACGACTTTCACATAATGTGTGCACAGTGAAGTTCGTAATTTCAACGCAATCGCCAACTGGCACTGTGGCGCAACGGATAACGCGTCTGACTATGGATCAGAAGATTCCAGGTTCGAATCCTGGCAGAGTCGCGAACAATTTTTCGTATTTTGTTAGAAATACAATTGTTATTTTTAAATGATTTTAATGCTTAATGAAGCCTTAATTTAAACCTTCTCCATCCAAATTACCTACCCTCTAACGTGGGGAAGTAATTTTAAGAGAAATCTATACTCCTTAAAGGTTGTTGATAACGTTAATATCACTAAGGACTATCTGACTCACTCTTTATAGGGTTCCTTTCAATCTAAGGGTGATGTTGAAAACGGCCTATAATGTAACAACAACTGATCGTCCAAATAAGTAAATAAAGCTCCTTATACACTATAATGTTTAAATCTAAGGGTGATGTTGTAAACGGCCTATAATGTAACAACAACTGATCGTCCAAATAAATAAATAAAGCTCCTTATACACTATAATGTTTAAATCTAAGGGTGATGTTGTAAACGGCCTATAATGTAACAATAACTGATCGTCCAAATAAGTAAATAAAGCTCCTTATACACTATAATGTTTAAATCTAAGGGTGATGTTGTAAACGGCCTATAATGTAACAACAACTGATCGTCCAAATAAATAAATAAAGCTCCTTATACACTATAATGTTTAAATCTAAGGGTGATGTTGTAAACGGCCTATAATGTAACAACAACTGATCGTCCAAATAAATAAATAAAGCTCCTTATACACTATAATGTTTAAATCTAAGGGTGATGTTGAAAACGGCCTATAATGTAACAATAACTGATCGTCCAAATAAATAAATAAAGCTTGTATCTTATAGGGATACACTGGAGCTTAGTAGCTCAATGAAAACTTGTTTGAAGTTATAAAACCATTTAATGTGGTTCTTAAGATATTTAACACAGTTTTGTATGCTAATCGTGTAATGGCTAATTGCAAGTGTATATAAAGATAGAAGTACGGTAGACCAACATAATAAAAAGATTTCTCGAAGTACCGACAGTTTGGTACTGCTGGGCCAAGGTCAGGCGCAAACATCTTCCCCGCCGTTAAAAGTCACAGAGTTTTAACCCTCAATCAACGGCTCTGTAGCTGGTAGCGGGCAGAGACGCGTAAACGGTCTTCGGAAACTTCCTCTGGTTGTTTGGACGTCAGCAACACGACTCACGCCATCAGGTCCAGGAAAGAGCTTAGTAATGCGTCCCAAACGCCAGCATAATGGGGGTAGATTATCCTCGTGCAGTAGTACTAAATCTCCAATGGATAAAGCCTTGTCTTCTTTGCGCCACTTAGATCTCTGCTGCAATTCCGCCAGATATTCATGTTGCCATCGTTGCCAGAAGTGCTGCCGAACTTGTTCTAGTCTTTCATAGCGCCTTAAATTGGTTAACTTGATATCTATAAAGTTTGGTGAAGGCAGTGCAGTCAAAGATCGACCAATCAGAAAGTGCCCTGGAGTCAGGAAGTGAAAATCATTAGGAGACGAGGATATAGGACAAAGGGGACGGCTATTCAAAATGGCCTCAACTTGTGCGAACAACGTGGACAGTTCCTCGTAAGTTAGATGCGTGTTCGCCATTGTACGCCTAATGTGGAACTTAGCTGACTTAACCCCGGCCTCCCAGATACCGCCAAAGTGCGCCGCGTAAGGAGGAGAAAATGAAAAGTTAATCTCTTATTCACCCATGAACTCACTTATTGCTTCGCGATTACATTTGAAGAATTGACCGATTTCTTTGGCGGCGGCTACAAAATTACGTCCGTTATCACATAAAATCTCAAGAGGTTTACCGCGTCGAGAGATGAATCGCCGGAGAGTAAGAATAAAAGCGTCACTAGAGAGATCGCTCACCGCTTTCAAGTGGACACATTTGTGTCTTAGGCAGACGAAAATACATAGATAACATTTAGAAGTACGTGAACCGCGCCCTTTCCTGTTTAATACAAAGAAAGGACCCGCGAAGTCTATACCTACACTGCGGAATGGGAAATCCACCGTAACACGCTCTGAAGGCAAGTTCCCCATCAAGGGAGATAAAGTCTTGCCTTGTACTCTCCTGCATCGAACGCAATTATGGACGGTTTGCCTTGCGAGGCGTCGACCATTAATAGGCCACACATACTCTCGGACGCTCGCAAGTAGAAGCTGTGGTCCAGCATGCAGTTTGTGCAAATGCTCACGCTCGAAAATGAGCTTGGTGAGACGATGAGATGAGTGAAGTAAAATGGGGTGTTTACTGTCAAATGACAGAGATGACGCCTCCAGTCGGCCACCCACCCGTATCAAACCATTTGCATCAATGAAAGGTGTAAGAGATAGAATGCCGGACCTGGAGCCGAGGGGCTTGTTTTTAATTAGTGTATCAAAATCATCGTGAAAGGATTCTTTCTGTGCCACACGACATAAAAGGTTGAAAGAATTATGTAACTCTTGTACACTGAGTACTCCTGTCTGCTTGGATTTAGGGTTACGTATATTATGAATAAATCTTAGCACGTAGGCATATACTCGCCTTAATCTTATAAGAGTTGAAAATCTATCGAATTGTATAACTGTAATATTATCGGTTCGGTTAATATACGATTTCAATTCGGGCAAATCAGTCGTATGCTGATAACGTTTGGACAATGTGGGCCAAGACTCTTCTTTTAAGTTTAGAAAGCCTGGTCCGGACCACCATAAATTGTTGTCCATCAGTTCCTGGGGATACACACCACGTGAAATAAGATCCGCAGGATTGTCTGCAGAAGGAACATAGTGCCAGGAAGATGGGTCCGTGGCTTCTAGAATCTCTGCGGCTCTGTTGGCCACAAAAGCCTTTAGCTTTCTAGAGCTTGTATGCATCCATGATAATACTACGCTGGAGTCACACCAATAGTATCTGCGCTCTATAGGAAGTCGAAGAGACTCGACAACTGCCTTGCATAATCGAACTGCAAGCACAGCAGCGCACAACTCCAATCTAGGAATTGTACATGGTTTGACAGGTGCCACCTTAGACTTAGAACATAAAAGATTCACGTAAATATTACCTGTGGCATCAATAGACCTGACATATATACAAGCGCCATATGCTCGCTGAGAGGCATCGCTGAACGTATGCAGTTCAGTCACAACTGGTGAATCACATAAGACACGTCTCGGTAAGGTTATTGAAGATAGATATGATAAGCTATTATTAAATTTGCACCACGCCTTCTCTATCTCTCTTGGTAGAGGATCATCCCATCCTATTTTATCAAGCCACAACTGTTGCATTATTAATTTAGGAATAATAATACAGGGGCTGATAAACCCTAGTGGATCAAATATTTTAAATGATGTTGATAATATGTACCTTTTAGAGATAGTATTATCGTTAGGCGTAAGCTCAAAGGAGTAGTGCAGACGATCTGTCTTTGAGTCCCATCCCAATCCAAGAGCGCTTGCCGATTCGCTTATAATAAAGGCATCAGTGGATTTAGATGAGCAAGACTCGAGTAACTGACTGGAATTTGATTGATACTTACGCAAATTGAAACAACCTGCCCTTAAGGTCTCTGAAATAGATTTTTGAATTTGAATTAACTCGGTCTCAGAATCACAACCGGTTATAATATCATCAGCATAAATATCATGCTGTATAATGGTTCTGGTTAAGGGATCCTTGCACTCCTCGCCCAGTTGCCAAATGCACCTCGCACTTAAGTAACTGGCACATGCAAATCCGTAAGTGACAGTGTTCAGTTGCAAGACTCGTAGAGGCTGATGTTCTGCTTCCCTCCATAGTATAAGTTGTAGATTTCGATCAGACTCGTGCACCACAATTTGGCGGTACATTTTTTCTACATCTGCGGTCAAAATATACCGATAGTGACGAGCCCTGATTAATATGGAGAAAAGTGAGTCTTGAATCTGAGGCCCTATCATTTGCAAGTCGTTCACAGAAAGACCGGAGGTTGTGGGAGCTGAAGCATCGAACACAACTCTCATTTTAGTTGTCTCACTATTTTGCTTAAAAACAGGGTGATGAGGCAAGAAAAAATGTAAATTAGATATAGGTTGAGATAATGTTATCTCAGATAGGTGTCCTAAACTCTCGTATTCCCTGATAAATTCGATATACTGAGACTTTACTTCTGGCTGTTTTCTAAATCGTTTCTCTAGATTGTAGAACCTTTTCTTTGCCATAGTGTATGAATCTCCAAGACAATGAATTGACCTAGCTAAAGGTAACCTAACACAAAACCTACCACTTTCTAAGCGGCAGGTGTGTTGTAGAAAATGTTGCTCACATGCTTGCTCACAATCACTTAAACAGGTCTTTGTTGGAATTTCTTCTAATTCCCAAAACCGACTTAGGCTAGATTCTATATTATTATTTTGTGAATAATTCATAATAATGTTATTACACTTAATAGTATTCTTATTGTGTATAGTCTGAAATGGCAATGGTCCTCCTATCAACCAACCCAGTTGTGAACTATGCAACCGGGGATAACCGGGACCCAGGGACTTCTGTTCACGACCAATGATATCCCAGAACAAATCAGATCCTATGAGTACATCAATCTGAGACGGCTCATAAAAATTGGGATCGGCTAGGATTATGTTCTTGGGTAAGTTAATTGAACTAATGTCTATGTATGTGTTTGGTAGTACACCTGTTAGGTTTTTCATAATATAAAAACTAGAAACTACATTAAATGAAGTATGTTGTGATTTAATTAGGGCAATGCAATACTCGGTAATTGTACCTGAAGTATTGTTACCAAAACCAACGACATTTGTAGCATCAGTAGAACAGGTTGTAAGTGAGAGCCTTTGTTTTAGATTTAGCGTGATAAATGATGACTGACTGCCACAGTCAAGTAGGGCGCGTACTACTTCAGATTTACGCGTCTTAGGGTTTTCGATAACTATAAGAGCTGTGGAGAGGATTGCCTGGTTGACAGACTGGTTACTATAGCCAACCACCGTCTCCGATGTATTGGTAGTATCGACTCCACTGTTTGCACTCTTATCTGTGTTAACTGGGAGATGCAACATAGTGTTGTGTCTTTCGTTGCATTTTCGACAGGGGCCAGAACGACACTGTTTTATTGTGTGACCAGGTCTCAAACAATTTGGACATAATTTCATATTAGACACCTCCGTTATACGCTCATCTATACTCTTTGCGTTAAAGGTAGGGCAATTATATATCCTGTGATTAATAGAATCACAATAGACACACTTATATAACTTTGAAAGTTGATTACCTTTGTTATTCGTGCATGCATATGACTTCGTGAGTGGCCGCTCAGGTTTACGTTCGTTTAGAAATTTATTGAAATCCTTCAGTGTAGGCGTGTCAGTAGATAACGTATTACGGTGTTCCTCCCACTTCCTAAAGGTATTAGAGTCTAATTTAGAAGCCACTAAGTGAATAATTATAACGTCCCAATGCTGGGTAGCTTGCCCTAAACTGGTAAGAGCGCGTAAGTTCTTTATGACGTGGTCCACTAAGAAGCGCAACGATCCCACAGACTCCCTTTTTATTGAATTAATGTCAATTAAAGCATTAAGGTGATGACTAATCAACAACCGTTTGTTGTCATAGCGTCCGAGCAATAGATCCCAAGCCTCTTGGTAGTTATTAGATGAAATCTCGAGATTAGAAACAGTCCGTGCTGCTTCTCCTTCTAAGTACGATACTAAATAATGAAATTTACTAACCGCGCCAATATGATCATTTTCGTGTATTAATGATTTGAATGTGTCTCGAAACTCCATCCACCTGAGGTACGATCCATCGAACTTGGCAATCTGAATCAAGGGTAGTTTAATCCCCATTGAGTTGTGATCAGAAGAACAATGAGTTACTTCATGAGGCACACACGAGTCGCGGCGATCCTCAGCCTTAGAATATGTTTGCAATAAATTTTGAGCCACAACAATACTAGAAACGAATTCATCCTCAATAGATTCCCGTTCTTTAAGTTCATTTTGTAAATTACTGGCATTGTAAACTTCTATTTCACTCTGTAGGTCATCAAATTTAGAGGATAACGTCTCAAATTTATTAAGCTTAAGTACAAGCTCCGACCTGTGTGACGCAGTGAAAATCTCTAATTGTGACAATCTATCTAAGTAGTTTTTAAATTTGGTTACCTGCCCCTTAATAGAACTGCGTTTAATAAGTAATTCGGATAACCTTTCGGTCATCAAACCAATAAGTGAGGTGGTGTGAGAGTAAAAATAACTAGTTGTTAAAAACCAAATAAATAAGTGAATGATACGCTCACGTCCCTCCTTGACGGTATCTGGTGCGCTGGGAGCAGCGACGGCAGGCAGCGCAGGCGGCGCGACCTCTGTGGGCAGGGCGAACGCTCGGCCGTACTCAGGGAACACGTAAATCTGAAATGTTCGGCAGAATAGTCACTAAAAGAAGTGTTTTGAGGCGCGGCAGCCTTTAAGAAGTGTTCCCTAGATGAATTGCACAGACAAACACACAAGTGTAAAAGTATAGGTAATAAGTAACCTACTAGTAGGTAGGTACAAAGTACAAAAAATATTTGAAAATCTATTAAATAGATTGAGGTGAGCTTAAATATCGTTGCTATTAATTGAATATCACTTTTAGCTATTTGTGTTTACGTTATAAAGTTCAAACAATAGTTAAATGTTATGTATAAAATGAATTACAAGTTGACCTACTTAATCTTGTAACTACGAAGTTGTAAGTTTGCACAAGTAGAACACCGTTTATGAAAAGGAATAAGGGATAGGTATTGAATGGTAGTAGGAAGAAAGAAAGGAGTGGCACTTAGCTGGAATTGTCCTCCTGCGCTGCGGCTTGACGCTTTGGTACCGTCAATGACCGGCGTTACTAAGTCCTCTGTAGATTTCTTCAACGTAGATTTCGGTAGATGTGGTGCGATGCTGACCGGCTGATGGCTGCGGCGCTGTGCTGACCAATCCTTGTGCCGAAATCTTCAATATAGGTTGGACACGTAGAACATCGATCGTGTCCTGTCACGGTCGCCAATATGTATCTTATAGGGATACACTGGAGCTTAGTAGCTCAATGAAAACTTGTTTGAAGTTATAAAACCATTTAATGTGGTTCTTAAGATATTTAACACAGTTTTGTATGCTAATCGTGTAATGGCTAATTGCAAGTGTATATAAAGATAGAAGTACGGTAGACCAACATAATAAAAAGATTTCTCGAAGTACCGACAGTTTGGTACTGCTGGGCCAAGGTCAGGCGCAAACAAAGCTCCTTATACACTATAATGTTTAAAAATGTTAAATGTCTTTGAAATTGGATGTCAGCAAATTTTGATTTTGTTACAGGGACTTTAACTATAGGAGAAACCCGATTCTGGGCCTCAGCGTTACACAAATGGGATATGTACCAAAAACTTCGTCTATTTTGCCTGATTAACCTATCGAAATCTTAGCTTCATTTGCAATGGCCAAGTGTAGAAAATAAGTAGAATTCTATTGTTTTAAACAATCTCTGTAAACCTCTGGAACACTTAAATCAATATACGTAACTTGTAACAACCTTTTTTTTGTTTCATTGGAATATTTAGAATTAATAACACAATAAGGTGATGTATTTGGGTAAGCGCCATCTTTCGCAGGTTAGCGGTAGCTCTTACACACCTATCTTATTGGTTTTAGATAAACTTTCACCCGCGAGTCGTCAGATGGCGTCTTCTTTCTTAGATATATCACTGATGAGATTGATACTCTATGGTAAATTGCGTTCTATGTTTAGTCTCTGGGCAAAGTCTATTTTTGTCTCTGAGAATCAGGTGATGTTTTTTGAGTAGTGAATAGAGGGTATGAGTTTTATTCCAGCGGGACCTTGAAATGCAATATAAAAGGCAGGCCATAATTCCCCAAGAAAAGCATTCTTGGTTCTACTGCGTTATTGTGCATAACTCTGCCTGTCTTAGTATTGGATTCGTGAAGAATTTGTATTCAGTCACCCGCTGTCTAAAAGTGGTAAGAAATCTGACGCTCATTTAAGCTTTATTTAGTTGTGCCAATGTCTATCTGTTTCAATAGGTATTTAGGATTATGTTCTCTTTTTCCTAGGGTTTCAAGGATTGATTTCAAGGTTTGGTTCGAGAATTATACCAAGAAACGTTCAAGTACGTTAGCAACGTGGCCTACATCGGCTATACCTTCGGGCACTATTGACGAAACCCACTGGCTGTGTGTGGGTTATCCGGCGTGCAGAGGTGATCGGTGTAAAGAAGAATCCCCTCTCGTACGACAAATCCCCTAGGCTTGCCACAGGATCACGTATGGATTTACAATTCAATAATCATATCTTTTACTAATACCTTCTTTTGTCCACCGGTTCTTCCGTGACGGACCAACGAGCCTTTGCATCCGGTCTACTGGGTGTAAAGATCAATTTTCTCTACAACATACAGGCGGGTCCAGGATGAAATAGCCAAGATCAATAAGATTATATTTTGTTAAACAACCCACCTTAGTAACTTTTGTATACTTTCTAGATTTAAGTTGTGGTACTATTGGCACCTTGTCAATTATTGTGAATATATTTGTGTGAAAATGGTGAGTGGTTTCTTTGAATTCCCTGAATTACTGCGAGGCACACATGGTTAATCCTCTGTGAGATCAAGGCGCCCTTCTAACTCATGCTCACTGCTATTGGCTACCCGGGGAGTAACCTTTCTTAACAAAAAAGGGTTACAAAAGTGGCGCCCAACGTGGGGCTACCTACCCGGACTTTAGTGTGTGCTTTGGCGGTGTTCAGTTGGATTTCAAAGAGTCCATCCGTCCGATACGTCCCAGGACGTTAATTGGTTTTGCGAGTGCAGCGCATATAATTTAATCTATGTTTGCATTTTTTCAGCGCATCATACCACCTTATAGCGGCATGCAAACGTAAAATTCAAAATTTTATATTAAAATTTCTTCTGCACAAACATTTCTTAAGTCTGGCTCATATTTTGGAACTTTGTGTTTTATGTTTCTGTGTTCTGTCTTGTGTTTTTATTCAGTTTCACACACTTATATATTTTTTAGTTTTCTTGCCTGTGTGTTGAAGAAAAGTCACATAGTGAGGGTAACTTTTTTTCACCACATTGTAGGTGTACCTACTTATAGTAATAATTGTGCTTGTAGTGCACACCAAGTTATCACTTGTGTTATTTTGTATTATTTTAATACTTAATTAGAATAAGGACATAGTTTCCTTATATCTAGGCTTATATCTTTTATATGGATATTGATAATATCTGATGAAAACTTTTTTCATCACTTTGTAAGATTACCTCCTTTGGATAATAGGTAAGGAAATCTTTCTAGAAACTTGAACTTTGTTACTTATTGTGTTGTGAAGCAGGAATAGGTACCTGCAATTATTTTTTCACTTGAACATTAGCATTTTGAATCTTCTTTGCATTTTGAATTAGAATGACATGGGAAATAATTAATGCCGAAACTGGAAAAGTAAAGAACAAAGGTAATAATTACAGTCTTTTAATTGATAATAAAGAAATAAATTCCGATTTAGACGTTGCCACAGCTTTTGAAAAATTTTTCACAGACATTCCAGTTTCGACCACAGAGTCATTGAATTCGTCCCCCACTATTGCAGAATCATTATTGAAAGAAAATATTAACATTTGTAATACTGAGTTTAGATTTAGTTGTATCACCGATAGAGATATTGTTAAAACGTTCAGTGCTCTTAGTGTAAAGAGAACCTCTGACCTTTGGGGTAATTCTGTACAAATAACCAAATCAATTATTAACGTAGTTGCATCAGATTTGGCCATAATTTTCAATAAGTGTGTGTAATTGAGTGTGGTGTATTTCCTGACTTAATGAAACACAGTAAGATCATTCCTTTGTTCAAGGCGGGTAGCACGTCCGATCCTACAAATTATAGACCCATTTCGGTGTTACCTACTTTCAGTAAAATTTTTGAAAAAATTATACTGGATCAGTTACAAACTCACTTTAGCGCAAACAAAATTCTACACAAGAAACAGTTTGGCTTCAGAAGAGGACGCTCGACAAGTGACGCTGGTGTTGAACTATTGGAAAATATATTTAGTGCCTGGGAGGATAAACAGGATGCGCTGGGTGTTTTTTGTGACTTATCCAAGGCATTCGATTGCGTTTCTCATGAAACATTGATCAGGAAATTGCATCACTATGGAATAAGGAATACTGCTTTGGATCTTCTTATCTCTTATTTGGGTAATAGGACCCAAAGAGTGGAAGTTAATGGACAGAGGTCCCTCGGGTCTCTGGTCACTATGGGGGTTCCGCAGGGCTCAATTCTCGGCAAATTTTTGTTTCTCGTTTATATAAATGACCTACCTAATCTGATAAAAGATAATCAGGAGATAGTGCTATTTGCGGATGACACCTCACTTTTATTTAGACTAAAACGACAGCAATTAGTTACTGACGATGTGAATAACACTCTCTCCAAGGTCGTGAACTGGTTCAACGTTAATAACTTGCTCTTAAACGAGAAAAAAACTAAATGTATTCGATTTTTTACACCTAATGTTAAGCAGGTAAAAACTAATGTTCTGATAAATGGAAAGGAGTTGGATCTTGTGGACACCACTAAGTTTTTGGGTATAACTCTAGATTCTAAATTGCAGTGGGGCCCACACATTGATGGCTTGTCGAATAGACTCAGTTCTGCAGCATACGCGGTTTATAAAATTCGCCAATTAACTGATGTAGACACCGCAAGACTGGTGTATTTTAGCTATTTTCATACTGTAATGTCATACGGTATTTTGTTGTGGGGAAATGCTGCTGACATTCAAAGTATCTTTGTGTTGCAAAAGAGAGCTATTCGCGCAATTTATAATCTCAGTTATAGGCAGTCACTTTGGCAGGCTTAAATATAAAAAAAAAAAAAAAAAAAAAAAAAAAAAACACACTTTGCTACTAAGTACATAGTTACTTTTTGGGACCAATGACGTTTAATTTCTTAATCAACTTTACTGCTTTCCATTAACTCAATAACTTATCTACAAATCTTATGAAGTCTATAACCCAATAGAACATTCTTGATGACAGCTTTTTGGCCATAAACTGGTCACTTCAAACACCAGTGGCCGAAGATACTCGTATGTGCATAATTTTCTGTAAAAATGTGTATGTGCATAATTTTCTGTAAAAAATAGGCAGTCACTGAGGGATAAGTTTAAAGAAATTGGTATTATGACAGTCGCATCTCAATAAATATACATTCATTCACAAAGTTTAGCGACATTCATAATATAAACACTAGAAATAAAGATAAACTCGTGTTGCCAACGACTAGACTACAAAAAGTAAGCAAGTCTTTTCGATGTCAGGGTGTGAGATTCTACAATAAGATTCCAAGCAAATTTTATGAATTAAGTATTAACAAATTTAAGTCCTTGGTTAAACAGAAACTGTGTGATAAAGCTTACTACACAGTTACTGATTTTTTAAATGATAAATTTGCTTGGGAGTGATGCTGCTCGCTCCCACAAGTGATGAACATTTAAATTTTGTTTTAATTTGTATTTCATTTATTCTAAATTGTTTAGTTTTTCGTTGAAATTGAATTGTATAGTATTTTTTATTTATTTTTTGTTTTTTTTTGTGTAAGTTTGTAAATGTGAGTATAGTGTAGGCTTGTAATGTTAGTTTATATCTTAGTAATTTTCTGGTGGTTTTGAGTGTTTCCACGGCCTACTCAAGTGTCCTGCTGGCGGCAGTGTCGTGTTCCGGGTTGTGGATCCTGACTACATCGGTTAGGCTACACGATGGCTGGGGCCCGTGTGCCGTCTGTATGGACAGGTCGACTCAAAACTATGGTTCTTTCTTCAAGAGGCCAACCCAGACCCTATACTGCACTCACATAGTTCTCTTTAATATTGTACACGGACTTAAAAAAAAAAAGAAAAAAAGACACCTCTGTGGTTTGTTTCGGCGTTTCTTCCCAGAGTGAGTCGTAGGAAATGCCGGCGCCTTCTAGCTATAAGTCCGACTTGTAAAAATGTCTGAAAAGATTTACTTACAGAAATAAATATCATTTATCATTTATCATTTATTTATCTTTGGAGAACTTTAAAAAACTTTTTAGTAAACCAACTAATATAAATTGTTTAGTTTTATATAATTGTTTGTGTAGCTTCAGAACTCAGCCTTGTGAATTACATTTGAACTCATTTACCAATATAAAAACTTCCAACATATTGGCTATTTGTTTAAACTGTAATATCTGCATAGGAATTAGTATTTACATTGTTGAAACCAACCTAGCTATTCTTTTGCAGGCTTGGGTTGTGTTCATGACACTACTTAACCTTAGACTTTAAATCTTAACTGAGATTCATAACTTTGTATCTCAACTTTGTATCTCAACTTTGTATCTTAACTTAGTATCTTAACTTGGTATCTTAACTTTGTATCTTAACTTTGAATCATTACTATAATCTTATAACTTTGAACTTTAACTTAAAACTTTAATTATTTTTTTTTGCATCATGGCCCAGTTGGTTAGGTGTATTAATTACCTGAAAAAGGATGAACTCATGAATGAATTGTCTGCCATGGGGATTTCAGTTGGCGCGGATGACACTGTGGCAAATCTAAGGAGTGAGTTGCGAACTACTTTGCGGCTCAGCCGGCGTGGCAGTCTAAAGGCCAGTGCCGCCTCTTCTGCCTCTGCAGCCTCGGAGCTGTCTCTTTGCGAGCCCAAGGTCCACGAACTGGAGGGGGTTCTTTCCTCAGGTGACTTTGTTTCCAATAAATCTATTCGCCGTAGGGTGACCATCAGAGCTAATTATATACTAGCCAGGTTGGCAAGGTGTGGTCTTGACTGCCCCGAACTGGCTGGTATCCGGGACCGGTTAGTCAAGGTGCTGTCCGTGTCTGAAGCGGAGACTGAGTCTGACTCGGATGGCTCGGAGGAGGAGGCGGCTCCAGCTCAAGTAGCTAATGAACAGCACCCCTCTCCCGAGAGGGTAGGAGACTGTTCGATGCATCCCAAAGTGGCTGCTGTCGACTCATCCCCAACTTTACTGATTAAGGATAGACCAATCAACTTAAATTCTTTTAACTTAAATTTGATGGCTCTTCTTGTGTGCGGGTTTTTATTGAGAGACTAGAGGAGCTTAGACGCGCTCGAGAGGTCACTAAGGAGAAAATCCTAATTGCTTTCTCCGACTTGTTGGAGGGTCCGGCTCTGTCTTGGTTTCGTACCAACAAGGAGGACTTCACCTCTTATGAGTGCATGTTGGAGGAGCTGAGAGAACTTCGATCTCCCCGACTATGACTATCGTCTCCAGAAGGAAATCAGACAGCGTACGCAGGCCCGATCCGAAACGTTGGGGAACTACATCTCCACGATGCAGGCCATGTTTGCCAGACTCTCGTGCAGGATGCCTAGTGAGGAGCAGCTAGACATTCTGATGCACAACATCCGACCTGAGTATATGAAGGAATTAGCTCTGCATGACGTAAGGTCCATATTCGATCTAAAGCGATTAGGAAGGCGTCTTGAACTTGCTCGTACTAGGGCAGAGGCATTTGACGAACCGGCTTTAGACAAAATGAAAATCACCTCTGACTTACATCCAACAAAGAATAAATCGTCTCTAAAATTTTCTCGACAGATATCTGCTGTGTCCAGACCATCCCCCTCGAGCGAGCCTCAGTGCTTTCGCTGCGGTGATCGTGATCACCTTGCCGCACGCTGCACGCAGTCGAGGGAGGTGGTGTGTTTCCGGTGTGGTCGGAAAGGTGTCAGGTCTCCGGAATGTCCCCGATGTAACGTCTTGCCAAAAAACGAGTAGGTCGGGGCCTTGCAAGGAGCTTACCAGTTCATCTGATCCGTCCTTCTCTGTCTGGTAATTACTCAGGTAAGGTCCTGTTTCAAGAACGGGCTAATGATATTAGGCCCTATTTAGTGGTAAAGGTCCTGAACTTAAATGTTCTCGGCTTACTTGATTCTGGTGCGGCCTGCTCTGTGTTAGGTAAAGGTGCGCATCGCATTTTCTTAGAACTAGGGTTTGAGCTGGAAGGCATCAGCCCTCACTTTAGGTTAACTACTGCAGATGGATCATACTTGCCTTGTCTTGGCGGTATATCTCTGCCCATTGAATATAACTCTGTTGTCAGAGTGGTGAAGTTTTATGTTGTCCCAGAGATTACGACTGCCATGATATTTGGCGTAGACTTCTGGCATCAATTTCAGTTGGGGAACAAATTGATAACGCGGAACATTGACCTCTCCCACTTTAATGACTGCAATCCTGTGGAATCACTGGCTCATAACCGTGGTCTGGAGGATTACGACAACTTGTCGCCTGAGCAGCGGCGAATCATAAACAGCATTATTGACAAATTCGATACAATCAACACGGATAGGGTAGGACTTGGCCGTACTTCCCTTGTACACCATGTCATTAATACTTGTAACACCTTTTTTTTGCTTTGTACGAATAAAACAAAATTAATTGAATCCCACAGAAGCGATCTTGCTATTAGCGCCATCTTTGGGCAACAATGACTACTCCATCGCCTATTAACTTCCGCAAGGCGTCCTGTTTTCTCCAACTAGGCACGGGGTGGCGCTCATGTCGGGTTCAAATCGATTTTAATCATAGACTATGTATTAAATAGTTTTTTTATTCTAGTTGTCTCTGAAAATGGCGTGATGTTTATCTTGTTTTGTAAGGGGGTAGGTTCGTTATATCCTATAGACCTTGAAATAGGATATATAAAGCCGGTCTCACTCATAGAAATTTCATTTCTCTTATTGTGATATATCTTGAACTAAGTTTTGCTGTTGTTAGTTACTTGTGAAGATTGATTTTTATATAGTGCCCGCAACTTGTGGTGAGTTAATATATTATATCTGTAAACTGTGTCTCGGCCTTATCGTGTGTTCTGGACGTGTATCTTAGAATATAATCTTTTTCACAGGGTCGCTTCGCTTGGTATAGTTTTCTATAATCCTCGCCAGGAATACCTGGAGATTGCAAGAAAAGCCCCTCTTCTCATTTGAGACTCCACTGCCAGGTACCGGCGAGTGCCATAGGTGGTAGCCACACAGCGCCGATCATTTCATGAGCAGTTGCTGGGTCACGCATTGAGTTCAATTAATTTATAATTATACATATACCCTTCTCTTTTGTTCGCCGGTGCGTGTACTTTAAATCGCACGAGATGAGGGATCCCCGAGAGATGCGTCCGGGTGGCCGTGAGCTCCCCTTTGACGCCCTCACATCCCGGTCGAGCCCTCGTCGGACCAGGGAAGCTTCAGTCAAGAACTTTTTTATGTGTTGACCCTCTTTTTTTGTTCTTGCAAATGTAATAAATATAAGTAATCTAATATGACTAATAATGATGTAATAAGTTAGAATTAACAATATTGTAAATTTTAAATAGAATAGACGTATATGTGAGACCGAAACAGAGTTTTTCCTTGAAGAATTCCCCGACCGCCCACATCGACATATGCACACATAGACCTTTGTCTGGTATTCTCTTAGCTTGTTTCTTTTTCATATCTAAATTCTACTAGTGAAAGGCGCCCTGGGATTTCTCATAGTTCTACTGACTGCGCGCCGGTGAGGTGATTCCCCCTGGTAGGGCTAGGGCCGACTAAACCCCCCTTTACCGGGGCTAGGGGTTACAAATTTGGCGCGCCAACGTTTGGCTTAGAAACCGAACCTTTTTTTTTTTTTTTTTTTTGTGTGTGTGCTGTGTCTGGGTGTCTTGGTTGTTCTTCAGGGAAACTTCCGTCCGAGACCCCCCAGGACGCTAATTGGTTATGCGAGTGCCAGACGCATGTAATAATCTCTTTTTGCATTTTTTTCAGCCCTTCATACCACCGTATAGCGGCATGCAAAAATACTAAATTTTAAATTCTAAATTGTATCTGCACAAATATTTGGTAAGTTTTGGCCTTTTCCTATTCGGAATTCTTGTTTATATGTTTCTGTGTTTTGTCCCCTACTTTTTTATTTTGATTCGGTTTCACATTTATGTATTTTTAGCTTTATTTTTAGCCTTTGTTGTAAAAAGTCACTTATTGAGGGTAACTTTTTTTCAACACTTTGTTAGACTACCTACTAACGAAGTGGGTGAGTAAGCTGTGAGCTTGAACTGCATATCAAGTTCTCATCTTATTATCACAATACCTAACTTTTATTAAGGTTATTGTTTTCTTTAAATATTTTGTTAAACATTTAAATATACTTGGTTATTTTAAAAACTCTAGTAACCTATGTTTTGTGAGGTTAACAGTGAAACTGTTACAAATAATAGTGCGTGACTATATTGAGTGTATTGTGTGCCGTAAATCTGATAAAATTCATTTCAGAACATAACCTCCTTATAGGTTATAATATAATTATAATCTCAAGAAACCTAGACTCTGTAACAGGTACATTCGATCATTTCTAATCTTTTTATTTTTAATAACTTTGTGAATTTGAAACCAATTTAGCATTAAAGTTTGTTTAAAATCTTGTAGTATACCTAACTGTCTTACAGTTATAAGTGAATGTATGTTGAGTTATAACAACTTTGAGTGTTATGTATCGAGTCTTGTAAATAAGTTTAAACTTTTATTTCAATATTTTAACTTTCAACATATTGGTTATTTGTTTAAACTATAATATCTGTGTATGAATTAGTGTATATAGTTGAAACCAACCAAGCTATTCTTTTGTAGGCTTTGGTTGTGTTTATAATACTACTTTACCTTAGACTTTGTATCCTAACTTTGAATTTTAACTTTGAATCTTAACTTTGCATCTTAACTTTGAACTTTGACTTTGAAATGTAACTTTGAACATTATCTTTGAACTTTGAATTTTTTTGTAAAACATAATGGCCCATTCAATCAAATGCATAAATTACCTTAGAAAGGATGGACTTGTTAATGAATTGTCTACTATGCAACTTTTAATTTTGAACTTTGACTGGGAACTTTTAAATTTAGATTCTTTGAATAACATCATACCACATAGCTAGCATTTTGGCATATAGATTTGCTTGTATCAGTTATTGACTAATGGTCTGCTGTTTAACTTTTGACTTTGAACTTTTGACTTAGAACTTCTAATTTAGATTTTTTTTTAAATTGACTTGGTGACACAGATTTTCATGAGTAACTTACTAACGCTTTATCTACTATGGGGTTTTCAGAGAATCCTGTTGGCGCAGTGACTGTCTCGAAGGTTGAGCTGCGCTCTGCCTTGGGTCTTCTCCTGCGTGGCAGCACTAAAGCCAACGCCTCTGTCCCTGCTTCTGTCTGCATCGGAGATGTCCGTCTGTGAACCTAAGGTTTTATGAACTAAATGTAGTTCTCTATTGAGGTGACCTCTTTTTTTTTTTTTTTTTGAAATCTTTGGAAATCTTTGTTGATTTGTATATTGAGTCTAGTCACCGTAGGTTAACTCTGTGAGCTTAGGTGTCGTCTGGTTACATTACTAAGTAGTGGTTTTGTCTACCCCGAACTAGTAGGCGTCCGTGACCTCTTGGTTTAACTCTGTCTGTGTCTGCGGTCAGCGGTCACTTACTTTGATTATGATGATTCGGAAAGGGAAGCAGTACCAGCCCATGGTGTCGGTGCACACTACACCTCACCTGAGCAATAGGGGGTCCATTAGACCCGACCCATCGAAACCGCTACTGTAATGAATTTTTTTTCTCTTTGTGTATTAACTCTACGTTATTAGTCAATACTTTGTTCAACTTAATGATAATTTTATTTATATTGACAACTTCGTATAGTAGCTTAGTGTCTGTTGACTACTTATTAACAGTTGAATTTTTTTGTCTTCTGTAGTGGGCGGGTATTTTGTGGTTGGTGACTGTGTGTGTCTTTGACGAGTTAAAACAAGCCTTCACGCTGCTGTGTCGGGTCCCTTGTACACCTGACATAGCTGATTGATGATGATGGTTGGGAGCTTTGTTGGTTGATGTGGCAGGACCATGCTAGTCCTGCACACAACTTTTGTCTGCAAGTTGCAGTCTTCTTTTATGTGGGGTAATGCCCGTACTAGGCTTACACACATCCTTCTTCTGCATGTTGCACTTTTTTCTGTCTATAGCGGGGTACGACTGGCCTTAGGCACAAGTCTACCCGTCTGCTGTGTCCTCGTTGCAGCGGGTCGTGACTGCAACAAATTCGCCAAAGACATGACACACTCATTGCCCAGGATATCTCGCTTACTATTGGATGACATTAGATTCAATACTGTTTCCTGTCTACGTGTTTAGGTCAGGCTTTTTCTTGAACGTTTGAATCTTTGAAAATTTTTGAATTCACTTCATTCTTTAAAAATTATTTAGCGTCCTTTTATTTTAGCTTTTAGTAAAATCACTTATCAAGGACATTGTGAAGTATAGTGAAGAGGAGCCACTCTCTGTTCCTGCTCCACGTTGTATCAGTTATGTATTTAAATCATATATCTGACCATGAAGTGTGACATTGCACTTCGTGCGTTTCCTTTTAAGCTCATACCTTTCTACACGTTATCCACATACGTGTATAGCTTGCAGCGACTTGGTATGTTAGTTAACTTAGCTTATTTGTATAGCAAATTTTAGATTTATCCAGTATGGATAGTATGTTGTCGCAGTCAATGCGATCAACACTCTCTTAGTAGTTTACTTTGTTGTTTTGGTATTTTAATTTCCTTCGCCCCCTGCTCAGGAAATTTCACGGGGGAGGGGGTACTGTAACACCTTTTTTTTGCTTTGTACGAATAAAACAAAATTAATTGAATCCCACAGAAGCGATCTTGCTATTAGCGCCATCTTTGGGCAACAATGACTACTCCATCGCCTATTAACTTCCGCAAGGCGTCCTGTTTTCTCCAACTAGGCACGGGGTGGCGCTCATGTCGGGTTCAAATCGATTTTAATCATAGACTATGTATTAAATAGTTTTTTTATTCTAGTTGTCTCTGAAAATGGCGTGATGTTTATCTTGTTTTGTAAGGGGGTAGGTTCGTTATATCCTATAGACCTTGAAATAGGATATATAAAGCCGGTCTCACTCATAGAAATTTCATTTCTCTTATTGTGATATATCTTGAACTAAGTTTTGCTGTTGTTAGTTACTTGTGAAGATTGATTTTTATATAGTGCCCGCAACTTGTGGTGAGTTAATATATTATATCTGTAAACTGTGTCTCGGCCTTATCGTGTGTTCTGGACGTGTATCTTAGAATATAATCTTTTTCACAGGGTCGCTTCGCTTGGTATAGTTTTCTATAATCCTCGCCAGGAATACCTGGAGATTGCAAGAAAAGCCCCTCTTCTCATTTGAGACTCCACTGCCAGGTACCGGCGAGTGCCATAGGTGGTAGCCACACAGCGCCGATCATTTCATGAGCAGTTGCTGGGTCACGCATTGAGTTCAATTAATTTATAATTATACATGTACCCTTCTCTTTTGTTCGCCGGTGCGTGTACTTTAAATCGCACGAGATGAGGGATCCCCGAGAGATGCGTCCGGGTGGCCGTGAGCTCCCCTTTGACGCCCTCACATCCCGGTCGAGCCCTCGTCGGACCAGGGAAGCTTCAGTCAAGAACTTTTTTATGTGTTGACCCTCTTTTTTTGTTCTTGCAAATGTAATAAATATAAGTAATCTAATATGACTAATAATGATGTAATAAGTTAGAATTAACAATATTGTAAATTTTAAATACAATAGACGTATATGTGAGACCGAAACAGTGTTTTTCCTTGAAGAATTCCCCGACCGCCCACATCGACATATGCACACATAGGCCTTTGTCTGGCATTCTCTTAGCTTGTTTCTTTTTCATAACTAAATTCTACTAGTGAAAGGCGCCCTGGGATTTCTCATAGTTCTACTGACTGCGCGCCGGTGAGGTGATTCCCCCTGGTTGGGCTAGGGCCGACTAAACCCCCCTTTACCGGGGCTAGGGGTTACATACTGGTAATAGTAAACCGATTAAGCAAAGGTACTATCCGCTTTCTCCCTGCAAACAGAGAGCCCTGGAAGAGGAACTGGACCGGATGTTGGAGATGGGAGTAGTGAGTCCTTCTCAGTCTGCCTGGAACTCACCAGTGGTGATGGTGGAGAAAGCGAATGGCGACCTCAGACTATGTCTGGACTCCAGGAAATTGAATTCCGTGTCCAAGAGCGACGCATACCCCTTGCCCTACATAAATCAAATCTTAGACCATCTCAATAATGCTAAATATCTATCATCCATAGATCTTAGTGCCGCCTATTGGCAGATCCCTTTTGATTCGCCGCAATCAGCAGAGAAGACTCCTCTTACTGTCCCTAGGAGAGGTTTATTTCAGTTCAATGTCATGTGTTTTGGTCTCGTCGGAGCCTCCGCTTCGATGCAACGCCTCATGGACCGTCTTTTTGGCCCTGAGTTCGACAATAAAGTCTTTGCCTTTCAAGATGACATCATCGCGGTGTCCAGCACCTTTGAGGAACATGTGGATCTCTTGAAGAGAGTCTATCAGCGCCTTAAGGAAGCGGGACTTACCATCAACATGAAGAAGTCCCGTTTCTGTCTGAGTACACTGAAATACCTCGGGTACTATGTTGATAAACACGGCCTTCGGACTGACCCAGGTAAAGTTGATGTGATTCTCAACTATCCTTCGCCTTCCAATGCCAAGGAGGTGAAGCGTTTTCTGGGCATGGCTGGGTGGTACCGTCGTTTCATCAACAACTTCTCTAAAATTAGTAGGCCTCTGTGCAAATTAACCTCAAAGAAAAACATCTCTTTTGTGTGGACCCGAGAGGCGGAATAGTCGTTCAACCTTTTGAAGGCCGCTTTGGTCTCCGCTCCCATTTTGAAAATGCCTGACTATGCCCTGCCTTTTAGAATTCTTAGTGATGCGTCGTCTTTCTCGGTGGCTGCTGTCCTCACCCAGACGCACGAGGGTGTCGAACACCCTGTTGCGTATTGCAGTCGCTCCCTCAACAAAAGCGGGGTTAACTACAGCACCACAGAAGCCTTGGAACAATTCAGACAATACGTGGAGGGTCAGAAATGCACAGTGGTCACGGACCACGCTTCCTTATTATGGTTTCACAAGTTGAAGAACCCGACTGGTCGTCTTGCACGTTGGAGCATGAGACTGAGTCAATTTGATTTCGACATAGAGCATAGAAAGGGTAAGGATCATGTTGTTCCCGATGCTTTGTCGCGAATACAGATAGATGCAATCAATGCAAGTGACACCAAGGACGCGTGGTATCTTCACACTTTTAACGGTGTAAGGAAGAACCCACGTAAGTTTCCGAACTACGATATACGTAATGACGCTCTATATTGACTGTCAAAAAACAAGTTCTCTCTTACTTCGGACTTCGGATGGAAGCTTGTGGTGCCTCAGGAGGACAGGCTATCCCTGCTCACCAGGTACCATGACCACGTTATGAGTGCACATGGGGGTGTATGGAAAACCCACAAACGTCTAGCTCTCAACTACTACTCGCCTAAGATGCATCAGAGCGTGAGGGAATACGTAGGCAGGTGTGAAGTTTGCAAGCAGTATAAACCTGTGAACGCTGCCCGTCCTGGTCTCATGGGAAATCCAAAACGGGTGTCTAAGCCTTTCGAGGCCATCTCGTGTGACCTTTTGGGCCCTTTTCCTACCTCTGGCAAGGGAAACGTACATTTGATCGTTGTTTCAGATTACTTCAGCAAGTATGTCATGTTGCATCCTATACGGTCTGCTACAGGCTTGGCTGTTGCGAGATTCATCGAAAAGAACGTCTTCCTGGTGCATGGTGTCTGTAAAACCATCTATATGGATAATGGCCCACAGTTTGTGAGCAAACCATTCAAGGACCTCTTGGTAAAGTATAATGTGCCCAACGTCTACTATAATCCAAGGTATCATGCGCAGACTAACCAGGCAGAAAGGGCCATCCGCAACGTGGTTCAAGGGATCTCCTGCTATGTGAAGTCTCATCACAAGAAATGGGACGAAAACCTTGTTGAACTGCAGTGTGCCTTAAATACTGCAGTGAGCGAGGCCACTCGTTTCACTCCCTATTTTCTTGTTCATGGCAGGGAATTCATAGGTGATGGTATACTCTATAGACAGGACGAGATTTCCGCTCATCCCAACTGTATTTCTGTCGATAGTCCTGAGCCCTTCGGAGAGAGGTTGCAGGAACTACATCGTATTTACGTCCAAGTGCGCAAACACTTAGATGTGGCTCACAGGCGTAACGAAAAATACTATAACCACACAAAAAGACATATGGATTTGAAGGTTGGACAATTGGTCTATAAGAGAACGCACTACTTATCTAACAAGGATAAAAACTTTACATCCAAGTTAGCCCCGAAATTTGTGAAATGCATGGTAACGGCGAAACGTTCGCCTTTGGTCTACGAATTGTCAGATCTGGATGGTAGGAGTCTAGGAGCCTACCATATCAAGGACATTCTGAAATACAGTGGGGAGGAGCCACTCTCTGTTCCTGATCCACCTTGTATTGCTTCTGTACTTGTGTCACCTGTGTCCCTATGAGGCACGCTGTTTCACAAGGTGCGCTTTCTTTTCAGCTCACGCCTCTCTGCGGTTTGTCCTCCGTAAAGTAAGGCGTGCAGCAACCTGGGTTTCTTCGGGTATTGGAATGGATTCCCTGTTTTAATGGGTGTTACTAACTTAGCCTCACTGTTTTGAAATTTTAGATTTATTGGTAGTTCTCATGTTATTTATGGAATCTTCTAATTTCCTTCGCACCCTGCTCAGGAAATTTCACGGGGGAGGGGCACTGTAACAACCTTTTTTTAGTTTCATTGGAATATTTAGAATTAATAACACAATAAGGTGATGTATTTGGGTAAGCGCCATCTTTCTCAGGTTAGCGGTAGCTCTTACACACCTATCTTATTGGTTTTAGATAAACTTTCACCCGCGAGTCGTCAGATGGCGTCTTCTCTCTTATATATAACACTGATGAGATTGATACTCTGTGGTAAATTGCGTTCTATGTTTAGTCTCTGGGCAAAGTCTATTTTTGTCTCTGAGAATCAGGTGATGTTTTTTGAGTAGTGAATAGAGGGTATGAGTTTTATTCCAGCGGGACCTTGAAATGCAATATAAAAGGCAGGCCATAATTCCCCAAGAAAAGCATTCTTGGTTCTACTGCGTTATTGTGCATAACTCTGCCTGTCTTAGTATTGGATTCGTGAAGAATTTGTATTCAGTCACCCGCTGTCTAAAAGTGGTAAGAAATCTGACGCTCATTTAAGCTTTATTTAGTTGTGCCAATGTCTATCTGTTTCACTAGGTATGTAGGATTATGTTCTCTTTTTCCTAGGGTTCCAAGGATTGATTTCAAGGTTTGGTTCGAGAATTATACCAAGAAACGTTCAAGTACGTTAGCAACATGGCCTACATCGGCTATACCTTCGGGCACTATTGACGAAACCCACTGGCTGTGTGTGGGTTATCCGGCGTGCAGAGGTGATCGGTGTAAAGAAGAATCCCCTCTCGTACGACAAATCCCCTAGGCTTGCCACAGGATCACGTATGGATTTACAATTCAATAATCATATCTTTTACTAATACCTTCTTTTGTCCACCGGTTCTTCCGTGACGGACCAACGAGCCTTTGCATCCGGTCTACTGGGTGTAAAGATCAATTTTCTCTACAACATACAGGCGGGTCCAGGATGAAATAGCCAAGATCAATAAGATTATATTTTGTTAAACAACCCACCTTAGTAACTTTTGTATACTTTCTAGATTTAAGTTGTGGTACTATTGGCACCTTGTCAATTATTGTGAATATATTTGTGTGAAACTGGTGAGTGGTTTCTTTGAATTCCCTGAATTACTGCGAGGCACACATGGTTAATCCTCTGTGAGATCAAGGCGCCCTTCTAACTCATGCTCACTGCTATTGGCTACCCGGGGAGTAACCTTTCTTAACAAAAAAGGGTTACAAACTAGCTCCACAAACGTAGCATTCCTAAAATAGGATCGGTTTAGTGGAAATCGAAACAGTTATAAATAAATAATACACTTTTGTTTTAGTATAAATGATTGTTTTAATAGGTATTATAATCAATGTAAATAGAGTCTGGCCAGCAAATCTTGCCACAACTACTTACAATGGCGGCAATTCATAATATCTACAACTATAAGCAGCATTAAATATAGCATGAAAGCGTAGTTTTGCATTTTTATATTAATGTGACTATGCCATAGAAAAACACAAATGTATCAAATCGTGTTTTTTATGTTACAGAAAACTATAGCGGTTTTGATAACTTTTTTATATCAGAAGTTATAAAGGTCCAACTTGTGTAATACGCTGACTTAGAAAACTTCGTACAAAAATAAAGAAATAATAAGCAATTACAACAATTATCTATTGGGCACGATTTAATTATGGGTGAGTACATAACCTATTTTATGCGTGGCTGACACGCACTTGGCCAATTTTATTAAAATAACTCAAACAATAAACATAACCTAAAATGTAAACATTGTCTGATTATGCCAATTTGGCCATTGCTGGGAGACCTGAAAATTGGCCTCGTGAAATCTTCATAGGTATTGTAATTTATGCCCAAATTCTAGCACTGTAACGCCAGGCCCAAGTTTGTATGGATTTCGGGTTTCTCCTTTAACATCTTGTTTGCCTGGGTGGCGCAGTGGGAGCATATGCAAATGCTATGTTTGAGATCTGAGGTTCGGTTCCCGAGTCGGACCAAATATTTATATCAGTAGTATCCACAATACAAGCTCTCCTTAAATTGGGCCTAAAGGGCGTTGTTTATACCAACATGTCCAAAATATTTATTATTATTTATTATGCTATTGCATAGATTTTAACGAGGTGTTTGAGCGCGGGGACCGAATCAAGAAATTTCAATCAAGAAAGTAACGAAAAAACCTGACACCATGAAAACGGGTAGAGATATGATTGTCACTGCAGTACGACAAGGACGCCACATGCGTCTCCGTGCGCATGCGTACTGCCGCCACTGGCCGTTTCCGTTGCCTTGACAGCACAGTCATTCTAAATTATTATAATATGTATGTATTTACAAAAAAAAAGTATGTTTATGTATTTATATCAGTTGTTTAGTACCCATAACACAAGCTCTGCTAACTTTGGAACTAGATGATGTTGTGTGTAAGATGTCCAAAATATTTATTTATTTATTTATATCAGTTGTTTAGTACCCATAATACAAGCTCTGCTTAGTTTGGGACTAGATGATGTTGTGTGTAAGATGTCCAAAATATTTATTTATTTATTCATAGGAACCCCATCGAGTTTGGTCTCGTTTGATTCGTCTTGACGAGTACCATGACACTATATGGTAACATGGGACTGATGCTGGAGCTGGAAGGTGGCCATAGGAACCCCATCGAGTTTGGGCTCATTTGATTCGTCTTGACGAGTACTTTGACACTATATGGCAACCAGGGTCTGATGATCAGCTGGAAGGTGGCCATAGGAACCCTATCGCGTTTGGGCTCATTTGATTCGTCTTGACGAGTACTTTGACACTATATGGTAACCAGGGTCTGATGATTGAGCTGGAAGGGGGCCATAGAAACCCCATCGAGATTGGGCTCATTTATTTCGTCTTAAAGAGTACTTTGATACTATATGGTATGAAAGTATTTCCAACAAAGCAAAATATTAAGTTACGAGTACTAGAGTAGAGTTTAATTGTAAAGTGTTTAGACAAGTTTTAATGATGTTAATAGAGTATGAGGTTTCGTCTGTATACCGACACATTTTAGCAAGCCGTGCGTGTAACTTCATTCCATCCGGGTGTTCCTTGACACCTCTCAAGTTTTTTTATTAAGCTATTGCATATATATTATCACGGGCTTTGAGCGCGGGGACCGAATCAA
Source organism: Phragmatobia fuliginosa (assembly GCA_932526445.1). Lineage (NCBI taxonomy): Eukaryota > Metazoa > Arthropoda > Insecta > Lepidoptera > Erebidae > Phragmatobia > Phragmatobia fuliginosa. The sequence continues at coordinate 20,892,254 of OW052069.1, read as the reverse complement.
GAAATTTCAATCAAGAAAGTAACGAAAAAACCTCACACCATGAAAACGGATAGAGATATTATTGTCACTGCAGTACGACAAGGATGCCACATTAATCCAATAACAATCTATTGTTATGATAAATATTTGTTTCGGAGTCTGGGTGTTTTTTATGTATAATATGTATGTTTTTACAAAAAAAAAGTATGTTTATGTATTTATATCAGTTGTTTAGTACCCATAATACAAGCTCTGCTTAGTTTGGGACTAGATGATGTTGTGTGTAAGATGTCCAAAATATTTATTTATTTACTAGCTGACTCCGCGAACTTCGTACCGCCTAACAGTCGATTCAACGTCACTCAATTGTTTTGTGTTCTCGGAACTCCTCCAATAAAACTTATCAGACTTTTTTTTTTGCTAAGAACCATTCTTGTACTTCAAGGTTTATTATAATAAAAAAAGAATTAGCGAAATCGGTCCAGCCGTTCACGCGTGATGGCGTGACCATGGGAAATAGGGATTCATTTTTATATATATAGATTCATAGGAACCCCAATTGTAAATTTGAAATAATATCAAAGAAAAAAAATCAATATAAATAAAAAATAAATAAATAATTAAATTGCTTAAGTTGATAAAAAATGCTATGCAATAGCTTTGCCGCGGCAGTCTCCGAGTGCCACACGACTTTTTTAATACTAAATACTTATAATACTTCTTCTCTACTAAATTTAATACTTCTTCTCTTTATGATATTTGAGTCGTATCTCATGGGTTTACTTTTTTTTCAGAATTGAATGTAAAATTAGTATATAGTTTTCTGACAGGGAGAAAGTTGGCAAGCTGTTAAAAGACTTTGTCAGAAAACGTTACAGCTTCAGTTTCAGCTCCAAAACAATAAAACAAACTGGAATAATTATAACAAGTGATAACCGCCTGCTTCAAGCCAGTTGTTGTTGAGAATAATTATAACAAGTGATAACCGCCTGCTCCAAGCCAGTTGTTGTTGAGAACATTGTCGGTAGTATCTGGGCTTCTATTGATTGTGGGTACGACACGCTATAGAGGCTTAAATTGTAGAAAAAAGTAAATCACTAACAGAATCATTACATTAATCTCACACTATTGCAGAATCTTCGTTGAAAGACAATTTTGAAATTTGTAATACTGAGTTTTGATTTAGTTTATCATCCATGTGGATATTGTTTAACAATTAAATGATCCAAATATTACGAAAACCACTTACGTTTGGGGTAACTTTGTCCAAATACTTAAATCAATGTTATTAGTGTAGTTGCATCACAGTTGGCATTCATTTTCATAATAATTAATAAGTGGTGTATTTACTGAAAACTGAAACATTTTTATTCCGCTAGTAAAGAGAGGTAACACATTTAATCTAACATAAATATTTCTACATAGAAAACAGTTTGACTTCAGTAGAAGTCACTTAAAGGGTGGTGCTGGTGTTAAACTTTTGATAAGTGTATTTAGTGGCTGGGAAGACAAACTGGATGTGTTAAATGTGTTTTTGTGATTTGCCCGAGGCATCCGATTTCGTTTTTCGTGAAACGTTGTTCAGGATATTGTTCCACTGTGTAATACGGAATACTGTTTTGAATTTTCTTATCTCTTATTTAGTTTAGGTTATAGGATCCAGACAGTGGCAGTCAATGGTCAGAGGTCTCTGGTTACTATGAGGTCGGCACGAGGAAGGATTCACCACTGCGACTGCAGTGAGGACTCGGCCCAGCACACGCTGGCGGTCTGCCCCGCATGGGCGACACAGCGCCGGGCCCTTACTGCAGTCATCGGAGTGGATCTCTCGCTACCGGCCGCAGTCCGCTTCATGGCTGGTAGCGACAGTTACCGCGGTTGCAACCTTCTGCGAGGACGTAATCACGCAGAAGGAGGCGGTGGAGAAGGTCCGGGAGGACGACCTCCACCCGATTCGCCGCCGGCGAACCGGGCGGCGGAGGTGCGCATACCTGCGCCTCATGCCGCCCTGAGTGTGGCCGCGAATGGGCGGGACTGGTTTCACGTCCATCCGCTGTAGTGGCCAGCCACGAGGAGGCGGCGTCCACGTATGACAGGACGCCGCCGCAAGCGGCGGGGGGGGTCCAGAAGGTGATAACACCATGGCCCCCTCCTTAAACACAGGCGCAGAGAGGTCACACCGTGTGATTTTAGTCAGCTCGCCCGACACAACACCCCGCCGCAAACCCCCAGCGGGGTAACGGTCCGTGTGGTTTCGACACATAAAAAAAGGCTCAATTCTCGGCTTATTCTTAACTGACTTCAAAAAAAGGAGGAGGTTCTCAATTCGTCGGAATCCTTTTTTTTCAATGTCGGGTTAGGGTTCCTATGATCTTGCGGAGTTTGTCTCTGTTCAGTCTGCTAAGGATGCGGACAAGCCTTTTGTTAGGAGCTGATAAAGCATTCTTAGTTTGCCGACATCCTTCGTTAGTTAACCATTCTATCAAGTGAGTTTTCTGGGTTCTTTCGCGCAGCGTTAGCCAGTTCGCCTGCAGCGTCGTTTCCCAATGAGTTACTCTGTCCCTTTATCCACTGCAGAGTTACTCTGTTGGTTGCTGCAATGGATTGAAGTGCATTATGGCATTCCATTATCAGGACTGAGTTTATTGTGTTGCTGCGGAGGGCCTGAAGCACGGGTGCACTATCAGAGACGATTTCAATGTTGAGATCACTGTTGTTTCTGGCAGCAACCACCTGTGCCGCTCTGGCAATACCAATACATTTTGCCTGGAATATTATATTTAGCTTATCTAGTATTTATACATAATAATAAACATACTAACATGTCTGGCTTTCATCCTGAAACATTTAGAGAAGGGATACTGCGTATTGCATGAGGTAAGGCATTCCACAGCTGAACAGCCGCATCACTCAAGTCATCTTGTATTATCTTGTGCAGAAATATAGACAGTAGATACCTTTTAAGCTGAGGAATGGTATGTTGCATGTATTTAACAACACCAGAGAACGATAGAATCAGATATATTGAGCGGAGGTTGAATAAATGTTTTACTATAATATGGAAGGTATGTGTAAGTATACTAAAATGTACTATTTAAGGGCTGGGAGCTGAGAGCTGAGAGCTGAAATAGTGGACTGTATATTCGACGGGTTCAAATCCGGTTCGATGAGGACCAAAATGTATTACATGCGCCTTTGGGCGACGCATATAATACAGCAGTGGGTGTTGTTTTGGGAAATAGAGAAAGGTATTAGCTGAGGGGCGTTTTAAGGATGGGTACTCACGGTTCAGTGACTGGTATGAGCTGGTTGCAGGAATCCGCGGTTGGGTGGTCGGCCTCGTGATACTGTCGCACTGATTGTTCGTGGCACGGCCAGCAAAGAGCTGGTTACGGTTATTTGAAACACTCGCGTTTATTGTTCGAGCAGAATGTATTTTTAACACTTTTCATAAGCACACGCGCGCGCCGGGGTTCTCGTCACTTCACAATTTCTTATTCTAGTTTTAGATAAATTATATAAAAATTGTTCCGTTTCGCTGACGTCCCGCTAGTGGCGGGAACACATCTCATAGTCATAGGTAATAGGTATTTTTTTTTATATATTTAAGCCTACCAAAGTGAGTCTAATTTGCCTGGTGGAAAGCATGAGTCAAATCCAGGAGTAGGAGTTACCATTGTAAGTGCAGACAATGTAGCATGGTGATCCACATGGCGGCCTGGTGAGATGATTCTGCATCATTTGTTTCTGCCTCCGGAGGCCGGGAAAACGATGCAGAAAGATTGGGCCTCTGGTTTGTCTCTCGCCAGCGAAATACGACATCCTTTTGTTAGCGGAGTCAGCTCAAATTATACACAGATATCCATATTTCTGAAATACTTTAATCAATATCTAAGATTTTACAATCAAATTATCTGCCGTCTCTCGACCTTACATATCATTGCATAATGGCTGCTTGCACAGTGTTGTCATGTTGTCAACCATTTCGTAAATATTAACAACTTGATAATTTATTTTAAATCGATATTGTTTGTGAGATAATTATAACATTAGGTAGTTCACAGTTCACAGTAGGGAACGCTAACACTTTATCTTTGGTAAAAGATTTAATTCCAAAAATAAATCATCATCATCTGCCTGCCTTTATCCCAATTTAATTGGGGGTCGGCGCAGTATGTTTTATCCTTCCATTTTACTCTACCACTTCATAGTCACTCTTCTTTCACACAATCCATCCACCTTTTCTTTGGTCTTCCTCTTGCCATGTAACCTTCAATTTCCATACCCAACATTTTTTTTGCCACATTTTCCTCATCCCTCCGTATAACCTTCATACCAAGATTTACAAGATTTACATACCACTTATTACTTCTTAGCTTTTCATCTAGTGGCGCTACTTTAATTCCAAAAATAAATGTCTATTATCAATATGATTGTGTTATATAAAATGTTAATCAAGTACAGAGAAAGACTAATAGCATAAAAGCAAAAAAATAATATTGAACGCCGGTGAAGCTGCATTTGCATCCCGCAATTGAAAAACCTTATATGAAATAAAACACAAATTATAATTTTACATGTATATATCTCAATGATTTACGTTACACGTTACATCATTTATGTTAGTTTCGTCTGGCACAGGTTATTTAGGCCAGCTGCTAGTCTTATAGCATTGATGATTACAATACCAACCAAGGCCACAAGTAGCCTCTGTTGTTTTCAATAAAATATAGTAGATACACTCAAATTGACAGACAATAATTATAATTATGACTATTACAAACTAACAAGCCTAGCAGTTAAACAAAGAATAGGGCGGTTGCTAAGATTACTTCGCTACAGTTAGTTACGGCCAAGATGACCCTGGTACCCTTTGCTCATTTTCATTAAGACGTCTACTCTGATAACCTAATTTTAAAACACTAGGTGTCATCGGTAAGCAAGGATTATTTATTTTGTTGTCTACGTTATTACCAAAACCGCCCCCACCACAATTGACATTACCGCAACCGTTATTGCAACCATTACAACAACAGCAACAATTACCCTGCTGACATGGGTTATTTGATACATCCTTTAGCCAAGGGCCACCACCTCCGCCTCCACCACCACCACCTCCCCCACCACCTCCACCTCCTCCACCGCCACCTCCTCCACCACCTCCTCCACCACCCCCTCCTCCACCGCCTCCTCCTCCTCCACCCCCTCCCCTAACGCCACCACCTCCACCACCACCGCCACGAAGCCACGTACCTCTTTCTTTGCGCGTTTCGGATGGACCGTTACTACAACCGTTATTGCAACCATTACTACAACCATTATTGCAACCATTACTGCAACCGTTATTGCAACCATTACAACAACAGCAACAATTACCCTGCTGACATGGGTTATTTGATACAACCTTTAGCCAACCTCCGCCTCCACCACCACCACCTCCCCCACCACCTCCACCTCCTCCACCGCCACCTCCTCCACCGCCACCTCCTCCACCACCTCCTCCACCACCCCCTCCTCCACCGCCTCCTCCTCCTCCACCCCCTCCCCTAACGCCACCACCTCCACCACCACCGCCAAGAAGCCACGTACCTCTTTCTTTGCGCGTTTCGGCTGGACCGTTACTACAACCGTTATTGCAACCATTACTACAACCATTATTGCAACCATTACTGCAACCGTTATTGCAACCATTACAACAACAGCAACAATTACCCTGCTGACATGGGTTATTTGATACAACCTTTAGCCAACCTCCGCCTCCACCACCACCACCTCCCCCACCACCTCCACCTCCTCCACCGCCTCCACCGCCTCCACCACCTCCACCTCCTCCACCGCCACCTCCTCCACCACCTCCTCCACCGCCCCCTCCTCCACCGCCCCCTCCTCCACCGCCCCCTCCTCCACCTACTTTATTACCTCCTCTATTACCTCCTCCACCACCACCGCCACCACGCCTCCAACTTCTTTCTATGCGCGTATCCGATGCACCACTCAGACCGGGTAGATTGGACATTTTCTTATACTTCTTCATCATCTTATGTCTGTAAATGTGCAATAATTATTATCTAAAATATTATTTTTACATGTCGCCCATAAACAAAATGCTTTCTTGCATTGGATTTATTGGAGTTATTTTCAAGCTTTTAAGCGAGATACATTCTTAAAGAGCCTTTTTTTTTTAATTCCAATTATATTTCGTTTTACATACAATCTTTGGAACAGCCCACGTATTCATGCATTTATATGTGTCCTATATTTCTATTTATAATTTGTAATACTTCTAAAGCGTTGTTCATATGTCTGTAGAATGTCGATTCATTGATTACGTTACTTACCCTGTGGATTGACGGGTTTTTAACCAAGCAACTATTTCCTGCGGTTTCAGGTAATTTCTGCAAAAAACCATCAATTCGATTAATTAGATAGTCTCTTGTCTCTATGTCATTATTGTATTGTAAGGCAACAACTGGACTCCCGCTATCAGGACCCCATTTCGGTAAATATCGCAAAATGTACCAAACTAAGGCGATTAACACACGGCACCGCTCACCGCCGCGGTGAGCGGTGGCGGTTGAGCGGATTTTGTAGCGGTGCACCGCGCGGTAAGGCGGTTCTCGCGCCTTACCGCGCGGTTGGATTTAACGTGGTTTTGACCATTTTGATCATAGACTGAAGTGGTGGCAGCAATCTGGCTTTTATTTTATTTACTTTACGCACAAATACATGCATCAGCGGACTTAATGCGATTTTGTTTCTTAGAAAAAAAAAGAAGATATTGGGTTCATCCATTTTTACGAAGCAGAACTCTAAATAGGGCATTAATTTTATTCTATAAAAGTTCGACACAAAATAAACTTAAATTTTTTAACTATAAGCGAATTTCATTTTTTTTCCACTCCTTTATTTCATTATTTGTTGGCAAATTTCATTTTTAAATTGCAACACGTCCTGCACCAACGATGATTTTTTATTGAAAATAAAGCTCTGTATTTCTACTGTGTGTAATTACAAATACAGTGTTGTAATGCTTTTTTTCAGTGTTGCACATGTCTACTATTGGCGTGTAATCAATAAATAAATAAATGAGCCGCGCGGTTAAGCGGCGGCCCGTGTGTGAGGCACCGCTCAACCGCGCGGTCGTCAGCGGTGGCGGTGAAAACACAGCTCGACCGCGCGGTCGGTCGGTGTACGTGTGTTAAGCATCAACGGATTTCATATACCTCAATACGACATGAGATCCGCTTCACCGCCAACCGCGGCGGTGCGCGGTGCCGTGTGTTAATCGCCATACCGTACTCTTCCGAGACATAGACAATTTATCACCATCATGTAAAAGCGCTAAAGAAGCGATATGCTTCTACATAAAATGCCTCAATATCTCTCACATATTCAAAATCTTGTCCGTGTGGTGACGGATTAAGAATACAGAGTATCATCACCCCTATTCATCCCGCGGGTGTCGCAAAAGGCGACTAAGGGATAAACTACGCAAAACGACATCGATGCAAAGAGAAGGAAAACTTGAAACCAACCCTTTTTTTTTTTTAACGTGTGGAAATCCCCGCGGACCGTCACCCCGTCGGGGGTTACGGCGGGGTGGTGTGTGGGACTCGAACCGACTAAAACCACACGGTGTGACTCTCTCTGCGCCTGTATATTGGAAGGAGTCCAGGGAGGGGATTTCCTTCTGGACTCCAACCAGCGCCTGCCCGCACTGTTGCGGGCACCACCTCCAGAGTGTACTCTCTAATTGGGGAACGTCCGGTCACACGCGGACGCCGCCCCCTCGCGGTTGGCCACTACTGCGGACGGACGGGAACCCGTCCCGCCCATCCGCGGCCACTCTCAGGGCGGCATGAGACGCAGGTATGCGCGCCTCCGCCGCCCGGGGCGCCGTAGGCGTATCGGGTCCGAGTGGATGTCGTCCTCCCGGGCCCTCTCCGCCACCTCTTTCTGCAAGATTACGTCCTCGCAGAAGGTTGCGACCGCGGTAAAACACCTGTCGCTGCTGGCCATCGATCTTATGACGGCCGGCAGCGAGAGATCCCCTCCGATTACTGCAGTGAGGGCCAGGCGCTGCGTCGCCCATGCGGGGCAGACCGCCAGCGTGTGCAAGGCTGTGTCCTCACTGCAGTCGCAGTGGTGGCAGGCGGGACTCGGTTCCCTCCCAGCGACCGAGTGCAGATACTTTCCGAAGCAACCGTGCCCGGAAAGTACCTGCGTCAGGCGGAAGGAAAGGGTCCCGTACTGCCGCCCTGCCCACTCCGCGATGACCAGCTGGAGAGCTTCCACGGTGGCGAGGCCAGCGCGTGGGGTCTCCAGCCAGATCGACCATCTGAGCATGATGGCTCGGCGAGCGGCTTTGCGCCACTCGCGCACGTCCTCGGGCGGAGGGCGAAAACCGCTCTCCGCCCGGAAATCAGCCACTCGCCGATGAACTTCGGCGAGCACTTCCGCCTCCAAGTCCCACGGGGGCGTTCCGGCCAAGGCGCACGCCGCCTCTGTGGACACCGTGCGGTATCCGCGTATGGCTCTGACCGCCAATATCCTCTGGGGGCGCCAGAGGCGCGCCCTATTCAAAATTCTTTATTCACTTAGGATGCAATACATCTCTTGTGACAGGTCAAGATTCTACATGTACATTTATGCCATGTTCGCAAACAATAGGTAGAGCCGGAGAAAAGAACATGGCAATAAAAACTCGCGGCCACTCCTTTCAAATCGCCAATGTTTACATAGTTTTAATGTTTTAATATAATAAACCTGATATGGGGGTAAGGTGCTGCCACTAATATACTATACACCATGTTAGAGGACTGATGCAAATTATAGTGATTAAAAATTAGAACTAATGCTAATTTAAAAAAAAAACAACAGCCTCAGTGGGTACAACATAGTAGGAGCATCTACTTACAACAAAGGTAAAAACTATATGTGCTCAAATATTGGCCAAATTACTGGTAACAAAAGATTAAATATAAAATATTAATTATAAGATCAAAAGAAAGAGAAGAATGGCCTTTATTAGTCACGTAGAATCTTTAGAATATTCTGGGCGGTCAGAGCCGCCGCCCACACCGGTGCACCGTAAAGCGCCATTGACCGGACAACCCCCGTGTACAGCCGCCTAGTTGGGACACTGGCCCCGCCCAGATTGGGGAGGAGTCGCCCTAGGACGGAGGCAGTGCCCACCAACTTTGGGCCAAGCCGTAGGAAGTGCTTGTCGAAGAGCCACCTACCGTCGAGGACCAGGCCCAGATCCTTGAAATACCAGGTAAAAATACCACTCATCCTGACACATACAACTATTTCATGCAGAACAGGTTTACAGACAACAGATTTGAACTACAGCCGTGCAGCGAGGATGAGGTCTGGAGAATGATTAAAGACATAGGCACTCATGCGGTTGGTAGTGATAAGCTAAGTATACAAATGATCCGACTCACCTTAGACTTCACTTTGCCTATCATAACAGCTATCGTAAACAAATCGTTGATCGACAAAGTTTTTCCTGAAAAATGGAAACTAGCCAAAGTAAAACCTCTACCAAAGAGTAGCACGATTGTGGCACATAAAGACTTTCGGCCAATCAGCATTCTGCCAGCTTTATCAAAGTTGGTGGAAAGAGCAGTTTGTACGCAACTGACATGCTATTTAGAGAACAACGACATACTACCCGGTGTACAGTCTGGTTGTCGAAAACTACATGGCACGGATACAGCACTAGCACATATAACAGATGATATGGTGACGGAAGCTGATGCTGGTAAAAGCACTATCCTGGTTCTACTGGATTTCTCCAGAGCTTTCGATTGCATTAATGTGGAGTTATTGTTAGCGAAAATGACTTACTATGGAGTAACCCCATCAACTTTAAAATGGTTTGAATCTTTCTTAAAAAATACGAAACAGTACGTGGTGACTGAAGACTTTCGGGGCAATGAAGTGGAATCTGCAATTAAGAGCTTATCGAGAGGCACACCACAGGGCTCAATCATGAGTCCTTTGTTGTTTATCTTATACACTGCTGATCCAATAAGGCACATTAAATTCTGTAAGGTACATCTCTATGCTGATGATACTCAGCTGTACTACTCGTTTCTTCCAGTGAGACCCTTTTGGTCTCACGATGGCAGCGGCGATTATAAACAGAGATCTGGACGCAGTAGAGAAGTGGGCTGTTTGCAATAATTTGGTTCTGAATCCCACCAAGTCTAAATACATTGTGGTGGGTACGAAAAATCAACGAGGACGAGTGATTGCTCAGGCCCCGAATTTGGTTATCTGTGATCAGGGCATCGAGAGGGTAAGTACTGTAAGGAACCTTGGTCTCCTGCTGGACGGCGAACTACGGTATGGTGAACATGTTAGCAGTAAGATCCGAAATGCATTCTATCGCTTGAAAATTTGATACGGTTTAAGAGCCTGTTTGTGTGAAGATGTGCGGATAATGCTTGTTGAGTCACTGGTGCTTTCACACTTCAACTATTGCGACGTTGTGTACGGCCCTAGACTACTAGCTAAAACAATCAAAGCTATACAGCGTGTCCAGAACGCATGTGCGCGTTTCTGTTTTAACATACCTAAACGGGCACATGTAACACCTTTTTTGAACCAGAAAGGTGTGCTAAAAATGGCAGCGCGAAGATAGGTACATTTGGCATCTCTGGTGTACAAAGTCGTATCCAAAAGGAGACCAAGGTACTTATGTGAAAAGTTCACGATGAAGTGGCTTCGTCTCCTGCTAGAATATTAGCCGCTGGCGGTACTCCTCTCCTCCAGATAACGCGGAGGAAATAAGGAGGAACAGCGCTATCGCCAGCGTTGCCCAGGGTGCACCACGGGGAGGTTTTCTAGCCAGCACCCCGACTTGAAACCAACCCTTTTTTTTTTTTATGTGTGGAAAATCATCATGGACCGTCACCCCACCGGGGGTTACGGCGGGGAGGTGTGTCGGACTTGAACCGACTAAAAACCACACAGTGTGCCCTCTCCGCGCTTCTCCGTTTAGGAGGAGGAGAAGTCCAGGGTGAGATCTCCTTCTGAACTTCTCCAGCGCCTGCCCGCTCCTGATGCGGGCACCGTCTCGGTTTGACGACCCTCTCTTAGGCAGCGTCCGGCACACACCGACACACACCTCCTCGCGGCTGGCCACATAGGGCGGGTGGAGGGAAAACCCGTCCCGTCCACCCGCGGCCACACTCAAGGCGGCATGAGGCGCAGATGTTCACGCCTCCGCCGCCCGAGTCGCCGGCGGCGAATCTGGTCCGATTGGATGTCGTCCTCCCGGGCCTTCTCCGCCGCCTCCTTCTGCGTGATTACGTCCTCGCAGAAGGTTGCGACCGCGGTAAATGAGCTCTCGCTGCCGGCCATGGAACGAACGACGGCCGGAAGCGAGAGATCCTCTCCGATGACTGCAGTGAGGACCCGGCGCTGCGTCTCCCATGCGGGGCAGACTGCCAGCGTGTGATGAGCCGAATCCTCACTGCAGTCGCAGTGGTGGCAGGCGGAACTCAATTCCCTCCTGGCGACCGAGTGCAGGTACTTTCCGAAGCAACCATGCCCGGAAAGAACCTGCGTCAGTCGGAAAGTAAGGGTCCCGTGCTGCCGCACTGCCCATTCGCCGATGACCGGCTGAAGCGCCTCCACGATGGATCGACCAGCGATCCATCGTGGCTCGGTGAGCGGCTTCGCGCCACTCGCGCACGTCCTCGGGCGGAGGTCCAACTCCACCACTCTCCGCCCGGTAGTTAGCCACTCGCCGATAAACGTCGGCGAGCACTTCCGCCTCCAAATCCCAAGGCGCACGCCGCCTCTGTCGATACGGTGCGGTAACCCCGTATGGCTCTGACCGCCGGAGTTCTCTGCGGCCGCCTGAGGCGCGCCCTATTCTGCTCGGTCAGAGCCGCTGTCCACACCGGTGCACCGTAGAGTTCCATAGACCGGACAACCCCCGTGTACAGCTGCCTCGTGGCGACACTGGCTCCTCCCAGATTGGGCAAAAGACGCCCAAGGAAGGAGGCAGTGCTGATCAGCTTCGGAGCTAGCTGTTGGAAGTGCTCGTCGAAGAGCCACCTACCGTCTAGGACCAGACCCAGATACTTTAAGTGGGCCCGGACCGGTACGAGGACCGAGTTGACCTCGATGGAGGCGCCGGCGGGTGGACCACGACGGGGCCCATGGAAAAGTAGGGCTTCCGTCTTTTCTAGGGCCACCCGCAAACCCAGCGCCTCAATGCGCTCGACCACCAGGGAGACTCCTGTGGTGGCCAGGCGTGCCGCCTCTTCGAAGGTCGCCCCCCGGGCTGTCACAAGAGTGTCGTCGGCGTAGCAAATTACACCGACCCCGGGGGGAAGGCGCCCTCGCAGGACCCAGTCGTATCCCATGTTCCACAGGAGTGGTCCGAGGACAGACCCCTGTGGAACACCGCACGACAGGGGACTTGAAACCAACTCTATACCAACCCGTCTGGCCAGCGTGGTATAGTAGGGCAAAACCTCCTTTCTAAGGAGAGGCCTATGTCCAGCAGTGGACTGTTAGAGGCTGTTGATGATAATGATTGATGATTCAATATCTGTTGATCTAATAGCATTCAAAATACGGAAGTGCTGCGAAGAGCCGATATCATAGGCATTTAGGACTGTCTCATACGGCGGCAACTCCGATAATGTGGACACGTGTCCAGAATATGAGAGCAACGGACGAAAACTGCATCTTATTCTGGGAACTTGAAGAGGACAAGCAAAACCGTAGCGGGCAACTCTATAGGTATGCAGAAATGCAACATTAAGCCTTCAGAATGTGAGCAACCAGCAGCTCGTCGGGGATCGGAATGGGGACTTTGGTGAGGACTAGAATTGAGAGCTTTAAGGACATTCGTTACTCTGAACTGGATACTTGGCGCGATAAGCTAAAAGTACGCGCAACTTGTTCTTTTTCTTATAATTAGTATTCCTCAATAAGATCGGTCGACATACAGGAGCACACCAACGACAATCTGAAAGGAATTGAAGTGGTCGTCGTGACCAAAACCAGTCGAGGAAGTTACAATTATACTTAATAACTAGCTGACCCGTGCCCACTTCGTTGGGCATAACGTAAATATAAAAGTTAGACATATGCTGTCGTTGACTTTTTTGTAGGCATTTTCAAGCTCCACATCTTTTCCCTAGAACTCAAAAATATATCTTTCATAGTTAAGGCAGCGTTCGTAAGAAACGCTTTCATTCGACCTTTTTTTCTTCGATTCACTTTGCAAAACGGTAGTCCGTTTTGTCGTAAAAGTCTTTTTATTTTTCGGTTTATTATATAACCTATGACACTCAGCAATAATGTGGCAGCAATAATTGGTGAAAGAATTTTTAAAATCGGTTCAGTAGATCCCGAGATTACCCCTTACAATTTAACAAACACACAAACTTTACTTCTTTATAATATTAGTATAGATAAAAAATTAAGTGTCCAAAATCTACTACCTAACATACTCCTCAGTCACGAGTGTTGCGTCTTGTTATGCGTCAAGCGCGCATCATGGCATTTGTCTTGCATGGGAATGTACAAGAAGTACGTTGCATAAACATGTGTTTTATAGAGAAAACTCTCGCGATAAAATTTCATTCCATACAAAGATTGGAAAACAATAATGAGTTACTGCCCTACAATAATGAGTTACTGCCCTACAATAATGAGTTACTGCCCTACAATAATGAGTTACTGCCCTACAATATCAGTTTCATGGTTTTAAGTCTTATACTTTGTCCATTCGTTTATTGTCTTTTTGACAGATCACGCCTATAAATTACCGGTATTTTTTTTCGTAATAATGTACTACAGTAATGTCGTACTTTATAGACGGGTAGGGAAGTGGGCAGTGTGCATAGCTAAAAACAACATATAAAACAGTTCTTGAAATACGATAAATCGATTGAACGATTAAAATTATCTATCATCTTATTATGATCAAAATAATTTGACTTCATGTAACTATTGTATCTGTAAATTTAATAAAATAAAAAGGAAATTAAAATAGTATGACTACAAGATTGATTATTTACAAGGAATTAAGTCGAAATTTTGGAATTTAAGTTCAAATCGCGCATGGATCAGGGCCCGCGCTCATGGTGACCCTAACGTTCATGGCCTTAAAGCAGCGTTTAACAAAGCCACTAGGGAATGCAAGAGGGCTTACATAAGAGCGGACGCCCAGCGCATTGCACGGATAGGCCAAGAACTCGTCGCACACCCTACGGGTAGTCGTAAATTCTGGCGATTGGCTAAATCCGTTCAAACTAACCACTGCCAACCCACGCTACCACCGCTGAAACATCCCGATGGAACTCTGGCCTATCAGCCGCAGGAGAAAGCGAAACTGCTGGTAGATCTCTTTGCGGCTAACTCCCGAATTGAGGACCGTGGCATAGATCCGCCTATCATTCCGACCTGCGACTCCACAATGCGGGATATCCGTATCCGGCAAAGTGATGTCCGCGCGGAGCTGCGGTCTCTCGACGTCCGGAAAGCCAGCGGACCTGACGGTATTCCAGCGATGGTTCTCAAGTACTGTGCACCGGAGTTGTCTCCCGTACTGACGCGTCTGTACCGCCTGTCGTATTCCTCGGGAATTGTTCCGGAGGCCTGGAGGGAGGCGAATGTGCAACCCATCCCCAAGAAAGGCGACCGCTCCGATCCGGCTAATTACCGACCCATAGCCATCACCTCCATTCTCTGTAAGGTGTTCGAGCGAATCATCAACAACCAATTGGTTCGCTACCTGGAGGATCACTCCTTGTTGAATGATCGACAGTATGGTTTCAGACCGAATCGATCCACGGGTGATCTTCTAGCGTACGTAACACACCTATGGGGTGAGGCTATGGATAGACATGGAGAGTCCCTGGCCATTAGCCTTGACATGGCCAAAGCCTTCGACAGGGTCTGGCACCGTTCGCTGCTCTCCAAGCTTCCGGCATTCGGCCTGCCCCCCAAACTGTGCAGCTGGATAGCCGCATTCCTGCACCAGCGCCGCATCAGAGTCCTTTGCGACGGCGCGGCCTCCGACTTTCAGCAGGTTAACGCTGGCGTACCTCAGGGCTCTGTGTTGTCGCCCACGCTGTTTCTTCTGCATATCAATGATATGTTGGCCTTAGGCAACATACATTGCTATGCAGATGACAGCACAGTCCACGGGCGATATATTGGACATCCCACAGATAGGCAGGCAAATGTCGAGGAAAAGCGACAGGACCTTGTCGCTGAGCTCGACCGGGTTCTCAGCCGTATTTCTCAATGGGGTGATGAGAATCTGGTCGAGTTCAATGCCAAGAAAACACAGGTGTGCGCGCTCACTACCAAAAAGTCTCCATTCCTTCCTCTCCCGACTTTTCGGAACACTCAGCTGCCAATACAAGGCAAGCTCGGTATCCTAGGTATGGACATTTGCCGGGATCTCAACCGACGGGAATACATTGAGAGCGTCACAAAGGCGGCCTCGCGGAAGCTCGGCATATTAAACAAGGTGAGACGGTTCTTCTCGCCGGAGCATCTGTGTCTTCTTTACAAGACCCAGGTTCGCTCCTGCGTGGAGTACTGTTCCCACCTCTGCAATGGATCCGCGCAGTACTTGCTCGACGCTCTCGATCGGTTGCAGCGGCGAGCGGTCCGCATCATTGATAGCCCTGAAGCCACCGAGTTCCTCGAGCCTTTGCAGCTGCGAAGAGATATCGCTACTATGGCAGTCCTCTATCGCCTTTACCACGGGGAGTGTTCTGATGAGCTCTTCCAACTGATCCCACCTTCTCCCTTCCTTTACAGGAACACACGTGCTGGCCTTGGAAGTCACCGCTATAGAGTGGTAGAAATACGCACTAGGACTAAACGGTTTGGCTCTTCTTTCCTGTGCCGAGCGGTTAAAAACTGGAACTCGCTACCATCCCACGTGTTTCCTTCCCATTATGATCCCGGGTCCTTCAAGAGGGGTGTGAAAAAGCATCTCACAAAGCCGCCATAGTTTGGGTCAGCATCGCCATACTTCCTGCATCGCGGGCAGTGTGGTTGCCCCCACTCTTGGATTCCATTCATGCTTACCATCAGGCAGAGTGGAGTCACATTGGTAGGCATCAAATAAAAAAAAAAAAAAAAAAAAAAAAATTTAGAATAAAGAACAATAACTCTGTGCATTAATTAATTTATTTTTGGACCACTGACTTAAAATGTAACTATGCACGTGTTAGTAAAATTTACCTTTGAAACGCGTGGTTAATAACGTTTAAATCCAGAGTTATGAGAAAATACATTTGAAAAATCACATAATACTTACAAAACCGACCTTCAAGTGACTGTGTTAAGAAGTTTTCTTTGTTCTGGGCCAATTTTATATCATAATAGTGCACATTTTATTTATTTACAACACTGACTTAAAGAATATTATATCGATTGATTTTGATTTCAAATCGAATCGGTGACGTGTGAGGGCGTCACTAATTTCGAAATTTGTTGAACTGTCAAAAAGA
The DNA here is from genome assembly GCA_932526445.1 of Phragmatobia fuliginosa. Classification (NCBI taxonomy): domain Eukaryota; kingdom Metazoa; phylum Arthropoda; class Insecta; order Lepidoptera; family Erebidae; genus Phragmatobia; species Phragmatobia fuliginosa. The sequence goes on along the minus strand of OW052069.1, from coordinate 20,875,764 downwards.
TAATAAAGGAATGGACAGAGTATAATTTAAGAAGCATTAATATGAATGATATTCTCAGTATATCTATGACAAATGTAGTGGTCTTGTGCAACGTAGATAATACCGTGATTATCTTTCGCAATACTTTGTGGTCAAGAACAATAGCATTCGCTGAACGACTCTCATTGCAAAAATCTGTTAACCCTCAATTAAAGAAAAATACTAATTTCATCGCGTTCCACAAGACACTTGCATCAAAACTCCCACTATGACACACGATCTAATTGTAGCTGTGGTGATGCTGTAGATGTAGATCACATAATCTACTTGCCCAGTACAATTAGAACAACTATTCATACTTTAAAATCCATAAGCAACAGCCTGAACAAAAACAACCTCATAATGGTTTTAAAACACTAACACAAACGTTACTTTGCTACTGCTTTCTAGCACGGGGTGGTGCTGATACAAAATCAAAATTATGCATCTCGAAAAAGCTCAACGAGCAGTTCTAATAAAAGATGCCTAACAAACGATGTGTAAAAAGAATGTAAGTTACTAAGAGTATATCAAATGTAAAATTAACCACGTCAATGCATAAGGAAATATTAAATACTATTACAACAATAATTAGTCTAAACCAATATACAACATATTACATACATTTGCAACCATAAGAGCCCCCGCAGACCTCAGACTTTCTATTGGCCGATAGTTTGGTCGGCGTCTTAATCAGTATGGAGATGTATGCAAGTGCGCACATTGTAACAATTAGTAATCGGCCGATGAATAAGTTGGATGGGATTCCCGATTGCCTTCAAGCTTAACGGTCGGCCAACTATCGGCCGACCGCTTGATCAGTACGGCGCTCTTCTACGCCCGCACACTTGCCGATTGTGTCGGCCTCGGACTCGGCCAATAGTTAGTTTGACGCTTAGCGTCAAACGGTCGTGCGTATATTTTACGATGTCATCGGCATATGCAGAATCGTTGATTGCAGAAACGTGAATCGTGAAGATTGAAGAAATCATTCGATAAAAGGCAAAAAAAAATTCGTGTAATCAAATAATTTGGAATGCATTGTGTAAAATTTTCCACTAACTAATATATCACTGAGGATAGGATGCACCCAATACTCTCGGAATCTCTTTTTGACTTACCTCCTCCGTTGTATGAGAGCTATAATAACAATTCTGAATAATACTGTATTTATTTTCATTGTACAGCCGTTCTCTTCAATAGACGGTCACAAACTAGTATAATCGTTCGAGAATAGTCGCCCGGTTGTTGGGCTAGTCTGCGCACTCACGTCCAACCCAACTGTTTTGTTGGCCCAGTGTGCGCACTAACAGCCCAACCCGACCAAACTATCGGCCGATAGAAAGTCTGCAGTTTGCGGGGGCTCTAAATACGACCTGTATAAAAAGAAAGCATATCTACGAAGTTAAGTGAGTCGTAACAGAATACTGCTGTTAAAACTGAATTGACTCTCCCAAATTACTGTCAAAAAAGGCAAACCATAATACAATACATACATATCACTGTATAAATATTCTGTTAACTAGAACTGCTGTGGATTCAAATTAATACCTACTAATTTCTATTGCTGCGTAGTGACGCATTTAGGACTCATACACACGAACGGCATGTTGTCAACGCCGCGGCGGTAGCCGTCGACCTATAGCGACATTGCAATTGTAGCGTGCCGCGTCCACCATTTTGTCAGTCGATTGCATATAGTGCAGGCGTCGGAAATATGTAAAATGATTTCTAGTGACGAATTGTAATAATAATAAATTACTTTATTGTCCACTGAAACGACGAAATTGATGTTGAATAGCTAATTGTGGTCATCAAGAAAAATGCTTGGAATTATAGATTGAAAGAATACAGTAATAAAACAATAAAAAACAGAGCATGGATAGCGGCATGTGAAGAAGTTATCAGCGATTTTAATAATCCATAATTAACGTGTTTTTATTTTTCGTTACAGTGCTTCTTCTTCGAAATCCATTCTGTAAACTCCTATACTATTTAAACTGACGACGGCTGCCGCCGACAACATGCCGTTCGTGTGTATGGGCTCTTAGTGAAAGAAAAACTACAGAACGAAACTATCTTCTATTATTAAAATATTTTATATTTAGGACGTCGTTTCACACGACAAATCCTATTTTGTTGCGTTTTCTGGAGTTATTTTGAAGAGTTTTTGAATGAAAGACTTAGCAGCAATGATTAATACAAAATGTCATCTTAGTTGCCGGGACACAAGCTACGAGCTTAGTGCGACAACAGTCGTTAATGTCCAAACTGTAATCTCTTTTTAAGTATTTATAAATTAACAAAAAAAAAGGATTATATTATTAAAGTAGTTCATTCATAGTTACCTAATCATACTGAGGCTGATCATCGAGTCTGGAAGCTGAGTCATTTCATGGTTTGCGATGCTAAGGACGAGCTCCTCAACTGAGCCTTTAGTCCGCTGATCGATCTAAAGTGAAAATATAGCCCCAGTTATTAAATAAACACACAAAGATAAAAATACATTGATGTTAACAGCCTTTAACATTTTACTGATGGACATAGGCCTTAGAAAGGAGGTCTTGACCTACTGTGACACGCTCACCAGATGGTATACAGTTTGTTTCAAGTACTTGAGCTCTCCCGGGCCCAGGACGGATGCCAATACGTGTTTCGTTGATCGATGCCGTATTGCATCTGAGAACCGTGACCGAAGAGCTACTAATTAAGTGTTGACGGTTTGCCGGTTCGGTGGCGGTCTATAGACCATCCTGTTACTGGACGAAGTAGGTACCGAATTCCTGTGTGTCCGTAGCTTTTACTATATTAAAAAAGTACTAACTGATGAAATGAAATGCCTTCTTTCTTTAGAAACTACTATTCTACAATTAGAGTTTTTATTTTTTTTACGCTGTGAAAGCTGTTGGGCGAGTCTCGCTACATAATGAGCGGTAACAATTTAATGATGCGGTATACTACATCATTTCGGCCTCTTTTGCTATTCTATCTTGATATATTTCTGTGAATAAAACCTTGGTATAATTCAGTTCATCATTATCATCAACAACCCAAAACGTTCCGCTGCTAGGCTTGATTATCCTCTCAGGAGAGGGCTAAAGCCATATGTCCCCATGCTGCATATGGGTACATATGTCCCCATGCTGCATATGGGGACATATGTACCCATTTATTTACTTGGTATGATTTGTTAAAAATGTTAAATTTACATCAATCTCACTGTTTTCGGCCCGTCGCTGCTCAGGGTTCACCTTGGGTGAGTCTGTAGCGGACTTGAATATTTTTAGAACCGGCTTGGCGACTTTGGTGTCCCCTAGGAGGGCCATCAGTCGTAGGATTGAGTTGAGAGACCAGTCTTTGGCATCTTTGTAGTGTTTAGGTTTCCGTATAAGGGACACTAAAAAAGATAATAAAATCAGTCAATAATAATATTAATACTTAATAATATAATTACTTATTTTATTTTTTATGGTGAAGTTTATGTAAAGACAATAAATCATATGTAACTATATTCCGCAGGAAATGACCTTTACAATTATGTATCACACTTATTATCCGATTGCCATAAAAAATACTCGGTAAAGAAATATCACAAGAAATAAAAAAGAGACTTGGCACTGTCAAAATTACAAAAGGATGAAAAGTCACTTATTGCACTGTGGCTTTTACTACTAGTTTGTGCTGTTTGTGATCGGCACAGTGTCATATATCGCAAAGGATTTTGTTGTTTTCATAGTTACCGCCTGCTTCGGACCAACCGAGTCACAAACTAGTTTGGACACGGCTTTGAGTCTACTACGATACGGCCGCACTTAGATTTTTGACGTAGCGCCACTGCTAACAAGACGACTACCGAACAAGAGTTCTCGGGGTGAATTCCCGAGTCGAGTGTTTCTGATTATACAAATCTAAACCTCCCATGCTCGAAGAGCCCGTAAATTCGTCGGTCCTGCGTCTGATCTCTCCCCGGTCGTATTGGACAACCGCCCCATCGGATTTTGAGATTGAAGAAACAGAGAGTAGATGGCTTATCTCCATTAATACTGACAGCCGGGGCCAAAATCGGCTTCTAGCCGCACCGCATCATCAGTTGAACAATTGATGCTATTGTCATCTTAGGTATACTACCTAAAGGCGAATGCACTCAAGTATCGATGGATTATCTAAAGCCGGTTCCAAAAATAACGGGTCAGTCACATAAACCAATAACGGGTCAGTCACATAAACCCGAATATCTCCCGAACTACGTATGCCATCCTAATGAAACGAAGACTGTTCAATTGAGAATTTAATTATACAGATAAAAAATAAAATAAAACTTAGTTACACCCACAATATTAATCTTAAATTAAAAAAAAACTAAAGTAGTCATATTTTTCTTAAGATTACATTTTTTTTATGATTGTTTTTTTGCTGTTTTTCATCACTTTCTTCATTTAATACTTTGTATTGCCTCCACGTGATGAAGCCTCCAGTGATGAAAAACAGCAAAAAAACAATCATAAAAAAAATGTAATCTTAAGAAAAATATGACTACTTTAGTTTTTTTTTAATTTAAGATTAATATTGTGGGTGTAACTAAGTTTTATTTTATTTTTTATCTGTATAATTAAATTCTCAATTGAACAGTCTTCGTTTCATTAGGATGGCATACGTAGTTCGGGAGATATTCGGGTTTATGTGACTGACCCGTTATTTTTGGAACCGAGTGTACATTATTGTATAGTTGCAAGAAATCATGCAATATGTGCACAAACTCTTTCCTAGACTGCACCATATCGAAACCAACCATCCCAGATACAAATATGTTCAAGGATAGAAAAATAGTCTACATAAACAAGTTTATAGATTTTCTATCCATAGTTAAGCGCAGGTCATGTATACTGTTGACACGCTCGGGCGGTTCATTTTCTATCCATAGTTAAGCGCAGGTCATGTATACTGTTGACACGCTCGGGCGGTTCATTTTCTATCCATAGTTAAGCGCAGGTCATGTATACTGTTGACACGCTCGGGCGGTTCATTTTCTATCCATAGCTAAGCGCAGGTCATGTATACTGTTGACACGCTCGGGCGGTTCATTTTCTATCCATAGTTAAGCGCAGGTCATGTATACTGTTGACACGCTCGGGCGGTTCATTTTCTATCCATAGTTAAGCGCAGGTCATGTATACTGTTGACACGCTCGGGCGGTTCATTTTCTATCCATAGTTAAGCGCAGGTCATGTATACTGTTGACACGCTCGGGCGGTTCATTTTCTATCCATAGTTAAGCGCAGGTCATGTATACTGTTGACACGCTCGGGCGGTTCATTTTCTATCCATAGTTAAGCGCAGGTCATGTATACTATTGACACGCTCGGGCGGTTCATTTTCTAGGAGAATACTTGCAAGTAAACGTTTTATATTCGGAGGTGTTGAGTGTTGTGAGGTGAAATGATTGACCAATTTAACTCTTCTGCCATCGAGCTTTGGGTGGTTTATGTTGTGGAAAAATTCGTGGCTAGGCTTCTGATGCCCCACCGTCAAGTCCAGGGTGGCACCTCATATAAGAGTTTTATAGGAAACTATGCCAATATGGTTCCATGGCCTACGATAGCGCCAGGAACCACCAAGTTCACGCCTCCGGGTGGATGTCACTAAAGTCCAGGTGATCCATTAAATGAAGTACCTAGGCTGCATCCTGGTCAGTCGGTGAAGCTTCGAAGTGCATTACGGGGTCCCACGAGTTCGAGGGGAGCAGGGGTTGTGGTTTAAAAATTTACGAGGAATTTTCCTTTTAAATTTATTTAGAAGCATGATTATTTGTGTCAGAACACTGTCAGAACGTAGTAAGCGTAGAAAGTGACACGTCGCCCATTTCAGTCCAAATTCCAGCGACTGCCGCTAACTAGTGTAATGTGAACCTGTTACCTGAGGGCCTAATAACACTTTAAGTAATATCAAACAAAGTTATACCAATAATAGTGCACCAGCACATAATATCCACCCTCGTGCTAGAGCACGTGCGTAGGAGATATTCGCTCGCATTTTAGGGCGTCAGAACAAGGCCTTGTGTTCACGAGCGCGCGTACCGGAAAATATATGTCACCGTCGGAATGTATCATGTGGGATAAGATACCAATTGTCGAATAATGTGTACCTTTTGTTGTTAAGGAAATCGTGTCCTCGCGGACTTGCCGTCTCGTGTTAGTATAAACACTGGGTGCTGTTGTGTTAACGATATATTGGGTGTTCACAGACTTAACGTCTTTTCGTAACCTTTCTTGGCTTATTATTATACTCACCCTTAAAAATATTTACACACACAAAATAAATAAATAGCACAACACTTAAGAAATGTCGACCTGCGGCCAAGGTAATCAGATACTAAATCTTGTAGTAAACAGTTGTGAAGTTTAGTTGGAGACCTTCTGGCGGGTTAAACCTTAAAAAATATCAGATTTCACCCGCGCGCTTCACACCTCCCTCTCGCTGATTGATGAAACAAAACATGCCCGTTACCTCGGATCAGGTGCGATAGAAAGGGAGCGTTCTGCACGGAATAAGAATGTAGTAAGCGCCGAATTAATTTTATTGTAGTTACTCGTAAATTGTACATTATTTTTTTAAAACACTAATAGAGTCCCTTGGTAACATATTTTTATAAAATAGTTTAAAATATTGACTCAGTAATATACATATTTATGATAATAAATTGATTTTAGTGGAAAATTAGACGTAACTTTGTGATTATTTTCTATCGATAAAATATTACAATTTTATGTTTTCACTCAGACCAGCCCCTTTCAAATATAATGTAACATATATATTTATATATATAAAAAACACATAATTTGTGGCTTATTTTTGAGTGTAAAAATCAAATGTAAGATCGGCAATTTATCTTCATACCCCCTCTTAAAAAGCTCCAACGCTAAGATTACGTGATCACAACGTGGCTTGCCAGTCCTCAGCTCACACTCGGCCAGCGTAGGGACACGTGGCCTTAACTCTTTTCTGAGAGATGACCCGAGCCCAGCGGTGGGACATTATGGGTTGTTAATAATAATGAATCAATAACAACTCTATCATCGTTAGCAAAAATCACTGAATGTCTCATTATACATAATGTATAATTATATTTATCAATCCAACAACGTACATATATTTACTATTTTAATTGATTTTGTTGAGAGTATTTTGGAGCCAGTAGATGCTAATAAAGAAGTGGACATGTTGAACATTGACATCAGCCGGGCCTTTGAGAAGATGCCTTGTGAAATTTAAGTTCAAGAACTGCCATAATATCGCTTTGTATATTATAATAAAATAACAATGATAAATCGATCATTTTTCATTGTGACCGACGGTTATTAGCTCAACATATTACCTCTCTCACGTTATATAGTAATCTCATTTGAAGGTCCCAACTATGATTCTCGATTAATCTTATTAAATGTCCCGAGTTGTTTCTTACTGTGCACTATTCGCGGGCAACATGTAAGTCGTGTCATCACCATCAACAGCCTTGCACAGCCGGTTTGAATTTGAAAGATTAAAAAAAAGACTTTTTTATGGTGATGATGATCATTGTTTAGATAGTTGTATCTGATTACAGATTTAGCATCGACCAACACCTTAAGAGGCTCACGTCAGAAGGCTGGATTAGGGCCTGATGCAGAACGATGAAGCCCCGGGAGGGCAACTCGAACCCAATTCGCCATTGGCCACAGTTGACAGCCGCGAGGTAGCAACATCCTCGTGTGCTGTACTTCGCCTAAATAGATAGTTCCAGTAGTAGATAGTGCCTAGTGCTGGCAGCCAATTGGATCCACTTGGATCCTATTGGCTGACCACGAACCAGACGACGGAAGCGCGCACCACCGCCTCATGCTGCCTTGAGTGTAGAGATTTCCTTGCTTGGATTTCTGTCTTTGGAGCCCTAAGCGAAGTTGGTGACTACTATATTTTATAATTCAAATTTGTATGTATATTTCTTTTCCTTTAATATGTATTTAAAAATGTAATTAATATGTATATAAATTAAAATTGACTCACTCGAAAACAAAGAAACTCTTTTGATTTGCTCTTGTTATTAGGGTTCCGTAGTTCATCATTCGTCATGTCCGTTCGTCCGTCCTCGACTTACCGTCCAAACGGTTAGTGCTAAAAGAATGAAACTTTGTTACAACACTTTGTTGAAACGTTGATATGTGTTTTTATCACTTTAACAAAGTGCTGCAATAAAGTCACGAAAAATATTTATATTTGGGGTAGCTGGGGTAGTCCATGAGATAAACGTTAAAGAATAACGGCTCAGATTACGTTTTTAGTTCATGAGTTACAGAGGTCTGACGTATTTAATACGCTTATATGTTTATTTACTACCTATTGGACATTATTTTAAATCGACGTGCTGTTATGTGTGACTAAGGAACCCTATTCTATGCGTGTGTGCGTCATTTTTATAATGCTAAACAACAATAGTTTTGGACAATACCAAAACTGTTATCAAAAATTGAATTTAATATCTCTCTTCAATATCCCTCCTTCCTAAAATACAGTTTTAAGTTCCAACTCTCTTATTTCACGGCTCAGTAACGAATATAATCCCTACTGCAATCAGATATATTTGGCACAATATTTCAACGATTGAAGAACCTGGTTCACATAACATTTGCTTAAATTAAAATCTATTACTTACTGTGTTCTATTTTTTACAAATGTTTTTGCGTAATGAATCGACATGAAGATGTTTGTTACTTATATTATTATAATATTTATTGTAAAATACTTTGAGTACGCTAGCACATAGGTAAAAAATCGGCCAAGTGCGTGTCAGGCCATTTTTCCATGTTTTTTGAGCCAACCGTTTAGCTTTTGGAGCGGGGGGGACGCCCTGTTTTTACAAAAAAGTGCCCTTTAAAGCGGAATATCTTGCAAATGGATAGCTAAATCAAAAAATCGTCTCAAAAAATGTTAATGTTTTTTAAAGACCTATCTAATGATACCCCACACGATGGGGCAGACGCGAGAAAAAAATATCATCCCCACTTTACGTGTACTTACAACACATATTCACGCAAAGTTTCATCTTTCTAGCACTTACCGTTTGGACGGCAAGTCGAGGACGGACGGACGGCCATGACGAATCTATAAGGGTTCCGAGTCATAAACTTCGGAACCCTAAAAATCGTGAAAAATATCTCTAGAGCTGTAGGTTTTATAATGAAAGTAAGTTATTAGTTTTCCATCAAAAGATTCCATGTGATTCTAATTATTACATTGATACAAATAAATTCAGGTATTATAGAATACTGCTTTAGTAAAGCGCCATTAAGTCACCAACTACATTAGTGTAATAAATACTAGCCTGTCTCTGACACGCTTCACTGTAGTACATTGTTGTTCCAATAAATTGGTACATTTGCGAATTGATATTATGCGTGCATGTGTACACATACAGCTAACTTCAATCTGAATCAAATCATTTTTTTTCTTTATTCATGTTTTACATCAACAACTAAACTCTGACAGAGTTCTTGAAACTGGATGACTCCAAACAGAGGTCATTCCATGCATGCTTTACTAGGTTTAAATCTGAAAAACTGTCAGACCAGTCTCACCACATGATTTAGTGTCCCCGAGAGCAGTGATCACTTGTTATACTCGATATGCCAGCACATTATACTCGATATGCCAGCACATTATACTCGATATGCCAGCACATTATACTCGATATGCCAGCACATTATACTCGATATGCCAGCACATTATACTCGATATGCCAGCACATTATACTCGATATGCCAGCACATTATACTCGATATGCCAGCACATTATACTCGATATGCCAGCACATTATACTCGATATGCCAGCACATTATACTCGATATGCCAGCACATTATACTCGATATGCCAGCACATTATACTCGATATGCCAGCACATTATACTCGATATGCCAGCACATTATACTCGATATGCCAGCACATTATACTCGATATGCCAGCACATTATACTCGATATGCCAGCACATTATACTCGATATGCCAGCACATTATACTCGATATGCCAGCACATTATACTCGATATGCCAGCACATTGTCGTCGACTAACACGAAATGGTTACCATCCTGAACGGTCTGTCATTAGTTACAGTTGGTTTGTACAAATTAAGTTATATTTTTTATTTATTTATTGGGAGATATTTACGGACTTTACACATTCACATAAAGTAATTACTTAAGACTTAGTACATATTTTATATAGTCATGTGATACAACGAGTTGAAACTTCAATCACTACTCCGCCCTAACAAGATAGTCTTTGCTTAACATTTCCAGAGCCAATGCTTTGTCTTTCAAAATTCCCAGACCATCTCTAAACTTAAACACGTTGGCTATCAATGTTCGTACTAATTCGTGTCTCATCCACTCAAGAACAATTATGCCAGACATCTTCATCTTCGTCTTAATCTGTTTCGTCGATTTCGTTCCCGTGAAATGGAAGGTATTCGCCAGAATCATAATCAAAGTGGTCTTAATAATTACGAATAAGCTGAGTGCTAATACCCACTCTAGCAGCAACATAGGCTATAATCACATTTTGATTGCGATTACTTTTGGATCACGGGTGGCAACTTACTGATATATTTACTTGTAAACATAACTTGAAGCAGGCTGTGATATTTTCTAGCCAGATTGGCCGTGTTTTAGTAGGTTTGCTGGATAGTAAATTACGTAAGTAGGGTAAAGGCTTAAGAAACTCTAGCTGCACTTTACTTTGAAGAGTACGTTTCTTCAAGCCATAAGATTATTTTAGACCAACTGACATTTTTAGTTGGACAATATTAGAAAAATTAAATAAAACAACTTTGAGGCAGAAAGAAACAAAAAAGAAGAGGAGGATTTATGATCTATTTTTAATACTTCCTGCCACATTGCATGAGGCGAAACTAATGCCATGTTTTCTGATAGCTAAAAACATATTTTGTGACAAAGGGAAAGGAGTCTAAAAATCTCAAATTGTATACAAGTTATATATTTTTCATATTATGTTTTCTTCTTAGTGTACTGTCATGTGATATTATCTTATTGTGGAGATATGCTGCTGCCATTCAATGTATCTTTATGTTGCAAAAGAGAACTATTCGCGTAATGTATAATGGGTAATTAGAAAGCACTCGTGTCAAAATCTCATTTAGCAAGCATTTTTAAAGACAACTCCCATATTAAGAGTACAGATCTTGTGTCGCTCACAAAGAACACCCAAACTCAAAACAACAATTTGTGGATCACACAAACTGTTGTCCCATGTGGCATTTGAACCCACAACACTTGGCGCAGTAGAACGCGGCGTGGTTACCACTTGAAGCACTAGGCCAAACATGAAGTCAAATAATTCAAATAGTTTCTATAACTCAAGGTGTGATGATGGTGTAATTTAACCACTGAAGCTTTGTACAAACGCAGATATTTGTAAAAATACTGAGAAACTACAGTATAAAACTTGATGGCCTGTCGATTTACCCATACCTGTAAGAGGAACTGGATCAATGTGCGGTTCAATGAAGTTTCTCTCATAATATTTAGCGATGGGGTTGGGGCGCACCTCGCCAGCAGCGCCCAGCGCCGCCAACACCGCCACCGAGAGCACCACAGCTTTCTGACAGAAAGAACACAGATTCACTTACTATTGAAATAAAACTTTAAGAGCACTTAAAATGGGGAATAGGTAAAGTAATATTGAATGGTGAAAGAACACGTAACAGTAGCAAGTAGCAACTATTATACTGTGGATATTATTTTTGTATTTACTTACTTATTTTAAAATGACAATTACAATTGGCTTTCAATCAACCTAGCTAATTGTAGTAGCATAACGGGTGTTGCATTTAATTACATTAAGTTACCTTATTTTATGTTATACATTGAATAGAATGATTGCCAGTACCAAAGCAGTAAGTTTAAATGCGTAAATTGAAATAAACTTTAAATGAAATGAATTATAATTTACAGAGTCCTGCGGTGTTGCCCGCGGTCATTGTTGAAAACTAGTATAAAATAAATAAGTCTAAGTTACTTCTTATTTCATCAGCTATATGCCAGTGAAAGTCCTGTCAAAATCGGTTAAGCCCGTCCAGAGAATCGCCGGAACAAACAGACAGACAGTCATTTTTTTTTAAATACATTTTTAGTGTAAGTAACGTTTATACTTTCATATGAATTTAATAAAAACTGTAAATTTGACATTGCATACATAATTTTTTTTTACTTTGAAATAAATAAAATAAATTAGATTTTATTTATTTGTAAACAAAAAATATGATCAAGGCAACATAGCGAACTACTGTCCGATTGCCTTAAGGTCCAGTTTTCCTCCTCCTTTCTTCTGCTTTAAAGAATAACCCCAAGCATTGACGCTCACCATCTAATAGAGTAAGCAGGTTTTAGAAGCGACTTCAGTGTACTAACATTCAAGTTGTGGATCAGGTTATTGAGAAATACTTAATTTCAAAACCTATGTGCCTGGATTTTATATGTCGTGTGATATAGACTATAAAAAAACTTTTAACTCTATATCACACGACAGCATCTAATGTATTAAATACAGGAGACAAATATATTAAAATTCTAAAAAACATCTGCAACTAATGTGCAAGTTAATTCAAATTAGATTGAGTCGGAGCACCAAGCAATACAAAGAGGGTAGTTCAGCAAGGTGATCTAATATCTCCAAAACTATTTATAGCCGCCGTTTATAGCATGTGTCCTTTCCTTGATGCTTGATTTCCCATCAGAAAGGCTTAGGTATCTTGCGTTCATTTGTTGGGGCAATATAAAAGTCATTAAAAATTACTATCAGGCTAGGATTCCGGGTAAGGTCTCCGTTTATTGAAGTAACATTATTCATTGTCTTAATACTATATTTGTTTTTTACATTTAAATTACCGGCTTTTAACAATTTGAAGTAGCTTTACACTTATTGCTTGATGAATATCTGGCAAAAACATCAAATATAATTTTATAACATTATATTCATTAAAATCGTAAAGTATAACACGAATAAACTTAGACTAACGTACAACAGCTAACTGACCTTTCTAATTTTACCAGAGCAATAATATTGCATTAATAATAATAGGTAAGCAATAATAGTTTATTCGACGTGGCTATCGTTAATATAATTTTTTATTAATGACTAGCCATTTTAAGTTTTAAAATTATAATCTGAAATCTTCTGAATCTAGTTTGTTCAAGTTCTGCGCTGCTGGTATTTTATATTGGGAAGTATGTTTCGGTAACTAATAATAAATAAGAAACTCACGGCGTAATACATCTTCCTGGATTAGACCGTCATCTGAGCGTCCCTCGGCGCAGTGTGTGGTGTCGCAGACGCGTCGTTGCGGTACTTGGATTGGATTGTGATACGTAACTCATGAAACAATCAATATGGTAGTTTAATAAGTCAGTTGAGAGTTGCAGTTTATTGTGATTGCTATTATGTAAGATGATTCTATACACGCACCCGACGCGTGTAAAACATTCCATCACTAAACAAAGCTGACATGCTAAGAAAGCTAGTATGTTTGTTTGTTTGTCATATGAGTTGATTGTCTTGCCAAGTTTAACATACTTTCGTATTTCACTAAAACGTTTGGAGAGGTTCAGTGGCAGTCGACTGCTGCGTCAGTTCTCTTGTCAGCAGAAGTGGCACTCTTGAGTTACTCCTGTACACAGGCGGTCGTAGTCACTTCCCATTATGTACCTATCTAGTAGTTAACTGCTCTTTTTTGGCTGTGCAGTAATCCCCCTTACACACTTATACTGGTGGTTATATCAGGCTCGAAGAAAAATCGGTTGAGTAGTTTTGGCGTGAAAGTGCGACAGACAGAGTTACAGTTAGCATTTATAACATTAGTAAGAATGGGCATCGTTCTGAGAGCCTTATTCGTTTGTAGTACCGGGCCCTTTCCGCGCCTGGCAGACCAGGAGAGTCTTGAGCCTCTTCCTGTTTCCCTACATCATCTCCTTTGCAAATAACTTGCTCGCAAAAAGAACGGGGTAGTTGTACGCTCTCTCCTTCCATAACATGACCGCAATCTTGTTAAGAAATAAGAAAATTCCTACTCTAATGTCCGCCACGAGAACATGACCCTGGGTACAACGCCGTGCCCACGGTCCGGCTATCTTATTGTTGATACTCAGGCTTGGGATTCCTCCTCCTTTAGGGTAGTCAGTTCAAAAAACTAAATCAATTATTGCAACAATTGTATAAAAATTAGCCTTAATTTACAATAAGTGCATAGAATGTGGTGTATTTCCTGATCCAAGGAAATGTAATAAGATCATTCCGATTATTAGACGGTTTGCCTAGGAGCGGGCAGGCGCTGGGAAGCGTCCAGGAGGAGATTTCACCCTGGGCTCCTCCTAAACTTCAGGCGCATAGAAGGCACACCGTGTGGTTTTGGTCGGTTCGATTCCGACACACCACCTCACAGCATAGAAAACCCCGGCGGGGTGACGGTCCAAGGGTATTTCCAAACGTAAAAAAAAGGTGGTTTAAGCGGTTGCCACACCGCTCTCTACTGCACTAATGTGTTGTGGGCTCAAATCCCACTTGGGACAACACTTTGGGTGATCTAGAAATTGTTATTCTGAGTCTAGGTGTTTTTTGTTTCCGTTTTATGTATGTTTGTAAAGTCCCCCGCTATACAGGATTTGTATTCTTAACGCGGGTGATGTCTTATTTTAGTCGGGCATATAATATTTTCATCCGAGTCTTTATAAGAAGTTCTCTCAAAGAGTAGTACGACTTTAGCACATTAGTTGGTAGTATTTTTGACGTCAAAACAAGGTAATCTTTATATATGTATAATTCATAGAACTTGGGAAATTATACGTTCAATGAAAAAACAGCAGTCGTGATAACGTATTTATTATGAGATGTGAGTGCAATATCGTTTATAACCGGTCTTGTATCCATGACACGAAGGATGTGACCCTGGAGAAGCCAGCTGGATATCCTAACTGGCAGCCGGCCGCAGCGCCGAAAGAAGTCACCCCCACCTTAAAAACAATTCATAGCCAGTCTTTAGTCAAATCATTATTAAGCAAGTTTTGTATACCGACGCTGTTAGCTAAACTATTGACAGACACTTTGACGTAGACCGAGCACCTCCCTCCAGCCAAGATAAGTTGTAAGTGGCGATGCTACTGTTTGCAATTTTGCTCCGTTTGGGCTACATGTACTTCTCGACAGTAATTGAAGTCGTCGGAAATTCGACACGTATTTACAGCGATGTCAGCTTGGAGCGTCACGTACCAAGACACGCCGGGGGCCGCTGAACATGACAAGTGGGCCGCCGGAATCCCCTCCACATGTTCCCACACCGCCAGTCCCGCTGGTGCAGAGCGACGACTCTGTGACGACGTTGCTGCTGTAGACCTGGCGGCACGCGGCGTTCGACATCACCTGCAGCGCCACGTGGCTCTGGATCTGGTTCGTCGTAATGCCCGTACCTACACAAATACAACATTAGTTTTAGTTTTACAATCGTCTAACTTCCTTTCTATGGAGAGGCCTATATTAAGGAGTGGATAATTAAAGGTTGTCGATAATTATTATGATGATGATGATCGTCTTTGCCGAGAGCGTGATTATTATCAATTGAAATATTTATAAAATGGTTCGCGTTTGCATGTGATTAATAATTACGTGATCGTTGTTCTGTCATGGTACTAGCGCAGAATATTATAATAGGTACTAATTTCAAATCTAAAATATTAGAACTAAAATATTTAAAAATATTTTTTTAAGATATCATTCCTATACTCTATAAAAACAAAATGGTTCTCACTGTCGCTAGTCCTGCCATAGCCGGCTGCGTTAACGGTCGCTCCCAGTAAGCTGTGACTAAGGAGCGCTCCGCTGGGCAGCCCCACTGCTTGGATCACATCTGGAACGAAAGTTCAGTATGCTTTTATACAGAGACAGCAGGACAACTGAGTACATCGGTTTTCGTCACTCACTCGTGTATGCGACGTGTTGGAAGGAAATGATTGCGATATCATTGTTGAGTGTAGCGGGCCTGTAGCCGGCGTGCACCTCGACGCGGCTGGTGCCGACGCGGGTTCCGCCCGAGAACAGGCGCGCCGAGCCGAACACCAGTGTGAAGTGGTGCGCCTGGTTCCGTCCGTCGAACCAGCAGTGCGCCGCGGTCACGGCTCGCGTGTTGCTCAGCATCGAGGAGCCGCACACCGAAGTGCCGCCATTGGTCAGACTTATTATAAGACCTACCTGTGAAGTATCAATTATTCATACAGTTTACTTTCACTTCACATTTACAAATAAACGTATATTTCATGTAAAAAATGTAAATTAGGACATTAGAACATTAGGAATTTCCCATTAAGGAAATTTAAGAATACCACTAAATCTAAATTATCCGGAAAGGATTATTATACTAAAGCAGAATATATTGATGATAAAACGGCCCGGGATTGAGGCTGATGCTGCACATGCTGTTTATTTTGAATATTTAAATTTATTTTGATGTGACGATAATTTATAGTTTAAAATAAATTTATATTAAATTATTCCTATTATTGACAGTTTTTAAATTATTATCTTTAAATATTATAATTGTGACTCAAATTGTAATTATCGCTTTTTTATTGAAATAATTTCTAAAAATAATAATCTTTTGCATTTAAGAATATTGTCTGGACTTTAAAAGAGACTGTGATCCCTGCGTTTGTTTCGTCCTTTCTTCTCAGGTCTAGTCCAGTTAGGAAAGGCCGAACTCATGTGATCAAACAAAAAAAAAAGTTTAACTTGCAGAAGTGTTCATGTAACCTAATTTCAGAGTAAATGGTTTCATTTCATTTCACTCGTATGTATACACTATGTTCGTTGCTCCTCTCACCACACATTCCACTGTACAGAGTCTGGTGTGGCTGATCATCTGTAATTCAGGCTGCTAGTACAGGTGCCACACACAGTCTCCCTCACAGATTATGTCGGTATGATGTATTTGCTTTATCAATTAGTTATAAATTGTAAGTTGCGTGTGAGAAACAATAAAGTTAACAACAGAATAATGTCGAAGGTATGCCACAGCAGTACAGCACATATTCTCGATAACTGTTCTCAACAGTATATTCTACATTTTGTAGTTTTTGTTGTCTCTATACACGTTATGCGAAAGTTATCTTTTTTTCTTCTTAGTGTGACAGTATTTATATAACTGTAACTTGTTTAAAACTGAATTAAAAAGATTACGTTGTATGTGACAGTTTTAATGTAGTAGGTAATATTGTAAAGTCACTTGGGCCCTTTGGTCTTCGGGATCATTAATCGGATCATCTATCTAATAATATTACAAACGTTCTAATCAGAGTAACTAAAAATAAACACTACTGAAATCATTCCATTTTTAGTTGAAGAGACTTAGACAACGTCTGATACAAATTGACAATAACTCTGTGGAGTCGACAAAAATAGTACCATTTGTTGTCATACATGTATCAACGAAATTGAATTTACCAGGAAAGGGTAGGCGCCGACAGCAACGGGTTCGCCACCGACGATCTTTGCGCCGGCCGCGTCGAGCTCGTGCTCCTGCTCCTTGATACGCGCCGCCTCCGGGATACCGACGTGCTCGTGGTAGAACTGCTGAACCGGCTCCTGAGCCAGCGCCTGCGCCAGGACGGCGAACGTTACTGCCAGCACCTTGTAGTTCATGGCTGTGATGTGTTTGTGTTGTGTTTGAAGTTCGAGCCCTTGTCAACCAATTTATATGGTTTTGGGATCGATGACCATCAATCCCTATCTAATCGCTACGTTTCACAAAGACCTTGGCCGCACTACGGACGAGGTCCGTGTAGGGACTGTGCCCCACTGCTCAATGTTACTACAGTATAATTAGATTAATTTGTTTATGAAAGTTGACTGCGCGGATGGCGTAGTGGTTTAAGTGGTCGCCACGCCCGCGCCGCTTTGTACTGTTGTGGGTTCAAACCCCACACGAGAGAACATTTTGTCATTCACAAATTGTTATTTTCAGTCTGGATGCTCTTTGTGTGCATTTATAATATCCCCCGCGACAAAGGAAATCCTAACGCAGGAGATGTCTTTAAAAAACATTTCGATAGGCTTCACAAATAATTTAGTCATTCGAATACTGCCTCTCTACTGTCTCTCGCCTCGTCTAACTTGATTGTCTGATGACTCGGGTTCGAATGCTAGGCCGAACGAAATGTTTATATGATCTGCAAATATTTGTATCGGAATGTCGGTGTTTTTGTTTTGTATAATATCACAGATTACCCCTTTGAGGGTTCTCTTAATTGTATATGTATTAAAAAAAATGTGTTATAGGTATTAACATCAGTTGTCTAGTATCCATAGTAAAGCTCTGCTTAGATTGCGACTAGATGGCGTTGTGTATCAGATGTCTGAAAATGATGTTCACAAGCGAAGGCCAAACAGGGTTGAAGTGCAGCACAGTCAGTGGGCCACGGGCGTGGGCGTGACGATAACGTATCGAACGGACCGAAACCTGTTATCCTTTCTTATCATAGCTAATCTGTTAATCACGTTTGTAATTCAATTACACAACCGTTAGACAAATAGACTAAGCTGTGGTCAATGAAATTTTTGTAGATAAGTGCTGAAGGGTCATCAAGTTGGCCCTGAACAAAGTCGCGTCGCGGCGACATTTACATGCGTATTTATATAATGTAACATTGTTCATATTATCAAAACGCGTAGATACTACTGGACACCCAATGTATGGTAGAAAAACATTAGTTATGTCCTAAAATACCGGCGAGGTAGGTCTGATTTGAAACGTTTAAGAACACGCGCAAGTTAAGAGTTAGAAGCGGGTATTCGCCTGGGGACGGCAGGACGTCCTTTAGTGAAGAAAAATAAAAGTATTGCTGTTACTTTCTCATATATTTTCATCAAACTTAAATTAACGAAGTAATTATTACAATTCATGTACGCAGACGTAGTATCTGCTTGCAGTGGACTGTAGATGTAGTAAAATGAACTGCTGCACTGGTTTAAATTTGGAAGAGTATGGCACTTGTGGCCGTCGTGTAGCAGAGTTGAGATAGCAGCTGCCGCCGGTGCGATGCCTGGGGAAGGAACAGACGCTGAGACCTAGAAATTGGCAACGCAATTGCCTCGTGGACCTCTTATTATATCAGATCATGGATTCTATACACAAGGTTTTAATATCAGATGTTCAGGATCATCATTAATCACACGCATTATGAGATGTTCACCCCGTCACAATACTCACCATAACAGGTACCTTTCAAAGTGATATAAAGTGCAGCTCCATTCTTGAATAAACAGTACGTTTATACTCCATCTCCCTTGCTTGACTGGTCACACTGTCCACAGCTCATGCGAAGTTTTTCGCCCACTCCCTCCCCTCCCTCTCCGAGTGACATAAGAAAGGGTGTTCATGGCATCTGCAGGCGGTTGTTATTAAGGAGCGGTAAGTGAGCCAGCCCGACACACTGTCTAATTTGTAATGTCGTGATTGCGGTTTGCGTGAACCGCGCAATTTATAGCCATCGCTACTTTTTATCTTATCACTACTGATTTATTTGCAATGTTTCCTTAAACTATATATTTGTACTTCAATATTGACATACATCAACCATTTCATTGTTTAAGTTACACATCGCATCCAGCTCTTATGATTTGTTAGCCACAACTCGTACCAAAGGGTGCTATTTAGAAAAATAATATTGTTAATAGTTGACTATTCCCTTACCAAATACCTAGAAAATATTAGTGGCGTCTTGGTTGAGTAATCTATCTGGCCCTAAATATATGACTCTTACAAAATGTATGACAAAAGGATAGTTCTTGTCAAGATTTGCTTTACGAATCCGCATCACAGGCAAGTTTTTACATTTGCCTAAAAACTAGTGGCACAAAGAGCAATATCACGAGCAAAAAGACACGGAACTTCGTTTTTCGCATGACTTTTATTTAAGGTGCTGCAGATATTACGTACGTAGATGGCTGCACATGAGCTCATATCTATAATGTAACTAAAACGATATAGCTTGGATAAAGCATCGAGGTTTTTTCAGAAAAAAAAATTTAACACTAGTCATGGTTAAAAATAAGAACATAAAATGTTCTACATGTAAAACCAATTACACCACTTAATGATGTAGGTTAAGTGTAAAAGTGTGGTGTTCACTAATCGCGCTGTTGACATTCATTTGAACTACATTAGTGGAGTATTCTGTCCACAATATGAAGATTCGACTTTGATTTTTTTATGTATTTCTATCATATCACTTCATAAACGATACAAATCACCTAAAGATAAGCGTCCAACTTAACAGGCACACCCGTAATCTGATATTTACCGCAGTTGGTTCACTAATTAAGGACAAATAAGAATCGACAGTTGATGTCGAGTCTTTATCTGTGGCACACACACACACACACACACCCAGCGCACATCACACGTTCTTACGACTGATCAATACACCAATATACTAAACTATTGTAAACTAAATACACTATTGTACTTGTATTAATTGGGGCATGAAAATGCATCGCAGTAGACCGCCATATCGAACTTCGGATTTAGGATGATGATTCTACTCATGCTTGTCATGCTCTCCATTATGCGGTGAAGAGTCACTTTGGCAAAAGAAAATGTCCGTGTGGTGTATTAACGGATTAATTTGGAGCCACAAGAGCCGACAGGAGCGAAATAAGTATAACGCGTGCGACCTAAGATGGCACCTGACTCAAATGTCAGTCGTTTAAAGTACTGAGTGCAAGAAAAATATACTTTATTCTAGTTTTATTAAATTTCAACATTTATTTTGCTTCAAGTAGTTTCTCATAACATACTACTTTATCCTAAGAGGTACTTTACTACCTGAGTTAAAAAAACACATATACATACCAATAGGAAGCAGGCCCCATTCATTATTTACCCGAATGCATTCTTCGTGCAGTGATTTAAATAATATTAGGTAATACCTAATATCATTTTAAATGAAATTAGGAACTGAAATATGGTTATAAAATACATGTCATGATAAGTCTTTTAATGGTAGTCTCTAAATATCATATGTATATGGATATTCTTTATTTTAAACTATTGCGTCTCATAGTCGTCATGCTGGTTTTTTTTCGTGTGACCTTTTTTAAAACAGGGTTATCCAGATGAATCTAATGATGTAATAATAAAATAAATTCGTAGAGTGATTGATATGACATTAGGTAATACCTAATAAACTAAAATTATTATGGAAAGATTCGTGCAATGGCAATAGTGATGCTAACACTACTCGCAAGATGACAGAGGGGTATCACGCGGGGGAACGGTATCATGTTTCATTTTGAGCCAGGTGCCATCTTAGCTCGCACGAGTTATAGAACATCAGCACTTCAAAGAGAAGGTAATTTCCTGCTTTTTGCTTGCTATGCCAATTCGTCTTGCCAGAGTCGTATAGCAGTAGGCCAGAACTTTATTAGACTGCCTTGTTGGTCTAGTGGATGGCGAATGCGGCTGCTGATCAAGAGGTCTCGGTTTCGATTCCCGGGTCGGACCAAATGGTTGTTTGATTGGCAAATATTTGTTTCGGAGTTTTGGTGTTTTCCATGTGTAATATGTATGTATTTCCAAAAAAAAAGTATGTTTATGTATTTATATCTGTTGTCTGGTACCCATAATACGAGTTCTGCTTAGTTTGGTGCTAGATAGCTTTTGTGTAAGATGTCTAAAATATTTAGATATTAATTATTTTTATAATTTATTTCCTGGAAAGGCTCCATGACCCGCCATGGACCATTCAAAGCTGATAAGTAGATGCGCAAGCCGAGGCCTCTCAAAATCTTTCTAGGATTACAGTCAAGGTGAGGGGTTTGCTATATTATATATCTATCGATTGCCAGATTTTTGCCACATACGATATTGTGACATGTTACACTCAAAGGAGAAACCCGATTCTGGGCCTAAGTGTTACACGAATGGGATATGTACCAAAAAATTCGTCTATGTTGCTTGATTAACCGATTAACCTATCGAAATCTTAGCTTCATTTGCAATGGCCAAGTGTAGAAAATAAGTAGAATTCTACTGTTTTAAACAATCTTTGTAAACCTCTGCAACACTTATTTCAATATACGTAACTAACTCCACAAACGTAGCATTCCTAAAATAGGATCGATTTAGTGAAAATCAATACTGTTATAAATAAATAATACTTCTTTGTTATACTGTATAAATGATTGTTTTAATAGGTATTTTAATCAATGTAAATAGAGTCTGGCCAGCGAATCGTGACACAACTACTTACAATGGCGGCAATTCAAAATATCTACAACTGGCAGCATTAAATATAGCATGAAAGGGTAGTTTTGTATTTTTATATTTATGTGACTATGCCATAGAAAAACACAAATGTATCAAATCGTGTTTTTCATGTTAAAGAAAACTATAGCGGTTTTGATAACTTTTTTATATCAGAAGTTATAAAGGCCTAACTTGTGAAATAAGCTGACTTATATTTCTTGAAAATAAAGAAATAATAAGCAAATACAACAATGTATAATATGTATGTATTTACAAAAAAAAAGTATGTTTTATGTATTTATATCAGTTATCTAGTTTGGGGACTAGATGGCGTTGTGTCCCCTTGGCGTGAGTGTCGTCTGCTATGCAGACGACACTCTAGTACTGGCTAGGGGGCATGGCTTCCAGGAAGTCCTGGAGCTCGCCGATCTAGGGGTGGCCTGTGTCGTCCAAAAGATCAGCGGTATAGGTCTACGGGTTGCACCTCTTAAGACGGAAGCCTTGTGGTTTCACAGGAAACGCGGAGGTGCCGTTCCTACCCACTCGCTTATTAGAGTGGGAGGAACGGAGGTCGAGGTTGGTCATCACATTAAGTACCTCGGCCTCACCCTGGACAGCCGCTGGAGCTTCGAGGAGCATTTTGAGCGCATGATTCCCCGAGTTCGAGCAGTGGCGGGCTCCCTACAGAGGCTATTGCCTAACTTAGGGGGCCCGCGGGAAGAAGTCCGCTGCCTCTACTGTGCGGTGCTCCGATCCATGGCCCTCTACGGAGCGCCGATATGGGCCAAGCGCCTATCGGCATCCTCCCGCTGCCGAGCTAAGCTCAACCAAGCGCAGCGGGTAGCGGCCATCCGGATAGTGAGAGGATACCGCACAATCTCGTCGGAGGCGGCAACAGTCCTGGCACGCTTCCCGCCTTTTGATATCCTAGCGGATATGGACGCGAGGGTCTATGACCAGACTCGCGCCATCTGCAGGGGTGAAGGCGGGGATGACCAGGACGAGCTCGAAATGCGGCGGAACGCTCACCGACAGACACTGGCACAGTGGCGCGCGCGGCTGGAACAGCCGCAGAATGCGCGCCAACGCGCTGTCGGTGCCGTTCTGCCTAACCTCGAAGCTTGGATAGGTAGGGAGGGAGGTCGCGTCACCTATCGGCTTACGCAGATACTCACCGGGCATGGTTGTTTCGGTGAGTACCTGAATAGGATCGGACGCGAGGAGACGGCACAATGCCACCACTGCGCAGCCGACAGGGACTCCGCCCAGCACACGCTGGAGGACTGCCCCGCTTGGGCGTCTGAACGCGAAGTCCTAGTTGGCCAAATCGGACGAGACCTGTCCCCGCCAGCAATCATTGCTGCCATGCTGGCGGGTGAGGAGGGCTGGGGCGCAGTGGTCTCTTTCTGTGAAGCTGTAATGCTCCAGAAAAAGACTGCTGAACGGGATCGGGAGAGGGCCGATCCCGAGCGTAGAGAACGCCGGCGGCGACACCAGCCGTCGACGAGGCCGCAAGCTACCAGAGAAGGGGACCTCGGGTAGCAAGCTCTTAATTACTGCGGCTGGAGGTAGGAGGGTGGCCTGGTGACTTAATGTGATCAGGCTGCCAAAATATACTTAGATCGCCCAATGGGCATGAGGGAGCCTCTGTGGCTCCTTCTAGGACAGAGCCTGGATAGGCGTGGTGCCGATTCTGAATAGGACCTGAAATAACATGGTCCGGGTCCTCCTCAGAGCAGGGTGCCTGAGATAGGCTGTCGGGGTGTTTTTTTTAGTGGAATCACCACATACTCCTGGTTCCTCTTCTGTCCCCAAGGAGCCGGAGATCCGAAAGGATTTTTTACACCCCGTCAACAAAAAAAAAAAAAAGAAAAAAAAGATGGCGTTGTGTGTAAAATGTCCGAAATATTTATTTATTATTATTATTATTAATTATCTATTGGGCACGATTTAATTATGGGTGAGTACATAATACTATTATATGCGTGGCCTGACACGCACTTGGCCAATTTTTATTAAAATAACTCAAACAATAAACATAACCTAAAATGTAAACATTTTCTGATTTTACCAATTTGGCCATTGCTGGGAGACCTGAAAATTAGGCTCGTGAAATCGTCATAGATATTGTAATTTATGACCAAATTCTAGCACTGTAACGCCAGGCCCAAGTTTGTATGGATTTCGGGTTTCTCCTTTTAGAATTGTGTTTTAGCATTACGACTAATACAAACCGTTTCATAGATTGCGATTTATGCGATTCGATCTTTGCACATGAATAATATAATATGTTGATCAGGAACGCTGCAATGTCTAACATTGACAAACAATTTGTCGAATATATCTTTGATGATAAAAGGCAAAGGAAATTGTGTTGCATCAACATGTCGTGCCAACGGCCACTTCAGTAGAAATGAGCGGCCACATAGATATATCGAAATATCGAAAATATCGATATGTCAAAAATAACAACATTATCAGATCCGTATTGTGAACGATTTCATGTAGATGTGGTGTTTAAATAAAACGCATATTACATGAACAGATTTATTCGTTGAATCTTCGGCAAACTTAATTGGTCCACCTTTATTGCTTCTAACTAGACGCGCGTATATGCGCCATGTGCGTACCGCGTACGGCTCGGCGGCGGCGGAGACGGGACGGGAGCGGGCCCGGCGGGGCCGTGCCGCTCCAGGCGAGCGGCCCGAGGCCAGCGCCGGGCCGGGCAGTCCGCGACCTGCGCCGGGCCGGGCCAGGCCGGGCCAGGCCGCGGCCTCCTCCGGGCGGGCCGTGCGGCGCCGGGCCTCGCCGCGGGGGCCGGGACTGGACGCGGGGCGGTGGACCAGCCAAGTGGCGCCGCTCCTACTCTCACACTTAACCTAGCTATGTACAAAATTAGTACCCGTTTAAATGAATGTATATCGAGACTATTTACAAGTGGGGGGGCGACGCCGACGTCATGGGGGCACGGGGGCGGCGGGCGCGGGGGGAGTGGCCGCGCCCGGCGCCGTCACCGGGCCGCTCTCGGCGCTGGACAAGCGCGCCAGCGTCTTGAACAGCGGCGAGTTGACGAAGCGCGGGTACGAGTCGCGGTGCATCAGCGTGTAGATCTGCAGCTGCGCATCGTCAAAGGTGTGCGGCGTCGGCTCCACCATGTTGCGGTTTACGACTTCGCGCACGCGCGAGTCTAACGACACCTGTAACGAGCGACACGACTCGGTCAGTGAGGAAGACGGCAGGACTGAGTGACGGCAATAGCGGCCCACAAGCACTCACCTCCTTAGGAGACAGTATCGAGATGTAGTCCTCGTAGATGAAGCGCGCTTTTTCCTCAACCGCGTCAGGGTCAGTTTCGCGCTTGAGCTCTTCACAAGCGAGCCAGAACATGATGTTTTCCTCCGAGTATTCTCCGCGAAGGAAATCGCGGAACACTTTTCGCCCAGCTGGAACAAAGTGCATACTGCAATAAGTATCTCACAAAAGAAAAATATATAGCCTATGTGTGAGTCTGATGTATAAACTAGATTACTATATAGTTTCGTCTAAATCCGTTTATTGGTTTTTACACGAAAGAGTGAACTTATTTATACGTAATTTATTATTTATATTATTGGGAATTGCACGTGCCACTAAACTTTAGTTTTCAGTAATTAATCGCTATATTGTCATGTGCAGAAAATGTCACTTACATCAAATATTACAAATGCTATACACGTCATCACTATGGCGTCTAATATAATTATCTATACTTAAAGTCAATGCGATTGAATTTTAAATCAAGATAGAAGGTATGTAGGTAGTAGAGCCACGCTGATTTCTGCACGGATGGCCGGCTCGACCCTCGACCGGGCGGTACTACCCTCACACAGAAAACCAACTTAAAAATGATAGCATTCGAGCTGTCGTGATTCGTTGGTGAGTGTAGGACCGCAGGCCCAATGTTACAAAAACATGTCACTAGGTCGCTACAGTGTGGGTCACCATATTGCATTGTGTGCGTTTACAGTGAGGATGCTGGCCATCACTCTTAGATATTGCTCATACTTTCCATCAAGCAGAGCAGGCACTTTCGCAAGCTCATATAAAAAAGAAGTCCAATGCAGGCAAGTTGGCATAATAATCCATTGCCGGATATTGACCTCCCCTTTGAACTAGGTTTTGAACAATTATACCACCCTTATTTAAACGGGTTGGTATAGGATTTGTTCCAAGTTTTCCTTTTCTTCGCAGTAATATTTTCTTGCATAATATGTATATAGGTAGTAATAGTCCGTATTCTTATCCCGTCACAACGAAGACTAAATAAAGACAAACATGGTGGAGGAGCTAATAGCAAAAAGTATTAACCTAGGTAATCGATTACCTACTAAGAAAGGATTTCCCAGAAATCTTCACATTAAGCTTTAAATTAAATAATGCAAATAAGAGACAGTTTTGCGTACATAACATTGATAGCGGTTGCTTGTTGTGACGTAGCAATGAAGAGGAACTAAATATTTATACCTGAAGGCCTCACAATTACCTCACAACTAAAAAATCTGCCGTGAAAAACCGAGTAAAAACTAAAAGAGCTCTGCAAATATATCTGGTGGTCTAAGTCTACCAAAGTGACACTAGTCTGCTGCTGAAAAGTGTGAATAGAATCAAGGAGTAAGCATCATTACCCTCATTGTGAGTACGGATGCAGCGTAGTGACCCACACTGAACTACGACAATAAAATACCAATATAATATGATGTCTATTTAGGTTCGTGTACTGTGTAAGGGTGGCACCGCCCAGGTCGAGCCGGCCCCTTCGTGCTTAATTGTTGCTGAGTTGTAAAGAGTTATAACTGGATTTTGAAATATATTTAGAAGGCTACCATATTTGTGAGTGACAAAGGCCATATATTAACCCGAAAAAAAATCGGTTGTCTGTAAAGTCGGTTCACTGACAATAATTGAACGTGACAACGTCATAAAAAAATACTGATTGTGCCTCTTTGTCGCTCGTTCCGCGCTCTCGCTTGCACTTCAAGCCTTAAATGGAAGGCTTCAGAGCGAGGTAACGCCGCATGAGTCATTTTTTTTCGTGCGTGCAGCCGGCTCCATCGAATTATAAGACGTTGTCACGTCAAAAAATATATTAATAAATGTAGTCGGTGAAAACTAGTCCGTTTGACCCTCGACCCCGCTCAAATCCTAGAAAGGTTTGTTCGTAGTTCCACTGCCGATTTATTGTCATTAGCTTTCATTTCATTTCAAAGCTTATATGTACATACATTGCAACCATGGAGTTTTTACAAGCACTGCTCCATGGATGTCTACATCAGTGAACATGCGGTACCTAGTTATTGTTTTGACTTATTACAAGTGTCCGCGAGGGCCTACATAAATAAAGCGGGCAGTGCCGCGGGCAAAAGCTACTTTTTTGTATAATTACTACTAACACAATGTTGTCTCTGTAATTAACACAATTTGGATTTACCAATGATGAGTCCGAAATACAGAATTTGAATTATCGTAAATGTAAAAGAAAAAGAAAGACTGAGGAATTGACCTGTACCTACAGTCACTGCTAAGATAAGCTATAATACGGGAGTTAAAAGAGAAAACTAGTGTACTACTAAAGTAGGTCATATGTCACTCCATAGAAAAGATGAAAAACAACTCTATTTCTCTGATAATTTCTCGGATTAATAATTGCTAATGGTTTGTATGTTGAAGACAATTGTAATCTTTTACCTGTCCTGTCTAAATTATATTTTTCACGTAACTTCAGATTAAAGTTCATCACATAGGCTGCCGTTACGATTTTTTGCAGATTTTTCGAGCTAGCAGTTTAGTTTTTAGAGGGGGGACGCCGTGTTTTAACAAAAAATGCCCATTAAAGTTGAATTACTCGCAAACGGATACCTTAATCAAAGAATCGTCTTAGCAATCCCTCATTTTTTTAAAGACGTATCTAATGACATCCCACACGGTGGGATAGACGCGAGAAAAAAAAATCATCCCAACTTGACGTGTAGGGGAGGTATGGGGTACCTCGTCTGGGGTAGCGTCGTCAAGCGACATCTAGTGAGAATCCGTCGTACTCGGTCGACCAAATGTCGCAGATCATACTCGTCGAGTACGTATTATATCGGTGACGGAACAATGTTTTGAAAAATACAGGTTATTTAATGTAACTTACTATAACAAAGAGCACTCGTCCCTGTGGTACATTACAGAACATCGGTATGTCTAAATTAAATGTCCACTTACACTTGCATATCACCCAAAGAGCGTATGAGCCGCTATTAGTAATAGATGCAAATAAATCTAATTGGCGTGTATGTATGTAATGTCAAATTAACAGTTTTTGACTAAATGCATATGAAAGTAAGTAAAGTATTTACCGTACGTTCATTAAAACAATTTTTAAATTTTTGTCAATCTTTCTATCCGTCTGTGTGTCTGTTTGTTCGGCTAATCTCTAGAACGGCTGCACAGATTCTGACGGGACTTTACTGGCAGATGATACCAGGAGTATCTTAGGCTACTTTATTGTTCACCAGTTCAATCAATTTACATTTAGAAGTCCATCAAAAGTATGACCATGTAAATGTAAAAAGTAATTTCTTCCAGGCAACCTTGGGATGGAAAAAGTAGACTGAAAATAAACGAATTCACGGCAGTTTTTGGTGCGAGAAGTAAACGAAAAGTAAACAAAATAAAATACATACACACATTTTACCCCCACACACACACACACATGTTTACTCATGATTTAGAAAATAATAACCGCAGGAAACACCGGGACACGGCTAGTTAATAAATTAATAAATAAGCTTAAAATTATTTCGATGACGTAACAAAGTGGAGAAGAAAATAACAATATTATATCTTGGTCTTGTCTAATTTATCTAAATAGGCACTAGAAAATTGTGGAACTAACTAATATGTCTATCACACAAACTTTAATCCCTTCTCAATAATTCATGATGTTGATCATGATGTAGGTACTACCCGCCTCGGCCACAGCGGCTAATCTCATCGAACATCAGCCAACTACGCAGAAGATATCATAGTGCACAAACGTGTGCCCAAACACAGGTGCACTCTGTTACCTCACTCTCAATCCTATGAGACGGCTATCCGACATGACGGTGCTCTCAACATCATGTCATCAACTTCACACATTCTCGTTTAAAACTCACATACAAAAACAATCGCTATGAACTCAGACATAAATATTATATCACCACTGTAGGAATGATTTTGGAGGTATACGGTACAATGCAGCGGAGGCACATACCGGCACTACGCATGAGTCGGTCGAAGGACTGCCCCCAGCTCTGGATCTCCTCCAGCGTCGGCCTGGAACAAAAATATTGTGTGTTATTTACTGTTTAATAATATGTCTGTAGTATTTTAAACCAAGCTAAAGCTTGTACTATTAAAGCTAAATCGACTGATATAATACTTATGTATATATCTTTTTTGTAAATACAAACATACATATATGTTTATCTAAACTTATTGGGCATGTTGTACAAAGGCGGATTTAATGCCATGCGGCATTCTCTCTCAGTCAACTTTCATGTGTTTTACAAATATGATGCGGTAGATGCAAAGAAAACACATTATTATATAAATAGAAAACACCTAACTCCGAAACAAATGTTCGACATTCATACAAACATTGGTTCAACCTGCCTCGTTGGTCTAGTGGATAGCGTATGCGACTGCTAATCAAGAGGTTTCGGGTTCAAATCCCGGGTCGGGTCAAAATGTGTTTTTGGGATTTTCTTAGGAAATTCCTAATAGCAACCCGGAGTTTGAAAGTTTGGCAGTTATTCACGCCCGTGCCTCGGAGAGCACGTAAAGCCGTCGGTCCCGGTTGTTAAGAATATCTATGGCAATCTGTATTGGGAAGTCAGTGCCCTCAAATTTACTGACAACTAGTTTAACCTTGGAATTTCAGATCTCCTATAGGGTTGCGGAGGTCCGATGCCAGTCGCTCCATGGAATAACTCATATTCAGGTAAAACCGGTTGAACTAGTAGCTCACCCCAAATAATACTGGAAACAAGGCTAGGAAGAATACAAACGTCAACCCGGGAATCGAACCCGAAACCTCTGCCACTACCACACCGAATATGTATATAACAACTAAATAAATTGTATAACATTGGCAATCTAGCATTCAATCCTTTCATTTACGATGTACGTGGTGTACCTACACTCTACGTGCGCCACGAACTACAGTTGAACAGCAACTCATTGTTTACAGACTGAATGTGGATCAGTTATAATACTCCTTGAATTTCCTTGATTTTGACTGCACGGTTGGCCTAGTGGCTTAAGCGGTTGCCACGCCGCTTCCTACTACGCCAAGTGTCGTGGGTTCAAATCCCACGTAGGACAACACTTTGTGTTATTCACAATTTGTTGTTCTGAATCTGGGTGTTCTTTGTGTCCGTTTCATGTATGTTTGTAAAGTCCCCCGCGGCACCGGAATTTATATTCCTAATGCTGGAGTTGTCTTTAAAAAAAAAAAAAAAAAAAAAAAAAGAATGTGGGTACCCTAAAGTATAAGCACAGCAAATCTAAGCTAGGGAACTATAATAATAGACTTGTATAATGCGAACATACGCCTATACCTTCGTAACGGTCGGTAGAAGAAGATAGCCACCTGTCGTTGACTGTGTAATATTATTGAACAATGAACATTGTTATATGAAGTACTAGGTTTAAGCTGTGTCATTGTACCGAGACGTTAGATTTATTAATTTGTTAGATTGACGTTGACAGCGTTAGCGAGATTCTACGAGGGCAACAGGTGACATACAATTCCATTGCCATCACAATATTACTGATATCATGGAACCTGGGCTAAAACTTCAAGAACCTATAACTTTGTACCATAAAATAAGGCGCTGCGTGAGGTCTGGCAGATGAGAGTTCTCATTCTAATTAAT
Organism: Phragmatobia fuliginosa; assembly: GCA_932526445.1. Lineage (NCBI taxonomy): Eukaryota > Metazoa > Arthropoda > Insecta > Lepidoptera > Erebidae > Phragmatobia > Phragmatobia fuliginosa. The sequence continues at coordinate 20,844,469 of OW052069.1, read as the reverse complement.
TTAATAACAATAAAACATTTAGACGTTTAATGTGAATCTAATGTCAATGGTCAGAGGGTCAATGCGATTGTTTGTTTTGCAACGCGCCGTCGCCGACCGATATCAAAAAAATGATGATAAATGTTTTTCCAACTATTTTTACATCACCTGGTAAGTATTTTGTGCGTTGAATCCGAATGAAAGGGTCTCCATTCCAAATTTCATGGAAGTCAGATGTAAGTCAGTATCATGAAAGTGTAACAGACAGGCATACAGACAGTAACTCATAATATTATAATGGATTGTTCTCTGCATGAGCTGGTAAAGTCTGTTCATTATACGTACGTAAATTATTCGCGAAGAGGTATATAGTTTACAGCATTTACCATCAGGCCTTTGTCCCTCACCTAATAAGAACCTGCTGACATCAACTGCATGTTTCAACAATTTGAGAGAGTTTAATAAAGGAAAGGGATATTGCTAATGTGGGTATTGGGTGTTTTTCTATGTAAAATATGGATGTAGGAAAAAGTATGTATATGTATTTATATCAGTTGTTAAGTACCCATAATACAAGCTCTGCTTAGTTTGGGACAAGATGATGTTGTGTGTAAAAGATGTCCGAAATATTTATTTATTTAATGTGGGCAGATTGAGTGTAAGCAATGATTAGCTCGTGTGGTGAGTCACACATACGACTTACGAGTCACGGGTGTGACTCACATCAGCGCAACGGGCTGTTTTGCCGGGAACTCTTCCTACCGGTAAGGTGTTTCTTTATCTGTCAACATTCGTAACGAAGTTATTCGATAGACAACTAACGTAACCAACAATGCACAGAGAATCAGTACACTGAAATGGAAGTGAGCCAGTCTTGTCTCCAGACGAACCGATGGTCGCTAGAGCCGAAATGTGCTAGACTGGAGACCGTGATTATGCAAACGTAGTGCAGGACGTCTTGCGCATTGGAATAGTTGGCGCTCCATGGGGGGTACTTTCAGTGGACGGTAGGTTGATATTTAATCGTTAACTTTAATCGTTTCTAATCTTTTAATCTTTCCCTTTCTAGAAATTATTTTAGGGTTAGGCTTTTGTGCACAAAAATAAAGTAAAGGAACTTTTACTGAGCGAATCGACGAAATCAAGGAACCCTTATTTTTTTAATCATTTCATAGAATAATTATATATTATTATATTACAATATAGCTAGGTATTTATGTATGTTTTTAAATGTACACATATGTTACTGCTTATATTTTATTCTCCTTAAGTCAAAATTTATGGTATTTAATAAAATCTCTATTAGTACACTAATTAGTTATTACCTCTCTATACGTGTACGTGTCTCATCCATTTTCTGCATCGTGTAGTCGGTCAACTGGCACCGACGATGCTAATAAATAATTTAGTTCTATTGGTTAAAAGCTCTAAGCGCTACTTTATGTTGCAAAACCATCGCAATGTACAAGTTGCCTTCTTACTTATTGCACAGAGGGTTAACAAGCATTATGAGTGGGTTTTTTTCAAATCAAAAAAAAATGTAACTCGGAAGATGGCAGACATTGAAGCTAACCTTACTAGTAAAGCGAGTCATTTCGCATCCCGATATCGAAGTATACCTACCTATAGTATTGTTTATCGATACAGCTAGCAGCTGTTGGTACGTTTTAGTTGAGTTTAGAGGCGGGCGGCGGGCGGCGGGCGCGGTGCCCCAATAACTCCATACAAGCATGTTTACTTTAGAGCCGCTAACTATCGAAGTGAGGAAATAAAACATATGCTCTCTTAGAGGTTTAACCTAAGTTTGAAGTGTATTATTGTGAGGTGAGGACAAGCTCTTCAATGTGCAACATGTTGTGTCTGTGGACGAGACAGGAGAGCGCACGCACTCCCTCCCATATTATCTAATGTCGCCTCTCTTTAAATGCTTGTTAACATACAGCGCTAGTAAGACTAAAAATATGTCATTTGAAATGTCTTAAAGTGGTTTACCCTTTTTACGGTTACGTTATCAAAGTGACAAAAACAAAACCCTAGTATCTTGATGTCTATCTGTCCGTCTGTCCACACAACATCTTTTAGACTATTAGTGCTAAAAACCTGTAATTTCGTATTAATGGTATATACACTAATTGTAATGAAAAATCGTAAGATAATGTTTTAAAATATTACCTTTTGGAAATATTTTGTAGAAAATATAATTTTGAGGGTACTTCTAGTATGTACTTTGAAAATGTTATAAATGTGACAAGTGTGGTGTTTTTGACAAGTCTAATATACTAAAAGGGGTGAAAGTAAAATTATGATTAAGGTGTCCTTTGGCGAATCCTAAAGCCTGAAAGGCGTATTCTAATATTTGGGTAGTATTGGGGATCTGAAATTGTTACGGTAGTAATATATTATATATAACGAATTCAAAAGGATAATTGTCATAACTAAGTGATATTTATAAGTTAACGAGTAATACTCGACCAACTACTACGACATTATAGGCTGCCGATGCCGTTAATGATATCATATACTGGTAGCGGTACGTTAATAATATGAAATATCAAAACGCCTTTACTACGGAACCCTACATTAAACGTACCTTAACACTCACTTAACCTGATTTTTTATATACCTTCAAAGTCGAGAGTCGGTATGCATGCACCAGAAACGGAACAGAGTGGCATTACTCGTGTGGAGTATGTTGAGAATGCGTTAAGATAAAGTATATCATCCCACAAGCGACAGTTGAACCCAACGAGGTTGAACCAATAACGTTCTGTGATTTCGTAATATTATATTATTCTTCTTAAAAATAATATAATCAATGAGACAACAATAGTTACGAATGGAAGCTGCTCAGAACTTAGAAAGTCTCTAATGGAGGCTGTATGATAGCTATATTGAGAGATAGAAAGCGAGTGAAGAAATTTTTACAGTACATATTTATCTATTATAATGACACATTTTTTCCATAATTATTTTCTCTGACGTGTGCTTTAATTTATAATTTACAGAATTGACTTTTGGTGTAATGTAAGTCTAATCTAGTTTCGCTTTGAATTTCTAATATTTATGTATATCAAATGTCATCATAGTTTTTAGGTGTATGTATTTCAAACAAATCAATTAACACACACAGTTCCACTCAGACATGGTGTGGTGTACTGACACGGTCGTGAGCGTGTAAAGTAGCGACTCTGAGATGTACTCACGGGGCGTCTCCGTCGTTGAGCAGCGGCTCCTGCGGGCCGGGCTCGCGGACCTTCTTGCCGGGCCCCGTGTCCGAGCCGCGCACCGCCAGGCTGCAAACGAACAAGCACACACACTTAAACTACAGTATTGACCCATATATGTATTGTAAAGCCGTTGCTATTAGGGTTTAATTGCCGTGCTTTAATCAAAGAGTGACTTAACACTTTAGGTGGCCTCTATTCTCGGTCCTAACCTCTTAATGTGAGGTACACCGACTTTAATTACAATCGAATAGTACATTCCTATTCCGTCGTTAATCACAGTGCATGAATACCTGTGTATTGCAATAGAGATAAGGTTCCGCAAGTTAGAACTTTTGACTTAGAAATTATATTTGTAGTATTTTAGTCTTAAACGACAAATTAAATGACATCTTCTTTTCATCTTAATTTGTTATAACTACTGCAAAGTTTACATTCCCATAAATACTTTCGATGCATTTTTGTGAACATAATTTCAAATCGAGAGAGCGATGTGCCATTGCCCATATTTTTCGGCACTTTATCAAGAATTAACATGTTTATTTAACTTGTATTGTATGACATATATGCATGTACCTATTTGACTTATTTATTATTGTTATTGAGGCCCTTTCGTTTATTAAAATGTAACACTCAGTTAGTACAGCTCGGACAACTGCACGGTTGGCCTAGTGGCTTAAGCGGTCACCACGCGGCTTCCTACTATGCCAAGTGTCGTGGGTTCCAATCCCACGTAGGACAATACTTTGTGTGATTCACAATTTTTTGTTCTGAGTCTGGGTGTTCTTTGTGTCCGTTTCATGTACGTTTGTAAAGTCCCCTGCGACACAGGAATTTAGATTCCTAATGCCGGAGTTGTATTTAAAAAAAAAAGTGTTAGTCAAAAAATTCTTAATGTAACATAACATTCCAAGCATTACTTCTTCTAACGTATTCTTAACCATATTATTTCATATACACCTTGTTTATACCTTTTTATGTACGAAATAAACATGCACCACATACCACGTGCTCCGATGGGAATACGTGACGTTTAACTCGTCCTACGTGTCGTGGAGGAAACAAACTGAACGGAGGTTGCAATTTAGTATTGTGATACATGTCTAAAACACAGCATCAGCCCATCACTGTTTTACTCCTGTCAAAACACGAGACAGTGATATGTCCCACGCTGTCGATGGTATTTGGCATTTTTGCTAACTGGAACTTATTACTTTGTTCATTTAAAACTTGAATTTTTTTATTAGACATTAATGCGTTGCTGATAAGATTTGAAGCAAATTGTTAGAAAGCGATGTCTCAAATAATTTGCAGCTCATGATTCACTCGGCACTCGAAGTCAGTGTGTTGCCAAACTCTTGAATGATAATGTTGAACGTAACTACATATAGCGGTGACGCCGTGAGGGCCGGGGCGCGGCGGGGCTCCGGCACAGGGACACTCACCATTTAGCCCTGCAATAGAACAAAACAACAAGTCAGTGAACGCTCGGCACGTCACCAACATCTCAGTGCCTCTGCCTTTGGGGACTCCTCTATCGCTTGCTAGACTGAACAAGCATCGCTGCTAAATAGCTATAGTATCCTCCCCCAGTAGTCACATATTGCTATACTTAACTACATTCAACGAGAAACAGGCTTAGGAAACAAAGCGGTGATATGGTGAAAAAGAGCCGTAGTTAGCGTTTGTAGTGACTTTGAAAACTTAAAATGCAGGAAGTGTAAGTATTAGCGCATTAGAAGCCAGTGTGCGGTTGTTTCTCTCGACACAGAATAGCGTGCACCTGTGGGGCTTTGTTTTTGTTGCTCTTTACAACTTGACATGTAAGTTGGTGCAATCTGAATCAATAATTTCTAGTTCTTCTTTTTTTATAAACACAAAGGTAACGAACGTCATCTAAAGCACGTAGTTATATATTTTAACTAGTTGACCCAGCGAACTTCGTACCGCCCAACTTTAAAATTCCAGAACTTGATCGCAGCGCCACCTACCGGGTCCAATTGCGAATCTAAACCATTCCCAGATCCCCTTGAACACACACAAAAAATTTCATCAATCAAAAAATCGGTCCAGTCGTTTGAGAGAAGTTCAGTGACATACACACTCACACAAGAATTATATATATAAAGATAAATCATAGTCAGCGGTTATTATTTTTATACCCTACCCTACAACCCTATACCCTACAACAGCTAGGGGAAATAGATCAAGATATTAACTGGGGTAGTATTACATTCACACGGTAGACCAACCTAAAATGATATCATTGGTGCTATCGTCTTTTGTTTGTGAGTGTGAGACCGGAGGCTTTGGCCTCCATATAGGTCATTCTGCATCATTCTGACTGATCTCTCAGAAACATCTAACTAATCCGCCATGGCCACACCATGGTCACCGTGCTTCATTACATGCATTCACAGAGAGGATGGTGGCCCCTACTTTACGATTCTACTCATGCTTTCATCAAAAAAGATTGATGAATGAATGAAAGATTTGATTTGATTTGAGTTGATTTGAATATATTATATGAGGAGACCCGGTGGGCCAACTGACAAGTCAGTTCTATAGCATGCAGTTAACAAATAAACGTAAATGGAAACAACCTTACTAACTAACCCTGTTTCTTTGACTAGATTGTACACAAGATACCCTAAATAAGTAAGAATACATATGGTTAAGTTATGTAGACTTTTATAAACCTATTCTAAGATGAGACGATTGAATAATCAACAAGGACTAGGAAGGAATTAAAATAAATATTGGATGCATATGGAGCCTAACACGATGTGGATAACAAAAGACTGGATATGGAAATCGAAGAACACGGGGTTTCAACCGAAGTGGGAACAGAGTCTCAGGTAATCAGTGATATCAACCAGTTTATTCATTGCTTTTTACTGGCTAGTGAGGTTATCATAGTCCTACCTCCATCAGGCGCACAAATCTTTCATTAAATCATTTACTGAGAGCTTTACCTATAATTGCACCATTACGTCCCGCAGGGTCTCGCAACCACCGTAGTGAACAAAACATTACAAGTACCTTGCCTCGGGACACCTACCTATCGCTATCTTCCCCTCCCTCCGTCAAATGTTGATGTATGTTAAATGGGATTGTAAGGTCAACAATTCATGAAAGCACTCTTGAAAAGCAAAACCTAATACAGTTAACAAGGAATAGTTTCAAATTAACTCTTTTTCTAATTTGTCTCAACTATTTGCGCAGATAAAGGGGTCTCCCACGCAGCTGTTACTGATAACGTGACAGTGCACAACAAGGATAGTAACACAGAAACATTTAGCTTTTAATGAATATCAATGAGTTTTAAAACATGAAGATTGTCGTTGTGAAGTCACAGACTCCTTCGCCCAGAAAACCGTACACAGAGAAACCCCGAAGTTTGTAGTGAAAGTTGTGTCGGGTGCGTAGAATGTCAAGTCGGGAACTTAATTCCGTTTTAAGCATGTAGCTTCTACTCGTAGGAACTCGAACAAAATCGACGCCCAATAAATACCACTGAGCACAATCTCGATAAGTGACTTAATATAGGAGTCAAAGCGATGTGTGGTCGGTGTCGGTACATGTCGGAGCACATATCTAGGGCGCACACAGTTTTATTGCTTTCCCATGTGTGCGGCACGCGTGCGCTGTTATGATCTAATTCGTAGCTCGCCTAAATATTACACGGTGTTATGCTTTAAAAGTTGCGTGCGGCCTCGCAACGTAAACTGTATCTTTTGACTGGTGCCGTAACAAAATATTCAATAGAAATGCGATTCAGTATCTATCTGCAACAAGGTACTCACTAAAGTCGTGAACGATACGTGCGTCCAAGGCTCGTGTTAGATATACCGGTACGTGACCGAAGGGCGGCGCCGTTGTGCCGAAGCAATGGACAGTGATGGGCTAGTCGGTATTATGAGTGGTGTTCCGTCAGGTAAAAGAGTGCAACGTACCAAGAGCAAGAACAGCAACAACACCAACAGAGACAGCAGGGCTTGGCGGCCGCGGCGGGCCGGCAGCCGCGCGCCAGCGCTGCCAGGCTGCACATCTGCAACACACGACACCATCAGCGACATCGAGCCCGCGCTGCGACATCCACCACACCGCACTGTTGGGCCTCACTCCCGCCCCTGTATCACTGGCTATTAAGTTACCACACGCAATGTGCAGCTGGAGTTAGATCGCCAGCGACGCGGAAGCGCCGTGCACAAGAACGTGTACGTCACTATGAAATGGTGCTCTACATTCGTTTCACTTGCGATTTGTTTACGTTGATCGGTGATGGCGCGCAAATTCCGCGGTGAGTTCGCGTATCTGTTGTCGGTATCAATGTATTTCAGTATCATAGAGGAGATGCGACGCTTTAGCCGTCCCACTCCCACTGAACCGGTCGATCGGGTCAAAGCCGAGCGAGTCTCTCGCTGCACACCAGCTCGTGGACCGGTATTCATAATAATCAATACTTCGCGCGCCCTGTCGTGAACTATTGTTATATGAGTAAATAAGACTAGCACGTGTTAAATGAAAAGCAAGTTAGTTTACAACGACATTCGATTCTACGGTTCGCGAATTATGGTCTACGTAGTAAAGCCTCAACGCGGGCTCAAGTCGTGTGACGCTGCTAGTGCACTGCGCGTGGGCGCTGGATGCCGTAGGATGACGCAGAGGTGCGGAAGAGGTGCAGTGAATGTCGACGCGAATATAAACAGCATTTAGAGGGTAGTAGGTGAGGGTCAGCAGCAGCGCGCGCCGCGCGTATTTATAGCGCGCCCTCGGCCAGGCGCGTGTTTACTGCGCGCTATATCGGTGCGCCGTGCCGCCGCCTGCCACTGTAAACAAGCGCACCGCACGCCCACCGGAACCACCGTCCGGCGCTCACTTTGGATCCTTTCATTTAGCGCCCTCCTAAAACTTCGTCTACATATATAGGGTACACTGCACTCGGCGGCGGGGTCGCACGTACGATGCGACGCGCACTAGGGCGGGACCGACGCGGTCGATCCGCCCTGCCGTGCGGCACTCCCCGGCGCAGTGCCCGGCGCGAGCCCGCTCGGGGCGAGCTCCACCACAGCTGCGAGCGGTGGTTCGCATTCATGACGACCGGGAAGCTCCGAAACCGGTCAATATCGGGTGCATAATCGTAAGATAGGAGCTCGGGGCGCGACACATGCGCGTTGGGCGCGATCGATGCGCTGGTCGCGCCGGTCGGCCGGTGGGCTGGTCGCGCTGGGCTCACCTGGCCTGTCGCGGGGCGGCTCGCCGGCCACGCCGGCGCTAGCGCGGGCGCGGGCGCGGCATGCGGCGAGCGCGCGGCCGGCGAGTGACGCGGGAGCGAGGGCTGCACGGGGACGGGCCGCGGTCGGGGCGCGACTGACGCGCTGAGCGCCGCGCGCCTCCGCGCCCCGCCCGCGCCTGCGCCCGCCGCCCGCCTCCGCCTCCGCTCCGCTCTGCCTCCGCTCCACTCCACACCATTCCGCCGCAGCGCCACGATATGAATGGAGCGCACACATCAATCGAGACAACTCCACCAAAATAAATACTGTCCCTAATGAATCTAACGAATAGAACCAATTTTATAAAGCTTATTGCTACTCCGCGGTTCTAGCACGAGTGACCTACCTGAGACTATGATACACAAGAATAGTCTCTAAAGATTGTGGAGCCACGCCGATCTGAGCACAACGAACCGACTCGACCGTGGCGGTACTACACAGTACACAGTACACAGTACACAGTAGACCGACAGAGAGACAGTATTCGTGCTGTCGTGTTTCGTTGAAGAGTGCGAGATCGGATGCAGCAGCATCTCAGTAGGTCATCATTGTGGTGTTCACCTGATCTAGATCATGCCGCTGCATTATCTGCACTCACGATGAGGATGATGACCACTACTGTTGGATTTTACTTACACTTACATATATACAGAAAATAAAAAAGATTCAATGGCATCTGCAATCAACCCTTTTCACTAACTCCGATGAACGGTCTGTGCAACGAAAACCTGCCTGAACAGGTTCAGGGCGGGCTGACCAGTCTGTAGTTGATCTACCATATGCTATATCCATTCGGTGCTTGACAAATGCTGACATCTAGAAAGTGCCTCTCTGACAAAATTTGTTGTTGAGCATATAATAGAACCTTTGAGTTGCAATTAAGACATTGTGTTATATTAAAAAGAGAATAAGTAGAGGCTACTTTCGTTTTCATTGGGAGCTTTATATCGTGTTTCGTCGTAGAAAGAAAAGTGTTGATTTATAATGTATTAATTTTCACTAAATAAGTGGTTGACGTTGTGTTGTTGATGTTGTTGGCGCAACAATAGTAATTGTAAGTGCTGCGCCAACAACATATTTTAGGTGAAGCTTCTGTTGACACTAAGGACTCCGCCCGTGTGTCAGTAAAAAGTATCTGTGTACGATATTTCATTCAAATCGGTTCATTACTTTTGAAGTAAAAGCCGGACAAACAGCCGTACAAGAGTTACTTTCGTATTAATAATATTAGTAAGGCCTAGTAAGAATTGGTAAGGATACATCAAAACTGAAAGTATCCCTTTTAGAGGTTACCTTGAAAGAAAGAATCAGTTTTTGTCCGTTCTTTATTTGTGTGTCTCAAGTAAAAATTGATTACAAATTTGGATCGCGACCTCGCGCATTAAACTTGTGAACTACCTTCTATTGCCATGAACTAAGGTATCACAGCACAAGTAAAGGGGCAAAACTAATTCGACGAAACTGACTATATTGTTTACTAGCTTTTGCCCGCGGCTCCGCCCGCGTGTATATCGGTTATCGTGGTAAAAAGTATCCTATGTCCTTTCCCAAGTTCAGTTCTATCTTCATACCAAATTTCATCAAAATCGGTTCAGTGGTTTAGGTGTGAAAGCGTAACAGACAGACAGACGGAGTTACTTTCGCATTTATAATATTAGTAGAGATTTATTTTTTGTGATTAAACAATCACATCTAACTGTTGTCTGTATATACCAACCTGTACTTATTTACGTTTAAGACGAATACGAAACAGAAAAACATCAAACAGTTTACAAACAGTTGAATAACTTATGTTTTACCATGTTTCTATGGTCAGAGCTGACCAACTAAGGAAATTAATGACGGTGGTATCCCGGTGCCTTCCGTCATCGCAGTTTGCCACCTGTCCACCTTACTGACTCCACCTGCGAAATCAGCAACAGAGAATGAACTGGGATTGCCAGCGTAGAAAAACTGTTTCCTCTGGCAAAAAAAAACAGAAAGGATTATGCAGAGCTGACGGCCAACCTCCATTAGTGGAAAGGCACGATGACGAAGGAAGTAATAAGTTATAAGACGTGGAACAAATACCAGCTCGTCTTATGTCTGGTTGCTTGTCTTTCATGAAATGCGGACATAGATTAAGCAGAAATGGTTATTAAAATAGACAAACTTTCTACACACAGCGCAGCTAGCCCTCGAGTCTGGACTCAATGTTGATCTTGGGTTTTTCTTTTATTTTTTCAGGTTAAGGATGACGTCACCGCTCCATGGGGCACGGAGCTCTTGAACAGTCTGTACACAAAGCAAGTCGAGTTTACTGTTCGTTATACAGGAGCAACATCTCTGCTACCGAACCAGCACATTCAAGGTGATAATGATCTTTAACACATCGGTGTAAAACCTGGCGAGTGTTTCCTACAACTTTCTTCCACATACACATTTCTAAGTTAATTTGATTACCTTATTGGTCTACTGGTTAGCGTACACGGCTGATGATCAAGAGGTTTCGAGTTCGATGCCCGGGTCGGACCAAATGTTTGTATGATCTGCAAATATTTGTTTCGGAGTGTGTGTGTATAGTATGTTTGTATTTACAAAAAGAAAATAAATGTATATCAGTTGTTTGGTACCAATAGTACAAGCTCTCCTTAATTTGGGACTAGATGATGTTGTGTGTCAGAAGTCCAAAATATTTATTTATTTATAAAATTACTATTGGTAACCTCTTATACATCCACGTCGAGATTCCCACAACATACTTTATTTTCCTCGGAAAAAAAACAGTATATTATATCTAATTACAATTATTTATACATTTACTTGTTTCCACATTTAGGTAGGTATTCAGTGCTTGACTTTTTAGAAAAAAATAAAAGACAACCTAAAAAGGAAAAATATCCACAGATAAGCGTTCATAGTCAAGTGGCCTCGGATGATTGAAAACAATCACCGATGGTAAGCAACAACAGCGCGGTTAGCAACTAGATGGGTGACCGTTTGTGACATGATATGTTATGAGCGTTTCCGTGATTCGGAGGACACGTTAAGCAGTCGGTCCCAGTTGTTGTCATAAGATAGCAGTCGTGAAGCTTAGTTGGAGGCCTTCGGGCGACTTCAGAACATCAAACGGCAGCCGCAAGTCAAGTCCCAACCCACACTCGGCCAGCGTGGGGACGTATGGCCTTAACCCTCTCCTGAAAGGTGACTCGAGCCTAACAGTGGGAAGTTATGGGTTGTTGAAAGATTCACAAATAACTCTCACAGGTCACTCTAACTAGTCAGAAGTCTAACAGTTAAGTTTAACAGTTAGAGAACCGATCTAAACCACTCATCAATACACATACACCTACATTATTTAGCTGAATAGTTTGTTTGGTTAAGCGTAGTAATCCCAGGAAGATTTGATCCGATTCTTCAAGTGTAAGATGGGTTACTTATCGAGAAAACTGTAGGCTAAACATGTATGGTCAAATGTGTCATTTGTAGTAATTTGTTCGTGTTGTCTGTACAACACGATATCTCTCATTTCTGTTGTAAAAGCTACATACATTACAATGCTTCAGCATCAACAAATATTGTCTTATTTGAGATAATCCCTTACTTTAATATCTTATATATAAAATTCTCGTGTCACAATGTTCGTTCCCATACTCCTCCGAAACGAATGGACCGATTTGTATGCATATCGGGTAGGGTTAAGAATCGGCCAACATCTATTTTAATACTCCTAGGGCGCGAGCGGAGTCGCAGGCATCAGCTAGTGATATTATAAATGCGAAAGTCTGTCTGTCTGTCGCGCTGTCACGACAAAACTACTGAACCGCTTTAAATGAAATATTTAACTGAGTGCCTGGTTGGTCTAGTGGTTAGCGTATACGGCTGCTGGTCAAGACGTCTCGGGTTCGATTCCCGGGTCCCACCGAATATTATTTGTGTGATTCACAAATATTTGATTCGGAGTCTGGGTGTTTTCTATGTAAAATATGTATGTATTTACAAAAAAGTATGTTTATGTATTTATATCAGTTGTCTAGTACCCTTAATACAAGCTCTGCTTGGTTTGGGACTAGCTGATGTTGTGTGAGATGTCCGAAAAATATAATTTATTTTTTTACACAAACAGTTTAGAGCCTGGGAAGAGCCTTTTCACCGCGATAACCGATATACATGCAGGTGGAGCCGCAGAAAAAACCTAGTATTATATCTATAAATTAGGTTAGAGAGCCTCTTGATGTCACCGCTGGAGTGTATCAGTTTTGTTGCGTACCTTCCTTCCCTCACTGTCGCAAGCAGGCTGGACGTAGGTTGATGTTCTGCTACTATCCGCCGTAGCCGTAGCGTCGTAGAGCTCCGTCACGCTACGAGTCTGGGCCGAGAAGCACTAAGCACGTAGACGTAAGTAATGCCGCCCGGTCCCCAACTATGTTGTTGACACCTGCCGTCATATTGCCAATGACGTCACTCGTACTTTTAATACGGTTTTAATTAAATTATGACTGATTTCATTGAATTTTTATTTGAGAAGAGAGTTTGTATATCTGTACCTTAGACGTATACAACATTAAGTGGCTAAAGTCAAATTTCACAGGAGAGGAAAAAATGCGCGTAGTGCAATTTTGAATGTAATTTTGAGAATGTTATAATAAAGGCAGAGTAATTAGCTTAGCTGTATTTTTTATAATAAATGGAGGGAAGTATCATGAATTACACATAATTACACATAATTACGATAAATCTGTCTATTATCTGAATAATAAACACTGTTAACATTTGTGCAATAAATATTATACATCAATGTATATCTCTTTTCATAGGCGACGTAGGACTTAATACTTTACACCATTATGTAGAACTGGTTTTGTAATTTTAATGGTATACTAAACGTAATTTGGACAAAATGTGGAGTTACTATTGTATACCTCTGAGGTACAGATATATTTTAAGTTCAAAATGAAGTCATGCAGTAGGATATCACTACACGTTACTAGACCTGGTCTCTCGAGAGTATCGTCAGAACGGCGACCCACTGTATATATATATGTACATATACCGCGAGCCCGGACCTACCTGATACATTACACGCAACACGAACTTTACGCTGTTAGTGCTTCGTGCGTGCGTCGTTAGTGCACTTGGTGCTCGTGTACTTGTACTTGCTGTGCCTTTCTTCAACTCCTATCAAATATCACTACATAGTATAAAACAATGTCGCTTCCGCTCTCTCTCTGTCCTTATAAATGCTTAGGTCTTTAAAATCGCCATAATTGCTTTGTTCCTGCATTTGAAATCTATACTATCTTCAACAATATTAATTTGAATTCCATACTGTAAGGGGCCATATTACCTTCCTCTTGTATCACTCATGTATGGCATCAAAAACCATTGCGTAGTTTTAAAGATCTAAGCATTTCATCAGGGACAGAGAGCGGAAGTGACTTTGTTTTATACTATGTAGTGATATCAACTTACAAACTAATACAAAATAACAAAAAAAATTAATATAGATTCACGTGAAATAAACTGTGAAATCGAATCTTATGCGTACGTCGAGCACATTTGGGTGACTAGGCTTCCAAGCGGATAATGTTTTCGTGCAGGAAAATTTCTTTGTCATTCGCCGGTACGAGCGAATACTAAAACCTCATAAAGTTATTGAAATGCGGTACATTATCCTTGGCACATTCTTCATTGTTTATTAGTAAAATATTTCAAAGCCTTCTGTTGAATGTTTTTATAACAAAATTCATTAATATGGATAAAAGCTTACAAATAATCGCTTTTTCGAAGTACATTTCTATATAGACAAAGTTGCTGCTGCTGGCTAGGCAAACATAATGGCATATGCTACGACGTAGATACCTACGTCGTAGTCGACTACGAGGCTACGGTGGACCTTTAGTGACGCCCATTAGACGGCGGGCGTCGTAGACGGGATACACTTACAGCTAGTTAGCTAGTTAATTGCGAGTCGAAAAATAACTCGCAAATCCAGGTTACGCAGAGTTTCCAATTCCAGTATTTTAATCTCAAAGAAGAATAACACGAAGTAAAGACAGTGTGCCAGTAAAATGCAAACGTCATTTTTGTTCATATCACAAGCCACATTACAAATATACTACATAAAATGTTCACTGAAAACGTAGCGGCTATTACAGAGCTATAATTTGTAAGTGTATACTTTGTATGTGACAGATTGTTTGCTACAGTCGTTTTGAAATAACCTTACCGTGGTTTACATGTCATTGTCATGTATTCTTCACTATCTTTCCTTCATTACTGAGGATTGTGACAACAAGCCGGTTATCCTTTCCATCTGATACAGTCCGTCTCCTGAGACTACAGACTGACAGATATCTCCAGCTGTTCTGAGATTTGGTTCAATCATCTCTTTGTATTTAGAACTTTGGGTCTTCCTTTTATTAACTTCACCTGTATGTTTGTAACCGACTCCTTTGGGTACGATTTTGACCCACTTTAAACGGCCAGACTTTATTCAAACTTTGTAGATTTATCGAGGACCGATGACAATACTTTAATTTGAAGCAAAAAACCTTAAAAAAAGATTGTTTTTAAAGGAATTAGTCTTATTTAATCTTTCTAAAAAAATAGTTTTAAATAATTTTAGTTTAAAAGCGTGTTTGTTTAGTTTTTTTAAACTATTTTTTAAGCTATTATCCTCCCTGTGCACGTTTGGCAGAAATAGTCTAAGATCTGGAGTAGACAAATAGAGGGCAGGCGTTGGATATTGTCCATTTTGAGTTCTTTAAGCGTACAGGCTTCTGCCCCATAGAGAAATGTGGAGAAAACAAGTAGCGAATGACGTGTTACTTAGTCCGATTCAAAATGTTTCTGTGTTTCCATATTTTGTGAAGCTGGTTCATTGCGGCTTCGGCCATACAATTTAAAACAATTTTTAATTCATCTGCGGTTGGTATTTGTGATTAACGAGACAGGTTCCTGGATTCGTTTCACTGTTTCGAATTGACATGTACTAAAGTGTTAAATTAATCAAAATTGTTTACAAAAATCTTGAAGTATTTCAAATGTATATCTGAAAGCTGAAAATAGCCTATTCCTGTTAATGGCATAAAGAAACTGTCATTTTTTAAAAAGAACATAATTGAACACGACACACGAACACGAGCAAGTTCGTTACCGCCGCAGTGCGAGGACAAGGCCCTTGTGAGTGGGCGAGGTCGGCGGCGAGCTGGCCGACAAGGGCAGGTCAATAGTTAAACGGCGCTTTATCATCGCTCTGCCCCGGACAGGAATATACACGTATGCTAATAGTCATCAAGTTCACAACTTATAGGTGGACTATTAGTTAATTGTCAAGAGTAAGACGTCACGCCCGGGACAATGGCACAGCCCCGTGTTACCCACTGCTCACTGTACTGTCTCGCTGCTGCTTGTATGTAGTTGTAGGGCGAGTGAACTGCAGCGAGCGAGTGGTAGTAGCGCGCCGGCACGCTTCAAACATGTCGCTCACCACTTCTCGAACTAATTTACTCGTGACATATTCTCTACAAATATTTAGATGATTTATTTTTAATATATCAATTGAAGTGTATTTGTAATCGGTGTACATTAACATATCGGTTCATTTTAGTTGGCCAGTGTGCAATGCAAGTCAACCCGGAAATGAGGTACGTTAGGGGTGGGAGGGGCAGAAGGGAGGGTCGCGCGGGTGGAGAGAAATTCAACTGAACTCTGTGAGCCGTTCCGTTTACGAGTATCTGTAGAAAACTGTAGGTGCACGCGAATTTATATTGATCGTGTTTTAGTCCATTCCTTTCATATGAAGGTGTTTACTAACGAACACCTACAATTTATTATAATGAGTGAGTGTGAGGTGTTCGGTCAGTGAAGACAAAGCCCAGAATGTGCGTTTTCATTGTCCTCTATAAATGAATATCCGCAAACGGAGTCAATTATTTGGCAGAGCCCGCGTCACGCAACATACGTCACCGTGCGCAGGTGTGAGGTGCCTCCGAGAGACGCAGAGATATGAAAAGTAATTTTCATCACATTGTTATGGTGAGCGGCAGCACTCGGCAGCGGCGGTGGGGGGTACTCTCGCAGACACGCACCGGGTCAATACCGGGTGCGGACCCGTGAATGGATGAGAGAGGGCGGCGGGGCGGCGGGTGGCAGGGGGCGCGGGTGGTGCGGATCGATGGGCGGCGGGTGGCGTCAGTCGCGGCCGGCGCGCCGCGCGGTGCTGAGGTGTCGCCCCCGCGCCTCCGCCGGCCGGCGCCAGGCGCCGCTCCGCCGCAATCAGGTGAGCCCCCCACCCGCCGCCCACTCCCGCGCGATCGATACCACCCCTGCCCCCGCCGCCCTGCTGCCCCTCCGCATACTCCACGGTCTACGTCGACATTAACTAGTATCAGCTATTGCTGCTGATCGATACGGTACAGCGGCTGCGACTCGTTCTCGTTCATCGAATGATGGCAGCGACGGCGAAACATTTTTTCTAGAACGTGTGCAAAACGCTCCAGGGAAAGACGTCATGGAGGACGGGGGATGCGACTGCACACCTACGAGCACCAGGTCGACTACACGAAGCGCCTTACCTCTGTAACGTAGAACCCTACACGAATATCGATAGATAGCCGCCGTAGCTAGCGTAGCATGGCTTCTCGACGCCGGGCTCTTCGAGAAGTAGTCGGGCGCCGAGCACTGCAGAGTGTACGCGGTGATTAGCTCGTAGTGTCGGTGCGGGGGGTGCGGGCGGCGGGAGAGGCTGCATCTGCGGGGAGGCAGGCTCCGCCTCACCGCGCGCTCGCAGCGCAGGCCGGGCCGCTAACAGCGCGCTAAATATCACCCGCACCCTACGCCTTCCTCTACGCGCCACCATACAATACACACCTATGTATGCAAATTATCCAACACGTTCTGTCCATCCCGGGTGCGCGTTCCCGACCGTTGTCAACACGACTTGTCGTCGTTTGTACGATGGTGAAGCACTCGCACTGCTGCAGGTGCGCGCGTGCGCTCGGCTCGTTCTCACACGAACCCACGATACACCAACTTTGTGTGCTATTGTATACGTTATTAGGATTTTATTCACTGCTTCGGTGGCGCAGTGATGGTGTATGCGACTTATGTGCTTGAGGTCTTGGGTTCAAATCTTGGGTCGGACCAAATGTTTTTATGACCTTTAGATACTTGTTTCGGAGTTTCAGAGTTTTCTATGTTTGTTATGTATGTATTTAAAACAAAAAAAAAAATATATTTAAAGTATTTTAATCGTCAATCTATCTTTCATAATTCAAGTACTGGTTAGTTTGAAGCTAGATTACGTTGTTTGTTTCATGTCCGAAATATTTACTATTTATTTACTCTCAATTGTCGATACTTGGTGGGACTTGTTTAAATATATTCTTAAAATTAAACTCCTTTAGTTATAAGTTTTGATAATGCTATAAGGTGAAACCAGTCAAGTAAAAGTTTAATTATTAAAAAAGTAGAATAGAAGTACAAGTGAGTTAAATTTCAACAATATATTTTTTATAAATATCTATACATTCTCCATGTATATAATATGTACACACAGTATATACTTAGATGTCTAAATAGGAGTAGGTAATTCGAAAAAAAAAACAAAATTAATTTTTAATTAAATTACATCCACCTAATTGGTGATTTTAATTTTACCGCTATATCAATATTACGTACGTTGTCTTCCTCATTGAAGCCTCCTGTTGACAGCCAGTTCTAAATCGATTCAACACCCCAACAAAAACTTAGTAGAGTCTCAGTAATTACATAGATTCTGATTCACTCGCCCCTTCGTTCTCAAAATGTCACCCTATATTCTCATTTAAATAAAGTAAACCTATGAATGTGACCTACATGTTGCGTATCGGTTTCAGGTGTAGGTGTGGGGAGTTGGAGTTACCCCGGCGAGTGTCCCAGCCGACCGTGAGGCGATAGGGGCGGACCTACAGCTCCAGGAGTCCAGGATGGAGGGAGGCGCGGGCGTGGGCAGCGTCGCCTCGCTCACTATGGACTGCGAGGACATGTTCAAGGAGATCACCAAAAAGCTATACGGTGAAGAGACGAGCGTGGGAGTAGGCGTAGTGGGGGTGGAGTTCCCCGCTGCCGAGAGAGACCTGGACGACGACTTACGGCCCGAGGAGCACATCACGGCCTGGGGTCTCGCTGCACTAATGCAAAACGGATTCCCACCGCCAGGCATACTACAGGTATTCCATCAGAAGCACTCTTCGGCTACACACAAAGAGTACTTAACGACGCGAACTTACTAATGTGGCGCCCTCTAGCGGTTATAAATTACTGTGTTCAAAAATTAAATTGAGATGAATATGCCGTGTTTGATATTGTTGGACCAAATGTTCGTTTACATTTCAAATGATGATTTAAAAGAAATTAGTTATGTAAGATAAAAACTGTTTATTTATTATCAAAGTACACAAATGGGGATTACATTTGAAAAAAAATTACATCATCCATATGTGATCCTAAATTATGTCACGTAACGGGAGTTTTGTCCTCCCGTAGTGCACGAAATTAGAAATAAAAAATTAGAATACGAAGACAGGGGTTTCACAAGGAATTTATTGATTTTAGACAGATAGCACAGTTACAAAGATCTAGTTCCAGAGCACGATAGGGCGAGGTGCTAGTAAGAGTTCCTATCGGTGGTGCCTCCAGATAATGGACACTTATCTTGCGAAGTAGCTCCGCCTGGAGCTCAGCAGCAAAAAAAGAGGGAGGTTGTTAACCCCGCGCGCTGTAGACGTTGTTGGCGGGGAACGTGGCGGGGCAGTGTGTCACTGCTGCCACCTGGAGCGAAAATTTTTAATAATGGCCTCACACGTGTTTCGTGAAATGTTTTACATTTCCTTTCGAATATTTTCCTTTAATTCCTCTAAGGACTCTGGGATCCCCAAAGAAAGAAGTCCATTTGAGATAAGTTCGGGCTATGAGGTGGCGAGTTAATGGCAACTCTTTTGGATATCACTTTATACCCAAAAAATTGGAGCCTGTGAGCGCGATTTGAAGCTTTAATTTCTGTAACATTACAATATTGTACGGATATAAATGAGTCTTTGTGAAGAGTACGAATCAATGATGTTAAGGGCACGCACAAGGCGATTTTCACGAATAGAGCTCTTACACGCTCGACGTTTTCGGGATCTCTTGATGTTCTAGGTCGGCCGGCTCATTGTTGAACATGTCTGTCCTGAAAATCTTGTTTCATACTTTTTGTACGGGTCGCGTACACAGCTTGTTGAATGATAGACGTTTCTTGAAATGATACTATTTATTGTTGCACACAAAATGACTTATTAATCTAATGATATAATGTAAATGATATGCTAGTGAGTACACCCTGTGACTGTTGAAAATGCACTAATTTATAAATGTAATTAATCGACGATGTTAACGTAAAATGCTGACCGCGCCAAATGTACGGTCATTGGCCCGTACATATTCCCGGGCAACAAAAGAAGTGAAATGTTTGATGTGTGATGGTTTTATGATATATGATTATGATACACGGTGAATCACTGGGTCCTTAATTGCTAAGAGGGTGATAAACTTATAGTCTCTAATAATTTGTTCTTATTAGTAATACACTACACTACACCAATTGCTCACCCACTTTGAACACAGCTTTTTTCACAAAAGGCGACGTGCCTCTGTCACGCTTAGATTTCCGTCCACTTCCCGATTTTTGAAAACCTTGCACTACGTTTTGACACTGATCACTAGTACTGGAACATTCGTGGTTGACCACCAGTTCCACCTCCAACCAACGAGTCCGACGAGTATCACCACAAAACCTGCTACTGCGTATATTGCCGTGTAGTGATGGAAGTCATGGTTGTATGAAATGTTTTCAAACTGTTCTTGGTTTTCTTTTATGTATCGAATTTTGTTTTGTATTTCCTTGATCTGTAGCTGTGTTTCTGATACTTCGGATGCGTTTGAAACTTGTGACTGAACAGGTACTGAGAAGTTAAATAAATTATTAATAGGTGAAATGTATTCTAAGTTGGTAACGGGTGATGAAATCTTTACTTTACTGCTCATGTCTTTATGTGAGTAAATTGTAAAGTTATTTGTTTTCATCATGCAGCCTTGACCGAGGTTGATAATGCCCGAGTGCACCAGCTGTTTAACGGTAACTTGATCCTTGCATAATATTCGCACCTGACACTCGTGACAGCAAAAATAAACAAATGAATTAACATTGTTCATTTTAATCCATTCATTACTACATGATTTGAGTGTAGTCTTGCATTGATTTGTTTGCTGATTCACCTCACAAAGGTCGTTGTCACTGATAAGGTGATTAACTGGATTTTGTATGCGACAAAGGGAAGTCACAGAAAACTCCAGACACTGTTTTAAGTCGGTTTCCGTTATTATCATATAAATATCCTTTTGTAGATTAATACCAACGTATTCGGATTTTGGTACAATACTAATTTTATTGCTGCTTGATTGTAGGGGAATGGGAATTAAGTTATAAATTTCGAAAAAATCCTGGCTGACTAAGGGAACCTTGATTTCAAAGAGGCAGTATTTCTTTGATAGTCTTGTTTTAACTGTGAGTAATTGGTACATGTTCTTGAGATCACCTTGTACAAAATCGACTGGCAAAACGAAGTCCTTAGGTAACTGACTTGCAATGTTACTCAATTCGCTCTTCAACTGTTCCGGTGCCAACAAATGCGGATTAAATCGACCGTGATAAATATCAGTTACGGTGTCCAACAACACCTCTTGTATATTTTTCAGATTAAGTAACATATTGTTAGCGATAAGAGCTGTGAACGTGAAGACATTCATGTCATAGTTCTCTTGTATTTCTTGTTTGATGCCGTCAGTCTTGGCGTCCAAAGTCATTAAATGCTGATTTATCGCTTTATGTTGTTTATCGATCAAATTAGTCATTCTTTTTAAAACGTTATTTTGTGATTCTATAATAGAAGTTTGATTTTTCCACAGTGAACCCATATGTTTTTGATTGTCTCGAATTAGCTGTATGTCCTTTTGATACTGCTCCGCGAAACGCTGATCCAATACGCCGAATAAGCTGTTTGCGACGTAACCGACACCGTCGATGAGACCTCGCCGTTGTCGCGTGCCCGATTGCTGACTCAGGAGCATATGATTGTAGTGTTCGAGTTCACTGTACCCGTGCTGTAGTTGTAATAGGAGTATTTCGCATCGCATGGCTTTGTTTATTTTATCACATTCATTGTTTAAATATTGTATGTATTTATCTAAAGCCGTAAGTCCTTGTTGATACGGGTCCATGTCGTTTTTTTTTTTTTTTTTTTAAATCTTTTATTTTAATTAAGGAACTTTTGAACAGAGTTCATGCCAGTTCCATCTTAACCTAATCTTTATAACATTTAAAACTAAAAATACAGGAACAATATTTAAGTCTACTATCTGCTATAAGTAACATTAACAAATACGATAGTGATATAAATGATAATTTACTGCTTATGTAACTATCTTAACCTATTGTATACCCGCAAAAATATCAACCTTATGTCGGTATTTTTGCGAGTGCATATAACATTTTAGCCTCACGTGATGTAGGTCTTGATAAGATGCTAGTAAATGCACCTAAATCTAGCTTATTTAAGTTTAATTCCCTAATTATTTTATTTCTTTCCTCTTCGTTCCTGACACACTCTACTAAACGGTGATATACATCCTCAACCTTTTTACAAACTTGACAATTAGGCGAGTTAACTTTTTTCATTAAGAAAGCAAAGCTGTTAAGTGGCATATGTCCAGAACGAAGTCGGTGGGCCATAACTAAAACATTACGATTCATTTCATAATTGCTGGACCATGGGAACCGAAGAGGTTCATTTTGTATAATTTTATACCAAATGCCTTTAAATTTAGCTACATCATCAAAGTACTTTTTCCACTCGTCGTAGCAAAGGTTTTTGAATTTTGATAATATTTCCGTATAAATAGGTAAGATATAAATTTCAAGACCTGAAATAGCACCTCTTTTAGCCAGCCTATCTGCCTCTTCGTTTCCCTGTAGACCAACATGTGAGGGTATCCATTGCAGTACAATATTTACACTACTACATAACAGAGAGTATATTTTACCCAGCACAGCAAAGGCTATCGATACACCTCTGTATCCAGAGGCGCATCGAGCCAAATGCTGGAGGGCACTCTTGCTATCAGCAATGATTACAATATTAGCCTGCTCTAAGTTAGAAGCATAAGTTAAGGCTTCCGAAATAGCAAACAGCTCCGCTGTCATAATCGATACTTCGGACACTATTTTGAAACAGCTATGACTTTTAGTTACAGGATCATAATATGCTGCCCCTGTCTCACTACTCT
Organism: Phragmatobia fuliginosa; assembly: GCA_932526445.1. Taxonomy (NCBI): domain Eukaryota; kingdom Metazoa; phylum Arthropoda; class Insecta; order Lepidoptera; family Erebidae; genus Phragmatobia; species Phragmatobia fuliginosa. The sequence continues at coordinate 20,821,644 of OW052069.1, read as the reverse complement.
TTGACCCGTCTGTAAATAACTTATACCATCCATTATACATTACATTTAGTTCTAGCAGTACATCATTTCTTAGACAATTAATTTCGTAAGACATTTTTGGCTTATTAATAATTTCTAAACCAGTTTTAATGACCTTCTTAATGTCTATATTACTACACCAAGTATTCAATTTAAACATGTCTAAACGGTTAGAGGTATATGTTTTTTCGTTTCGACTAACATTGAAGGAATCCATTAAAATGGGTTTCTTTTTATTAGTCCAATATCTATTCTCCCCAAGAGAACACAGTTCAGACAGTAATGTGCTTGTCACACTGTTAGTCCACGAATTAGCTTTAAGACAGTACTTAATCGCCAAATACTTCCTCCGTAGATGTAATGGAGGTAGGCTTAATTCACTCTCCATGACATGTATGGGTGTAGTTCTTATAAAACCACCTACCATTCTCATGGCCTGATTTTGAATCTTATCGATGTTATACAACCGGGATTTAATACTACTGTCGTATAGAAAACATCCATAATCTATGCGACTTCGAACCAAAGATATGTACAAATGTCTTAAATGTATAGGGTGCGTTCCCCATCCAGAACCAGACAAAACCTTAATGACGTTTATCATTTTCTGACATTTTTGAGATAATTCATTTATATGTTTACCCCAACGCAGCGAGGAGTCCAACCACATACCTAAATATTTGACGTTTTGAGTTGCTACTAGAGGTACATTATTTATAAATAACTGGACTGGTTGATTTCTATTTCGTCTACTAAATAAACAAAATTGAGACTTAGCGGCTGAAATTTCTAAACCCATATTTGATAAGATTCCAACAGTGTTGTCTAAGGATTTCTGCATTTTATTGATACTATCATTTACATTTGTGCAACTAACATAAAATACGAAATCGTCAGCATATTGACATACTTGTGTGCTACTTAATTTACAAATATTATGCGTAACAACGTTAAATAGTAAAGGTGACAGAGGGTCTCCCTGTGCCAGGCCTAAGTTTGTCCATCTTATAATAGTACTAGAATCCTCCGAATCGTCTTTAATTGATAGTCTTCTTTCCTTTAAAAATTCCCATAAATAGTAGCATATGCGGCTTCCAACTTTTAAATCGTCCAATGTTTTAACAACGCTCTCTATTAGGACGTTATTGTAAGCATTTTTAATATCAATAAAACATGCTAAAGTTGGAATATTCTCAGTAAAGCCAATTTGTACACTAGTGATCAGCTGAGTAAGGGAGTCTAAGCATGATTGCCCTCGTCTAAAGCCTGTCGTACTGGAAGACAGGATACCATTTTTTTCGATAAACCACTCTAACCGTTTAGCTATCATAAGATGAAATATTTTACAGATACAAGATATTAATGATATCGGTCTTAATTTGAAATTACAATGAGAATTACTTCCTACTTTGGGAATTGCTATTACTTTTATATCTCGCCATTCATTTGGAATGTAGCAATAGTTATAAATATCGTTAAATAATCGGAGTAGAATTAGTTTTGCATTAACAGGAAGTTGAAAGATCATGGAATATGTGATATTGTCACATCCAGGCGCAGTGTCCTTCTTCTTGATACATGCTTCCAGTTCTTGCAATGCAAACTCAGACTCTAGAAATGTATTAGTCGATATGCAAAGAGGTTTAGGTGTTTGAACTGAGTCAGGAGTTAAACTACGTAATAATTCGTTCCTTTGTTCTATCGCTACGTAATTCGAGGTTTTTTTGTACCCCTTGATCCATCTAGGTCCATGTCGTAATATGTTAATATTCTCCATTCGTCTCTTATAAGCCGCATATCCGAAATTTTATCGAAATATATGTAACGATCTTTTATTTCGGTTATATTGTATGAACTCGCTGCACTTGATATTATTGTCATGAAGAATAATAACGCCATAACAACAGAACTAAAATGTGAGCCGCGTTTAGACTTTATATTTTGCTGTGTCTGTGTATTTGATATGTTAACTGGAACTTGATTTTCACTCTGCGTTGGTAATATAGACAGCTTGATTATAGGTCTTTTTATGAAGCCATTTTTTACCTTCAGAGTTACGACCCTGACGTAGCCATCAGCTCCTGGGTGTAATTCAGTAACTCTGCCCAGTAGCCATTTTCCAGCTGGGAGGTTGTCATCATGAATAAGCACCACGTCATTGATTTTTATATTTTCTTGCTGTTTTTGCCATTTGCTACGGGCTGTGATTTGGTCTAAATATTCCCTACGCCATCTTTTCCATATGTCTTGGAATATTTTTTGCGTTAAGTGCCATCTTGTGCGAAGATCCCTCTCTGTCTCCAGAACAGTTAGAGCAGAACCTCCTGTCAGAAAGTGTGCTGGCGTGAGGTAGTCCAAATCATCTGGGTCTTCTGATAATGGGCATATTGGTCGCGAATTAAGAGTCGCTTCCAATTGTGCTAATAAGGTGCTGAACTCTTCGTATGTTAAATTTTGTTCACCAATCACTCTTTTTAAGTGATATTTCAAGCTCTTCACAGCTGCTTCCCACAAACCCCCTGCTGAAGGCCACGAGGGAGCGTTAAAATGCCACTGGATTTCCAGCTCAGCGGCGACTGTCATGATTTCTGGATGATTGATTTGCAGCTGTTCGAATTCGTGTTGCAGAATGTTATTTGCACCTAAAAAATTGGTGCCATTGTCACTATACATATGACAAGGTGTTCCTCTCCGCGCTGACATTCTTCGTAAGGCTGCTATAAATGCCGAAGTTGTAAGGTCCGACACAAGCTCCAGGTGTACAGCTTTGGTTGCCATACACACAAATACTGCTATATAACCCTTCGTGGTTTTAACCCCACGGCCCTTGTTGGCCTTGATTGTAACGTATCCTGTGAAGTCAACACCTGTATGATAAAACGCTCGAGGGCACGGGTTACACCTTGCTTGTGGTAGGTCGCCCATGAGCTGCTGTAATTTCTGCGGGTTCTGTTTGCGACAAGTTACACAATTACGTAACTGCTTTTTTACTGTTCGCATTCCACTAATAATCCAATATTTTTGTCTGATGAAGGCTAGACATAATCTAGCTCCGCCATGATATGTCATCTTGTGTGCGTGATCAATAAGGAGTTCTGCTAACCTTCCATTTGATATAATGATAGGCGTTTTCCTTTCTTCGTTTATACGAGCGTGTCTTAACCGGCCGCCGACTCGTAGAAGACCATGCTTGTCGAGGAAAGGATATAAACTAATAATTTTGCTCTTGTTTGATATGTTTTTTCCAGCACGAAGACTGCTGATTTCATGATAAAATTCCGTTTGCTGATGATTTTTCATGACTATAATAGTTGCTTGCTTTATTTCTAGTAATGTTAGGTAATTAATTTTGCCTACTTGTTGTTTTGTAATAATTCGACGCAGCCAGGCCACTACGCGAACTATAAATGAAAAACTGCTGAATCGTGTAATCAGCGTTGCTATGATATCGCTGTCCTTTTCTTGTTTTGTGATGACGTTCACTTGTTTTGGTACCTTTTTCACCTCTTGATCGGTGAAATATTTGGGTAGCTCGGAGTCAGGACTGGTGTTCATGTCTTGTAACCAACTCGGTCCATGCCACCAAAGATCGTGATTTTTTAGCTGTGTTGCTGATATGCCTCTACTGCTACAGTCTGCGGGATTTTCCTGAGACTTGACATACCTCCACGACTCAGCGGGGATTACCTCTTTGATTTGCTTTACCCGGTTTTCTACGAACGGCTTCCACTTGCCCGGGTCCCCGTTCAGCCATCCCAGGACCACCATCGAATCTACCCAACCATATATCTTGATATTATAGTTGTTATAACAAGTTTTGATCTTAGTCATTAATCTTGATAATAAATGTGCCCCCATTAGTTCCAACTTAGGCAGCGATATATTTTTACTGGTGGGAACCAATCGAGCTTTTCCTGCTACTAAATAGACTTTGCTATTTTCTTGTGATGTGATTCGGCAATAGATGACGCACGCATATGCCTTGGTTGATGCGTCACAGAATCCGTGCAATTCAAAGTCTTTATTTTTCTGAATGCCTAACCATCTCGGTATGTGATAATGTTTGATTTGATCTATATCTTCCATACTTTTGACCCATTGTTGCTTGATATTTTCGGGTAGCTTATCATCCCATTGTAAGGAAGTCTGCCAAACTAATTGAAACATGATTTTCAATTTAGTTGTTAGCGGTGAAAGCCACCCTAGTGGGTCAAATAGTTTTGAGATATCGGAGAGCATAGACCTCTTTGTAGGTGTTAGGGTATTCGGTTTTATTTTTGCCTCGAACAGGAAATTATCTTGTTTACAATTCCATCGAAGTCCCAGGGTCTTTGTCGACTCTGCTTGTCTAAAATCGTAACCCTTTTGTTCGGGCTGCCCTGGGCTGATGTCATTGAGTAGTTCTGATGAGTTAGAGGACCATTTGCGCAGGTTAAAACCTCCCGACTTTAATATTCTCGAAAGATCTCTTTGTAGAAGCTTCGCGGAAGGTATGCAGTGGGCCCCATGGAGTACGTCATCCATATAAAAGGATTCCTTTAATGCCCTGATTGCTTCACTTTCTGGATACTGTCCTTGCTCATCTTTCGCCAGTTGTTGTAAGGTCATCATGGCTAAAAACGGTGCAGCCTTTGTGCCATAAGTAACCGTGGTTAACTGATATTCGGTTAGGGCTCCTGTCTGTGTATCTCGCCATATACATTTTTGCAGCTTTTGATCTTCTTCGGCTATCCATATCTGTCTGAACATCTTTTCTATATCAGCCGTAAAGGCATACTTATACTGACGCCATTTTAAAATCAAAGATTGCAGGTCTTTTTGTAAATTCGGCCCCCTGTACATAATGTCGTTTAAGCTTGACCCACTTAATGTTTTAGAAGACGCATTAAATACGACTCGTAATTTTGTTGTTGTCGAGTCAGCTCGTAATACACAATGGTGAGGTAAATAATAATCAGGTTGCATGTTGTACAAAGATCGTTTCATATGACCGAGGGCAATGTACTCGTTTAAAAATAACTTGTACTCTTTTTCTGTATTTTTGTTCCTTTTAAATCTGCGCTCTAATTGATGAAATTGGGCGATGGCTATTGATTTTGATGATCCTAGTTGTTTCTCGTAATCTTGCTTGAGAGGAAGGCGCACTTCATACCGGCCGTCTTGCTTTCGAACGGTGGTGTTTTCAAAAAAAGTAACGCATTGTTTATCCTCCACTGATAACTCTGTATCTTCAGCAATATCTTCTATCTGCCAAAAGCGTTGCAAGTTGTCCATGCTATTGACGATCACATAACACTGACGACTTTGTGACGTCAGGATGCTACCGCAAACTATCCACCCGAGTTCTGTTTGTTGCGCAACCGGCATTGAGATACTGCTACCCTTACGAAGGCCGGCTAAAATTATTCTTGGGAACACGTCCGACCCCAGTATCATGTCAATTGAGCGACTGACGTTGAAGTCGCTATCTGCTAGTTGTAAGCCTTGTAAATGTGACCAATTTTGCTTGTTTATGGTACAGCTAGGTAGATTTTTGACTATTTTAGTCATAATATAGGCTTCTGTTGTAAACTCGAAGTTTTTATTGTATATAGAAGAGCAAGTCAACGTGATAATGCCTTTACACGTGCTTTCTTTCTGTCCCACTCCTGAAATAATTCCCTTGCTTCTACTTCTTGGTAATCGTAAGATTTGTGCAGCGCTTTCAGTGATTAATGTCATCTGGGAACACTGGTCTATTAAAGCACGCATTTTGTGGTAATTCCCTCCTCGATCTCTGACATTGACTATTGCAGTAGTGATAAGTATTTCCGAGGAAGCTGATTTTTGTGAAACATATGAGTTCCCATGAGGTGTTTCGGGGCTTGATGGCTTGTGTTTTCTATGATTTGAAAACGCGTCATGCAAAATTGTATTATGCTGGGCATTGCACGCGCGACATGTTTTGCTTGAAAGGCAATTCTTGCCTTGATGATCAAATAAACAGTTTTTGCATAAATTGTATTTCGAAATTGTTTTTCGTTTGTCATCCGGTGACATACTTAAAAATTGCTGACAGTAAAAAATTCCGTGTTCTTCATTACAAATTACACATGTTATATTTAAATTACGTGAGGAGGCCTTCTTATTTTCTTGATTAAATGATTTTGATGCGACTTGATTGGTTGCGAAGGACTTAATATTATACGGCTTTACGGGCTTTTGCGCCCTTATGGGTGTCAAATTGCTTGATTTATTCATATTATCTTGCTTTTTCCGTGTAGCAGCCGACTCCATTGTTGTAAATTTCATTTCTAGGAACTCCAAAAAATCTTTTAAACTCGGTAATTCACGAGGCTGCTTTAGGGACTCTAAGTAGTCGTTGTAAGTGTCCTGATCTAACTTTAACGACATAAGCTGAACTAACAATGGATCCCAAGAGCTGACGTCGACTCCTAGGTTCTTAATAGAGTTCAAACATTCGTTTATCGTGTCATGTATTCGTTTGATATGTGTCACATTAGGCTGCTGCATGACAGGAATGTTTAGAAGAATGTTTACATGCGACGTAAAAATGAGTCTTTTGTTGTTAAACCTGTGGTTTAACAGCTCCCAACAAACGTGATAATTGTCAGAGTTGATTCCTAGATGCTGTATCAGTTTTTCAGCTTCCCCTCTAACTTTACTCTTTAAAAATTGCATCTTTTGCGCATTATTGAGAGAAGGATTGCTGTGTATAGCCTCTGTGAACAGATCCTTAAAGGACACCCAATGGTAGTAATTGCCACTAAATACTGGTATCTCAATTTTAGGTGTAAAGTGGTCTCTATGAGATGCTGACCATAATTTACTGTTTATTGCCTTTTTCATGGTTTTATATCGTTTTTCATTCGCTGTAAATGCCATTTCATACTCTACGTCCGTACTATTAAGTTCATTGTCTATTTGCCAGTGAAGGGAATCTATGACCGACCATCTTGATTGTAATTGCTGTAATAGGTCTTCAAACTCCCACTTCTCTGTCACAGCTTCCAGATCAAAATCTTGTATAGTACGAAGGAAAGCTTTAAAATTAGTTGCCTGTTTGTTCAACAACTCTGCAGTCTTGCTATCTGTTCCTTGGGACATTTTTATAGTAAGTTAAAAATAGGAAAGATCTTACTTGATATGCTTGATATGATAAATTTGATGATTTGATTGGATAATTGTTGTTTGCTGCTGTTTGATAGTTGATCTGATAATTGCTGTTTGATGCTTGATAGGTACTGATAATAAAATGTTTGATTGATAATTAGTCACTGATAAAAGATGCAGTGTATCTGCGATCTCTCTACAAAGTTTCTTGACGCTCGTCTCAATCTACTTAGTGATTCCCGCTTGTGGGAGGCCAAGTAGACCGATGCACTTGTAGGAAACCACAGAAGACACTTCACCGAAGTAGCTCGAAGAACCATATATGTACGGGTCGCGTACACAGCTTGTTGAATGATAGACGTTTCTTGAAATGATACTATTTATTGTTGCACACAAAATGACTTATTAATCTAATGATATAATGTAAATGATATGCTAGTGAGTACACCCTGTGACTGTTGAAAATGCACTAATTTATAAATGTAATTAATCGACGATGTTAACGTAAAATGCTGACCGCGCCAAATGTACGGTCATTGGCCCGTACACTTTTCCAGGGTCGGTTCTTGTCGTAGTTGAGTTTTAGTTTAGTATTTACTTTTTATTGAATATTTAAAGTTGTTCAGTCTGATGAGCTAACACAGACAGTGAAGGGGTGTTCGTGTGTGTGTGGCAGGCGAACTTCGCGCCGCGCCTGGACCCTCTGGCGGAGGACCGCTGGACGGCCGCGGAGGAGCCGCTGGCGTGGGCGCACTCGCGCATCGCCTCCTACAACCCCGCGCAGAGACTGTTCAAATGCGCCGACTGCGAGTGCGTCGGCTTCCTGGCCAGACTCGCCGAGCACTGGCTCGGCACTCACTCACAGGTACCATCCGACTCCACTCACCCTTTGTTCATTCTATAAAACTATGGTTGTCTTGTACACTGTCCTGCAATCTTGACATTTTTACAAATAAATACTAGCACGTTCACGCGCATCGTTAAACATAACATCTCGCACATCCCACACACGGCTGGCTAATGAAAAACTGTGCTATCGTAACCAGCCCCACCCCCTTTACAAATTGCAAACATTTTTCGTTTTTTATGATGATGAATGAAACATGAAAATAAAGAAATAAAATAAAAACCGAAAAACGCTTGCAACTTGTCTAGGCTGGCTGATTGTTGAGAACCTAAATATCTACATTCACACATCCGACACTAAACAAATGATACATTTGTCCTGAGTGATAACTGAACCGTAACGTTGATCTAATGGTGAACGAATGGTGAAGTAATGTGGTGTGGTGGTGTGGCAGGCGCGCGCGTTCCAGTGTCCGCTGGCGGGGTGCGGGTTCGCGTCGGGCTGGGCGCGCGGCGTGCGCTCGCACCTGGCGCGCGACCACCACTCCGACCCCGCCGCCGCGGACCACCTGCTGCGGGACAACCCCGCGCTCGACGACCTCACGCGCTACCTGCAACGACTCAAGAACAAGGTACTCTAACACCACATTACTTACTACACTTATTACGTACGACTAGTCTACAAACTAACTATCCTAAGTTACTCCTCATGTAATCAACGATCCGTTAGTAATTAGTCGGAACAAACAGACATACAGTCAAAGTTTTTAAAACTTGATGTTTCGATATAAGTACTGTATACTTTCATGTACTTTTAGTTAAAAAATTGATCCGATTTGATATTAGAAATGGACACTCTATTTTATTTTTTGTATAGAAACGTTATATATAAGGATTCTTTTGTCCTTTGAAAATATGAACAGTTAAATCTGACAGTATACAAAATAAATGCATAAAGTTAATGAACAAAATGAATAAGTATGTGATGTACTATCAGGTGGATAGCATGCGCAACGAACGGCGGAACAGCGTGGGCGAGGGGGGTGCGGGTGCGGGCGCGGGGGAGGCGAGCGCGGGCGGGGGTGCGGGCGGGGCGGCCGGCGGCGCGGGGGAGGCGGGCAAGCGCTACGTGTGCAACGCCTGCCCGTACGCCACCGACCGCCGCGACCTCTTCACCAGACATGAAAACATACATCGCGATGAAAAGCCCTTTCACTGTTATCTCTGCCAGAAGCAGTTCAATCGCGCCGATCATGTAAAGAAGCACTTCCTACGGATGCACCGAGATCAGCCGTACGATCTGAACCGCATCAGACGGTCGAACGCGAAGCCCGTGGCGACGTCGGTGGCACCCGCCGCGCCCGCCCTACATTACTACACGAAGCCTCCCGCCGAACCTCCGCCCGCCCCTGTGGCCGTCGTGCCCACCGCTACGACTCAGCCCGACTACCGGCCGGCGCCCGCCGTCAAGCTGGAGCGGCCGCTTCTCGGCAAGAGCGAGCCGGGCGTTGTCCCCGCGCTGCACAAGCCCGCGGCCCCCTCGCCGGCCGCCCCCTCCGCCGCGCCCGTCCGACGCAAGGTCAGTGCAGTCCGACGTGATCCAGCTTTTGTCAGATATATTCACATTTTAACTTTTGAATGCATCTTCTTTACGTATACATATTAGTGCCGTTTTCAGCAATAGATAGCTTGATAAAGATTGAGAAAAGAAGAAATTGGGGAATTTCAAATTTTTTATTACAATCCTGTCTCTCTGGAGTGAAAAAAAACAACAGATAGCAGGTAAAAAAAGGCGAGATAGTTGAAGGGAAAAGCACCAAATATATATAAACTATACATATATAAACATAAAGTCTTAACTATAAAGAAAACCAAGTAGGTATATGACATTCAGTAGAGATGTTCAAACGCGTATTGCGCGTCGCGTGTTACAGCAGGGCGAGCGGCGCTACGCGTGCTGCTACTGCTCGTGGTCGGGTGTGGACAACTGGTGCCTGAAGCGGCACCTCAACACGCATCTGAAGCCGTTCGCGTGCGCGCTGTGCGAGTATAAGGCGGCGCGCGCCGAGCGGCTCGCCACGCACGTGCACAAGGTGCACAACAAGAAGGCCTGCGCCAAGTGCCCCTTCCTCGCCGACGACCAGCACCAGCTCGCGCACCACCTGCGCGACGCACAGTCAGTAATCCCGCTCGCCGTACCGTAGGCGCGTAGCCCCCTCGTAGCCCGACACTGAGCGTGCCTTGTCTCCCGCCAGCCACATCGAGAGCCGCAACCTGAAGGTGCCGGCGGGCATGCGCGGCGGCACTGGCGGCGCGACGGCAAGCTTCACTGGCGCGGCGGCGGGCGCGGAGGCGGGCGCGGCGGGCGCGGCGGCGCCGGGCGGTTCGGGGCGGCGGCGCGAGGCGCGACCGGCCGGCGCCGCGAGGCTGTTCGGCTACCTGGAGGCGTCGGACGGCTCGGGCGACGAGTACGAGGCGCCGGCGCTGACGAGCGAGTTCGCGCCGGCGCCGCCACCCGCGCCCGCGCAGCACTACGCACGCGACAAGGAGAACGCGGCGCCGCTGCACCACGCCTTGCACCACGACCACTGCCTGCGATACTAGACACCCACCGCCACCCACCGGGTTGGAGCCCGCTTAGCGTGAGTATCTGTCATACTACTATCCATTTTGTATGGATCGACTCGAATGCATTGAACTCGACCAGATTTTCATCACCCCGTTGAGAAATACGTCTGAGAACCCGGTCGAGCTCGGCGACGAGCTCCTGTCGTTATTCCTCGACGTCCAAAATATCGCCCATGAACTTGTGTCGTCTGCATAACGATTTATGTTGCCGAGATCTATCGTGTCATTGATTTGTAAAAAAACAGCGTGGGCAACAGACAGAACCTTGAGGCCTACCTAAATTAAAGTCATCATCATCAACAACAGCCTTTAACATTCCACTGCTGGACATAGGCCTCTCCTTTCAAAGGAGGTTGTGGTTTTGAAATTAAAGTTGACGTACTTAAATTAGCGTTCATAGCCGAGTGGCCTTAGGTGATTGGAAACAATCACCGAGGGTAAGCAACGACGGCGCGGTCGGACCTGGATGGGTGACCGTTTGTGGCATTATATGTAATGAGCGTTTCCGTGATTCGGAGGTCACGTTAAGCAGTCGTTCCTGGTTGTTATCATAAGATAACAGTCGTGAACCTTAGTTGGAGGCCTTCGGGCGGCTTAGAAACATCCAACAGTAAGATAGCCACAACGTGTCTTGCCAGTCTCCAACCCGCACTCGGCCAGCGTGGGGACGTATGGCCTTAACGCTCTCTTGAGAGGGGACCTGAGCCCAGCAGTGGGACGTCATGGGTTGTTGATGTACCTAAATTAAGGTCCACGCCATCACAAGAACCCTAATGCGGCGATGGTACAGCAAGGCGACAACACGGCTACAAATGGAGAAAGCTTAGAGAAACGAACGGTGCCAAGATAAGATCAACCTTGGATCGGATCAGCCTGAAACCATATTGCCGGTAATTCAACGATGATTGGTCCTCCAGATAGCCGCCAGCGTACTTACTAGTTGTTTGTTGAACATACGTTCGAACACCTTACAGAGAATGGAGGTGACACGTTTCATTCAAGTTTCCTTCTCTTAGCAGTGATGTTGTTCTGCGTAGTTAGTCGTATTTTGGATAAATAGGATTGGTGACATTCCTTATTCTTAATCAATCACCATACGAAACCAAAACCTGCTGTCGTATTTCGTTGGTGAGTGTGAGACCGGAGGCCCAATCATTCTGCATCAGTCCCCCGCCCTTCGAAGGCCGGGAGAATGATGCAGAATAATCAAACCAGGCTGCCATGGTAGGGGTCACCATGCTACATTGTCTACCCTCACAATAAGCATGGTGACCCCTACTCCTGGATTCTACTCATGCTTTCCATCAAGCAGAGTAGAGTCACTTTGGCAGGCTTAAATATAAAAAAAAAAAAAAACAATATATTGAGTTTCTTGTCTGTTCTTCTCCATAGGCTCTACGAATTGGAACAGACAATTAGCTTCACGACTGACTACTGACTGACTACTTGACGTTTCGGAAGTGCCGTTGTTAATTAGATTTTCCAGAATTTTTTTAAAACGATACATGACGTCAAATGACCATAGTTTAATTTTGGGAGTTTTTTACCGTTTCAAACGGTTTATTTGGGGTTAAAAACCTACCTTGATCTCGAATATGTACAAAGAGTGTGTTGTTACTTTCCAGTGGTAGCAGTGGCGTGAGACGCGGAGAAGGTGCGTCAGCGGCGCGTTCACGCCTTCTCACAACTTATCCATTTCTTGTTTCACTTAAGAGGCAGTAGATATCTGATATCTATTTGTTAAATTGTAAATTTATGCTTGTTTGATGATAATGTACAAAATATTAATAAAGTTATGAATCCCACCGACTTATATCTATTAATTTACACACCTTATATAGCTAAACAACACCAAATATACGCCTAACGTCTGCCCGTTGTCACAAAGCACAATACTTGGTTGACGAACTCATTGGAGCTGTATTGGCACAACTATTCTCAAGACGTTCTCAACTCAACTTTCGGATCTAAGTTTAGATATAGGTACCATCCAACACATCACATCAACATCTAACTATATTTCATCAGGCCTTGGTGGTCCTGTCCAAGATTGTGGATGGGATTCATTTTATTCTTAAGTAAAACCAGAGAAGTAAATATTCCGCGTAACATACCTACTCTGGCCGAATATCTTAATTCATATGATTTGCAGTCTTTCAAATCTTGATGCAGTCTCGTAATGTACATTTATTATGCTGACGTGAGTCGATGCATTCCCGACGTCCGCGTCTGGGCGAACGTCATACATTTATTTGGTGCACTATTAAGCGCGTATTTAGATATACAGAAGAACGAGTGTGTGTAATGTGCAGTCAACGACAACGCAACTGACATCAGAGGAAAGAACAGTCAAGTTTAATTACCTACATTAAACCTATAACTGACTGACAAATCTTTTACACAACGCACTCCACAACATCTACAAGTGTACTACACTTAATAAAATTAAACTCTTGCAAAAAAACGGGCACTTATGCAAAGAACTATTTTATAGTTACTATTTGTTTGTTTGACAATTTTAGGCATTTTTTAGGCATTTTCCTCAGAATTTTATAAATTAATTAGGAAGGAATAGTTTTCATCAGTTTTATCATAACATTTTGATTAAATTAATGAGAAATAATGTTTAAGCTCAAAACACTATTATTGTACCTGCTCGCTAAATAAAAATGAAACGTTTTTATTGAATTTCTTTGTTTTTATTGAATACATTAAAAGCAGATAAAAGTTTAGTATTTGTTGTACAGTGGCAACACTGAACCAATTGTCATTTTGACTTTTTCCCTCTATTTTCACCGACTGATATGTCTGTTAAGTTAACTGCGTACCTATGTACAATGTGTACCGAATTAAATGGTTGTAAGTAATACAGAGTAATAAATAACCATTAAAACCAACTATTGAGAGTTTATTTGAGTAAAACATGGTGTCAGAAGAAAAATAGACGGTGACGAGATACAAAATGAATTTGCCGGCCCCGGTTCCGTTCGTGTCCAAAGGAGATATTGTGGAAAATTGGGTTTTGTGGAAACAAACCTGGAAGAATTATGAATTAGCGACTGATCTGGACAAGAAGGAAGACAAGAAAAGAGCAGCAATTTTCAAAACAGTCATTGGAGCTGAAGGGGTGAGATTGTTACGGCAAATAGGAGCAGATGAATTAACCTCAGTAGATGACATAATAAAACGATTAGATGCTGAGATTATACCCCAGAAAAACATCATATATGAAAGGTACGTTTTTTTCTCTACTGTACAAGATGAAGAAATGGATTATATTAATTTTATTCGAATATTAAAAGAAAGATCTATTAGTTGCGAGTTTAAAGATTTGAAAGATGACATGATAAGAGATCGATTTGTAGTAGGTATGAGAGACAATGATTTTAGAAAACGTCTGTTAAGACAGAGAGATTTAACTCTTCAAAAAGTAATTGATGAAGCGATGACAGTGCAAGAAACAGAGAAACAAATTTTAAAAATGAAACCGGATTCTAAAACAGATTTTAAATTCGAAGATGAGATGATTAATAAATTTGAGAAATTTAAATTGACAAAAATGAATAAAACCAGAAGTGGAGGTAACATGGGAACTTGTAGATACTGTGGGGGAAAACACCCATTTGAAAAAGAAAAGTGTCCAGCATATGGTAAAAAGTGTTTAAAATGTTCAAAATTTAATCATTTTAAAAAAATGTGTAAAATGTATGTAAAGCAAGTAGGAATAGAGCCCGATAGTTCCAGTGAAACTGATAGTGTGCTTAGTATTGCTTCTTCAAAGAAAGCACAAAAATTGATAGCAGATGTGAAGGTTAACGGTAAGATTCTTAAAGCTCAGATAGATACAGGTGCCACATGTAATGTAATTGGTTGGAGTGATATAAGTAAATGGGATTGTGAGTCAAAAGTTAGTAATTCAAGTCAAGTACTAACATGCTATAATGGTCAGAAGGAAAGGGTTGATGGTGAGTGCATCTTAGAAATGGAAGTGAACAGTAAGATGTACAAAGTAAAGTTTTATGTAACTCAGCAAAATGGAATTATGTTAGGATTAAACGCTTCTCTAAAAATGGGATTGATTAACCCAGCAAAGGAGGTTATAATTAATAAGATAAATATAGAGGACTTTCCGCATATATTTGAAGAAAGTGTGATTGGGGACATAGGTACTTTGAAGTTAGAGGTTCGTAAAGGTGCGGTCCCAGTATGTGAATCACCCAGAAGGTTTCCTGTCGGAGTAAGAAAACAAATTAAACAAGAGCTAGAGAGACTGGAAAAATTAAATGTTATACGCAAAGTGGAACATCCAACTGAGTGGGTCACAAACATGGTATTTGTTGTAACACCCAAAAGAAACAGAGTGTGCATTGCACCTAAAAAGTTAAATGAAAATCTGATAAGAAACCGTTTCATCACACCAACAGTAGAAGAAATTATTCCTATGTTATCAAAAGCAAAAATTTTTAGTGTGCTTGATGCAAAAAATGGGTTCCATCAAATGAAATTACATCCTGATTCTCAAGAACTGACTACTTTTTGGACACCATATGGGAGATATTGCTTTAAGCGCTGCCCATTTGGCCTGTCTGTAGCACCTGAAGAATTTCAAAGAAGAATGTTTCAAATTATGGAGGATATAGAAGGTGTTATTGCCATTGCTGATGACATCATGGTGTTTGGAGAAGGAGATACCATGGAGGAAGCCTTAAGAGATCATGATATAAAATTGGAGAAAGTGCTACAGAGGGCAGAACAGAGAAATTTGAAATTGAATAAACAAAAATGCAAAATAAGAAAAACAGAAATACAATATATGGGACACTTATTTACAAATAAAGGTATCAAGCCAGATCAAGGGAAGGTTAAAGCAGTAGAAGACATGGGAAGACCAGAGAATGAATCCCAGATACGTTCTTTCTTAGGTCTAGTTAATTACATGGCAAAATTTGTTCCAAGTTTATCAACTATTGCAGCTCCACTGCGAGAATCTTTTAGCACATGGGGTGTTAAGCAAGAGAGAGCATGGAAAACGATTAAAAGTAAGTTGAAAGAGGCCCCAATTTTACAATACTTTGACGAGACAAAAAAAGTTGAAATTCAAGTTGATGCAAGTGGATATGGGTTGGGTGCGGCATTGATGCAGGATGGGCATCCAGTCGCTTACGCATCAAGGACTCTGACTAATTGTGAAAAGAAGTATGCTCAGATAGAGAAGGAAACGCTGGCGATTTTGTTTGGTGTTAAAAGATTTGAAAAGTATGTGTTTGGAAAAACAATCCATATTCAATCTGATCACAAACCATTAGAAATAATATTTAAAAAGAGTTTATGTGATGCACCTAAGCGAATACAGAGAATGTTGCTTCAGCTAGTTGGCTATGATATTGTGGTAAATTTTATAAAAGGGGTTAATGTAAATATTGCTGATGCTATGTCAAGACTACCTGCTACGGATATGGAACAAAAGGACATTATAGTAGCTAAAATTATAGAAGAAAGTGATGGCCTAACTGAAACAGGAATAAGTGCAACAACTTTACATGAAATTAGGGAGCATTTAAATGAAGAAGAAGTTGCAGTGAAATTAAAATTTTTCATAGAGAATGGTTGGCCTGATCAAGAGAAGATGCTACCAGCATTGATGAAAGATTGGTGGAAAGTTAGAGAGCAATTAACTATATGTGACGGGATCATTTTAAAGAACCAACAGGTGTATATTCCAAAAAAAATGAGAGCTGAAATTTTAGAAAAAATTCACAAAGGACACCAAGGGTTGGAGGCCTGTCTAAGGTATGCGAGGTCAAGAGTTTTTTGGATTCATATGGCTAAAGACATAAAAGATAAAGTACAAAAATGTGAAATTTGTGAAGATCTAGATGTTATAAGGAATCAGAAGGAGACACTGCAATTAAGGAAAGCTCCAGAAGGGCCATGGATGGAAGTAGCCACAGATATTCTTGAGTATGATAAACATAAATACTTGGTGGTGGTAGACTATTTTTCATCATTTTTTGAATTTAAAAGAGTACATGATGTCTCATCTCAGAGCACAATATCAGCAATAAAACACATTTTTGCGAGATATGGTGTACCACAGGTGGTCTATTCAGATGAAGGTACTAATTACAACTCTAAAGAATTTAAATTATTTGCCAGAGAGTGGAATTTTACATTGAAAACGTCATCACCACACCATCATCAATCCAATGGAAAGGCTGAATCGGCAGTCAAGCAAGTAAAGAGACTGTTGAAGCTGAAAGAAAAAGGGGAAGATGTGGAAGCAGCATTAATGGTATGGAGAAACACACCGACAGCAGGTATGACAACAAGTCCAGCACAAAGACTTTTTGGTAGGAGTTTAAGAACTACATTATGCAGCACCAAGGTAGGATTGAAGCAGGAAGTTAGCTATGATACAATTCATGAACAGTTAAATAGAAGAATGCAAAGATACAAAAAAACATACGACAGTTCAGCTAAAGATTTGCCATCACTTAGAGTGGGTGAGTCTGTTAGAGTGTTACTAAATCCCAGTGGAATAAATGATCCAATATGGAAACCAGGAATGGTTTTGAAGCGTTTAGATTCACGCTCTTACTTGCTGGAAGTAGATGGGAGAAGATATCGCCGAAATAGAATCCACCTGAAACAAAGAAAGACAGAGATAGACAGTGCTAAGGATGAAGAACCATATGAAGATTGGATGCTAGATGAAAATAAACCAGATCAGACGGAGAAGAGGTGTATTGCTGAAGAAGTGGAGCAGGAAGAGGTGGAGCCAGAGAAAAAGCAGAAGAGTCAACTAGAAAGGCGACAACAGGAACATACAGCAGAACAAGGTCAGCAAACATCCCTGGAAAGAGGTATGGCGAATGAAGAGGCCCACGTTAGTAGGTTTGGAAGAAGGATTAACAAGCCAAAAAAGCTTGATCTGTAAATGGTTATAAAGTTTTTTTTGTTTAGTTGTTTTCTGTATAAGTTAGAATAAGTACAAGAGTTTTCGTTCAATTGTTTTTTTGTGTTGTTAAATTGTAGAATTTTTTGATCTGTGAAATATTAGAGTTCATAGTTTTCATGTGATGTGAAGGTAGCGAATTAAGTTTTTCATTTTAGAAAAGAAAGGATGTTGTACAGTGGCAACACTGAACCAATTGTCATTTTGACTTTTTCCCTCTATTTTCACCGACTGATATGTCTGTTAAGTTAACTGCGTACCTATGTACAATGTGTACCGAATTAAATGGTTGTAAGTAATACAGAGTAATAAATAACCATTAAAACCAACTATTGAGAGTTTATTTGAGTAAAACAGTATTGAGTGTGACCCCCTCTTGCTGAAATCACGGCTTGCATTCGTCTGGGCATTACTAGCGAGTATATCTTTTATGGTTTCTTGGGGAATACGTTCCCACTCCGCGGTAATCACATTCTTTAGCTCTCTGATGGTCTGCGGAGCCGGCTGCACTGATCTCACTCTTCGCCTTAGAACGACCCAGACATGCTCTATGGGATTGAGGTCCGGACTTCTAGCTGGCCAGTCCAAACGACGAATTCCGACTTCTAGCATATACGCTTCCACATCGCCAGACCGGTGGGCGCGAGCGTTGTCGTCCATAAAAATTGAGTTTTCGCCAAGAGCGGTTAAAGCGGGTTGTGCATAAGGAATTAGAACTTCCGTTATGTATCGGTGTTCAGTAAGTGTACCGTTTTCGATGAAGACTAACTCCGTACGATCCATATAATTTATTCCTGCCCAAAACATAACAGAGCCCCCTCCATAAGGTGTGATTTCTTCAAAACATGCTTGTGCAAAGCGTTCTCCTCATCTACATAGCTCTCGCCGACGTCGGTCTTCACCATGCAGAGATATCCTGGCTTCATCGGAGAACAATAGGTACCCTATCCCAGTCTTCATGAGTCCATGACACAGAATTTCGAGCGAACCTAAGCCTGGCAACTCGATGTCCACGGAGTAATTTAGGGCCGCGTGCCGGGCGATGACTGTGTATATTAGCAGCGAGAAGCCTCCTCCTGACCGTCCATAGACTAATTTGCACATTTCTTACTTCTTCGAGTCTGTTCTTGAGGTCCACATAAGAAGATTTGCGATTTCTCAACGCTTGACTAACTAGAAAACTATCATCACGTGGTTCGGTACATGTCTTTCTGCCAGAACCAGGCCTTCTCTTGACGGAACCGGTCTCTTGATAGACTGCCAGGTCCTTTGAACTGTCGACCGACTCACATTTAGCCTCTGAGCCACGGAGCATTGGCTGCAACCATCTTCAAGCAGCGCAATAATTTTATCGCTTTTATCACTTTATCTACCATTTTCGAGATTGCTAAACAGCAATAACAATACTTTTAAATGTCAAGGACATCAGTTATTTTAATAAAAATTGACAAAAAGTTAATTAGAGTCGATATTAACTATAGGGAATTCGCGCCACAAAATGTAATTAAAAGTTGTTTTCTTTGAAAACCAGGCTCAGTCAAAAATTTGAATTTGGAAGGTACTCTTATAAACATTATGGCACTTTTTTAACTGGCCAGTAACATGTTCAAATGATTAAAACCTTTTTGGTATTTTTTTTTTTCAGCCAGGAAGAAAATCGAAACCCCGTTTTTTTTGCAAATGAGTGTATTTCTGTTTGACAAATGATGAGAACGTCGAATTATTTTTTAAAGAATTAATATATCTTCAGTTCAACGGTTAATAGGCAATAATGAAACAAAATCAATACGTGTAATACTGCTTTATTGAGTACGAGATTATATCATAAGATAGAGCACATTCGATAACATACACTGATACGATGTATAAGTCGCCGAGGACGAACGTCGCGGCCACGAGCGCGCTCCCTCCGCGTCACGACCGCGCCGACACTCCGCTCGCCGATCGTACGCCACAAAATAACGTCAAAAAATACATGCCTACTATGTAAGTCTACGCGCGTAAAAAAGCGCATCCAGTTAATGCGTGGTCGGGCGTCGGACCGCGGCGTTCCTCCGCGGCGCGTATAAAAAATAATATAATTACATAGTCTTACAAAATATAAAGCGAACACACCTAGACGCGAGATTCTCGTCCCGGCCGGGAGCGAGTTCGTCGCCTACGTCTCGCGAGCACCGGAGCTTCCCGGAGATCGAAACGGACGGCTCCATCGACACGGAAAAATACACCTCGAGATATTTCCGCTCGAGTCGTGAGCGGTCAGTGGGCCGGCTCCTCGTCACGCGGCGGCTGCGCGGGCGCGTCAGTCGGCGCGGAGGGCGCGGCGAGGGCGGGGGCGGAGGCGAGGGCTGGGGCTACGGGCGCGTCGATCGGCACGAGCGGCGATCGCGGCGCGTGCGGGTGCGGCGTGGGCCGGCGCAGCAGCGCCGGTTTGGCAGCCAGCGCCGGCTTGAGCGAGCCGCCCGTAAGCGTGAGGTCCGCGAACTTGGCGGCCACGCGCGCCGTGTTGCGCGCCGGCACGGGCGAACCATCGGCGCGCGGGGCGGGCTGGGGGAGGGGGTCGGGGTCGGGGGTCTCGTCGGAGCGTGAGGCGCGGCGCGCTGGCCGCTTCTTGAGCGTGTCGCGGTTGTGCGCGAACGTGTCGGCGCCGTCGGCGGGCGCGGCGGGCGGGGCTGCGCGCGCGGGCAGGTCCAGCACGAGGTCGGGAGTGCTCTCCGCCAGGCGTCTGCACACATCACACGCCCGGTTAGATCGGTCTCCGCTCGCCGGCCGGGACCTAGAGGCTGCGACACGCGGACGGACCGTCGTCGATACGGCGCTGAGCTGTATTTGTACGAGCGGTCGGTGTGCGTCGGGACCCCACTGGCCGGTCCCGGTCTCGTCTGCACGAATGGCGATGAACGCCGAGTGGGTACATGCAGTAGGACGAGTAGTTAGTTACCTGCACTGCTGAGTGGACGCTGGGTTTGCGGCGGCTGCCGTCTCCTCCGGTTTAGGTTCCACCTGCAGACGAAATGCTTTCATGGATACCATTGTTTATTCATTGAAGTGTGATGTCAAACCGGATAAATAAATATTTCGGACATCTTACACACAACGTCATCTAGTCCCAAACTAAGCAGAGCTTGTATTATGGGTACTAAACAACTGATACAAATACATAAACATACTTTTTTTTTGTAAATACATACATATCTATATAGAGAAACACCCAGACTTCGAAACAAATATTTGTAGATCACACAAATATTTGGTCTGACTCGGGAATTGAACCCAAGACCTCTTGATTAGCAGCCGCATACGCTACTACTAGACCAACAAGGCAGTCGAACAAGGATGCAACGGAAAAACGCCAGGTAAGAGACACAAACACAAAATTAGTGAGCCAGAGCGAGAGAGCAAATGTCGGAGCAAATTGCACAGTTTAATACTTGCTTGTATTTGAGCATTTAACGTGTGTTAGTATAATTATGTGAAAAGTACGCGAGCTAATACTACTGTGTACTGTATGCAGCTGCGTATTAAAGCTTTTTATATATGGGTTATTCTACGTTAAGAGGTCATCTGTATAAGGCTAGTTGTCTCCCTTAAAAAATATTTACAATTTATTTATTTTCCTACATTAAACTGTGTAAACAGGTATATTGTATGCTGTAGATGAATGGCCAGTCAATGTATCTACTTTTACAAGTATTTTAAAGGATCAGGGAAGATAATTTAGACAGGGTAGAGACATGAAGGCCAGGGCAGGATACCTTACTTTACAGGAGCAAGATAAATTGAAAAAAAACCTTAATTTCGTAAGAATTAACTTTAATTATTCACTAATTATGATAGTTTATTTTATAACTAATATAGAAATTCAGCCCTTAATTTTCAAATTTTTATTACGAATTTTATTACAAACTTGAATTAGGAATTAAAACTAGAAAACAACAATACTTAATATCTGCTTGCGAAAATCACAAAAGTAACATCTTTTTCTAAAATAAAATTAAGTTACTACTACTTAACTTGAATATTGTTTTAATAAAAAAAATAAGGAAAATATGAGAATCAACGCTGTGATAAAAAGATTCAACTTATACAAGAACTTCTACACATAAAAATTAACAAAAATATGACAATTGAGATCACGCTTTTTCAAAGACGTTAATACGTTAATAATCCTATGCCGTTAATTTTTTTAATTTGGGGCTGGTAAATTTTCAATAACCTGGTCCCATGTGGCGAAAGGAGAATCTTTGTTATCTTTGTTTTTCCATGAAAAGCTTGCGTAAGTTTGTTTTACCAGCACATACTCCTTCGTGAAAATTTCAATCGTTTTTCTCAAAGTTATCTATTTATTTCTTGTGTTTCTCTTTGCTTCTATTAAAGTTAATTTGGGTTTTCTTTTCAGAATAGGTTTTAATAGCTTTTCTTCTTCTAAAACTTGATATTTTGAAACAGTTTTCCACTTATTTCGTAGATATCACTCTCTGAAACACTCTTTTCTGTTTTCATTAGGGGGAACTTCGTTGTCCGAACTAGGCTATTTGCTGTTTTATCTCCATATTTTTCTAGCTTTTCGTTTTTCTCTGGGTCTTATTTGGTTTACAGTCTTAATAGTTCCCTTTTTCTTTTTTCTTTCATATTTTTTCTTGTCCTTTTCCTTCTTTTGAAAATAATTTTTGGGATCATTTTTATGCGTTGGTATCTCAATCGGACGCTTTTCAAGACATTCTTCACAAGTTAGTTTTTTTTGAGAAGGCATGAACTAAAAAAATGAGAAGGCTTATTTAAACATTTTGAAAATACAATTAAATAATTGCTAAATAGTATAAAATTAGCTTATAACAAAATTTATATACTGAGAAAAATATATGACTACTAAGAAAGTAGCAATATCTCAGTTCCTTATCTACCCTGGACGTAAAGTCTCTACCCTGGCATCTTATGAAGCAGGGGAAATACGGCAGGGAAGAGACACTTTCATGAAAAAACTGAGATTAATCAGGATAAACTATGTTGAAACAAAAAAACAAACTAACACCGTAAACTAAGCTTAAATTAAAGTAAATAAATATTACAAACAAACTTTTAATGTAAATAACAAGTAAATAAAACTTACCAGTGGAGATACTGCAATGACTGAAAATCCTAGTAAATCGAGTTTCGCGGTCGATGTGTCGGCCAATGAGAGCACGCAAATGACGATCGCGACGTTCACTGCTAACTTCACTTTAAAACAAATGTTCTGCCTATTGAAATTTGTAGCGCCAATGTATTTTGCCGGCATTTATAATGAACGAAAAATAGGCAGGGGAGGAGACTTAATAAATGAGGGACAAAAACTGATATATTTTTTTAAATAGAAAGTTAAGGTAATTTCACATTTTTTTTAAATATTCATCATTACCATTTATACTACTTTATGTAATAAATATCGCTTAGAGGTTTAATGAATTAGTAATATGTTAAATTTTGAAGAGTTTGTTACAAAACAGTAAAGGGTCAGGCCAGGGTAGATACTTTTTTCTAGGTAAATATGAAATTATGACTAAACTAAGCTAATGTAGATATTGTAATTTATTGGTTAAAAAGTATACTTTATTTTTTATTAAATATGATTGATGTTTTCCGTAAATTTGCAAATTATGTATGATTTTTTCATGTAGCCATCGATAGTACCTCTTAACGTAGAAATACCCATATATATTCATCTCATTCTTTTGTCGATTTACTGAAGTTTCGGTGGCATCGTGGACTTTTTTGTAGATATTGATGTCCTATAAAAATGTAGTACATTGCTCTATTGTCAAGAGAATTCGCAGCTTACGCAAAATATGTATTTTTATAACATCTTGGGTTACAATATCAAAGTTTTGATGCAGAATACTTTGATAAGAATGAAGGAAATATTATATAGCATATGTTCATTAGCAATTATGTAGGATTCTATTATTTTTTTAAATCCATAGCTTTGAAGCCTGTTTCATTTCAAACAAACAATAAATTTTTCCTCTTTTTAATATTCTACAGTAGGTAAATAGTGTAGAATGAGATAGATTAAATCAAATTTTTACTTTCGTAGAGTTATGTTATATAATAGCCTATGACCTTTCTAGATAAATAAACAACCCAACACCAAAGTATGTCAAAATGTTATTTTCATGTAAGAACCTCATCAAGAACCTCAAGTGTATGAACACTTTATATGCATTACGTAAAAAGCTGTTCATATAAAATAGCAAACGCACATTAAATTTTATTTATTTGTATAAATACGTAAACCATCATAATGTAGTTGCTAGACTTTCAGCACGAAAGGTCCGGCTCGTCCGGGGCGGCAAGTACTACTCTCGCACAGAAGATCAATTTCAAATGAGAGCATTCGTGTTGTCGTGTTTCGTTGGTGTAAGGTCGATCAATCTCAACAGGCCGATATATTGTGGGTTAGCGTGCGTCCATACCGAACGCACGGTGACTGGAGCCTAGGCGGGCGCGACGAGCGGGGGCTTGCAGTGGCCACAGTGACGCGCGAGCTATTGTAGCGTTTCGACTTATATCAGTTTCGATTTGCTATTTTAAAATTGTTCTTGTTGAAATAACAATAACTTTCTTATTATGATGCTTGATGTTTTGTTTTGCCATATAGGTGGTCTTGTTTGAATCGCACTTATGAATAATTCAGTATTTTACAACAAACAATCAACAGACGCGCAAACGCCGAGCGATAAGACCGAACTGGTTTGTTACCCCCGCCAACTGCTCGTTGGGTCGCTCGCTGACTAGGCCTGTAGTGAGGCCAGAACGCGCGGATAGAAGTGTTTGAAAACTATGCGCACTGTGTCGCTCAAGACCGTCGCACTAGGCACCCGCCTTAGTCACTTCAGTATGGACGCAAAGGCGCTTTAAATATAATAATGTGGGTGGAGAGGGGGGGCCGGGATTGAACTTTATATAATGCAATAATTTATTACGGATGCTAAGTACATTGACACGGATTACTACAATAATAATAATAATAAATAAATATTTCGGACATCTTACACACAAATATGTATATGTTACATATGTTTGATATTTCGCGCCCGTCGCCGCAACCGCGCTAGGCTCGCACTATGGACGCACACTTAAACTGCATTCTTGCATTGTCTGCATTCGCAACATGTGTGGTGACCACAATACTACTCTCTGGTTCTGATCAAGCTTTGCATCACTTTCACTGCCTTGTTGGTCTAGTGGTTAGCGTATGCGGCTAATGATTAAGAGGTCTCGGGTTCGATTCCCGGGTTAGACTAAATGTGTGTGATGTACAATATGTATGTATTTACAAAAAAAAAGTATGTTTATGTATTTAGTTGTCTTATAGGTTTTAACCCATAAGACAAGGTCTGCTTAGTATGAGACTAGATGGAGTTGTGTGTAAAATGTCCGCAATATTTATTTATTTATCAGCCAGAGTAGCGGCACTTTGTTACCAAATAAATGAGGCTACCAGATATACAGTAATTTCTCTGCTACATTACTTTTTCTAATCGGATAATTAAATAGCAAGTGATTTATCTGCTCAGGATTAACATTGGCATCACTAAATAAATTACAATACTTAAGCTTTCGGTCCCAGTTGTCATGAACATACATGTCAATAGTTATTGGGAAGTCAGTACCATCAAATGCCTATACCTAAGCCGTCCTTCCCAGTTGTCATAAACATCTATGGCAATCGTTATTGGGAAGTAAGTGCCATCAAATACCTATACTCAGGGTTGTGGAGGTCCGATACCAGTCGCTTCGTGGCAAAATAATAGAAAGAAGATATTTCCCATTTTTAACAATGCGATGTATTATTACGTATATGTATATTACTAACAGTATGTATATTACTATTCAAATCCGGGGACAGTAAAGATACTAATAATTATAGACCTGTATCCGTGTTACCAGTTTTTAGCAAAGTTTTTGAAAAGGTAATGCTTAATCAAATGCTCGATCATTTTAACACCAACAGAATCATACATGATCAACAGTATGGTTTCACCAAGGGACGTTGTACAACTGACGCCGGTGTAACCTTATTAAAGCATATTTACTGCGTGGGAAGAGTCCCAAGACGCCATAGGAATTTTTTGTGACCTCTCCAAAGCATTTGATTGCGTAAATCACGACACATTACTTTTGAAACTTGAGCATTACGGACTAGAAAAACTTGCACTGAATTTGGTTTTATCTTATTTGAGTGATAGACAACAATATGTGCAAATAAATGGTGTTAATTCACAGGGTTTAAAAGTAAAAATGGGGGTTCCTCAAGGCTCAATATTGGGTCATTTCCTCTTTCTAGTATATATAAATGATCTATAAATGATTTATTGAAAAATCAACCTCAAAATATGGTGTTATTTGCTGATGACACTTCCTTAATTTTTAAGATAAACAGACGGGCCCAAAATCTAGATGAAAATTGGTTCACAGCAAACATTATTGAATAGGTATTAAATTTAAAAAAAAAACAAATGCATAAGATTTGCTTTACCGAATGTTAAGAGTAGTGATTGTGATATAATATTGAATAAAGAGAAACTTGAATTCGTAGATAAAACTGTTTTCCTGGGGATTACGCTTGATGCAGGGCTACAATGGGGTTCTCATTTAACATCTCTTGCGGGGCGGCTAAGTTCAGCAGCATATGCTATTAGAAAAATCCGTCAATTTACTGATACAGATACCGCTAGACTGGTCTATTTCAGTTACTTTCATAGTATAATGTCTTACGGCATCTTGTTATGGGGACGGGCTGCAGATATTGAGTCTATATTTATTCTGCAAAAAAGAGCCATCAAAGCTATATATAATCTTCGTAGGCGCGATTCTCTAAGAGAACTGTTTAAGGATATTGGCATCATGACGGTACATTGTCAATACATCTACGAAAACATAATGTACGTCAGGAAAAATCTTCATCTTTTTGGTAAAAGAGGTGACAGACATAATTGCAGTACTAGAAATAGGGACCAACTAGTTCAGCCAGGCTTTAGACTCGCTAAAGTAGACTCTTCTTTTATGGGGTACTGTTTGAGATGCTATAATAAAATTCCACAAAGTATCCTTGAACTGAATGAGACAAAATTTAAAACATGCATTAAACGCACACTATGTAAGCAAGCATATTACAAGTTGAGCGATTATATCGCTTGCTAGGCTCAATGCTGGTCCTGCTTCACAAGGACAGGGGCGCATAAATTGATAGCATTAAATGGTATTGTTGGAGCTGCTGAAGATTGTACAACTTTCTTTGCATTGATTCAATCTCTTTAGTATTATATAATCGCATAGCCCATATTGTGTGAGTACTATGCACTAGGAAGCTGTTCAAGCTATCATTCACTGGAAACCTACGTCTTTTCTTGACTTGAATCTGCCCTGGCGGTTGAGAGTATGTCATGCTCACTCAAATGTCACGCTGATGGTGGCGGGTATGTCGGATCATTTAATTCCCTTCAAAATGGTTGAGTTGAATGGTGCTGGTCCATGCGTCATGTTCGTGAACGGGCGCTGTCAGTTGTGACTGGTCATCTCTTAGTTGCCATGGCTTATTTGAATTAATTATTTTATTTTTGAATTGTATTTTTGTTGTACTATGGCCACTTTTAACGTGCACGTCTTGCTACATCGTTCTCACATAATGTACCATCTCAACATGAATGATGTAACTAAGATTTTGTAAAAAAAACATTTTGATTTAAAAGAGTGTCCATGGAGTTTCTTGCCCGTTTTTCTCCATAGAGATCTACGCTAGGGAATGGGCAACTACAGTACTTTCACAGTTTTTATGTCTTGTGACTGGGACTGTAGCTACATTTAATTTTCATTTTTGTTTCGACAATTCAAAAGTGCCTGTAACTGGCCTACTCGAAATAAAAGCTTTGATTTGATTTGATTTGATATGTGTGTATGTAAGTACGTCAATGAATAAAATAAACCACATCGCTCTGTTCGTCCGTCCATTCCAGCGTCTTATCAATAACGTCCTTCCTTGTACGTGTCGATTGGAACCACCTTATCGTACTCAATAAATAATTTCATTGAACACATAAACCAACAACTTGTAATTGTAAAGTGTACACATGTTTGTGTGTTCATCAATAACACTACACCAGTACACTTGTCATCATATATACTCTACTTTATACGAGAATAAATTTATCCGAAGTATCAGTTTGTAATTTGAAATTAACGGTTTTTCACTAAATACATAAAAAAGTATATACTGCCTCGTTGGTCTAGTGGATGGCGTATGCCACTGCTAATCAAGAGGTCGCGGGTTCAAATAGCGGGTCGGGCCAAAAATTTTTTTAGGTTTTTCTTACGAAATTCCTAATAGCATCCCGGAATTTGGAAGTTTGGTGGTGATTGATCGTTATTGGGTGCCCTCAAATTTACTGACAACTAGTTCAACCTTCGAATTTCAGTTCTCCCTTAGGGTTGCGGAGGTCCGATGCCAGTCACTCCGTAGAAAAACTGATATTCAGGTATAACCGGTTGAACTAGTAGCCGACCCCAAATAAACTTGGCATAAAGGCTAGGAAGATGATTATGTAAGACGTTTCTGTTCACGCACTGGTCACGTTCAAAGTGTTCCACCGCTAAACAAAGCTGACTTGGCTTGTCTGTTTGACATAAACGAGCGATGGCCCGCGGGAAGAAGTCCGCTGCCTCTACTCTACGGAGCGCCGATATGGGCCAAGCGCCTATCGGCATCCTCCCGCTGCCGAGCTAAGCTCAACCAAGCGCAGCGGGTAGCGGCCATCCGTATAGTGAGAGGATACCGCACAATCTCGTCGGAGGCGGCAACAGTCCTGGCACGCTTCCCGCCTTTTGATATCCTAGCGGATATGGACTCGAGGGTCTATGACCACACTCGCGCCATCCGCCGGGGTGAAGGCGGGGATGACCAGGACGAGCTCGAAATGCGGCGGAACGCTCACCGACAGACACTGGCACAGTGGCGCGCGCGGCTGGGACAGCCGCAGAATGCGCGCCAACGCGCTGTCGGTGCCGTTCTGCCTAACCTCAAAGCTTGGATAGGCAGGGAGGGAGGTCGCGTCACCTATCGGCTTACGCAGATACTCATCGGGCATGGTTGTTTCGGTGAGTATCTGAATAGGATCGGACGCGAGGAGACGGCACAATGCCACCACTGCGCAGCCGACAGGGACTCCGCCCAGCACACGCTGGAGGACTGCCCCGCTTGGGCGTCTGAACGCGAAGTCCAAGTTGGCCAAATCGGACGAGACCTGTCCCCGCCAGCAATCATTGCTACCTTGTTGGCGGGTGAGGAGGGCTGGGGCGCAGTGGTTTCTTTCTGTGAAGCTGTAATGCTCCAGAAAGAGACTGCTGAACGGGATCGGGAGAGGGCCGATCCCGAGCGTAGAGAACGCCGGCGGCGACAACAGCCGTCGACGAGGCCGCAAGCTACCGGAGAAGGGGACCTCGGGTAGCAAGCTCTTAATTACTGCGGCTGGAGGTAGGAGGGTGGCCTGGTTACTTAATGTGATCAAGCCGCCAAAATACCTTTGATCGGCCAATGGGCATGAGGGAGCCTCTGTGGCTCCTTCTAGGACAGAGCCTGGATAGGCGTGGTGCCGATCCTGAGGAGGACCTGAAATAACATGGTCCGGGTCCTCCTCAGAGCAGGGTGCCTGAGATAGGCTATCGGGGTGTTTTTTTTAGTGGAATCACCACATACTCCTGGTTCCTCATTGGTCCCCAAGGCGCCGGAGATCCGAAAGGATTTTTTACACCCCGTCAACAAAAAAAAAAAAATAAAAAGGAAGATGATGATATATGAAAGTATATACGGTACCTAATTCATTTTTAAATTTTTGCCTGTTCCGGGTAATCTATGGAACGGCTGGGCCGATTTTGACGGGTCCTTAACTGGTAAATAACTGATTATCTAAGAAGTAACATAAGACTACTTTTTTCGACTAACGCTACGGGCAATAGGAAACTCAGACGGTAGCCCCGTCTATAATAATGTCACCAAGTCTATAATAACAAGCCAAGCTAGCTTCGAGTTTGTTTGTTTGAACTCATTAATGTAGGTAACTATTAGTTACTAGAAAAAATATTTTTGAGCTAGATAGCTTATTAATCGAGAAAGGCTGTTATCATTACGGATATAACAAAATATAACAACAAACTACTCTCTCTTACCGACTTCATAAATTGGGACTTTTAATAATGATTATCGCCATGAAGAAACATTTCAAAAGTATTATGTTTATGTGTGCTATTAAAAGTAAGTTAATTAGTTGGGACGTCCTTGGCATACATATAATTATATATTTACGATGTTAATCGATCGATCGTTATCATAATATTAATGTCCACATATCAGATACGCACACTGAATGAGGTCACACAGGTACCAAAGGTCGTAACTACTCACGTTGTACACTTGCACAAATGCAAGATAATCGGGAAGACACCGATGCATTGCATTCATTATCTATTTTGAATTATAAAGGACAAGACGATGAGCAGTATGAGAGTGATGAGAATTCTAAAGGGAGGTATTGAACCGGGGACACCGCAGAACTATAATGATGGAACAACAAAAGCTGACCTACGCACCTTGGTCTTACTTTTCAATAATGCTCGGCTCCTATTCGACATGGCTTCATGTTAACTATACTATCTTAGACACGCTAACAAAATACACATTTTAAAAACGTGAAAATCGGTTAGATGCTTTCGGAGTTCATCGTGAGCAATATATATCATAGATTATACAAATACAAAATGTTGGTTATGAAATGAATGTGACATTATGAGATGAGGGCCCAGTGTGAGTCTAACTCACACTGGCTCCAACGTTAAATGATCGCGCTCGGTGTTGCGTTTGGCCTACAGTTAACTTTATACCGATCACAAAGCCGAACGCGATCACTCTACAGGCCCTCTCAGCTCTAGAGTCGTGGGGCTAGGAACACACGGCGAGATAAAGCAAGGCGCCGACCAAATCAAACACACACATGCATCGTAACATATTTATTAACATGTAATAGCCACCGCCCACCGCAATAGCGACACAACTAAATATACTTACATAATACATATATACTAATAAATAATCTAAGTATGTATAATGGCAACGGTAAGGCACTCGCCGCTACACTACCTAGTGTCGGTCAGTCTTTAGTAAAGCGATCACAAACCTACGAGCACGTGTCGCAACTGTCCGCAAAGAGATGTTCGCAACGCTCTGGAGGACGCGATCAAGCCATGCATCTTAACGTCACTGTTTCTCATATTCATTGCGTTGTTAACTACATTACAGGCCCCCTTTACGTGTGGAAATCCCTTCGGACCGTCACCCTGCCGGGGCTTGCGGCGGGGCGATGTGTCGGACTCGAACCGACTAAAACTACACGGTGTGACCTCTATGCGCGCCTGTGTTTTGGGAGGAGTCCAGGGAAGGAATTTCCTTCTGGACCCCTCCCGGCGCCTGCCCGCACTATTGTGGGCACCATCTCCAAGTGAAACAATCTAATTGGTCACACACCGACGCCGCCCCCTCGTTGGTGGCCACATAATGCGGGTAGAGGGAAAACCCGTCCCGTCCACCCACGGGCACACTCAAGGCGGCATGAGGCGCAGGTGTTCGCGCCTCCGCCGCCCAGTTCGCCGGCGGCGGATCAGGTCCGATTGGAGGTACATTACAGCCCCCCCAGGCCTTGTTACAAACGATTTTCGTTTTCTGTTCTATTCTCTTGTTTCATTAGCTAATGTCTCTTAGTCACGTGATCAATACACAATATTAGCCAATGAAACAAGAGAATAGAGAAATAGAGAATACTGGGCATTTTATGTAAAAGTTGTGGCGAAAACAGTATACCTTGAGTCAACATTTATATTGATATTATAAATTCGGAAACAACTCTTACACGGCTTACGCTTACACGGCCGAACTACTGCACCGACTTTAATGTCATTTGGCATGGAGATACCTTGAATCTTGAGCCATGACATGGCTACTTTTTACCCACATAAACCACGTACATTAAAACTAGTGTTTAAATGAAGAATAAGGTTAGGAGCGTATGTGTTTTGATAACAGCAAAGCATATATATCTGCGAAGCGAAGGCTACCGTCTGACGAGTTGATCTGCCAGGTGAACCACTTAGTTGTTGTAAGGTCAGAAGCGAGCACTCACTAATATTTAATTATTTGTGATGATGTAAGGGTTAAATGTAAGACATAAGCCATACAGCAGATATCAATCTATTCTAAAATAAAGACGTAGAGTGCTGGAACATCTCCTTAAAACGTATACAGTCGTTAAATTAAAGTGTAAATAATGAGTGGTTTTGAGACACCTGCACGACTAATAGTAAAATACATAATAGTAACGATCTAAGAAGCGAACAAACAGACGATAGACATACGTGACACCAACACAAGCATGCACCGCCGCTCCGCCCGGACCCCACTGCACGCATTGTATCACACCCTGTACACACTGTATGTACACACTGTACACACTGTACACACTGAGCCTCTACTACGTTAACTAATACGTATCATATCACGCTTTAAAAACTGTGTACAACGTGTGAAGTGAGATCTGTGAGCGGCAGGGGGGAGGGGCATCTCACCCCCCTCCCTCCCTCCCTCCGCCTCGAGAGGCTGCCACGTGATGTCGCACGTACATCATTCGCTAGCTACGACTGACAGACTGACATTATTATATAGTATCAGTAGGGTAACTAGAACAAGGCCCTAACTATAGTTTTGAAACATAACTCGATCTCTGTGACGGATGGCTACGACACCGATGAAGTAATTCAATGATACTTCGTCGGGTTTTTTTGTAATCATCTACATTTTCATTATTTTTTAGTCATTTTATCATAAATGAGTACATTAGTAACAAAAAATTTCACACCTAAAACGTAATTATAAGTTTTAAAATGGGACTAGTTACGACTGTCACAGAGATGGAGTTTTTATAAATATGTAAACAGCAACACGTGGCAACCTCGCTACTACAGTACAGTCGAGGCGGAAGGCGGGAGGGACGGAGGGACAGAGGGAAGGAGGGAGGGGAGGGTCAGACGCGCGTCTCGAGCGGTACCTGCGCCGTCGCCCGCCGCTCCGCGCTGCCGGACCTGCAACACGTACACCAGTCACACTCACGGGTCATACATCGCACTTATACACGAGGTACCTCAAATACCTCGCTATACTAGTGTCATCTAAAAAAATAGAGGTGGGGCATGCTCCGGTATGCGAATATTGCGATATGATTTGTTTCTTAAAAACCTAAGTAGTTTAAATAAATGAGAAAGAAAACCGGAAATCGTCAATATCCATATTTGAAACTCTGGTGTCGTAAGAGGCGACTAAAGGAACAAAATAAGCGGCTAACATCACTGCCAAGAGAAGTAAAACTTGAAACAAACCCTTTACCAACCTGTCCGGCCAGCATGGTATAGTAGGCCAAAACCTCCTTTCAAAGGAGGACACACAAGCTGGACAGCAGTGGACTGTTAAAGGCTGTTGATGATGATGAACGATTAATGAGTGCCGTGCTCGTAATGCACCCATGAACACGATCGTTGTCCCGGTTTTCCAGCGCAACACCGTACAAGTAGAACGTGAGACTGACCTGCGGTACTCCATGGAGTCTCTGTCGCCCCAGTGGCCACTCTCGGCGTCCTCGTCCGTGACGTCATCTGCGACCAAACACAACGGTACATATAGCGAGATCACACTACAGCTGGGCGACATCGTTCGAGTGAGTGGTGGGCGGCGGTACCTTCGTCATCGTCATCGTCGTAGAGCGACAGGTCGTCGCCGACGTCGTGCTCCTCGCTGGTGTCACCGTTCCCCGCGTCCTGGGAGCCTGGCGCGGGGTGATTGGGGTGTGTGGGGTGAGCGGGGTGCGTAGGGTGAGCGGGGTGCGTGGGGTGCGCAGGGTCGAGGCCACCGTCTGCGGTCGCTGCGGTGACATCGATGGCGGAGTCTGTATCGTCGGCCGTCGCGTCTGCCTCGCTGAAAATATGTACAAAATATATAAATATTATACACATTATTACACATATCGTCATATCACCATATTCCTAGATTTTGGAAATTTTATTTTGAGGTCTACAAATTCTTTTGCAAGATTTGGCATCGTAAACACTTAATTTATGATAGAACCGTATCGTTGGCAGCAGTATTCCAAACTGCACTAAATCAGTACAAACTTATTTTTATTTTTCAACATCAAGACAATTCCATCAGAGACATCAGTTTGGAGGTACAAATTCTAGATAAGTTCCCATAAATGCTACTACCCTCGCATAGAAAACTAACTTAAAATTAATAGAATTTGTGTAAATGTATTTAATTGCTGAGATGCTTGTATCGTTGGGCCTCACTAGGCCACATGCTGTATTGTCTGTCAGGCAGAGTGGTGCGACTGACCTGAAGCGCGTGTAGAGCGCGTAGGGCGCCACGTCCTGCGGGAAGATGTCTCTGTGGCGCAGGATGATGCGCTTGACGAGCTCGTTGACGAGGTTCTGCGCCGTGACCTGCGCGCCGCCCTCGCCCCAGGCGGCCAGCAGCGTGGGCCCCAGGCAGATGGCCAGGTTCCAGGCGTCCATCATGTTGTGGTCGCTGTGCTCAGTGAGGTGCGCCAGGAAGGCGAACAGGTAGCGCAGCACCAGCACGGCGGGCAGCGGCAGCGCGGCCAGCGTGCTGCGCATGCGCGCCACGAACTGCGCGTCGTCGGGCAGCGCCGCCACGCGCAGCAGGCGTTCCTGCAGCTGCGGCGGCAGCAGCGGCGGCCGCACCTCGCGCACCCACAGCTTCAGTAGCCCGCACACCGAGTTCATGTCGGACGCGTCGCGCACGCCCGCCAGCGGGTCCTCGCCGCGCTCGAACGCCGCGCGCAACGCCTGCATCTCCACCTGGCCGACACACGTGGAGCCAATCGGAATTGTCAATAACAGCGACCTCAGTAGATACAAGAGCTAGCAGATATTCGTAGTCTCATCCCGAGGGGATTCACGCATTCGTGAGTAGGCTTTGGTATGTTATTAAAAAATATATATCTTTAACAACGGTATAATAAAAACAAAGAATAATGTATGAGGGTATACCTGCGAGCCGGAGACGCGGAAGATGCCCTGGTGACGCAGGCCGTAGGTGGCGATGACGCGCACACACGACGTCAGCACCACGGGCAGGCGGTGGTCCAGCGGCGCCGCGAACTGCCCGCGCCGCAGCCGGGCCGCCGCACGCCGGGGCGGGGTGGGTGGCGAGGGGGCGCGCACCCCGACCGCCGGACCCGACCCGCCCAGAAGTCGCGACCGCACGCCCGCCGCTTTGCTCTCCAGCCGCGCCAGCCGCCCCGCGCACGACACGTACGAACGGAATTTCTGCGACACACCGAGCGACACGTTATTACGTACAGGAATATCTCGCACGTCGCACGCGACGACGACGATAGAACCACGACGGTCCGCGTTCGATACGCTCGGAGTCTCACCGCCAGGTAGTAGTCCTCTTGGTCCTCGGATGCGGGTGCAGGCCCAGGCGGCACGGCGGCGACGCCTCCGCCGGCCGGCCCGAACACGCCCGACACGTCCCACTGCGCGTCGCTGCCTTCCATCTGGAAAGTACGTACACATCGGCGTTCATTTCTGCACAACAACTTGAAGGCGAGTGGAGCTGGCGTTCGAGCGAAACGTCACCTGTTTCACGAGCTCGGCCTCCGCGGCGTCGAGCGTCTTGGCGTTCTCCCGGCACTCGGCGCGCAGGGTGCGCGCGCCGGCCTCCAGCTGCTGCAGGCGCTGCGCCAGCTCGCCCGCCACCAGCGTCGCCGGCTCGTCCGAGTCGTCCGCGGACCCCAGTAGGTCGCGTACTTCCGTGTCCTGGATGTCCGGAGCCGTACCCTGCAGACCAATTCTCTCGGATTCACTTGATATATTTTCTGGAGTTTAATCCTCACAAAACAACTTTATATTGAGCTGAATCGAAATTGACGAATGTGTGATTTAACACCGAAGATAACGACAATGTAGATTTAGATTACTATTGTATGGTGTATTTAAGGCAAATTTAGGTTGTCCAGTTTCCAAGTGTCAGTAAATGAGTGTTAGAATGAGTACGGTTGAGATGGCAGTATAGATATATAGCAGGCACGTACCTGGTAGGGCAGCGGTCGCGGCAGCGCAAAGGCCTGCGCGTGCGCGTCGAGAAGGCGCTGGCGGTCGGCGAGCGCGTCGAGCGCGTCGGCGGCCCCGCGCAGCGCCGCGGCGGCTCCCCCCGCACTCCCCGCGCGCGCCCCCTCCGCCGCCGCCGCCGTGCGCAGCGCGCGCCCCACCACCGACTCGAACCCCACCTCCATGCACTGCGAGGAACACACGCACGGTCAGCGCTACTAACTAGTTCACTACCCCACCTACCGCTCGGCGCGCTACCCACCAGTATGATGTCGGCGATGTCGTCGAGGTAGTACCGCTGCAGCGTGGCGTTGGCGGCCTCCAGGCTCAGAACGTAGTCGGCCCGCGCCCGCAGCGCTTTCACCCGCGCCTCGCTGTGCCGACTCCGCCTCTGAATCGTTACATATATATTTCATTACAGTAAACACACAACTACGCTACTTCAGATTACATAACATACATTTTCTAGATAAGTCACACTCAAACAGAACAAATTATCGCTACCCCTTTAATTTATCACAAAGTTTGTTGTCTGTGGCAGAAATGGAATTAACACGAAAACGTATGGTTATGATTTTTTTACGATTATTAAACTGCGCTGCTCGTCTTCAAAATGCTTTTGAGAAGAGAGCGCCACATTTGATTACTCTATGGCGTTGGTAGGCGATTTATCATCCGTATGGCCGTGTTTCTTCGAATTAAATTCGTGAAAGGACCGATCCTCAACTGAAATCACGGAAGAAAATGTGATTACTGTCAGGCGACTAATTGAGAGTATCGACCGATCGAGAGAATGACATTTAGAAAGACATTTGAGGATCGGTATGAGGCAGATTCAGAAAATTTAACGGAAAATAGGAAAGTTTGTTACCAGTAGATTTCTCACGCATTCACTCCGAAATAAAAACAACAGTAGATTAGTGTAATTTTTTTGTTAAAGTACAATTTAGTAAAGTACAAGTTTTGGGGGAAAGGAGAAACCCGATTCTGGGCCTAAGCGTTACACGAATGGGATATGTACCAAAAAATTCGTCTATTTTGCTTGATTAACATATCGAAATCTTAGCTTCATTTGCAATGGCCAAGTGTAGAAAATAAGTAGAATTCTATTGTTTTAAACAATCTTTGTAAACCTCTGCAACACTTATTTCAATATACGTAACTAGCTCCACAAACGTAGCATTCCTAAAATAGGATCGATTTAGTGGAAATCGATACTGTTATAAATAAATAATACTTCTTTGTTTTAGTATAAATGATTGTTTTAATAGGTATTTTAATCAATGTAAATCTCTATTTACATTGATTAAAATACCTATTAAAACAATCATTTTATTGCATTTCGTCTGGCCAGCGAATCGTGACACAACTACTTACAATGGCGGCAAATTCAAAATATCTACAACTGGCAGCATTAAATATAGCATGAAAGGGTAGTTTTCCATTTTTATATTAATGTTACTATGCCATATGTGAAAAACACAAATGTATCAAATCGTGTTTTTCATGTTATGGAAAACTGTAGCGGTTTTGATAACTTTTTTATTTTAGAAGTTATAAAGGCCTAACTTGTGAAATAAGCTGACTTAGAAAACTTCGTACAAAAATAAAGAAATAAAGCAAATACAACAATATATAATATGTATGTATTTACAAAAAAAAAAGTATGTTTATGTATTTATATCAGTTGTCTAGTTTGGGGACTAGATGGCGTTGTGTGTAAAATGTCCGAAATATTTATTATTTATTATTATTATTATTAATTATCTATTGGGCACGATTTAATTATGGGTGAGTACATAACCCTATTTTATGCGTGGCCTGACACACACTTGGCCAATTTTTAAATTAAAATAACTCAAACAATAAACATAACCTAAAATGTAAACATTGTCTGATTTTACCGATTTGGCCATTGCTGGGAGACCTGAAAATTAGGCTCGTGAAATCGTCATAGATATTGTAATTTATGACCAAATTCTAGCACTGTAACGCCAGGCCCAAGTTTGTATGGATTTCGGGTTTCTCCTTTGTTGGCTTGCGCTACCGGTTCCCACAATGAAATGAAATGAAATAATTTATTCTGCAGTTAGGTTACATGAACACTTTTGCAAGTTAAACTTTTTTTTTTTGAGCAGATGAGTTCGACCTTTCCTAACTGGACTAGCCCTGAGAAGAAAGGACGAAACAAACTCAGGGATCACAGTCTCTTTTAAAGTTCAGACAATATTCTTAAATGCGATAATTACAATTGCAACAATTATAATAATTAAAGAAAATAATTTAAAAGTTGTCAACAATGGCAATAATTTATGATTAATTTGTTAAATGTATAATTTAAATTTAAACTATAAATCATCGTCACATCAAAATAAATTTAAACATTCAATAAACAGCATGTGCAGAATGGGCAGCTCAATCCCAGGCGGTTTTATCAACAATATATTCTGCTATGGTATAATACCCCTTTGCGGATAACTTAGATTTCCTTAATGGCAAATTCCTAATATCAAACACAAACCGCCAAAATTGGGTTCGTGGGGAGGAGTGAAATTGAAAAAACATTAATCGCCAGTTGCTTCCAATAGAGCTGCAATCGAAGTTTGAGTATTTACCAAAAACAACCTTAAAGATCACGCGATCGCACGATCCCACTCGAACAATGAAAAACCGTTAATGGTAAGTGGTTAAGTTAACTTGAATGACATACTGCTGCCCCCCCCCCCCCCCCCCCATAACATTAACGAAGTTAACATCAGTAGACAGTGAAATATCTGGGCATGCATTTGGACCGGAGACTTACCTGAAAAAAACATATTGAGACAAAACGAGAGGAAATCAACCTAAAATACAAAGGTTTTCTCTATTGGCTACTAGGACGTAAGCTATCCATAGATAATAAACTACTCATATACAAGTCGAAACCTATATGGACATTAGGCATGCAGTTGTGTGTGTGTGTGTGTTCATGCACAGAGTACAAAACTATATCTTGAAACAAATATCGAATGCGCCATGGTTTATGAGAGCACCAGTGGTCCAAGAAATCTTGGACATACCAATGATCAAGAAGGATATAGAAGCCAATAAAGTATAAGTTGAGGCTAGCAAAGCACCGGAAGTCCAACAAGCGGGACAGCTCACAATTCCTGAAACCATCCGTCGGCTCTAAAAGCGGCGGGTTATATTTGACGATTACATTTGATAGAATCTAGGCACATATAAAGAAAGGGTGGGCCCTGCTGGGAACCACGCCCTGAACGCCAGCAACACCAGCAACACCTCATCTTCTTATTGTCATGTGAGTGATCGCAAGATACAAAAATAAAAAATACAATATTAAGTGTTACCCACTACTATTTGCTTGTTCAATGTCTGAAGACGTTAGAGGAAGACATAGATATCGTGAACCATCCCGCACACAGTCCAGAACTAGCTCCGCTCTTTATTTTCCCAAAAATTAAAGCATTAATGAAAACTCTGACATGTACGAGGCCAGAAGAGGCAGTGGTTGATTTCAATGAGCATGTAGAAAACATCTCATAGACCGACAGTTCTCATATTGTCAAAAACGGTTTGAACAAATGAAAAAGTGCACGTGTTTAAAATGTAGCGGAGAATAATTGGAAAGTAACAATATTATATAAATAGGTTAAACCTTATCGAGCTCTTTGTCGAGTGCCTTGATCTTCTTGTGCCTGGGCGGGTCTGCGGCGGCCAGGCGCTGGCGCTGGTCGTAGGCGTGGCGCAGCTTGAGCGCGGCGGCGCGCCAGTCGGCGGCGGCAGCCGCGTGCGCCTTGCCCGCCGCCGCCGCCTCGCCCAGAGCCGCGCCCACCTCCTCGTGCCGCTCCGCCACCACGTCGCGGCACTTGCGGTGCAGCCGCAGCGCGTCCTCGCCCGCGCGCTGCAGCCGCGCCGCCAGCGGCCCACCGTACAGCTCGCCTAGCGCCGCGTGGTCGCGCGACAACGCGCGCGTGTTCTCCAGCGCCGCCTGCCAGCACGCGTACGCGCCCGTCAGCGACCACTGCTCGCGCCTGCGACACACACGCTCGGCTCAGTACCGCGCCCGCTCCACCAGCCCCCCCCCCCCCCCCTCCCCCCCCCCGACCCTCACCGCGTGCACTACTTACTTGTGCTTCTGGTCCTTGTGGCGCTGCGTGGCGGCGCGCGCCAGCTTGTCGAGCGCGCGCGCGTACTCGTGCTCGAGGTCTGCGCGACGGCGGCAGTAGTCGTGCAGCTCGCCCGCAACGCCGGCCGTCGCCTCCGCGCGCGCCTCCAGCACGCGCGTCTGCTCCGACAGCTGCATGCGGATATCTGAAACGTTACGTTCGCTTTTATTGTATACATCAACTTAAAGTTCCGAAAATCGTTTATAACATTACACGACTGGATCAATTTATCGATTATGTTAATAGTGTTAATATATGTATGAAAGAACAGGTGAACAATACCAAAGCAAAATTAAAAGGAGGATCGGACCGCGACTTATTATAATCGTGACGGCCCGGCGATTGACGTTGAGGACAAAAAATGACTTCAAGACGAAAAGAAAGAAATAAAATGAAAGAAATCAGTCTCAGTGATGCTGGGTCTTAATTAGCCAATTAATACTTTTGAAAAAACTGCATTTCATTGTTATTACAAGTTATGTCATTCGAAATTATAATCTTTCAATTCAATCCAGAAAAAAATCAATTAGCCTCCATCTTCAACGTAACATGCAACAGTTTTTATCGTCTGTTGTACATCGTAGTTGACATACCGTCCATACCGACAAGAAAAATTCAGCTGAATTGGTAAACAACTTTTTGACGGACAACAACACAACAAGTTAATATTTTAGATGGTGGAAGGGCTTAATTTATAAGTAATATTAGAGTAATAAATAAGTTTGAGTTCCTGAATAATAAATATTGCTCTCATTGTGTCCACCGTGGTTGTTATTCTCCCCGACCCATAAGTTCGCTAAAGCATTATCCACACTAACCAAACAGTTTTGAGTTTGATTTGAGATAAATACTTTTTTAATCATTGAGTAGGTACTCAAAGGTAAAGGGCAATAAGCAAAATGAGCTGGCTGCACATACAAATTCCTCTCGATGGAGGAAAACTATTGTGTAAACACATTTTGTTATTTTTAAATCGGTAAACGGTAACATATTCGTATTATAAGCTTTTGTTTTGTATGAACATGGATGAAGGATGCGGTTTTAGCCAGTTCAATGCCGACGCGGTTATTCACCTTTAACTAGTATACATCAAATACCTAAGAAATAATGCTATGTTTTATCTCTTGCCTGTAATTAACTTCATCTGTAACAAACGCCAAGTTAACAATGTTTTGAAGAGGCCGCACATGCTATTAATTACGATTGTACAAGTCTCACTATGGTGGCTAATGTGCAATATTCAATATATAAAAGTTAATAGGTAGGTAGGTAATAGGATCAGATTTGACTCTGCCCCTACATAGATAAATAACCCTTAGAAAACGACACGACTTGTATAAAGATATAAAAACATTGTGAAACTTACAAAATGAATCATGCTTTATAACTAGTTCTTGTTGTACACAGAACGGCATTTTGAATAACTAGACTTTTATAAAAATGTGGCATATCTTTGTCATTGGATTGTCGCTATGTAGCATTCGGATATACCATCAGAAGAAAACGGTAGATAGATTAAAAAGTGAGTTTAAACAACAAACGGTTGTGTTGCATATATTATCATACATGTGTTATTATATCAACGTGTAGAAAGTACAAGCTATCACATTTTGAATGTTACTTCCTGAGACAGCGTTAAAAGAGAGCAAATGATTAATGTTACTTAAAATAAAATAAATATTTCAGACATCTAACACATAACGCCATCTAGTGCCACTCTAAGCAGAGCTAGTACTATGGATACTAGACAACTGATATAATAACATAAAAAATATTTTTGTGTATACATATGTACATATTATACAAAGAAAAGACCCAAACTCCGAAACAAATATGTGCAGGTCATACAAACATTAGGTCAGACCCGGGAACCGAATCCGAGACCTCAAAAAAAAGCAGTTGCATACGCTTTATGCATACGCTATACACTTTATTTTTCACTGTTATGCCATAAATAGTCCGGAGGGTCTCACTGGACTGATTGGCAAGGGTTGTTAATTAACAGGCCAGCCGTGAACGTGATCTACCTAGATGGCTTTTTTTAGAACTTTTTGATGTTATATCGTCTATCCTTCGTTCACCAATTAAA
The DNA here is from genome assembly GCA_932526445.1 of Phragmatobia fuliginosa. Classification (NCBI taxonomy): domain Eukaryota; kingdom Metazoa; phylum Arthropoda; class Insecta; order Lepidoptera; family Erebidae; genus Phragmatobia; species Phragmatobia fuliginosa. The sequence continues at coordinate 20,779,622 of OW052069.1, read as the reverse complement.
CGAATTTTTACCAGATTATATCTGGATAAGTTGCCACACAAAGCTTCTACTTACATTATATAAAATGTAAATAAAATTCATAATAGGTACATCAATTTCGAGATCCGAATCTATCTGTCAAATTGTTCCTGATGCTTTACATTAAGGAGCCGTGCCTCTCAAAAAGGACGAATTTGAGTTTGTTTTTTTTTTGAATTAAAAAAACGGTTAACGGCTTCCAAAATGAAGTAGATACTTTTTTGTTGCCAATATTCGGGTTCTCTTGTGTCACTGACCTTCCCCGCGGCGCGCGTAACACATTATTATATTGAGATGACTTACTGCACGACACATAACTTATCGAAAACTGTGTCATTTTGATGTAGCTGCAAATGTTACTGAACAGATATATATTCATTAGTTTCAAAATAAGAAACAGAGATAATGTATCCGTGTATGAATGCCAGCAGTAACGAAGCCTCATTAAGCATCTCAACAATTACTGGATAAAATCTTCTCGATAGATACATTTTATTCATTCTGAGATATCGTAGCAAAGACATTTTACAAAAGAACAAAAAAACCTATAACAGGATGCGCATCTGGAAGCTCGGACAATAGCTGGCGGAGAAGCACGTAGGCAATACACAAATATCTCGAAAAATACAATATGAACCCAACTCGTTAGTGACGGATGACAGTGTGTGTACAGAGTTTAGAGTGAGACAGAGAGAGATTGAAGAAATGTTGATGTCGATGGATGACAGGCGAGGGGCCGAGCCGGCGCGAGGGGACGCACAACACTCGCCGAACTGTTTGTTGACCGACTACCAATAATACGCGATGCACCCCGACTGCATCCGCATTAAGAGTATGAACGCTGATTCACACGCTAAGGAACGACCTGCACGGATCTCTTTGTGCTTAGCGGAAGCACGGCGCACCTGTTTACTTATGTATTGTATGGATTATTAAAGCGTTTTGTGTAGTTTTATCTAAAGTTGTTCTGAAATAAAGTGTTCCAGCTATCTGTCCCCCGTTTGATCACAATCGAATTGACACACTACAAAGGAAAAGTGCTTTATGACAGGATCGAGCAGTTATATCGACACAAAAACAAAGGTAGGTAGCCTCTTATACCGGTATTGGCAAGTATCGTTTTGTTTGTTAGCGACCCGTGTACACGCATCAAGCACTACAAAGTACGGGGACAATAACAACACGCCGCAGTCGGCATCACCAAAACACTGACATATTATTTAATACAAGTGTGCACACTTTTACAGATTTATTTTTGGCAGTTAACATAAGGACGTCTCGCGGTCATTAGCGGCTCGTAAAATAGTAACGGTGATGACGAGTGAGCCACTAGCGGGCCGTGGTGGTGTCCCGAGGGACTCTCGTACCGGGGAAGGCATTGGCGAGGTCGGGCGGGCCCCACTCGTGGCGCGGCTGCACGATACAGTGGAACATGTCGCGCCCGCCGCCGGTCGACTGGCGGGCCGTGCTAAGCGCGCAGCCTCCGCGGGATGCGCCCTGTGCCGCCCGCGCGCTCGCCCCTCTCCCGTCCGTCGCCCGTTTGCACCCTTCTACGTCACTGTCCTCACAACGGTTCACAACACTCCACGAAACACGTAATACATACTATTAAATGAATTTCAACTTTCACCAACAATATCTTTGTAATACATAAATTTCAGGCTAAAAATAAACAATTACTACACGTAAACACTAACGACTAATTTATGAGGGAGCGCGATGACTGACATTCGAAATGTATCGGACGACTCGCCTATTCGCCGAGCGTTACAATTCTCTACTTTTCCTGTATATATGACGACAATCTCAACACAAAATATTATGTTGGTACTCAAGTTGGCTCGCTAGCACGTCACGTACCGTTACTAGTACGACAGCGCAACGGGAAACAAACAAATTCGGTTTGCAAGTTACTTTCAAAAGCAAAATAATTTATGAGTAGGTTTCTCGCTGATGAACACAGCACATTGCATCTTGCAAATTAAACCTGAACCTCCTAACTTTGACATCTTCGTACATTCAGGTCGCGGGTGTAGATGGGGGTCTCCAACGGTAGTGCTCAGGAAAAGGATTAGCGGGGGGAAGGAGTGGGGGAAGGAGTCCTCCACGTCCGTGGAGGTGGAATACTGAACGATTCAGGCACTGTGCAAGTGCAATGATTAATTGACGAATTTATATATTATATACATACATGCATACATTGCATACATTAGCGTATTTCGAACGTTTAATGGAATTTTTATGGTATTGTGTGCAAGTGCAAATAGCAGAAACTGTGATATTATCATACCTTGCATCAGTTTTGTATTGCAACCTCTGTAAAACTTTATTCAACACATGTTGTGCAAAAGGATTTTCAGATTAAATTAATAAATATACGAATACAGAATGCGCTTGTCAGTGTTAAATATCTTATGCAGCCCATTTAGAAAGCTCGAGTTGCACTTGCCTTAGCCAAAGAGCATGGCTTTTAAGTCCTAACTTGTTCAAATTGTATTCAACTTTATTATCATTCAGTGGTCTATACCCACTTATACACCACAGAATAGTTGTCTGATGTAGGAAAGGTTTCTAAGTTGCATGGTATGGGGATGAAGGCTGCATGGATCGATGTTCAGCGTGGCAGATGAATGTCTAAGTGGCTGCAGCCGGCGCGGCTCGTAGTGCATGCCCGCGCGGTGGCGGGGGCAGGGCGCCCCGAACCGGTCGCCACTCGCCGAACACCCGGTGTACCCGCAGCCTCCATCTGGCATATCGTACATACAACGCCATCCTTATCTAGATCATCCAATCGCATATTATCTACATATTGGTACAATATCCCAGCAGTCTACTTGCAAAATTTATCAATTTTCTTTTTGCGATACAGTCAGACAAATGCAGCTTCCAGATACAGTAATACCTTCAATGAAATGATAGGTTGTGTAAGTATCCGTGAAGAGAAAAAAATTTGATTCAAAGTTCGTGATAACTATTCATTGAACTGCAAATACAAGGAAAGGATGGCGCGGATCACATTAGGGCATTTTTACGTTACAATCGTTGCAATTGACTGACGGAATTCCTTTGTTTACAAACACAACCTCGGCAATGTTACCAATAAAGTTTAAAACATCGTCGTCGCCTTCTCAAGCAGCTTTATTAGAGCTGTGAGAATTCATGCACGGCCACAGCAGAGGCAGATAGTTTAAGTAGCCAGTTAGCTTATTTCTGTAATGTCATGAATCCGGCCGCACAAATCCCAACTCCTATCTATGAATCTAGTCACGCGTATTACAATTAAAATTATATTCAAAAGTGAATAAACTTCTGTCCGATAAATAGGGTACATCAACAAAGTACAATGACACCAATAACCTGTTCGACACGTTGCATAAAACCTTGTTCATTAGTACTGTTAGGGCACTTTACATAATAAACAACGTCAGCTTGGCGCTACGTTCATTAGTTAAGGAGCTCTTTAGTGGACGACTCTTATCACTTTCTCCTTTTACAAACAACTTGCGTATGCTTAAATTATGTCCACGTACATGTGTAACGTACACATGTCCACAATGTGAATAGATAATTTTATTTGTTCCAGCTGTTGTTTTTACAGTTCGCCCTTAGGGTTTAGGAGGTCCAATTACAGTCGTTCCGTCAAAAAAGTCGTTTAGAATTCAAATAAAACCGTTTAAACTAATAGCCAAATAATAAAGGCTAGAAAGAAGAAGAATTCCAGCTATTGTCAATAATTCACCATTCTTATAAAGATTGGTATTTGGAGCTGTCCTTTAAGCTAGTAATGCCTGTGTTGTGAATATTCTTATTATACATTATAAAGATTAGTATGACTTATGTTGACTATTCACAAACTAAGATAAGAATGAGAGTTTGGCCATTATCGTTCAGTGCAGTAGAAGTTAAAGGCACCTTTGGGCCAGAAACGATCAGGGGAAAGTTGTTCGATATGAAATTTTCAGAATAATATTACAAATTTAATTCACCAAAGTACCTAAGTTTTAGAGAATTTTTGTATTTATGTGAAGAAAGAGTGAGCTAAGATTTCGCAACATCTCTGAATGTTGGTTATAGCAACATGAAATTTGAAAGAGACCTGTTGTAGAAAACCTCGGTTCAAAATTGTTTCTACGAAGGGACAGCAATAATATTTTTACGAAACCAAGGGAAACCCTTGGTTTCGTAAAAATATCCGAATTATTATTATATAATATTCGAATTCGAAATTTCGAAACAAAAAAGTTTTTTTTTAAGGGCAAGTAAAATATGCTTAGGAGGACAAAATTGAGGTGCACATCGCTTGTTAATTGAGGAAATGTGACACATGTAACTTTCTTAAGGCACTTGTGTAGTTAAATAATGTTTTTTTAAAAAATATACATGTGCAGTATGTCCAACCGCTAGAGCTCATTCACACGCGTGTCGTGTTGCATAATAAGAGTCGTGACCTTGGCCAATACGGCACCTCGCACGTGCTCGACTAACTTCAGCAGGAACCTTTATTTTTGTTGAAGTGTTCACAAATTTCCAAAGAATGATGGAAAGAAACACTAATGATTTCATAAGATAAAGCTGTAAACAACTTTATATATCTACTATATAAAAATAAGTCGGATTTTCCTTCCTGACGCTATAACTCCAGAACGCACGAACTGATTTCCACGGTTTTGCATTCGTTGGAAAGGTCTCGGGCTCCGTGAGGTTTATAGCAAAGAAAGTTCAGGAAAATTTCAACAGAAAAGCGGGAAAATCTTTTTTTAGAAAATAGGGGATGACTTTTTTATGGGAATCTTTTAAGGGCAGGACGACGACTGCCGGGACAGCTAGTGTTATAATAGTTATTTACTTCAAGATCCATAGTCTTATTTCGTATAACTTTGTTTTGTTGATTCGCATTTGTCTTCTAATAGATGCAGTGGATATCCTTGCTAGGAATGTTGTTGTCACCTATATAAGTCTCCCCTATTAATGAACATTTGATAATAATAGTGAGCTGATACTTTGCTTTTTTATTTCTCATCAATAAAGACTATCTGTCAGATGATGAGGAGACCTACACAGCGTACAATTACATACAGTTTACTGACCAGTAAAGTCAAAACATAAAGAGGATTAAAACGTTTATAGCGGGTATATAGTGGGTAGTGGGTGGCTCATTAGCTTGCAGAGTGGTGCTTCGCGGCGGAAGTTCGCACGGGCTGGTTGCCGCACGCACTGATTGTTTACGCCAGCGCGCTGCCGCCGGCGCACAGCGAGCGCCTTCACGACCACACTTTTGTATTCATTTAAACTGTTACCGAGAAATACAGCTCACCGTGCAACAAGGACGACGTCTTACAAACTGTCAATAACATTTTCCTCGTAGTAAGCGCATTACAAGTTTATCGATATTTTGAAATAAGCTTCAATCCACGACTTTTTACACTTACAATATCGTCCAATTCGATCTATTGTCTATTGGTCTAGGTCTATTGTAATTCTTATAATTGTTGGTTTTACACATATGGACTGTCTGTAACAAAAATGCTTATAAATATAGCAACCATACCTTAGCACAACACATTTATATATAACTCAATTGAGTCCACAGGCAAGCTGTCTTAAACAGTTTTTAAGATAAGTCCTAAAGACTGTTTAATAAGTCCTAAAGACGATCTATAATAAGGTTTTATTGATGTAAACAATAAATTTTAAATAAAAACAAACAGCACATTTCTTCGCAGTTTCAGCTTACGTCAACAAATTTTTTGTTTGCAGGTAAGTAACTTGTTTGCGACATTAAAACTATTGATGATTTCATCATTTAAGGGATAAAATATTCACCGACGTACGTACGTCGTAAATTATAAAAGGAGATATGGGAACAGTTCTGTTCGCAGTTCGCAACATGAAGGAGTATGAAAACTTTGGACAAGAAATCGTAAACACTAACATTAGAGTTAGAAAAATATAGTTAACTCGTTGGCCAACTGCCATAAAACTTGTTGTAATCCTCGCTGCACTCCAAACGATGCATGCCTTTGATAGTCCACTGCTGGACAAAGACCTTTGGAATATATAAGTGTGCTATACCACGCTGGCCAGGCGGAGACCTGGAGAATGATGAGAATATCTAGTAGGACGCTAGATAGTAGAGCCAGGCTGATTTACGCACGAATGGGTCAGCTCGATTGGAGCAGTACTACCCTCACACAGAAGATCATCCTAATAATGAGAGCATTCTTGCTGTCGACCATCGTTGGTAAGTGTTAGACCGGAGTCCCAATCATTCTGCATCATTCTCCAGGTCTCAGGAGGCCAGAGTGATGCAAAAATAATCACTAAGCCGCCATGGCGTGGGTTCACCATGCCGCATTGTGTGTATTCACAATGAGAGTGGTGACTCTTGTATTCTCCTGATGCTATCCATCAGGAAGGTAGACACTTTGGTAGGCACAAATATATATTTAAAAAATAGTCACTCCTCTTTCCCGTCTGGGGTGAGCAGAGTAGAGTAATATATAATTTGTTACCATAAAAAATATTATATTAATAACTTTTGTCTCAAGTTTTCCTTCTATTTGCATTGCTCTTATCCTGCAGAGTTATTCCCTTAGTTAGTTTTCAAGAAAGTATGAAGAATACCACAAACTCCATGAGTTTGTGGTATTCTTCATACGTCACCACACTATATAATAAAGCTTCCAAAAAAGGTTCAGGACTGATTAGTCAACTGTTTCAATAACCGAAACACGATGGAGATGTAATAAGTAATCTTGTTTCTATTTAGTTAACTAATATCATTATTATAAAATGAATAGATAATTGTGGACCGCAATAACTCTATTACATTATTATACATTGTGCAGAAGATATCGTTGAAGCGACGTGATTTCTTATAATAGACTATTTAATGAGGTGGAAAGTGAATGCAGATATTTATCTAGTTATATTGCACAGTTCCTGTGTGATAGCTATTAGCATACAATCACTGCACGGACTGCACAAATGACGTGGCGCAGTGATTTAAACGGTCACCTCACCGCATTATACTGAACTAAATGTTGTGGGTTTAAGCCCTACACGGGACAACACTTTGTTTGATCCACAAATATCCCGAGCCTGGGTGTTCTTTGTGTAATATTTCCACTGCGGGAGTGACTATACTCTGCTTGCTGAATCCAGAAGTAGAGGCCACCATTCTCATTATAAGTGAGAATGAAAATAACAGCAATGAATGAAACCCCAGTATGATATAGGTATATTTGCACCAATACTTACATAGCTCGCTTAATATATCGACCGAACAGTGCCCTGACATTGGTAAATTCACGCAATAGTTGCATTGAACGAGTTATGTTGTAAACTATGATTAATGGCGGTTAATTGCTTTACTTAATGTAACAAACAATATGAGGGCGATGTATTTGTGCGGTTTCTTGGTACCTACGCATTTATTGGCTGTTCCAATTACGAGTACTATATTATAAGAACTCAATGACAATTGATTTTAAATATGTTTTTAAACAAATTTAACTTTCAATATCGCTGTGGATTGATGCTCTATAATTAATATTTAGTTCACAAAAGTACATACACTATGTTCTATGGTTTAACTTTATACCTTCAAATTATTATTCCATAACGAATTATTTAAAATGAGTTTTTATTTAAAAATATCTATACTTAATATAGTAAACCTGGAGAGTTTGTTTGTTTGGCTAAACGCGCTAATATCAGGAACTACCGCACCGGTTCCAATTGAAACATTATTTAAATTTTGGGTAACCCATTTCTTGTTAGGGTTCCGCAGCCAAATGGCAAAAAACGGAACCCTTATAGATTCGTCAAGTCTGTCTGTCTGTCTGTCTGTCTGTCTGTCCGTCCGTATGTCACAGCCAATTATTTCCGAAACTAATCTATACTGTTGAAATTTGGTCAGTCGATGTATTCTGTGAACCGCATTAAGATTTTTACAAAAATTTAGAAAAAAAACAATACATTTTGGGGGTCCCCATACTTGGAACTGAAACTCAAAAAATTTTTTCTCATCAAACCTATACGTGTGGGGTATCTATGGATAGGTGTTCAAAAATAATGTTCAGGTTTCTAATACCATTTTTTTCTAAACTGAATAGTTTGCGCGAGAGACACTTCCAAAGTGGAAAAATGTGTCCCCCCCCCCCTCTAACTTCTAAAATAAGAGAGTGATAAAACTAGAAAAAATATATGTTATATATTACCATGTAAACTACCAACGAAAATTGGTTTGAACAAGATCTAGTGAGTAGTTTTTTTTTAATACGTCATAAATCGTTACCTTTCATCCAGTCAATACACTAGTATAAAAACATCGATTAAAGTTACAACGAACTACAAGAACTTTTATATGATGTTACTTGCTGATACGGAACCCTTCATGGGCGAGTCCGACTCGCACTTGGCTGCTTTTTTTTTGTATTAGTGGAGTAGCGGAAAATGAACACGTTTTCTTCTATGTTGTTCAACAGTTCGCTTCATTGTGTGGACATTTTCAATTTCATAATCGAATTATCATAGCCGATAATCGCTCCCCACTAATAAGTACATCCCTGTGGTACATGACGTGGCGGGATGTAACCATCTTGTAGCCACAGTTACAACAGTCGTTGGAGTCCAGATGGAGATTTTCGGATTTTTCGGATAGTTCCAAACCAAAAGTGCAGTCAAAATGACCGTGTTCTAGACTCCCAAAATGTAATAAGTAATAACAATGAAACGTAATGTTTGTTGTAGGAACTCTAAGATGAAGAAGAGCGCTACCTTAATTAACAAACAAGCGATATCTACGTCAATCCATTCAATAAGTGTTCAAAGAAATCAGTTAACTTCCTCTGTGCACCTGCATTTCCCGCACAATGACTGCTCACACAATAAGCTTTTTGTGTATCATCGCTGTTCCCGTACGAGTGAGGTACAACAAAGTGTCATTACTGCAAGGCTAAATTATCTTTTTACAGAGTAAAGTACTTGCAGAGCACTTACAGGTCGAATATGCAGCGGAAAATGTTTAAAGCGCGCTAATACCGCGCCTCAACTGGAAATGTGAATCTTGTCATGGAGTGATTTCTCATGTTTTAGGCATCGATTTTGCGAGTTATTGTTCACGTTATTGGGCGAGTCATGAGTAATTAATTGCGGAGCGAGGGAGCGTGGGCTCGAGTCCCGGGTCCCGGGTCCCGGTGCGCCGCATGTCGCGCTCGGTGACTCGTTCCCCTTCACCCACACAAATACTCCGAGCTGGGGAGCAATGGAACGGTGTGGTCACGCCCTCTGTGCACCGTGTCGGAGTAGTGGTTCGGCCGGCAGAGGGCGGCAGGAGCGCTGCAGCTCGGCTCCGGTGTGGCGGCGCGCGGCTCTAAATATAGCGCCGGCGCCGCCCGCGCCCACTGATTCACACATAACAAGACAGCGGCGAATACGGCGACCACGGTTATCCGCACCAGTCCTAGCACTTTCTGGGTTAACTACCAACTAAATAATGTTTTATGTTTCGCCTTGACACTACATCGTCACTTAATTAACAGACGGTTATAAAGAATCATGTAATTCATTCAACACATCGATACTTCTTTGCAGCATTTTTATAAGACATGTATTATAACACAAATTTATTTTCTTATTTTTCATCATTTAAAGCGCTTGTTTAGTATATTCAAATTTAACACATTTCATTTTATACACAGACCAACCCCCTACGTCTCCATCCCCGTCATTCCAATTGTTTAGTGTCACTGGCAACTGTAACATAGTATATTAACAATATTTTTATGAATATGGTACAAAGTTCTATAGTTCGTTGTGTAGAACTTTGCATTTCAAAGCTTTATCGAAGGTTTTCTAATTATGAAAGCGCCGTATATAGCCATAAAGTGGTATGGGATTTTCCGCTAACTGTAAGTACTGGACACCTACAAACATCTTTAGATAATCGTGTTTATGTCTGTGTGTAGCGAGAGACGCTCGTATTAATAGAACGCGATATGGAGAACTATTGGTACAGGCGTGAGCCCCCCGGCCCCGTGATGGATCACTCGTCGAACAATGTCTAATCTTATCTTAACTGTTTGCTAACCTGTTAATTATATGTAATTCATCGAGATATCGTCATCAGAAGCTCGAGTGCTGGATTGCTACCGCAAAATGTTTCTATTGACAATAATGTCAACAAATAATTATATGTTTTAGACATTTAACACACAAAGCCAACTACAGTGGATTTCGATTATAACAAAGGTTGTGGGCCCACTTTAATGTCGTCACTATATCCGTACGTCCAAAATTAAAACTTGTATATTTACTTATCGCTAGCCGAGTCCCGCGGTTATTGTCGTAAATCGCGAGTAACGCCGCGGAGAAAATCTAGTCTAAAAAGTTTTGCATAAGTTACTCCTGTGAAAGTTCCTTCAAACACACAGACAGACAGACAACATTTTTAGAAATTGTAGTTACGATAACTTGATCATCAATATTTATGTAAGTTTCCCAATCCGTAACTATGTATTGCTATTGCAAATTGTCCAAGTTATCATCAGAATCTATATCAGTTTCTCTATGTTCCAAACTAAGCCAAGCTTGTATTATCAAAACCATGTAGATTGATAAAATACTTTTATACTTAGATTTTTTACTAAATACATCCGAAAAAAATGTTTGTAGATCACATCCAAATTTCAACCCGAGAACTTTATTACAACAGTCGCATACACTAAGCCCTGCGCCACTAAGGCAGTCTATATACAGTGCAATGATGCTCTAGGAGGGTGATGTACCTTACCCTGGGACGTACCTCAATCATAGGGTACGGCACGGGGGACTTCAGAATCCACTGATTCGTACCTGGAGTTCCTCCTGACTGCCATGGAGTGTCCATGGAGTTTCTCGTCTGTTCTTCTCCATAGGATCTACGAATTGGCTTAGCTTCACGACATCACGACTGACTGACTACTTGACGTTTCAAAAATGTCGTTGTATTGGTGTATTTGAAATAAAAATGGTTTGATTTGATTTGCCGGGTTGTCCGCAGCGGAGTTTAGTGAGTAGACTGGTTTGCCGGGAGTCCCCCCGGCGAAAAACAAAAATAGGAAGACAAACTAACAGCTTCAGAAGACAGGTCCGATTCTATTCGATGATGTACACTTATCACGTGGAAGACTATGTCAAGTTATATTAAGTATTGGCCTTGTTGTTAGTTTTACCACAGAATACATAATAGTACCAGTACAGAAGACTCACTCCGAAAAGTAAATTAAAGAAATAGATACCCTCGGTGTCAAAAGATTAAGTTCAATTCAGATCGCACAGCGCCGAATCACTACGATTATATTTACCTACAATTGCGTCTCTTTCTATCGTGTAACTCTTAACTGTTCTGACGATGTCTGTTCGACCGGTGTGTCTGACCCGGCAGGCAGCCGGCCGACTATACCTAAACTGCGGAGTGACACCCCCCTGGTTTTACTAAGTATAAAAGTTTGTAACTATATATAACTTGTCTCTTTGCGAGCTCTTCCGTGTCCTCGTATCCAAAGTGCCGGATATGGTTGGTTAGTTAAGTTAGTATAGATAGCGCTCTCACACAATATTATTATATACCAGCTAAATCCCGCGGTGTTAGCCGCTGTTATTCTGGTTAATCGCAAGTAACGTTATAGAGCGAAGCTTGTTTAAAAAACCTAAGTTACTCTTTAAGTCATCAGCTTTTTGCAAGTATAAGTCCCGTCAAAATCGCTCCAGGCGTGCCAGAGATTACCCGAAACAATTTGACCGACAGGGTTAAAAAAAAAAAAAAAAAAATTGTGTAACGTATATAGTACCTACTCATCCCATGGGTGTCGTAAGAGTCGACTAAGGGACTAACTGCTAGGACAGCAGTGGCCTATCGAAGGTCAATAAGAACAAGATAAATAATTACGATGTTAACATGTCATTGATGAATGACTGACTGCGCTGTCTGTCACTGTCTCTGTGTCCGACTTTTACATATACATTTTATTATCTTGGAAATTTATTCTGTTAAAATATTGTAAAAATTTCTGAATAAATATGTTTCTAAAGTACCCACTGACACAGGACATATTCCTAAACTCGTCGTTTCCCGCGGTGTTACCCGCTGTTATTGCTGTGAATCGCGAGTAACGCCGACGAACGAACTAGTTTCAAAACTTAGCCTAAGTTACTCGCTGTGTAAAATTAGTCCAGCAGTTTTAGAGATTAGCTAAAACAAACAGACAGGCAACACTTTTAATATATTTTTTTATGTGAATACCATATTTTCATATCATCATCATCAGTCCATCGCAGTCCACTGCCGAACATAGGCCTATACCATTACACACCACTTTGATCGATTTTTGGTTTCTCGCATCCAGCTCTTGCCAGCCATCTTGCTCAAATCGTCACTCCACCTTGCCTGTGGGAGTCCTACACTAACGAACTGATGACCGTTGTGGTAGAAAAGTTCTGGAGTGGAGCTCTCGACTCGGTAAACGTAGTGTAGGACTTTCATATGCATTTAGTAAAAACCTGTTCAATTGATATTACAAACAGTAACTTCAATTGTATGTATTTGTATAGTTGTATGGATGCGGGCGTTATCTTTAAAAAAAGAAAAACTAAACCATCGTAGTTATCACCTGACAGTGACTACTTTTGAGTTACATGCACAAGTGCTATGTCGGTTATTCAACAGGGACCGGAGACCCAATGGTGTAATATCACCTCAATAGACCGCCATAATGTGGCTCACCATGCTGCATCTTCAGCATTCACAATGAGTATGTTAACCACTACTATTGGATTCTGTTCATGATTTTCATCAGACGGAGTATAATCACAAAAGGAGTGCTCATTTCTTGAAGGTGTAAAGATATCTAGTGTATTGTACGAAATGTCCAAGGAAGTCACATATATGCACGGTAGGTACGAGCGTAGAGTATTAGCGTGACAGTGGGTAGTTCGAGTGCCTTTAGAACAAATTGGGGAGTGATTATTTAGATGTAGAGCGGTGAGGCGCGCCCATTATCGTCCATTGTGTCGGCTGTCCGGCCGTTATGGCGATATTTATTATCAATTCATGAGACAGAGCCGCATTAACATACTAATGTCTGACTGCTTAACACATATAAAGAGATATGGCCCACGGCAGCACATGGACAAGTAGAATGCCAGTAAATAATCACGCAAGGTTCGCTGAAATCTGCATACGAAGAAATTTTATATATTTCAAATATTGAAATAAACACGTGTTTGTACGTGATAAAGCGATCAATTCTGCGTGCTACAATAACATTTTTACGTATACTTGATGCATTTAGTTTTTTACAAGATGTTTATATCTCGTTGTTCCAGCTAATCTTCGTAACGGGCGCCGGAACCACCTGCAGATAACTAATGTTCAAGTATTTACCCTAATTCTATTTGACTTATCAAGAGAATTAGGATACTAGACAAAAAACACTCGTAATTTGAACATAAATGTATAAAAGGCATTTACGTGTACGTACGCATACTGCAAGGGGAAGTGTATTTTTCAAAACATCAATAAAATTGGGGTGCAAGTACATGTTGCATATTTCGCAGGGAATGGGGAAATTATGCAGTGCGTAGCACACAATTTATATCGGCGGAGAACATAGATACTAGATCGATACCTACTTCTAAGCACATAGTTCTGTAACTTATCTTCCTCCTACTTTAAATTTTGAAGTGAGAACAGAGGTTTATCATTGTATCATGTCAGAAAGGCTGTACGCATGACTGACAAATCAGTGTTAATAAAAACACGAGACAAGAGAAAGCATTGACGCATAAATAGTATTGAATTAATCCGATGCCATGTTCTAATGTAACATAAACATGTAGGTGAAGTAAAGCTGTGTATGACATAGGAAGTGTGACATCAGCTGCGCAACACATGTGGCTGGTTAATGGGCCGACTTGGACGAGCACATAGCATATCGTCGTTGCGCCTGACAGATTCCCTATGTGATTTTTGCAAGGTTTTGGGAAACAACAAAAAACGTGTTATTAAAAAAAGGAACAGAAATATTTCAAAATTATGAATGCAATATAATCAGCATTTATTGACATATTAGGATAACACAATTTATAGCAAACATTCGTTATTTAAGGAGCTAGAATTTTTTTAAACCATAAATTGCACATAGCTGGTTTAGAACCGTTATAAATAATGACGTATGTGCATTGTGACACATGAGTTATTTGGCAAAGTTACACTTTTAAAAATTTAAAGGTACTTTATGTGATATTTGGTTTTATTAGATTACAAAATAGAATAAAATAATGTGTCTTTCAGCACTATAATATAATCAGTCGCCCTTAACAATTAGTAAATTAAAGAAAATGAGATCTATAGTCCTTGAGTGTTAATCTTAATTCTTAATAATTGTACTATTAACATCACAAAATAATATAATTTTCATTGCAATATGAATGCTTTATCACAGCATTTAACTTTGAAATGCTTATTACTAATAGAAAAACAAATAAAATCTTTCATAAAATAAAAACATAACCTCTAAACCACTTTATAACAAAAAAAAACATTTTAGAACCAATGAAAATAGAAAAACAAGCTTCTTATTAAATCTAAGCAATTTTGTGTCAGTGACAACCAATTTGTCAATGAAGTAAAAGTATTGTGGGATCTTGACCATATTGCTTCGATATAATAAGGTTTTTTGTTAATAAAAATAAACAAACAAGTGTAAAGATGGCCATTGGCGACTGCGCCATTCGTTTTGGCTCCACAGTTTGAAGTCAAATAGATGTACTCTATTACCATCACACCATCACTCCATTGCTCCAATTTTGTTTCCAGTTTAGTTAGACGGCCTGAACAAACAAGTATAGGAAACAAAATTGGAGTGATGGTGTGATCGTGAAAGGGCTCCAGCTCTGGCGTTCATCCATTTGATTTAAATAATTTGGAGCCACGTCGATTGAAGCGAATCACACAAGCTATTTTTATAAATGTTATTATCTAAACAAATCAGACTTGTTGAGTTACAAATTACTCCTTGTAAGAAAGATTATCATAAAATGCATGATAGTCGCGATGCATAAAAGGTTTTAGTGATTGTAGACTATCATACTTGGTTTTATCAAGTTTTCGGGGTTCGTCGTATAGTTGAGGAACAACGGATGTAGGGTTATACGAACGAAGACGCTGAGTTAGGATTTTCCATTCATCAGGGTGGCGTAACTTGTAAAAGATATTACCATTTTTGTATCGAAGGCCTCGTATGTCATTAACTGTCGGATCTCCGACTTTTTTACCTGGACGAATAGAGTCAAGGCAAACATCACGTTCATAATTCCTAAAGAATGTGTAATCAATATGATTTACGTGGTATGGTTGCTTAGGTCTTGCTTCTTTCATGCGAATGACATAATCACTTGGAGTGTAGATTGGAGGACGAAACTTTTTCTCCAACGTAGAGTGGACACTGTCAACTGGCATCATGGTATGTCCTTTTTCTAGAATAATCTGTTCGATGTCCAAGCCAGTCTCCTTTGTCAATTTAAGCAAAGCTGATGACAAAACTTTATTTTTGTTCTGGTAAGAACATCCATCCGAAACAATTATAATTTTTTTGTAATCTAGTTGAGACTGAATGAAATGTAATAAGCAGCTTGAAATTCATTAGCTGTAACACCCCCATCTCCCTCGTGCCAAACGTATAGGTGTACATCCTTGTTGTTATTGATATAAATGGATTGATTATGGACCTGTAGTTTTTGCTTATAATACTGAGCCGAAACCAATATTTTAGGACAAAGGAGAACAGATTGGACATCTACAGTCAGGACGAGTACCTCGGATGAGCACATAGTACGAGCTTCAATATGAGCGTTGTAGGCTTCATTTTTTTTCTCTATGTGGGTTGTGTACTCCTCTTCTGAGAGGTTGCCTTCTTTTTTAGCAGTGCATATATCGCACTGGTCTTTCCGTGGTTTAAAAATAGAAATCTTCTCCTTTTCTAAAATGGTGTTAAACAGTTTGCGAGCAATATTTGGTTTTTGGTTATTCCTGCACCACTCGGTATAAACTCGAAAAATGTGAGATTTTGATTCAAAAGTATCTTCAATATAAACTCTGTTACTGCTAGAGCGGCAATAGTGACTTGGTACTTTATTTAATAAATCCAACCATTCTTTAACAGTGTTTGATCTAATAACTTTAGAAACAGGGACTTTTACAAGTTTTGATAGTCGTTTTTCATGTTTAGACCTTAAGTCCGTTCCTTCCTTTACATTATCCTGCAACTTTTTAATCCATTCTGATAATGTATCGCTATTTATATTAAAAGTGCTGATGAAAAAGCTTTTGCACACCTTTACAGGAACGTTCTGATCATCAGATAAGTGATAGTCATAGGCCAATTGTCTTTGTGCCATTTCTTCCGAGTTACTCGTAGTTTTCCGTCTTCTTAATACTGAACGCAACCGAACAAGATTCTTTAAATAGTTTCTTTTAGCATTCCATGTATTTATGCTCCAAAAATAGTCAAATACTGCTTTTCTTTTCTGTCTAGATATCACACCGCATAAATAACTTCGTTCAGACTTAGCTGTATAAGAATGTGTACATAGTTTTTCTTTAAGACATTTTTTAGGTTTTGGCACAAGTTCATATCTCGTTTTCACGCCATTTTCATCACATTTCCTCTTTCTACCTGTATATTTTTTGCCACATACCCTCTTTAACCTGTTGATTTCCCTTTGTTTTCTATTTACTTCCTCATCACTATCAGAAAACTCAGTTAAATCAGACACACTATTATTATCATTGTTTGTGGTAAATGTATCTTTAATTGGCTTTAGTAACCCTGTTTCTTCATCGAGGTAGTAATTGACATTATTTAAGTTGTCCTCAGATATTTCTGTATCCTCCCTTAAATGGCCTGTGACTTCATCAAGAATATATCTTTTTCCAATATCACCCGGGATCTCAGGAATGCTACAATCGATTTCTGCCTGATCTATAAAAGGATCAAGATGTTTTTCATACGTAACATCCTTTAATTCTTTAAACAGAGGAAGTTCTATATTTTCAGACGAAATGTTGTTTAATACTGTGCTTGAGATATTTTGATTTAAGTTTGAAGTTCGAAAGCATTGCGCTGGATCGTAACTATTAGATATAAATATATCAGAAGTATTTAAATATTCGTTTTGAGCATGACTTCTTTTTCCGGTAGCTAAATTTACTAGTATCTGCCCTCGTGATGAAGGTTTGCGTGAATTTAGGTTGAAAGCCATATCACCTAAAAAAAGGAAAAACAATGTGTAAGTTATTTTCAGATACGTCGCATCTATATATCTCTATAGCTAAATATCTCTAGCACTGCTAGTTTTGATTTAATGTTGCAATTTTAAGACATTAACCAAGAAAGCCTTACATTCAACTTTAAAGTACGCGAACTTCTTCGGAATGAGTTGGCAATACAGTCAACAACTGTAGTACCTGACTGTGTATTTGTATAATATTAAATTTATGTAATAGTATTTGATGTAGGATATATTTAATTTATAAAATCCTTTTGTTCAACATAAGTGCAACAAGTTTTAATAAATTATTAAATAAAACCGGGACATAAAAGTCAAGGGACTGTCTTTCAAATGAATCTTTAATACACCTCATATTATTTACTTGCGCATCCACAGATCTGTTACATAACATGAAAAATAACTAATATCTAGATAATTAAGTACTTACTTACCACTTTTACTGCGTTTTAACACTTAAAACTAATTTTAGGTTATTGTTTACACCACAACGTTCACATCGCTAACACGGTTCGCGCGCGAATGAAAGCGGAACGCAAATCCTTTATGTGTATTTCTGCACATACGATTTTTTGTTAACGGACAAAACACATATGGAATTTGTTAGAATTGCTTCTAATTCAAATTTCAGAAAAAGGATTTTACCAACACATAAAGAATTAAACGGAGATATGTTTAGTGCAAAAAACGAAAAAATTAAAAAATGCACATATGGAATTTGGCAGGCGCAGCGACGATATATTGTGATGTGTGTACGCTCACACTAATCTGTGTCAACAGCTTCTCACCGAATGTTGGCTGCAACTGACAGATCATTTATCTGAGAGCATGGGAGGGACAACGGCACAGCCGCACCATACATTTCTCGAGCTTATCAACATAATTTCGACCCTGCTGTGACTTCGTTGTAGATAAGGCTAAAGTTTTATTTTCTGTGGCCAAGAGGGCGGTATTTAAGTAGTTACTCGGTTCGGTACGAGTCGATTCATTAATTGTTAACAATTAAATAGAAGTAAGTACCTAACTACAAAAAATTTTTATCTGTATGTAATTTCAAATTAAAAGCTTTTTACTAAATGCGTATGAAAGTATACATTACTTGATTTTTGATGATCTGTTTGTTTAGGCTAATCTCTGGAACGGCTAAACCGACTTAGACTTAACTTTAGGATTATATTTATTTTAGAAAAAAAATACGATAAATAAATTTAAACCAATTAACTGTTCAAAATTAAATGCAATGTATTTTTTTAACTGTATCTATATATGTTTAAATCAATGCCACTTTTCGTTGTAATTAAATTCCTTCTAAACGGATAAATCGATTTTGATGAATTTTTTTGTGTGTTCAAGTAGGTTTGAGAATGGTTTAAATTTGTAATTGGACCCGGTAGGTGGCACTGCGATCAAGTTCTGAGATTTCAAAGTTGGGCGGTACGAAGTTCGCTGGGTCAGCTAGGGTTCCATATATTTTAACCAACTTACACAAAGCACACATTTGTAGCTTAAA
The DNA here is from genome assembly GCA_932526445.1 of Phragmatobia fuliginosa. NCBI lineage: Eukaryota > Metazoa > Arthropoda > Insecta > Lepidoptera > Erebidae > Phragmatobia > Phragmatobia fuliginosa. The sequence continues at coordinate 20,760,763 of OW052069.1, read as the reverse complement.
GTTCTTCGCGTCAAAAGGAAGAAAAAACGTTGACAACAACGGCTGCCAACGTAACATGAATGATAAAGAATAACAAAAGTGGCCACTTACAATATTGATCAGTATGTTCTGAACACTAACAAACCAACTATATTCAAAACTATAACAATAATCGGCTTAGCGTAGCTAGTTTATGACATACTTACAATGTACAAAAATGTGTGTAAAATACACATAAAATAACTAAACTATTTACTAAATAAGATTAAAGTCAAATTATATTTCTCTGATCGTTTTCAGTGGAAAGGTGCCAATTACGCTTGCTGCATTGCCACGCAGCAAGTTCTCTTACAACTCTCTATGCTACTTTTATGCTACTTAAGTACTTAGGTATTTTAATTATGTGCCTCGGAGAGCACGTTAAGCCGTCGGTCCCGGTTGTCATGAACATCTATGGCAATCGTTACTGGGAAATCAGTGCCCTCAAATAAACTGACAACTAGTTCAATCTTGGAATTTCAGTTCTCCCTTAGGGTTGCGGAGGTCCGATGCCAGTCGCTCCGTGGAAAAACTGAAATTCAGGTAAAACCGGTTGAACTAGTAGCCGACCCCAAATAAACTTGGGAATAAAGGCTCGGAAGATGAGATTATTTTGTACCGCCTTGAACTGGAGCACATTTTCTGCAACTCAAGAGTCAAGTAAATACCTAGGTTGGTAAATGCTAAGTGCAGTGAGTAAAAAATTACAAGAAGAATGTTTTATTTAATTTAATAGATCTACATAAAAAAGATCATTTCATAATAAAAACAAATCTCGTAACAGTTTTCTGTCACAAAAACGTGTGAGATATCTCACAATTGTTACAAAGTTACCTAATTAGTTAACTATCTTTTATGGTAAGCAACATTATCTACCAACAAATGTACCTATCTACTCTAGCTAGGTACTTCGGGCGCTTTATTTACATACGTTTGCTTACATTTGGGGCGCTAGCGATATGTTCAATTAGGTTTATTTTTAAATAGTAGATTATATTAGATGATTTTGTGATGCAACAACCAACACATTATAATTATAAGAAAATAAAAATGTTAAATAATATAGACATGGTCACTATAAAATTATATGTTTAGTTTATTTTAATTACCGAAAGAACGGGACACACTTTGGGTCGTTGAGCCAACGGAGTAAGTAAGAAATAGATCGCACAAATTTTGTAGAAATACCTATTTAAACATTGTTTTTAGATAATAATAATCCCATTTAAACATTGTTTTTAGATAATAATTGTCCGTGTGGTGACATTAAGAATACAAAGTGTCACCATCCCTATTTATTCCATGGGTGTCGTAAGAGGCGACTAAAGGAACAAAATAGGCAGCTAACATCACTGCCAAGAGAAGGAAAACTTGAAACAAACCCTTTACCAACCGGTCTGGCCAGCGTGGTATAGTAGGCCAAAACCTCCTTTCAAAGGAGAAACCTATGTCCAGCAGTGGACTGTTACAGGCTGTTGATGAATCCCCAAGCCGCACAGCATTCGGACGCATGGTGTTAACCCTCCCCTGAGAGGAGACACGAGCCCAGCAGTGGGACGTTATGGGTTGTTGATGATGAAATCTAATAAAAGAGATAATTCAACTACAAACAAGGCAACAAGTAAAGACTAGTTATGGTCATTAGAAGTTAAAGAAAAATAATTAATAATTTTGCCATATTTTGACATTGTATAGGGACAGACAGAATCCTTCATCCTCTAGATCGTGGTCGTCTTGGTGATAGATAATTATTTATAGATTTACTACTGATAGAGATTTAATTTCAGATATCATGTCAAATCGTTAGATTCGGTGCATTGGTTAAAACGTTAAAGCTTAACAACAGACAGAAATACTTTCGAATTTATAAAATTAGTACAGAAGAAGGGACATTTGGAAAAAATGAAGTTTATATGTAGAATAAGTGCAGGCATTTTAATAGTTGATTTGAAACGAGCTACACCAAACTATATGGAGTTACATCACAGCATAACTACGTCAACTAACTGCAGCTTAAGTTGATATCATATTACAAAAAGTTTGCATTGATATTTCAACTTAAACTGAAGAACTATGTAAAAAGACTAAGAATGAACCATCATCGAAATTCGATTGCTGGTCAAGTATTAGGGTCGGACAAACCAGGCAATTCGCAAAAATACTGTAATTGTTTCTTTTTATTTTATCAGGTTCTGATCGGTAAGATATTTTAAGTCGACATCGTTAGAAACAGTACTTAATACTATTTTATGATCGTGTGGTAACTCTCGGCGGTCCTCATTTCAACGTAGCTGTGGTATGTCGGAATCCAATAAATTCAGATGCTTCGAACCATTTAGTCGAAACAAAGGAATACCACCGGGACTCGGGTAAGGAGTAGAAATACGTCGCATTGCTGACATTAAATAAGGAGATCCTTAGAATGTCTTCCTATTTGATATGGACAAGTGAACCTACTAGTTTAGTTCAAACGACAACAACAACGTGCCTCACATCGACGTGTACACGTGACACAAATGTCACCTCGCTATCTAAGGCGAGCCTATATTGACTGCACGGTTGGCCTAGTGGCTTAAGCGGTCGCCACGCCGCTTCCTACTGCGCCAAGTGTCGTGGGTTCAAATCCCACGTAGGACAACACTTTGTGTGATTCACAATTTGTTGTTCTGAGTCTGGGTGTGCTTTGTGTCCGTCTCATGTATGTTTGTAAAGTCCCCCGCGACACAGGAATTTATATTCCTAATGCGGGAGTTGTCTTTAAAAGAAATAAAAAAAAAAAAATAATAATAAAAAATATCGAGGAATACATCAATCTCTATGTTAGAATAAACCATTCATATTTCCATGCAAGGCATCCCGCCAAATATGGACACACCTTCAGCTATTACTATTTTCTGTTATGTTGAATTTATAGATAGATTCTATTTTGCCTGATGGAAAGCGTGAATAGAATCTAAGGGTGGTGGTCACCATACTCATGGTAAATGCAGACAATGCAGCATAGACCGCCATAGTGGGGACCATGACGGTCTAGTAAGTAAGTGTTTCACGCCCCGTTTAAAGGACCTGGGATCATAGTAGTGAGTACCAAGTTTTGACTGCCTGGTTCAATAAGGCAGAAGCACTGTGTAGTGTATACGTAGGTGTGTGCGTAGGTAAAGATAGGTAATTAGGTATATCATGAGAGACCAAATGATCGTGTTCGTCACACGATATTTTTTTTGAGTGGGTCTCGAAACCAAGTGCATTTTAATGGTCATCGATATGCAGTGTCGCTGTATGCGTTTATCTCTTTCCAAGTTTGTGTCATGTTTCCATAGCTAGCGCTCGTGTGTGCGCTCGTGAATGCTATTATTTCCCTACCGCACAGTCATTTGTAGTAGGTACAGAGAATGGCTTATTGCCAATATATTTGTACAATCAAGATAATTGAGCTTACAGACAGCTGCTTTGTTCGGTTTTGCCAGCGCAGGCAGTAACCAGAAAACGAAGAGTCGTATTACAACAAACGGAGCAGTTAATGAGGCACCGGCCCTACCGAGATTACGCCACCGCCTCTCCTCGCTCGCCTCGATAACATCGGGGATTACTGAATACTATATACTTAGTTTAATGTATGCAATACTAAACACCTATTTATAAGGGAAACTGATTAACGGACACCTAAATAGGTCAGCCAATCACAAACACAGAACAATAATAGCGCACAGATTCAAAATATACCGAGGTAAATGCCGTTGGTTTTATCCTGTACTGTCTATACATTAGTGTACAATAAACTACCGCCTGAGGTTACTCGTACAGACAAAAGCGATTACAAACACGGTATATTTATACGTATAGGTAGAAGAAAGAGGGAGCAGTATAGTCGGCGGGTCGGGTCCCACAGCGACACAGAACCGCACCTGGCTAGTGAATAATTATTTTTTCCCATTTATAACGACTATATTACAGTTAGCACAATGATAGGTGCGCTCTAACATTTTTTACGTTTAATGCGTCACCCGTATAATTATCTGCACCGGCAGGTAGCGGCTGGAAGTCGTGCGACACGACGACGGCACGTATCGACTTATTGCATATGCATTACCGGTCCGCACAATAACTTGTAACAATTATTTTATTATTATAGTTAGTGCGTAACGCCATAGAACAATACAACAGTTAAAAAGTTTAACGACCTTAGATACCAGTAACCAGCCGGAAGTGAGCTCTTTATACGTATGTGGCGCACAGACAAAGACCTTTGACACCACAAACGAATTGGTGTCTGGAGCCAGTCGAGATTTATCGATAACGATGCACTTGTGGGGTTACACATTCATATACGGCATAACAATGGCGCCGCCGACCGAAGCTTGCGATAACACGACACAAAGGAGCTAGGCGCGTGCTTTATACGAGGAGAGGGTCCGATCGTACAGTCAGGGTCCGCAAACAAACGACAAAGGTGTAGGGAGCTGAGTGCGTGAGCGTGGGCGTCGGCGACTCGGCCCGAAGGAAGTCGTCAATGAGCGGGTCTCGCATCACAGTAAAACACTGCTAATGTGTCACATTACATCATTTATAAGTACACTAACCGCCACCGGCGACTGAGAGGGAAACGCTTCTCACGACGAATATGGAGAAAGAGAGATCCCCGAGACAATAACACCGTCGCGTCAGTGGAATAAATAAATTACTAGATAGTATGACATAAACATCTTAAACTCTCTACATAACCGTATTTGGAAAGATAGTCTAATTAGTAAGTGTAAGTACAGAACTGTTAAATTCTGGCGTGCTATGTGTGGGTAGGGGAGCGAAAAACGAAGTAAACTGTGACGTAGTAAACAAACGATCATCCAAACACTGAGCTTGTGTTTATATCAAACAGACTCAGCTGCGAGATATCATTCGAACGTGTTCTTCACCGTTGTATATAAGACTTATCGATGTTTTCACAATTTAGACGATATTTAAAAAGAATTCCGACTTGAGCACGATCGCGAATCAAACGTACATAACTAAACACATTATATGAACTAAGTTCGTCCCCCATGTGGTGTGGTGTCCCTGACCCTACTCCAGTGAGCGATGTCGCCGCTACTCATACACGCTCATCAATCGTACCCACCCAGACGGTCATCTTGTTATCTAGCTTGAGTTATCTGGTTTGCAATCATCGCAACAAATTCCAAATTGCTGCAACGGACTAAGTATTGTATGAAGGGTGCCACTTTGTGATCGTTAACAAACAGCGCTCGCAATTAGATATTGTTACACACAAATATACCGAGAAGTGAAACAAATAGAGAGACCACTGAGGCACTGACACCTTTATAAATTACAAACCGGATCAGTCGCACCTGCCTTTAGATGCAAGATGCGCAGACCCAGTTCCGCATTTAAAATTTGCCTTACTAAGCAGAGACTCCTTTAAAACAGGAAAGTTTTGGAATAAAAATAACCAACGTTGGATTTTGAGAAGCGTCGCGTTGAGCAACCGCTTTCATCCTCGTTCTTGCAAAACATGCGGTTTCCGGCTCGATCGACGGTCTGCACGTCATGAATAATACATTCTACTTTAATGTATGTAGTGTTTAGATTTTTTATGCAACATTTAGAGCACAAAAGGCTATCATTATAATAGATATCTATCCTGTCTAGATGCGTTTCTGAAAACGGTAGTAAGGTTTAGTATCGCTTTTATGATTGCAGCTAACACGCACTCAGTACTTCACAAGAAGAAACACTAAAGTTCACGTGATGAACTGTGTCTTATTTATAACGTTTCATGCTTACTTATTGTATTTGTTTTAAAGAAGAAAGAAATGTCTGCTACTTGCTAAGAATACTTGTATTCTATTTATGTAGTTACTATGTTAATTACTGTGGTATATTTAGAGCTTATTATCTATGAGGACGATGTTTCGTACAAAAGAAAAAAAAGTACTTTAAGGATAAGTATGTACTTAATAGGTACATAATTACAAAGGTTATCAATGTTACATAACGATAATGCGTATAGATATCAAGTTGAATTATTAACAGTTATCTCAACAAAGTAAATCATCGCATCTCAATTACTTAATATTAAATGCGAAAGTGAGTTTGTGTTGTGTTACGCTTTCATGCTTTACTACTCAAACGAATACCTTCAAATTTTTACCTCTACTTTTGCTTTTGCTTTTATTAACACTGGTATTTTAAATTGTGAAAAAAACAAATTAAAAACCTGTATAATTACGTAAAAAGTTTTAGTAAATTTTTTAAAGCCCTTGTCACCCAGGCATTATTAGGAATTTACTGACACCTCATTTAATAAAGTCGGTTCAGAAGGGCAACTAGAGTCAACTTAAAAACCTTCTTCTTCCTAGCCTTTTCCTAATACATATTATTTAGGGTCGGCTACTAGTTCAACCAGTTTTATATGAATATCAGTTTTTCCACGAAGCGACTGGCATCGGACCTCCGCAACACTTAGGCAGAACTGAAATTTAGGTAGGTAGGTTTAACTAGTTGTCAGTAAATTTGAGGGCACTGACTTCCCAATAACGATTGATATATATGTTCATGACAACTGCGTTTGATAGCTTTAAGTGCTCTCCGAGGCACGGACGTGAATCGTGTCTAAAAAAACCTACTCGTTTTTTTTTTTTTTAATTTTTGCTGCTAAGGTGGAACATACAAACATGCTGCCAAAACTATTAATATTCCTTTTGGTTTCGCCGTAGTCGGGTAAATAGGAGTCTGTATAAAAAAAAATCTTGGCAGTCAGGACGTGGGTAAATTTTGTACCGGTTTTTATTTGAAAAACTCGTACCTATCGAATATAATCGTCCCTCGCCCGCTTTTGCCGAGGGGTTTCTTTACATTTCACTTTAATGCATTACTTGGTAATGAAAATAATTTTTAACACATTGTTAAATGGATTACGAAGATTTGTACCACAATAAATAATGATTTAATAAAGTTTATGACATTTTTCGAATTTTGTTTGACATTAAAAATAAAATCGGCCAAGTGCGTGTTAGGCCACGCACAGGAAAGGGTTCCTCAATTACCCATAATGGTACGTGGATTTTGAAATCGTATCCAATAGATAATTGTTATGTTTACGTATTAATGCGTTGATTTTGTATGAAGTTTTCCAGTTTCGAAGTTAAGCCTCTATAACTCCTGCTGAACTAACAAAGTCAATCCGTTATAATTTTCCTTTAAAGTTCATTATATGGACCACCATCACGAATTTTTCCAGATTTTTTGAGCCAGCCGTTTAACTTTTAGAGGGGGGGGCGCAATGTTTTTAAAAAAAAGTGCCCTTTAAAGTGGAATATCTCGTAAACGGATACATAAATAAAAAAATCGTCTTGCAACCCTTTATTGTTTTTAAAAGACCTATCTAATAATACCCCACACGATTGGGTAGCCGCGAAAAAAAAAGTCATCCCCACTTTACGTGTAGGGGAGGTACCCCAAATAAAAATATTTTTCATAATTTTATTGTAGCACTTTGTCGACGTAATTAGAACACATATTCATGCAAAGTTTCATCTTTCTAGCACTTACCGTTTGGACGGTAAGTCGAGAACGGACAGATGGACACGGCGAATCTTTAAGGGTTCCGAGTCATAGTCGGAACCCTAAAAATGATATGAATTGTACTTAATAATGTTAATGCAGTATTTATTGTAAAAAGTGGCTGCCCAATGATTACAATTTAACGGTGATTTAATTATAACTGATGACAATAAAGTTAGGCACCCTAACTTTATCCTGCATTTGGTAATCAAAAACCCAATAAGATAATGTTACTGGTTTGTTTTTACTTTGATTATTTAATAATAGATTATAAGTTTTCCAACATATAATTAGTTATTAACATTAGTCACTAAATAAATAAATAATTTGTACATCTTGCACACAATGTCATCTAGTCCCAAACTAAGCAGAGCTTGTATTATGGATACTAGACAACTGATAAAAATACATATACATACTTTTTCTTAATGCATCAAATACATACATATTAAACATAGAAAACTTCGAAACAAATATTTATGGATCGTACAAAGGTTTGTTCCGACCTGGGAAACAAACCAGAGACCTCAAGCACAGCAGTCACACTACCACTGAGCCACCGAGGTAGGCAGACAATAAGCATAATATAGGGTACAAAAATATACTGTGGTATCATCTATGAATTCCCAGAAATGTGTGTGCTATTTATTAGTTCATGTTCAGGGATGAAGGGTGAGCAGGCCTACTTAAAAGTGAGCGAGTGAGTGAGGGACATACAAACAAGTGTGATCAGTTAATAACTATTTATAGTTATTTTATAAATCATGTTCTTGATTATGAAGGTATTTGTCTTCTTGTTATATTCATGAATGGTCTTACATTGACCATTTGTTTGTTTGTATAAACACAACAACAGAAAAATGCAAATTATTTTATATAGGTATAATACATCATCAATTATGTGATATCATATTATATCTAATTAAAATATTAAATGTTCACACATTGTTTTAATAATACAAGGAAAATAGCTATGATGGAATTTATTTATAATACCTGTGTGAGGAAAATTGATGATGTAGTATGAGACATAGGTATAGCCCCTAGATAGGCATGTCTGACTCCGGTCTATGTGTAAAGGTACATTTCACGAGAAAATATAATGTACCTTCTGGAACACAAGCTTTCTTCAATTTTTTATTTGCTAGTAACAGTTAGGGAAAGTTTGAATTGTGTTTCAAACATTATAAGTTGCTCTTTACTTATTTTCCTTTTGTTGTTATCTGTTGTACAGTGTACACACACACACACAGACCCAGACACCCTTTCACTTGACCTTCATAAGGGAAAGTTCTTCTTGTTTATTTGTATCTCCAAGAGCATTGGTTGTATTACTAATATTGAAGTTGGTCAGTACTATATTTGTGTAAATTACAATTTAAATTATAAAAGAGACCTAGAAAGACGATTGATTTTTTTCTTCTCAAATGCTTGAGCATTTTCTAAAATACTTTAAGATGAGTCAAAGTGTCTTTTTCAATGCATATCATTAAATTACTTTTTATGTTAATAGTTTGTACTGTTAATTGTGAGCGACCCTATCATGATCTAAACATGAACAGTGCATACTTTACTAATGGTGCACTGACCAGGGCAAATCTTTTCAATTTATTTTATTTCTTTTCTTCAAAAGATTTCTTTATTGTTTTAGGAGAATAAAAAGTTTTAATAATTATCCAATGATTACAATGTATACCAGTGTAAAGTTTAATTCACGTAGTACAAGAAAGGTGATTATGATTATTCTACTTACTGTTAAAAGCAGCCAGTTTCCTGGTGGAGCCAAGTCTTTTCATCGGAGTACGCGGCTCCACATCTCGGTCGTCCAGCGGCGGTGCTTCCACCGCCGTCGGAGTGGCAGCGCCAGACATCTCGCCGAGGGTAGGTGCTCCCGACACTTCGCGACTCACACACTATCCCGCGACAACATAACAATCAAATCTGGCGGCTCGTTCGCTCATATAAATTTAAATATTGAACTTGTCGAATATCATAAGCTAAAAATTTTATACAAGGCAAATAAGCACTCCAAAAGCTGCATGTGATTACGTCCGGCATCAACGATTTATAGAAACAAAAATAACGTTCAACAGACGGGAGTAACGACTCCGTTCGGCTGGATCACTATTTACATGCTAACGCATAACACGCCAGTTAGCTGAATTAGCACCGAAAATGTTTATATTAATTACAGATCACAGTAAAATAAAGTCACTCATTTATATATTTCGTGTAGTTATTTTTAAAAATCTGACGTTAGTTCAACCGTAAGCCGTTCACACGAGTCGCTTGATGTGCGAGTTTGGCGTTTGCTTTGCGTGCGTTTACTCTCTACCACTGTTTTTGGAATTCTGGCACAGGCCACAGATTACAAATCAAGTATGTAGATGCCAGATGGTACTTTTCTGTTTGTTGCTTGCTTTTCGTTTTGTTCGTTGTTTATAATGTCTCTCTCTGTGTGTTGCCATAGTGAATAGCGTTCGTGCTTTAAATTTAATTGTGTTAAGAGGAAATTCATTAAATATTTTATGGTTCATTCAGCCATATTATAAATAATCATAAATATTTCGGACATCTTACGCACAAAGTTATCTATTCCCGAACTAAGCAGTGCTTGTGTTACGGACGGATTCAAGACAACTGATAAATACATAGGTACCTATAACTCGTGCGACCTAAGATGGCACCTGACTCAAATGTCAGTCGTTTAAAGTACTGAGTGTAAAACAAATATAATTTATTCTATTTTTTTTTAATTTCAGTTATTTATTTTGCTTCAATTAGTTTCTCATAACATACTACTTTATCTTAAGTGTTACTTTACTACCTGAGTTAAGAAAACATATGCATATCAATAGGAAGCAGGCCTCGTTCATTATTTACCCGAATGCATTCTTCGTGAAGTGATTTAAATAATATTAGGTAATACCTAATATCAATTTAAATGAAATAAATGACTTGAAATATGGTTATAAAATACAATTTAAAATCGTCATGATAAGCCTTTTAATCGTAGTCTCAATGTAATATCTCAGTGTAATAATATGTATATGGATATTCTTTATTTTAAACTATTGCGTCTCATAGTCGTCATTCTGGTTTTTTTTCGTGTGACCTTTCTTAAAACAATTGGGTTATCCAGACGAATCTAATGATATATTTATAAAATAAATTCGTGGAGTGATTTATATGACATTAGGTAATACACTAAAATTATTATGGAAAGATTCTTGCAACGGTAATAGTGATGCTAACGCTACTTGCAGAATGACAGAGGGGTATCACGCGGGGGAACGGTATCATGTTTCGTTTTGAGCCAGGTGCCATCTTAGCTCGCACGAGTTATATAACTAACGCAAAAAGGAGTCATTCGTTTTCTATAAAATATTTTTTTTTTAACTTATTGTAAAGTTTTGAATTATGAAATAGTAAAGACGCGCCACAGTGGTTATTACATCATCATCAATATATAATATATACAAAGTATACATCATTATATCTAATAATGTGTGTATTTGGAAAAAAAAAGTATACTTAGGTATTCTTAAGACTGGCTGGCCCAGGCAGCCCATTTTCCATTATCTATTGCCCGTAGCGTGATTTTATAACACGGAAGCATATTAGTTTCCCCTAAAATGGATATAGTGAGCAGACCTCATAAGAAAGACATAATGCCTTCGAGGACTTTTCTTTTAAAACTTTTAAAGAGGAATAATTCTTACATACCTACATTATTTTCACTAACTTTTATCCATTGATTGAATGAAATATCTTATAAGAACTAATTTTGATCCGTTTTTAAAACATTTATCATTGATACGTACCCCCTATTTGTTGTTATGTTTTAGATTTACCGTTGTTCTTGTTTTTTACTGTAAACGGGACTTATTCGCGATAAAATTAAAAAGGTTACGATACCTTCTACTTTCCGACGTTTCAAACGGGTTATACCGCTCGTGGTCACGGGTAGACCGTTTACAGTAAAAAATATGTGTACCTATGTGTTTAAGTCGCGCAAGTCTGGAAACAGTTTACCGTTGTTGTTCCTATTATCTATACAAATAAATAAAATTGGCGTGTCTGTGTGTTATCTCACATGAACAGTTTTTTACTAAATGCATATAATATCAAAGTATTTATATACGGTACTGACATCCAAAATGCATTTTTTTTGTCTGTCTGTCTGCTTGTTCCGGGTAGTCTATGGAACGATTTTAACGTGACTTTTACTTGCAGATGGTTAAAAGCACAAGGAGTAACGGAGGCATTTTTTAAGACTAGCTTCGCTCGGCGGCGTTACTCGCGATTTGAAACAATAACCGCGGGTAACATCGGACTCCAAGATCGATCGGGAGAGAATACTATGGGCATTGAGTCTAATTTCGTAAAACTAGTGCATTAAGTTATCATGAATAAATTAAAAACAAACTAAAAACAAAATTTAAAGTCATAAAAAATACTGAAAACACTAGAGCTGGACGTCATAGTGGTGCGGCCATGGCGTTTGATAGTGTCAGTATAATTTAAGTGTGTATCAATAAATTAGAAATTAGTGCCAGTCTGCTCAGAATATGATTTGTTTTTTAAAAAGACAACTCCCGCATTAGGAATATGAATCCCTGTGTCGCGGGGGACTTTACAAACACACATGAAACGGACACAAAGAACACCCAGACTCAGAACAACAATTTGTGAATCACACAAAGTGTTATCCCACGTGGGATTCGAACCCGCGACACTTGGCGCAGTAGAGAGCGGCGTGGCGACCGCTTAAACCACTAGGCCAACCGTGCAGTCAATGTATGATCTTTAAAAGTAGCTTAATTCGAGTATTATAATAAACAACGGGGGGTGGGGTATGCGAGGGTTGAAAGAAAACAAAACAATATAATAGATCTTACATATAGTACAGTGTTATGTATAATATAAAAATTTAAGTGTATAGACGCAGGGTAGAGTCCGCCCCGGCGGCCAGCAGCCAGGGCTGGGAGGGGTGCCAGCGCACGTCCAGCACGCACAGCTCCTCGCCGCGCCCGCCCGCGCGCAGCTGCTTCAGCGGGACCAGCAGCGGGTTCTGGAGGAGGTCGCTGTACGAGACGAGATACGGTTTGTCAAACTCAAGTCAACGGTCGACATTTGTATGCCAGTAATAAATGAGGCAGGAAATATTTGAATGTAAATCTGTTTTTTATTTTTTTTAAAGTAAGGTTTGGAGATGCTCGCCTGTTCTTTTCCATATAAATGATATTTAGGAATCGCGCAACTAAATTCATTATAATTTGTCTATTCGTTTTTATCTTTTTGACAGGTCACGCCTATAAATTACCGGTTTTTTTTCGGAATAATGCATTACAGTAATGTCGTACCTTATAGACGGGTAGTGAAGTGCAATGTGCATAACTAACAACCACAGACTATAAAACAATTCTTGTAATACGACATATCGATAAAACGATTAAAATAATCTATCATATGATCAAATAATTTGACTTCATGTACCTAAGTATTGCTTCTGTAAATTTAATTAAATAAGGGCTTTCACACACTGGCCACGCGCTCACGCGCGTGGGCGCGTGGCAGCAGATCACGCGCGCGGCGACGGTGGAGCAGATCTGCCCGTTCGAGCAGATTCTACCGCGCCTACGCGCCTGCCGGCTTTGTCGCCAAATTGCTGGGCGCGTGGGCGCGTGGTCAGTGTGTGAAGTCCCTTAGGCGCGTGAGCGCGTGCCGCGGGCAGATTCTGCCCCCGCGCGCTTAGGCGTGGCGGGCCGCAGCAGTAAACACATTTATATACGAAATTGAACGAAGTATCGCGCCTGTTTTCGTGCTATAAGGACTTGTTCACGATGGATCTGGACACGGATACATTTATATTCGAAATTGAACAATGCCCAGCAATTTGGCGACAAAGCCGGCAGGCGCGTAGGCGCGGTAGAATCTGCTCAAACGGGCAGATCTGCTCCACCGTCGCCGCGCGCGTGATCTGCTGCCACGCGCCCACGCGCGTGAGCGCGTGGCCAGTGTGTGAAAGCCCTAAGAAGGAAATTAAAATACTACGACTTCAAAATGGATTAATTGCAAAGAATTAAGTCGAAATCTTGGAATTTAAAATCAAACTAAGAGTAAAAAACAATAACTCTGTGCATTAATTATTATATTTTTGGACGACTGACTTATTTAACTATAGACGCGTTAGTAAAAAAATAAATATAATATTTAATTAAATTGATTGAAAGTTCTTCTTATCTAAAATCTATTTTGATTTCAAATCGAATAGGAGACATGTGAGAGCTTCACTAATTTCAAAATTTCTTGAACTGTCAAAAAGATAATAAAGAATGGACAAAGTATAGTGTAACGTTTCGAAAGTGCTCGAAAAATTGTACTCGATTTTTTTTAATATATATTTGAGCTACGAAAGTGATTCTACTCTGCCTGATAGAAAACATGAGTAGTATCCAGGAGTAGGGGTCACCAACCGCATTGTGAGGGTAAGAAATGTATGGTTACCATGGCTACCTGGTCAGATGTTTCATCATCATTCCCCTGGCTTTTGGAAGCCAGGAGCATGATGCAGAATGATTGGGCCGGTCTTAAACTTACCAACAAAATACGACGGTAATAGTGTTGTCATTATTAGGATGGTTTTCAATGTGAAGGTAATACTGTTCCGGTCGAGTCGGCCTATTCGTGCTAAAATTAGCGTAGCTCTACTACCTAAATTAAGATTTAGTTTGGACAGGAGCGGGGTGAGAGGTACAGTCGGGGGTCGGTATTCACTTGTAGACCATGCCGTGCGACACGATGATGTTGTCGTCGTCCCCGGCGGAGGCGAAGAGCGGGTAGCGCCGGTGGAAGGTGAGAGGTGTAGTTGAGGGTCGGTACTCACTTGTAGACCATGCCGTGCGACACGATGATGTTGTCGTCGTCCCCGGCGGAGGCGAAGAGCGGGTAGCGCCGGTGGAAGGTGAGAGTTGTAGTTGAGGGTCGGTACTCACTTGTAGACCATGCCGTGCGACACGATGATGTTGTCGTCGTCCCCGGCGGAGGCGAAGAGCGGGTAGCGCCGGTGGAAGGCCACCGCCCGCACCGCGCCGCCGTGCAGCCGCAGCGTCTGGTACGGCTTCGACGACAGCTCCAGGTCGAACCTGCATGCATCGCATACTGTATCATCTACCCTATATCTATTTATCACTCTATAGAGCAGCGGACATCACAGTTTTCTAGCCAAGGGCCACACAGGATAATGTGGGTATCGCGGCACCGGGCCGCAGAGTAAGGACCTTTGCCCACTTATGCGTATTCGGTTCATGTCGTTTATATTTATGGAAATCGAAGAAATTAACATGTATTTTTTTTTGTTTTAATCACATATATGTGTTCAGTATCGAAAGCTGAATACCACATTTTTTTTCTAAACATTATAATCTAGTGGTGTATAGGTACCTATTTCACTATTAAAATAATTTACTGTGTCGTGGGCCGCACAAATACCGGCCACGGGCCGCATGCGGCTCGCGGGCTGCAGTTTGACGACCACGGCTATAAAGTCACCACACCTATTCATCCTATGGGTGTCGAAAGAAGCGACTTAGGTAACCGATTACGTTGGATCGATATTACCGTAAAGAGAAAGATACCTTGGAACAAACCCTATTCACGGTGTAGTGAGTCAAAGAAGCCTCCATTCTCTGGAGAGGTCTATGTCCAGCAGTGGACTATTGTAGGTTGTAGATAATGAAATCTATTAGAGTCATTATTGTTGTAATGTACTACTATTAATTTCCTTCTCTAAATATGTAAATAGTTTTATGTTAAGGCGTCATAAGCAAATGTAGGGTGTAGTAAATAAGTACGCACCATATGCACTTCCTGTCGTAGGAGGCGACGAGCAGGTTGTCTCCGGCGGGGTGGACGGCCATGTGGCTGATCCACTGCGCGCCCGTCAGCAGCTTGCGGACCAGCTCCTGCTTCACCAGGTCGTACACTCGCACCACGCGTTGGGTCTACGAACACATCATTTCATAATATAAATAAAGTAATCGTTAAACGTAGGTGCGTACGATTCGATCTTTTATAAAAAAATTGTGTGATCAAATCAAACGAAAATTAAATATTATATTATTAATATTATTTTTATAAATATGTATATGCATAATTAACACAAAAAAACATCCAAATTTTAGAATAAATCTTTGCAGATTATATAAATTTTGGTTTAATCTCGGAATCGAACCGGAGACCTCAGCATGGTAGTCGTATACACTACCACAGTGCCACTGAGGCAGCTAACGGTTTTAGCGTCGAAACGAATAACGACGTCAATAGATGGGTGAGGTTCTACGGTGAGAGATAAGTGTGTGACTGACTGCGACGAAGAGCAGCGGCCTGGTGGGGTGGAAGAGCGCGCACTGCACGAGCCCCTTGGCGCGGCTGAAGGGCAGCTGCGAGCGGCGCCGCGACACCTGGTGCACGACCACAGCGCGTGACGCGCCGTCCCGCAGCGAGCAGCACACGTAGTCGCCGCGCGCGTGCCACGCCACCTGCAACACGACACTGCCTCATCGACTGCTCCTAGGCCTTGGAGAGCGACCCTGGCGTGGCGCTCACAATGTCCCTCACACCGGACACTCCCTATCCGACACGATCGGAGTCAGATCTTGCTCTCCGAAGCACGGAGATTAACACCCCGGCTACCGAGCTCCTCAGACCCTCAAGTATAATAATATCAAATGACTCGAATGATACTTATTGACGAGACCCAAGAATCGAAGTCGAGATCTATCGATCGGCATATTCTAACTAAAGGCACTATTAACGTAGGGCCGAACATCTATGATTGAGATCAAAATGTATGCCCCTTCCATTGTGGGATCTTAACAATATTATAATAATAATAAAATGAGATGAAATGACAAAACAAAATCTAAAAAAAAAATATTTTAAAATTTAAATTCTTATAGAAGGAAAAGAAATGGACATCGATTCCAAATTCTGAATCCTCTGTTAAAGAAATGGTCGCATCTAAAATTATCTTTTTTAAAATACTTTTTTTTAAGTAGTACATGCATCTATATAAAATATAGATAGAATAGTAAAAAACATGACCAAGTTGTTAGGATAAGCTTCAACCATAGCGCGGTGTATACTCACGTGTATGATCGGCTTAAAGTGTGAGATCGCCAGACGAATGCCCCGCGCCCACTCCTCCGGCGTCACCTGCTGCCACTCCACCGCGGACGACGTACGCTCATCCACTGCAATATGACACGTACATTTCATTACCGACATTGAGACAATGGTATTACAATGTTTTATATACATATGTCAAAATTATTTCAGCCCAATTATATAGATGAGAAATACAGTCGGTCCTAAAACGTTACCCTGTGAAACACCATAATATACAGGAAGGTAATATGTATTTCTATACTGGTAAATTTAACACTTTGAAACCGCTTCTACAGGTAACTTCTTTGAGTGCAAAGTGCACATCGAATTTTTCGAGTTTATTGGATAAGATGAGACTAGCAAACGTATCAAACGCTTTTCTTAGATCTAAGAACAGGATAGTACATTTAGTGCCATTTGATGATCGTCATGAAAGTGAATGTTTGATTGACAATATGAAACAAAAATGTTTTAGAAAAATAAAGTGAATTTTTCATCACAAGGTCCCTAACCGTATTTGTTGAAGTGCAAGAAGTGATAAGTAGATGATGTGGGTACCTTGCACGTCGTGCTTGGGCGGCGGCTCGTCGAGCAGCTCGTCAGTACGAGTGGCGACGCGGTGCGCGCCCACGTCCGCGCCAGGGTTGAGCAGCAGCAGGCGCGCGCCCGCCGCCGCCGCCACCAGGCTCAGCCCTGCGGTAGGGATCCACGCCACGCGCGACACGCTCTCCGGCAGCACCACCGTGCGCAGGCACCGACCCGTGCTCGTCTCCCACACTGACACACACCACACATGTTAACCACACATAAATACTTTCCAACGGTGTGTAACGTAGCCACATTGCCCTCGTCGGCGCGCGTCTCAAGACCGGCCCTTTCTAAAATAAGTGTCTTCTATATCTGAAGGCATCATCGAACTGAACTCTCAAGGACCACGCCCTAACGTGCTCGCGAACTAGCCCTTGTATAATCTAACTAATCTATCTAATTGTAAACTGTTGTGAAATCAATAAATTCCTTGTGAACCTTTGTATTGCTTTTTCTAAACTCTTTCTAATTTCGTGCACTACGGGTGGACTAAACTCCCGTTACGTGACAAGTGACGTAACGTTTTATTATAGCGTGCACGTATAATAAAAGTACAAGCTACTGACTGCTGAAAGGGGGGGTTATGGATGTCTATACACAATCATAACAGCAAAAACATTATTACGGTTAATGAACTCGACAGATGTATGTATGTATTACCTAAAACTAAAATGTTTCGTATGACAAGTTCTTCCTACCTCTGACCGTGCAGTCGTCCCCGCCCGACACGACGTACTGTCCGGCGGGGTCGAAGTCTACGCTTCGCACCAGTCCCACGTGGCCGCGCATCACCAGCGACTCGCTCGTGGGGAACGGTTGCAGATCACGGGGCGATGGCAACTTCGGCACCAGGTCTTCTGGACTGATGGTCAACTGTAATGTGATATAATTAATTTAATAACAATTCTTGTCTAATTAACGATCGCTGGATTTTCGTTTACTACTTACTGGACGACAACAGACTAATTATATTTTTATATTTATTACTGCATAGATAAAACTTATGACAATCGACATATGGAACAACAAAGTCATAGATCTGAGTTCAATTAAAATATTGGATTGTAATTTTTTTAGTAAAAAATGTAAAATAATTCTTTGACATTCTAACTGACAAATAACAAGTAGGATGTAAGGTAAGCAATGGGGGGTGGGTAAGGGGTGTGGTGGTGGGTACCGACCCGCATCTTGATGGCGCGCGGCGCGAGGTAGAGGTCGAGGCAGCGCAGGAAGCGCTCGCGCGTGAAGCGCTCGTAGGCGGGCACGTGGCGCAGGCTGGCGTGCTGCGTCGGCAGGAACGTGTACTTGCGCTTCCACGGCGTCTCCGACAACTTGTTCCACTCTTTTAGCTGGAACACAACGAGGACCTCACAATCTCCACACGATACACATATACAACATACATAACGATACAGATTTTGTTTGTTTTTCGCCATTACGACAAGAGCAGGTTATCACCTGCCATTTCGAAATAATGATGGTGTCAAACCAACTAGCCAAGTTGACATTCTACAAACTTAAACGTTATTAAATAACTGACAAATATATGAGAGTGACGTCGAAACAAAATATTAGTCAATAATACAATACAATAAAAAGTTTAGCAATTTTAAAAAGATATTCCAAGTGAAACACTTGTATATTGTTTAAAGGAGTACCTAAACCTAAACCTTTTTTCCTGATAAGTTGAACTCTGGAGCCTTTAAGAGTAGAGTGAACAGGTTTTTTGTGGATGGGCGTGTACCATCTTCGTCTTCATCTACACTTTCCATCAGGTAAGATGGAAGACAAACGCCTATTCCATTACAACAATAAAAAAAAAACGAAGAGAAAAAACTCACGAAGCCAATAGTCCTATGTGCTGAGCTGACTAATTTTCTACTACTCTCAGAAGTAGGATGCATGTTACCCTGTTACACTGCTCGAGGGTCTGCTAGCAGCAGGGAGCGAGCTGTCGCTAGCATAATGCTTTTTAAATATGAAGTCACAAGCCTGAGTAATGAGGATAGCGACACGGAACAGGAGCACTCATTTGTTGTAGAATATATCACACGAAACCAAGTTTAACATCAACAATAGTAAACATACTTCATAAGTTAGAAGTATAGTACAGTGTAGTGCACATACCTCCTTAGAATCGAGCAAGTATTCCGGGGGCGGGTTGTAGCTCTCTGCGTGCGAGGGGAGGGCGCGGCGCGGGGCGGGGATGTGCTTGTGGATGCCGCGCAGCCGCTGCTCCTCCTCCTCCGTCGTGGAGCCCCACAGGTTGTAGAAGTTCTTTTCCTATAATGTTCATTACACATTACATGTGAGTTCTGTGTATGTGCTTGACAGGTATAGGAATAAACCGTTCATAATCCTTACACATCAGTGTAGGGTTCCACAAATAACTGACAATTCATCAGCAAAAATTATAAATATATTGCACCAATAATGAGTTAAGTTTGACATAAAGAAACATGCGCTTTTTAATATGAGATACGACAGATAAAAATAACTGGTCAGTGTCGGTACTGAGCGGTCAGATACTGTGTAGTGAACGAATAATACGTCAAATAGGAGTAAATAAATAGTTACCCTCTTCTTCCTCCTCTCGTCGGCGAGTTGCTTTCTGGTCTTGGTCCAGCCCATCTTGAGCGCGTGCACGATGCGCGCCACCTGCTTCTGTTCGGAGCGCGAGGGCAGGAACGAGCGCTTGTGCTCCGGGAACGCGCGCAGCGGCGTCTGCAGCACCTCGCGCGTGAACCACTCCACCCACGGCTGGACCACACACCGATACACAAGTTAAATATATATACTAACACTGCTCATAACATAGTATCTACTACGATACAGTAACACCCGTACCTGGTACTCGTCATGTGCAGGGTCAGGGACGTGTCCTTCTCTTAGCCTATGTATCAATTCTAAGTCTTTTTTGCTAAGAATAACATCTTGACCTGTGCTGGGATCGCGAACTGTTCGCCAAAACTCGGGATCTTCACACTTCCTGCAAATGAAACACATCACTTAAAAAAATCTCTGGTGTTATTGATGTGCATCCATACCATTATTATAAGTACGAAAGTTACTCTGTTAAGTTTTCAGGACAAAGCTGCTGTACAGATTTCAATTTGACCTGGAGATGCTTTGAGAGTAAAAGCTGGTAATACGTATAAAGGGTACTGACTTGAGGAACTCGTCGATCTGGTCCCTCTGCGGCGGCTTTATGATGCGCCGTCCGTCCAGGTCGTAGCCGACATGCGGGTACTCGTTGTACCACCACATGGGCACGTCGCCCACCGTGTTGCGTCGGTCCTCCTCGTCCGACGTATCGCCCGACTCGTACTCATCTAGTACAACACCACACACTCGTTATAATAATTACTTTTAGTAGGAATATAATTCATAATAAACGACATCAGAAACATAAATGTCGTATCTCGAAATATGTAACCTTGCGCCAGAGCCAGGAAACCATTTCAAAAAAAAAAACTCGTACATTAATAAAGATAGAAAGTTCTAATTCGAAAGAGATATCTCTCTCATCATCCTCCTAGCCATTATTCCCAAGTTTATTTGGGGTCAGTTATCTCTATAATACACAGACCATTAAACGTGGTTTCCTTTTCTGCACAAAACTACATAATTGTACATTTTTAAATTTTTAAATATTACAATTCCGCTTTCTGTCGTCGATACCTAGAAAATATAATCTAATATTCTCTTAATAAGTTTGTCTAAAACACATAACATGTACCAAGTAATTTTCAATACATATAATGTTTAAAGAAAAGATCTGTTTGAATTAGAGAAACCAGTTAATCATTGGTGAGCAATAAAAATAAATGCCTCACCCTTCTGTCCCACGGGCTGTAGTTGGGTCACGGAAGCTTTCTTGATAGAGTCTGCCAACCGGTCTATACTGCTCTCAGCTTGCTGGACTCTGTCCTTTTTTACTTTTAACTTCTGCCTTTTATCTTTTTTGGTTTTCTTATCACTTTCCGAGTCACTAGCCCCCGAATGTGTAAGCACTGGACCTAATTCAGCTCCACTATCTACACTGCTTTTTTCTGAATCATCCCCTGATTCATCTTCTCCTTCTGATTCCTCCTCATCATCTTCATCATCTTCTTCTGAATCTTCTAAATCCTATATACAGAATATTTATTATAATAATTATATTATTTTGTTAAATAAAGTGACACTTCCTATTATTGTTACTAAAGACAAGTCTTGGTACTAAGATGCAGGCAGGCAAGGGTCAATTATTACTTTCGCCTATGTTCTGTCAACATTCATGATTTGACTTGAATCTGTAGCTGCTACTAGTTTTCATTTTTGCCGTTATGTTAATATACAGAGACAGTCCTCTTGAAAACAAATGCACACAACCAACTTTTTAGACTGACTTGTGGGGCTATTGGTTTTCATATGCAGTCAGTGATCTTACTGATCAAGTTGTCTTGGATTCGATTCCAAAGTCAGACCAAATCTTTGTATGATGTGATATAATGTTTCGGAGTTTAGGTGATTTGTGTGTTATCATTTGTACGTATTTACAAAAAAAAATGTTTATATTTATTTATATCAGTTGTCTAGTACCCAAAGTACAAGCTCTACTTAGTTTGGGACTAGATGATGTATGTCAGACGTCTTTTATGAAATATTTATTATTACATCAGAAAATTTTGCAGAATTATTGTAAAGTGATTTGTTGGCATAGAATCCAACCAACTAAGAACAGGAGCATTTCCCCTGCTTTTTTTAAATAAATTATGGTAAAAGTTTAAGTGGGAGAAGGAAAATATGACTTTAGAAGCCTGTCTACCAATACCCAGGAATCAATCTCGAGACCACTTGATTAGCAGCCGCATACGCTGACCACTAGACCATCAAGGCAGTATTAGATTGTATGTAAGTTAATCCTATTACTAGTGCAATATAACAGAGTTGTTATGGGTAATGGACTTTTATGTCTTTGCAAAAATCATTAAATGTTATGTTATCCTGTGATGGATGTGGTGCTTGATAGATATACATACCGATGATTCCTCTGAACCATCAGCCTTATGTTCATCTTCTCCAAGTGTGGAATCTGCACTGTCGTCAAATAACACCTCCTGTAATTAAATAGATTGCAAAGTGATTTAAACAAATGTCCTATATTTTTGACACTATCTGTTATAATTAGCTTCTACCTCACTGATAATTGATTTTGAGGTTCACATATCATCATAGTATGGCATAGCATGTCCGAAAATGCTTACAAATTTATATGATATTATTTTTATTTATGTTTTGCAAAAAAGATAACTCCCGCATTAGGAATATGAATTCCTGTGTCGCGGGGGACTTTATAAACATACACGAAATGGACACAAAGAACACCCAGACTCAGAACAACAATTTGTGAATCACACAAAGTGTTATCCCACGTGGGATTCGAACCCACGACACTTGGCGCAGTAGAGAGCGGCGTGGCGACCGCTTAAACCAACAGGCCAACCGTGCAGTCATTATAACATGCTAGCTTGTAACATCTTTTTCTTTCATGTCATTTGTTAAACAAGGTTTGACCAAAAAGATCTTCAGGTCTATGGTACGTATTTAATCTGTGTTCTGGTTTGTCTTTGGAAATCGTATGATGTTATTTTATTTTATAAGAGGGTGGGATTTTTATTCCAGAAAAGTCCTTGAAATACAATATAAAAGCCAGTATTAGTTCCTCGAAGAGACCATTCTCTGTCTCTCTGTGAACATACTGTGATTCTGCCCGTCGTAATAAAAAGTTGTGAAGAAATCTCTGCTGATCTGTCCCGCGATTGAAGTGGTGAGAAATTGAATTCTTTTTACTGTATTTCTTCGGTTTATTTGTTTGTGAGAATATTTGCTTAGGATGTTAATCTTTTTTCTAGGGTCCAAGATTTCATCCAAGATTCTATCCAAGATTTTATCATCAAGGTTTTGACCAAGGTTTTGTCACATATCCTTCTAAGGATTGGTGCTTCGGTTTCCTTACTGGGCCTACAGTGTGGCAGTCACGAGAGCCGCCTATTCTGCGATAGCGCATCTCCTGCCAAAGAGGATCACGTATGGTTTTTATAACCTAATTGACATACCTCTGGTTAATATCTTATTTTATTTGTTCACCGGTACCTACGCTTACTCCGCGACCATACAATGAGGGACCCCAGGGACCACAGCGGGGTAGCCGTGTTCTATCGACAGACGCCTGCACGTCCCGGTCGACCCCCCTTAAACCCAGGGAGGCTTAAGGGATAAACTTTTTTATTGACAACCTTCTATATTAGATATAAGAAATTAGATATAAGAATGTTAGATAAGAGAATCTAAATTAGCTATAAGGATAGAATTAAGATACTTGTTACTGTTTTGGTTTTAAGTGAATTATAGATATGTGTGTGAACCTGAAATGTCTTTTCCTTGAAGAGTAACCTGACCGCCCATCTGCACACTTGCACACCCACATCTTTCTTCTCTTTGTTTTGCTTCGAATTTAAATTCTACTTTTTGAACGGCGCCCTGAGCATCTCTTGTTCTACTGACTGTGCCGTCGGTGAGTAATTCCCCCTGGTAGGGCTAGGGCCAACTATAAACCCCCCTTTACCGGGGCTAGGGGTTACAAGCTGATAGTGTGGTAAAAAACAAAAATTTGCCTAAATTACTCCTTTAATCATCAGCTTCTTGCCAAAATCGGTCATCATTCCAAAGAATAGTGAGAACAAACAAAGAGACAAATAATTTGAAATTACTCACAGACAATTCAATTTATTTATATTCAGCCTGGTCATAGAAAGGAAGTTTTGACCTACTGTACTACTCTGGCCACTGATTAGTATAGGGTTTGTTTCAAATTTTCCTTTTCTTTGCAGTCATGCTATGAACTTAGTATGATTCAACATGATCACATCATCAAAATGTTACTAAATAATTGCTTACAGAATTCACTAAGCATTTATTTTGCACATATTTTTTTGTCTTACATAAATTTATACTTGTTATATGGAGAAATGAGGAAAATGTGGCAAAGAAATGTTGGGTATGGAAATTGAAGGTTACATGGCAAAGTGTAGACCAAAGAAAAGGTGGATGGATTGTGTGCAAGAAGATATGAATAGGAAAGGAATTAACAGTGAAGTGACGAGTGATAGAGTAGAATGGAAGGATAAAACATACTGCGTTGACCCAAAATAAAATTGGGATAAGGGCAGGCAGATGATAAATTTACACTTACTCATAAGTTCATTTTCATATACCTTAGTTAAACCATCTCCTTACTAGAAGCCACTTAACATAGGTAGCCCCAAAATTTTCAGAGAAATCTAAGCCGTTGATGGACGTGGAATATAAATAAACCATTTGCAATAGAATGCCTTTTTTATTTAAACATAACAGAAATTATAATAACGTATTTTTCTTTAGTAAAATTCGTGACAAGACGAACTTGACAGGCGAACAGCAAAGAGCTGTACCACCATAGAGGTTGCGCCTTACCAACACTCCTCCTCGCGACTCTATGCCAGCCCGAAGTGGATGATCAGCTCCTTGAGCCTTGGCCCCGGCAGGCCCTTCGTCAATAAATCAGCCGCCATCTTCTTAGTCTCCAAATATTCCAGTCGTATTTGTTTATTTTGAATGCAGTTTCTTATATAGTGCATCTTCAAATCAATGTGCTTGGATTTTGACGAAACTATAGGGTTTTGACTGAGCTTCAATGCGGCTTGATTGTCATTTAAAATCTGAACGTAATCTACGTTAGTCCCCAGGTCATTAAATAATAATTTAAGATGTATGGCTTCTTTTGCTGCCTCAGTACACGCACAGTACTCTGCTTCGGCTGTTGAAAGCGCTACGCTCTTTTGTTTTCTGGATGACCAACTGATACAGCCTCCTGCATATATGAAACAGTATCCGGAGAAAGACCTACGGTCTAATTTGCAGGCGCCCCAGTCTGCGTCTGCCATGCCGTACAATTCTTGTTTAGTTCTTTTAAAACTTAGCCCGATACTAGATGTGCCCTTTAGGTATCTTAGCACGCGTTTGGCACTTTTGAAGTGTTCGGCATTGTAGCTATCGTTGAACTGCGAGAGATAACTAACTGCGAACATAATATCGGGTCTCGTAGCTACTGCCAGGTACATAAGTGTTCCAATCATATTTTTATATGGCAATTCTTTATCTTTTGGACTTTTGTCTGCTTCAAGCGATAGCCCTGGTTCTATAGGCGTATTCGTAGCTTTGCATTCTTCCATTCTAAATTTAATTAATGTGTCCTTTATATATTTCTCTTGGCAAAGTGTCACTGTGTCCTTAGTGTATTTAAAATCAATTCCGAGCATTCTTTTTGGTATTCCCAAATCTTTTATTTCAAATTTGTGTGCAAGCATTGTTTGGATTTCTTGCATCTTCTTTGAACAGTTGTAAGCTATTAGTAAATCGTCTACCCAGATAGCTGTGATTACTTTAGCTCCTCCTTTCTGTAGTATGTATACACACGGATCTGCTTGTGATGGGACAAAACCAATATTGCGTAATTCCGTGTCTAATCGGATATACCACTGCCTCCCGGATTGTTTTAGACCATACAAGGATCGTTGTAATTTGCACACTTTTTCTCCTTTAATGTCTCTAATACATTTTAGCATGTCTTTAGCTTTGTTGTATACAGTCAAGTCATTATTTCCGCTCTCATCGATAATTATTTCTATAACATACTTTTCCAGGTTTTCAGGTACCTTCATAGTAATGTCTTCTTTTATGTAGCCGTTCAGATATGCTGTTGTGACATCCATCTGCTTTAATTTCATGCCTTCTTCGATAGACATTCCAACGACGGTTCTGATGGAGCTTAACTTGGCCACAGGCGCGAAAGTCTCATTGTAGTCTATTCCAGGTCTTTGGGTAAATCCCCGAGCAACAAGTTTTGCCTTTTTGGTTTCCGTATTATCCGGTCCAGTTTTTGTTTTAAGAACAAGCTTGTAGTCTATGAGCTTCATGCCAGTGGTTTTCTTCGTGATTTTCCACGTCTCATTCTTGATATGTGCTCGTATTTCAGCTTTGATTGCGTCGTGCCAGTCATCTTCTGTTTCATTTTGTTTAGACAAGTATAACAAATCCGACACGAGTAAGCTTTCTTCTTCCATATCATCTTGAAAGTAGTAATCTTTTGACCATGTAGGTTTTTTCTTTGTTCTTATAGGTCTTTGCAATGTTCTCTCATTTGTTTCGTGTGGAGTTTGGTATCCATCACTCTCAGCTTCTTCGTCCTCTTCAGATGAAGTTTGGTCTTGATCAGCAGTTCCCAGATCCTGAATCGGTAATTCAGAATTTTGATCATTTTTCTTATTATTTAGTTGTATCACCGTTTCTTTTTCTTTTTCAAATCCCCGTGTGCTGTTGTCAAGGACTGATTCGATACGAGTGCCATCGTAGTACATCTTCTCGATGAATTTGACATCTCGACTGATTACAACATCGTTTTGGTCAGGTAAATAGACTCTAAATCCTTTAGCATTTTTGGCGTATCCCATAAAAACTCCTTCTGTAGCTTTAGGGGTGAATTTGCCTCTTCGTCTTTTATTTAAAATAAATGCTTTGCTGCCGAAAATATGTAAATGGTTTCCGGCTGGATTTCTGCCTACCCATTTTTCGTACGGAGTACTTCCATTTAAGGCTTTTGCAGGACTCCGGTTTATTAGATAATTGGCTGTGCTTATTGCTTCTGCCCATAAGCATGAGGGTACATTTGCCTCCATCATTAAACATCTAGCCTTGTCTAGCAGTGATCGGTTTTTTCGTTCACTTACACCGTTCTGCTGTGGAGTATATGGTGCTGTCAGTCTCCTTTTTATACCACATTTTGCCAGCAGGTCATCAAATTCTTTGCTTCTGTACTCGCCACCATTATCCGACTGCAAGTGCTTAATTTTCTTATTTGTGAATAGCTCTACTCCATTTTTGTACTCTTTGAACTTTTCTATTACTTGACTTTTATTTTTAATGAAGTAGATACAACAGTATCTGGTAAAGTCATCGATGAAGGATACGTAGTATCTGGATCCAGCAAGCGATTCCGTTTCGAAAGGTCCACAGACGTCACTGTGTATAATTTCTAAAATTTCAGATGACAATCGGTCATGGCTAGCAAATGGTAAGGATGAAAGTTTACCTTTTATACATGTTTCGCAGGTATCTAACTTTACTTCTTTGATATCTAGTCCTCTCATCATCTGCTTCGCAACCATCATTTTTAGGTCTTTTTCGTTGATGTGACCCAATTTCCGGTGCCATAACATCGATTTATCTTGTGACTTCGTAGTGAAATTTGCTGATTCTTGCGGTTTAAAATCCAGATAATAGAGCCCGTTTTTATTTCTTGAAGCTTGTTGTACGATCTCGTCTTCTTGTATGATCGACGCTTTTTCTTTTTCGAATAGTACCTTGTAACCGTTATCAGTTATTTTCCCGACTGATATGAGGTTTGTTGCTATCTCTGGTACGTATAACGCATCATTTAAGTTATATTTTTCGTCGTTCGTCGAGATACTAATTTTTCCTCGGCCTTTAATTTGTAAAGTGTGATTCTTCGACGCGAGACTTAAAGTGTTAACTTCAGGAGTTAATACTTCAAATTTTTCTTCCTCGCCCGTCATGTGAGAGCTGCAGCCACTATCAAGGCACCACAGGTTTTCACCAATGCTGTTTGCAGAGTAACAGACATTGTAGTTCTTTTCGTGACTTTTATTTTTCTGTGGGTGAGTAGTTCCTTTCTTTGACCAACATGCCTCTGTAGTGTGGCCTTTTTTATTACAGTGTTTACAGATGATGACCTTCCTCTTCTGTCTAGCATAAAATGCTTCAGACCTTGTTGAGTTGTCATTTGGTTCTGTTTGCTTTCTGGCCTCGTTTTCTTCAACAATTTTTATTTGTAATTCTTCTGGACTAGGCAGCACATCCCGTGACTCAATAGCGATGCGGAAGTTTTCATAGTTCGCTGGTAGGCTATAGAGCATCATGATACTCAATAGTTCCGGGTGTATTTTAACGTCCATATCCTCCAGCTTTCCCACAACATCCATAAAATTGTTTAAATGGTCGCGGATATCCTCTTCGGAACTCATTTTCTTTAGAACTAGTTGTTTCAACAGCGTAGCTTTTCTCGCCGGACCAGTGCTCTGATGTATGGATTTAAGTTTATCCCATATATCTTTTGAGGTCTTACAACCTTTTATTTGTTTAAGTTCGGTCGGTGAGATGAGCAGAATAAGTTCCGATCTAGCTTGTATATCAAGTTTTTCGAACTTACATTTTTCTTCGGCGCTCGATGTCGACGACAACTTTGTTTCGCCGCTAACATAATTCCATAGTTCGGTTTTAATTAATACGGCCTGTGCTTGTAAACTCCAGGTGTCGTAATTATTTCTATTTAACGTTTCTATGGACCGATATGTCGAGTACGCCATTTTTACGTTATTTTTTATATTTTGGCATTTATGCAAAACGCTCTGCTACCAATTGATGGACGTGGAATATAAATAAACCATTTGCAATAGAATGCCTTTTTTATTTAAACATAACAGAAATTATAATAACGTATTTTTCTTTAGTAAAATTCGTGACAAGACGAACTTGACAGGCGAACAGCAAAGAGCTGTACCACCATAGAGGTTGCGCCTTACCAACAGCCGTTAGCTAACCTAATCTAACTCTCTCTAAGTGGCCCCTCAAATTTAGGGGATGTTGCTGAAAATGACCATTAGTCCCACAAATTTGATAATATGACACAACACTACAACTTTAGGGTACTGCAAGTCTAGACTAGTACTTGTGATACTACAGCTTACTTAGCCACAACAAGACATCTATTGCACAATTAACCTTTAATGGATGCAATTATATCTCAACAAATTAATTCACTTATTTAAGAGGCTTAGTGCTTTACATGCATCCCTTAATATGTTATTTAAATGCTTCACTGAAAGGTTACTTTGAGTGAACCATCTTAACGCTCAAACCAAGAAAACTGAAAATAACATTACATCTTGTTCATGGTCAGAAGCTTCCTCCTCCTCATGCTCAGAGTCTGTATCGTCTCCATCAGCATCCAACTGCCCACTTATTAACTTCTCATCGTCTGATTCTTCCTGTGACTGAAAGTAAATCAAAATAAATTCATAAAACAATTCTATAATTTATTGACTTACACATTATATCTGAAACACTAAAATTACTCTTCAAATATAGTGTAAAGTGTCTAAAATACATGCTTTAGCAAGTTAAAAACCCTATTCACCGGCTGAATTCATGTAACAAAATAAATACTTACACTGTCAGAAGTCTTCGGTTTAGTTTCTAAAGCGTCTGATTTTCTTTTAAGTAATCCAGTTCTAAAGGGAGGCATTTTGAATTAACTATAACGCATTATCTTCTAATAAATTAAAAACTACACGATCTAACACGTGTTTTTGACTTAACACACAGCTAACAGAGATGTGTAACTCAGGAGTGATTGATTTAAAAGATGTATAATCTGTCAAAATGCGGAATCACTCTTTAAATCTTTGGATTGGAAAACACATCTTTAACTCACTAACAGATCAGATACGTAGATGTAGTATGAGACAATAGATACAGGATATTGTGAATTGAAAAGAGATAACATGCGCACTCTACGAAATACAATGATAATACATAGTAAATTAGACTCTCTAGCGTTAGAATAAAGCTTAAAACCGATTGCGAGTATATGAAATTCGGTTATAAAAGTACTTTATAAAATCTTTATTTGATGTATCTATACAGATTTTTGACCACGATTTGGCTTAACTTTTATATCTATACAGATTTTAGAATGATGTCGTATTTTGTGATAAAACTAATAATTTGAATTATTATGAATTCCTCACTCCAGTGCTGCGGTTGGAAGGATATTTTCTGCAATAAACTTGATTGAAACTAAAACCTAAAATTTAAATTAAATAATTCATTAACAAAAATAAATTAATCTTTAAATAATAGTTAAAAAAACAAAACAATTCGCGTGCAGTCAAGTATGAAAAGTTTTATGGCGCTTGTGAACAATTATATATAATAAAAAGCGTTTATCATTGAGGGAATGAAAGAATCAATATCTACATGGATCAATAGATATAATTTGCATCATATAACTCTTTTAAATCTATAACTCTTTTGAATCTTTGGTTTCGAATGACATAATCGTTCCGGAACGAATATGTCATTCGAAACCAAAGATTCAAAAGAGTTAAAGATTTAAAAGAGTGATTTAAATCTTCTAAGGAAAAAGATTTATATATCACTGATCTCATTGGTGAGTTAGATTGCGCATCGCTAACAGCTAACACAACAAGGGACTGAGACAAACTTGTCATTTGTACTGTCAAACTGTCAATAGTGTCAACTTGTACGTATTGTTATTGCATTTAGTAAGTGCCGTGCCATTAGCCATGATTAAGCAGCAGAAACAGTAATATTATATTTTATTATTAAATATATTATTGCTGGTTTCATAGAATTGCTCAAAGAAATATTTTTAATTTATACCAGATTCACAAACGCATTTTTACTAGATTTTGTTTACTCATCAATGACCCTTGGCACTCCACCACTGTGCGCTTAAAACTTTTGAGTTTCACAGAAAAGTGCTACTTTTAATTCAGTTATTGCCAAATACTTGTTTACTATATATTTAAAAATCCTTTTTTGCATGGTTACGTTCTTCTTAGATGAAAATCTTACTCAATAAATAATCGACGCGGAACTTGTGGATACGGATAGATTTCTTCATAAGAAAACAAAATGATAAAGAAAACAAATACAATCATAGATTATAATGTATATACTAGAATACAATCGTAGGTATAACATTGTTATAGATTGTAGTCGGGGCTGTCGGGTCGTCACCTCAGTCCTCAGCTCCTCACTAATTCTCAGAAAGAAAATAAAATTCAAGGTATATAATATTTCTTTTATAGGGTTTTTGTTTTCGAAAGACACTTCATCACTTCCACGAGTCACGACGATGATAAACTTTATATAGGACATTATTTTGAAAATTAATGGCTAAAGAACATTTTTTTTCATGCTATAAATGAGGGTCACGCAAACGTCAGTAATGGAACGCGAATGATTTATTTTTATTTTAGGTTATTTTGAAATAAGAATTTTCAGTAAATGACTAAGACCACTTAGGTCCATATTTTATTTTAAGTTGGGTTTAATCCTAGGCAATTTCGTTTAAATGAAATAAATAATGTGGTATTGAAGTTTAGCAGGTTGCATTATCGTAAATAGAACTACTTTAAAATGTTTCGTAACCTTTCAAAGATATTAGAACCTGTGCGAAATCACCTGGTGAGAATATCGGAACCCACTGAAACTGTACCAAATAACAATATGTTGCCTAGATATATCGTAACTGTTGTATATTTCAGTTGTTTCGTGCTGCGGTCGGGAGCAATAACACCGGCAGTGCTAGCAATGGCACAGCATTTGAGCGCAATAGTGTGACCAAGGAACAACAGCTCTCGGACGTATTGAAGCGCTCCATGCCCGGTATTACTTACATAAGTGTGCAAGACATATCTGGTGGTTGTGGAGCTATGTTTGAGGTACGTATTCACTACTGAATTTGAGTAGCTATTGTAAATTTATTTACCTTTGATTATTATCATTGAATTGAAAATTATTTTCAGATTAGTGTGGAAGCTAAAGAATTCATTGGCCTGACCCGTGTGAAACAACATCGTCTAGTTACAGACACCTTGAAAACTGAGATTGCAGAAATGCATGGCATCCGTATACATACTGCACCATCACCGGAAAATAAATAATACATATATGTAAAATGCTATAATGTAAATAGTTAGAGAAGTAGGATATTGTAACAAGAACTATTTTTTGTCTGTAATCATGTGAAGGCTAACTCGACCTTAGTTGCTGTTGTAATGTAAATTGCAATACTTTGTTACAGTAAAGCTACACAATAGACGTGTTCCCTTATTAAGTTATTGTTATTTAATTTATAAGATCTTAATTATATTTATTGGTAACATATTGGAGGTGTACTTTTATTAGTTGTGTAATTACATACAGATTTTTTTAGTTTTAAATCAATTATGGCTCCCCCTTAGACCATAAAGTCACAAGCTCTTAGCTGCTATATGAATTTAATGCTGTGGAATTTGGTACATTATACAATAAGCTCGCATACTAAGCAAATATAACTCATGGTGTGCAAGTTATATTATTATCTAGTGATGTTGGAATATTTGTAGAATCCAGCAGTGAAGAGTTTATTATTATGTATATGTAATTGGCCTAAGCTCTTCCAATATAACAAACTAGGTGACCTGCGTGACGCAACTTCGCCTGCGTCTCTTTACAATCGTCCTCTGCTCCGATTGGTTGAAGCTCGCGCTAGGAAACAATAGGAAGGTATACATTTGTTCAAAACAGTAGTTTTTAGATCAAAGTGCAGAGCTATGTTTTGCCGAACCCACAACACGTAGGTAACAAAAATCGAGAAAGCGACTAACCGCTACGCCACTCGTGCAATGAGAAAATGCATCAATCAAAATAAAGTTATTATTTCAATATTTAGCTAGCCGACACAAAATCGGTCCAGCAGTTCCAGAGATTACCCGGAACAAATAGACAGACGGACAGACCAACTAACAAAAAAATTAAAAATTACTTTTTTGATATATTTAACGTACTTTCATAGGAGTTATGTAAAAAACTGTTCATTTGGTATTACAAGCAGACACTTGGAATTTCATTTGTTTGTTATCGACTAAACAGCGTGTCTTCGTCAGGTAGAAAGATGAAAAGGTCAATTATTATTTGAGATATTGAACTGGATATTATTAAAGATGAAGAATAGGAAGAAAATAGCAGGATTGTTTGACATAAAATAAAATAGCTTTGAAGCTGCTTCAGATTTTTGTCGAAGAAAATAGATGTGACGATAGCGTGTAAAGTCGTCTTTAAATAGGATGTAATATCGTAACTTTGAACCAATTGAATATGGAAATGGTCCGCATATATCGGTATGGATTAGTTCTCCTGGTTTAGTAGCTCTAACCCTTTTACCAAAAGATTGCTTGTGAGCCTTTCCATAAACACATCCTTCGCAAATATCCGATTGTTTATTCTCCACTTTTAATCCTAGCTCTTGTTTGATGACCTGACGAACGTGTCTCTTATTTTGATGTACTAGCCTTTCATGATAAATTTGTAATGGATTTGACAGTAATTGATTGACTTCATGATTTTTAGGCTTGATACAGATAAGCTCTAGCTTAAATAGTCCACCTTTTATTTTTCTAGTCCCAATTGCTTTGATGTCTCCATTTACTTTTACTACACATTTTTTAGGCGTAGACTCAAACGTACTCGTGTATGAGTTATCATGTACAGAAAGTACCGAGAATAAGTTTTTTCTTATTTTTGGAACATACCAAACGTCTTTGAGTAATATGTGCATAATTTTCCCATTGACGTTGGATTCAGCTCGAATATTGCCCATTCCAATGGCTTCAATGGTTTGCCCATCCACCGCAGTCACCGTATGTGAACTCTTGAAGTGCTCGAAGCTTTCGAAGAAGTCGCCTCTATTTGTAACATGGCTTGTCGCTCCGTTATCAACGTACCAGTTATCTTTATCATAAGGCAATCCATCATCCAACGCTAACACTGTCAGATTTACATTTGAGGTTTGACCGTTATTTGATGGTTTTGGTGGGCGTCCATCATTTATCCATTTTCGACATTTACGTACTGCATGTCCAACTTCTCCACAATAATTGCATTTAAAAACTTTATTCTTCTTCTTTGTCTTCACTGTTAAGACTTCTTCAGTATTTTCCGTTTCTACTTTACTAGTCAATGCTTTTTCGTAGGCACTTAGTTGCGAAGTTAAATTTTCTACTGTCCGATCGTCTTTTGTTATTAGGAGCCAACTTGACTTGAAAGCGAAATAATCTTTTGGTAAAGTTCCAAGTATTTTACAAATAAGTAAAATTTCGGGCAAATTTGCATCAATTTGGCTTTTTAGATCATGCCAAATGTTTTTTAACGCAGATATATGCTGTCTTATGTCATGCTCAGGATCCTTTTTATAATCAAAAAATTTTAAACAGAGATCATAACTTTTGTCTTCGCTACTTCCACAGTAGAGGCGTTCTAACTCGTCCCATACTTCTTTAGCGCTTTTCAAACGCATGACTTGTTCAAGTATCTCATCCGTCATGTTCGTCGTCATCAGGGTCAAAACAATGCAGTCAATATTTCGGAATTGTTTTAAATCCTTTTCATATTTATCTTTAGCTACCACATCTTTATTTAAAGCTGCAGTTATATCAGGCTTACAGATTTTCCCTTCTAAAATTTCTTCAGCACCGGGAATAGCC
Source organism: Phragmatobia fuliginosa (assembly GCA_932526445.1). Lineage (NCBI taxonomy): Eukaryota > Metazoa > Arthropoda > Insecta > Lepidoptera > Erebidae > Phragmatobia > Phragmatobia fuliginosa. Next base: position 20,725,991 of record OW052069.1, on the reverse strand, counting down.
CTACATATAGTCAAAATCCTGTACCTCCAATGCTTGTAGTTTTTTTCATCTAGGTGCATTATTTGTACCTTCGAAGCCTCTGCGATCCCCTTATCCATGGTGATGTTAAGACTGGATACAAATTATTTTGCTAGAAATTTTTATTTATATTTTATCAAAGCTATTTTATTTTATGTCACACAGTCCTGCTATTTTCTTCCTATTCTTCATCTTTAATATGGTAGCAGAGCGTGGTTTTTCTGGTTTAAGTGTATCCTCTTTAGGTTTTCCCAGTAACGGTACCTCTTCGAATATCACGTCTCTGGACCTAATCAATTTGAATGATTCCTTGTCCCAGATTCTGTAGCCTTCGTCTCCTTCGTATCCAACAAGAATACCTTTTTGAGCTTTTCGTTGCAGCTTCTTGCGATTAGCTTTAGGGACGTGGGCATAGCACGTACAACCTAAAATTCTAAGATGTTTGATCGCTGGCTTCTTACCATACCACAATTCATGAGGTGATTTGTATGGTACGCTAGATGGCCCTGTACGATTCAACACATAGACAGTCGCATTCACAATCTCTGCCCATAAGCCATCAGAAATTTTTTCATGTGCATTCATAATGGCGCGCGCGGCTTCTACGACAGTCCTGTTTTCTCTCTCTACGCAACCTGCTTGCTCCGGGGTGTGGGGCATCGTAAACCTTTGCTTAATGCCGTTTTCAGTTAGGATATCTTTAAATTCCTTGTCAACAAACTCTCCACCGTTGTCACTTAATATTTCTTTATCAAAGCTATTTTATTTTATGTCACACAGTCCTGCTATTTTCTTCCTATTCTTCATCTTTAATAGATATTACTTTTGATACCGACTGTAACACAGAAAAACTAGGTTTTTTTTTGCTATTCCTTGGTGCTCGGATGGTAACCTTTTGAACGCCAGAGCAAAAACTCATCAACTTGCCCTCAACGCCAGACCAAAAATTTAGCGCAAATACCTACGAAAAAAATAAGCATTCCAAAACTTTATCGATAACATGAATTGTATTTTTATTTTCGTCTACAATTTCAAAATATATGTCCTTATAACACTGAATTTATTTCAACATTACACTTCTTCCTACTCTAGTAATAGTTATACACTATTTACAGAGTTGTTTAATACCGTAATAACAGAATTGAGACGACAATATAATTAAATATAATAACTATAGGTACAACATTATTCTTGATCTGTTGTCTTGATATTGTGACCCTGGCGTGGACGGTACGTCATTTTTATGAATATTGCGCTTCTCAAATAAGGATGTAGCAACGTACTATCTCGCTTATCGAGTATAATATTAACTAATAATAATTAAAACACGTATTTTAAATTAGATTTCTATAATTCCGTTGAAGGAGATATTTTAAAAAAAATACACGATCCAAATAGGTTAAGTATATAATCAACTATATAAAAAATTACAAAATGTAAAACAGTATGTACGTTTATAGCCTTTAAATACTAGCTTCTATAAACCTGGCATAAAAAGTAACAAGTAGAGTTTTGAAAAAAAAAGCTAAGCAACTTTTGATGGACATTTTAAAACTTTTATTTATTTAATTTAAACCTCAGTAGTGTACGAAGCATTTTTTAGGGCACTGCTTATATTTTGTATCAATAACTAAGAGTCCTCTTTCTTCTTTACAAAATAATTGTCTACTTTAATTATCTTTTATTTTATTCTTACTCATTTTAACAGAATAAGTATAATAACAAAACTTAACAACAAAAATAAAACAGGCTAACGAAATTTTAATATAAACTTACGATATTATCTAACGTGCCCTACATCACTAGTGGTCACATATTTGTGACTCTGGCGTGTGGGGACATTCTTTTTTAGCAGATTATTTCTTTCTTTTTAGAGTAAAATTTCTTAATATCATAAAGCAATTTAAATAGTTTTATGGCAATAGATAACAGTTAGAACTTCTTCATAAGGTACTTATATAAATTTAAAGGCATAAAAGTAATGTTTAAATGCTTTATTTCGTATTTCGGTGCACCGCTTTTTTTTGTCACATATTTGTGACGCTGGCGTACAGGGACAGTTTTCGTTTGTCACATATATGTGACCCTGGCGGTCAAAAGGTAACAAAAAAAAAGGTTTTTTACCAGTGGGGTTGTTGGCAGGGAGGGACCGAGGAGTATTCTTCTTCTTTTGATGAGTTGGCAATAATATCAGCAATTTCTGCCGATGTCAAGCAATTAACGTCTTCTATTGTGAGGGAGTATCTAGATATATTCTGTTATAGCTTTCGCCTGCAATTATTGCAATAAAAAGTAGCCTGTGTTCGTCTAATATTTAAGCTATATTACTGTAAAGTTTCATCCAAATCTGTTCAGTGGTTTTTACGTTAAAGAGCAGTAAACATACATACATATATATATAAATACAAACTTTCGCGTTTCTAATAATAGTAAGGATTTCTTTGAAATTCTGTGACAGTAAGTTAGAGACTCGGCAGATGGTAACACTGTCCACTTTTGTCAGTTGTCACTTTGTCAGTTCTTGTTCTTGTTTCCAACATGGCGCTTAACTTAAGTGTCAAGGTTCATCCCGTAGTATTATTTCAAATTGTAGACGCTTACGAGCGACGAAATGCAGATTCCCACAGAGTTATTGGTACCTTATTGGGTAAGTAATGTTTGCACCAGAACCAACTTTTGTCATTAATCATATTTAGCAAAATCTGTCAGTTAATAACCGCTGTCATGTGTTCTAGCTTTTACTCAATAATTAAAAATTTGTACTCAATTATATAGCTTACAGTGCGATATATAGATCTGAACATCATTAACGTTACGTGTAATTAGTATTTTGTTTGATAATTAACTGAAAAATGTATAGCGAAAAGTGTTGAGGTTATGTTATGATGTATAGGCACTTGCGACAAGGGAGTTGTGGAGGTGACGAACTGCTTCTGCGTCCCACACAAGGAACATGCCGACCAGGTGGAGGCCGAGCTCAACTACGCTATGGATGTTTATGAGCTAAACAGACGCGTGAATGCGTCCGAAAACATCGTCGGTAAGTTGATACATATTGCAATATGTCACATAAACATGACGTTGCCAACAAGCTCTTGTGATGCATATTTCATTACAGCTTTTAGTATATTTAGATGTTTATGGTTTGCAGTGTTAAAGGTCTCAAAATAATAAATAGGTAGGTATCATAATCATGTTCCAGCTACAAAAATAATGTGATAAAATTAGTTTATGATTGCATACATACAGTTTATTATTAGTAAATAACAAATGTTTAATAAATTCTCATTAAAATACTTATGTCTCTTTCATATAAGGGCCAGGCCCTTTTCAGCAACTCCACTCCTCTCTATAATTTGTTAGACATACATTAAACATATAACAATTATTGTTATATGTTTTAATGAAAAGACAATCTTTAGCAGAAGAGGCTTATGTCCAGCTTTGGACTGTTAAAGGGTATTGATGAAGATATGGTATAATAACAAATAATATGTGTAAATAAAATAAATCATTTAGTTTTTTTTTTTGGCAATTGTAACAGGTTAAAACATATTTTTGATCTTACCTACTAAAATATTAGCAGATTAGTAAGACCTTTTATCAGTAAGACATCAAAATATATTGCTCTCATGGTGCGTCTTGATGTAAGACTTTAGAGTCAATACACACATATAATCATCATCATCAGCCTATCATGGTTCACTGCTGGACGTAGTCGATCGATCGATTTTGGGCTTACAATAGTTAACTGCAAACAATTGGAAAATAATGTTATGAAATAACATAAATAAATGTGTTTTTTATGACTACTTTAAAGTCTGTTGAAGATTATTATTTCTTTATAAGTAAAGTAAGTTAAGGGCACTTCTGTACAGAGACAGTATGTTGCAGGTTGGTGGGCAACTGGTAATGAGGTAACCAACCACTCGTCTGTGATCCACGAGTACTACTCCCGTGAGTGCCGAGAGCCTGTGCACGTGACGTTGGACACATCACTACAGGGCGCCCGTATGGGCCTGCGCGCCTATGTGTGCGTAGCCCTGGGTGTGCCTCGTGGCAAGCTTGGGTGCATGTTCACACCCATTGATGTCTCGCTCACCTGCTATGAGCCTGAGGTATGTATTGTACCTGTGCTAAATAGTTCTGTCCTAATCATTTAAAATTTAGAAAGCTTGAGTCTAGTTCTGCATCATTCTTACAGCCTTCGGAAGCTGGTAGAATGATTGAGCCTCCAGTCTCACACTCGCAAATGAAAGAACAATATTACTATTAGGATGTGAAGTTAGTACTGCCCCAGTTGAACCCTCATTTCAGCGTGGCCCTCTACCTTAAAATTAGATATTAAGTCCATCTCAATGTTTTGATAAATGGTTTTTTAATAATTTTTGTCAAAGATTTTCATTAACCTTTTGAACGCCAAAGCAAAAACTCGTCAACTTGCCCTCAACGCCAGACCACAAATTTAGCGCAAATACCTACGAAAAAAATAAGGATTCCAAAACTTTATCAATAACATGAATTGTATTTTTATTTTCGTCTAAAATTTCAAAAAATATGTCCTTATAACATCGAATTCATTTCAACATTACACTTCTTCCTACTCTAGTAATAGTTATACACTATTTACAGAGTTATTTAATACCGTAATAACAGATATGAGACGACAATATCATTAAATACAATAACTATAGGTACAACACTATTCTTGATCTATTGTCTTGGTATTGTGACCATGGCGTGGACGGTACGACATTTTTATGAATATTGCGCTTCTCAAATAAGGACGTAGCAACGTAATATCTCGCATATCGAGTACAATATTATCTAATAACAAATAAAACAGTTATGTTAAATTAGATTTAAATTTTCTATAATTCCGTTGAAGGAGATATTAAAAAAAAAATACACGATTGAAATAGGTTAAGTATTTAATCAACTATATAAAAATAAAAAAAATTAACAAAATGTAAAACAGTATGTATACGTTTATAGCTTTTAAATACTAGCTTCTATAAACCTGGCATAAAAAGTAACAAGTAGAATTTTGTAAAAAAATTAAAATGTCCATCACAAGTTGCTTTGAAATTAACACATGTTAATTTCAAAGCAACTTGTGACGGACATTTCAAACTTTTATTTATTTTATTTAAACCTCAGTAGTGTACGAAGCATTTTTTAAGGCACTGCTTAGTATTTTGTATCAATAACTTAGAGTCCTGTTTCTTCTTTACAAAATAATTGTCTACTTTAATTATCATTTCACGAGCACGACTGCACGGTTACCCTAGTGGTTTAAGCGGTCGCCACGCGGCTCTCTACTGCGCCAAGTGTCGTGGGTTCGAATCCCACGTGGGATAACACTTTGTGTGATTCACAAATTGTTGTTCTGAGTCTGGGTGTTCTTTGTGTCCGTTTCATGTATGTTTGTAAAGTCCCCCGCTACACTGGAATTCATATTCCTAATGCGAATAAAGGGCCCAGTAAACGATCAAATTTGTTTGACAAACGCGTCAAACAGCAGCACACGATCAAATAATTTGACAAGAAACACGTAAATTTGTCAAACAAATTTGATCGTTTACCGGGCCCATAATAATTACTTTCTTACTCATTTTAACAGAACAAGTATAATAACAAAAATAAAACAGGCTAACGAAAACAAAACAATAAACAATACGTGGTAGCGGTACTCAATACGCGTAAGCTCTGGCTGACTTTGCGAACGGTACTGAACTACTGACTACTGACAGTTCGACTACGTCACCAAGATGGACGCCAATCGGAATATCAACGTGCGGGACTTATACCTATTTTTTTATGAAAAAAGTTAAGATACTCAAAAGTAACTTATTTTTTACAAAAAAAAGTTACATTCTATCTACAAACACTAGTACTAAGCCACATACCTACATAAAGATTTTATCGTGGTTTTTAATAAGATTATTTTTTGCTTAAAATAAGTTAAAATAAAAGCAGAAAACAGAAACTTATCTCTAAATCAAATTCGTCCAAAGATTCCGTTTCTGAAAATTCTTCGTCATCTGCAACTCCTTCTAATATGCGAAGAAGTTCTTCTGTTGAAATTAAATTGTCACTCATTATTAATTTAAATGTTAAACTCTATGTCACAAGTATATAATTATTCCTGAATATTTAAATATTGTTCATCACTTCACTATTCGCGATGGCACTGATAAATTCGAGTTGCGTCAGGGATGCGCCCGAGTTAGGATTAGCGAATATCGACATTCGACCTAATCAACATTTATTTTTGACTATGTAGCTATTAGAATGATGTTTGAAGACTGGTTTTAAAAATCTAATACTGTTTTATCCTATTCCCAAATTATACCTAAATATAATATATTCCAGAAGAAAGTTTCAACTTGATCTTTAATTTTAACTTATAATATCACCTAACGTGCCCTACATCACTAGTGGTCACATATTTGTGACTCTGGCTTGTGAGGACATTCTTTTTTAATAGTTTATTTCTTTCTTTTTAGCATAAAATTTCTTAATATCATAAAGCAATTTAAATAGTTTTATGGAAATAGATAAGAGTTAGAGCTTCTTCATAAGGTACTTATATAAATTTAAAGGCATAAAAGTAATGTTTAAATGCTTTATTTCGTATTTTGGTGTACCACTTTTTTTGTTACATATTTGTGACGTTGGCGTAGAGGGACAGTTTTCGCTTGTCACATATATGTGACCCTGGCGGTCAAAAGGTTAAGCTAAGAACTGAAATAACGAAACATATTGGAATGTGTATAAAGTCATTAGTCATCATAGTATTAGATGACGTTGTACGATCAGCATCAGTATAAATTGTGGTTACACATTTTTAATATCATAAAAATAAAATGAAAAGTAGAAGTATTAATAAAATGTATAATTTAACTTTACATATAAAATACACATGGTTTATCATAATTTCATTCGTTCATTTTGCACCATTAGAATTCAAATTTGGAAAATACCAAATAGGAAGTATACTTTCTACTACTATCACGGTAAAAAGTAGCCTATGTCCTTTCCAAAGGTTTCATCTACCTCTACACCAAAATTTATCAAAATCCGAAAACGTAACAGATAAAAGAAAGATATGCATCATTTGATTAATAGTCATCCTGTAAATCCAAACCTGACAAATTTAAAATCTATGGAACCTTATAAAACCTACATAGTACATTTTCTTTTTGCACCAAGATATTCTCACAGTTACAGAAAACTCAGTTAAATGTAAAACTCTTTTCAGATTGTGGGTTTGAATCTCTGCCAGAAGACAATGGGTGGTGGAGGTCGAACACGGCAAGTGCAGCCCATGTTAGACCTGGCACAAGTGGCAGAGGCTGCGTCCAAGTTATCCACGTTGTTAGATCAAGTGCTAGCTTACGTTGAGGATGTGTTGGCCGACAAGACAGAGCCCAATAACGCGGCTGGCAGGCAGCTGCTCGAGCTCGTCAATTCTGTACCCAACCTGTCTGCTGACACATTTGCAGATGCATTTGCTTCCAGTGTTAAGGATTTGCTTATGGTAATTATATTTTTTATTTATTTACCTATATGTAAGTGATATTAACAACAAAGAAGCAAATAAAACCTTTTTACTTGGGCTAAATATAAAGCATGATAATTTGAATTAAGCAAAATCACAAAAAATTGTGGGCTACAGGTTATTATTAGTTCTATCTTATGCCCGCGTGCATGTTTGTTATCGCTGTTAATAGTATCCCATGTCCTTCTCAAGAATCAAAGTATGTATATACCAAAATACCATTGAAATTGGTGCAATGGTTTGGCTTTGAAAGCGTAACAGACAAACAAGACTTAATTTAGAATTTTTTAGTATAGTATGAACTGCTATTACTTATACCTTTTGTTGTTGTTGTTGTGTGGTTCTAATGATTTGATCTTTGACATGTCCATGAGACTATCTTTTTATTAAAACCAATGTGGAGATGTTAGATCATTAAATTACAGTAGTTCAGATGATGTTTACCCATTATTTGCCTAAAGCCACTGCAGTGTTCAATAAGATTCTGTATAATTATGTGTGATAAATCTAAACTAATATTCAGGTGTTACGTTTGGTATATACAAAGTTATGTTGTGCAGGTGGTGACGTTGGCCCAGCTGATCAAGACGCAACTGCAGCTCAACGAGAAGCTGACCCTGTTGACGTCGCAGTGAGAGCTGTCCCCCTCCTGGCGTTACGGACATGGCGCCGCCAACAACATGCGCTGTATTATATATATTGTATGTGGATACAAATATATTTGTTTAATATCTACACCGAGTTTCATTATTGTTAGTTATTAGAGGATGGCTTTGGTGTTTGAGTTTGTCAAACAGACAATCAATGGCAGTTATGGCAGACGGTTAAGCAACTTATGGCCTTAACCCTTTTTTGTGAAGAGACCCAGCAGTGGGACCTTATGGGTTGTTGGTGGAGCAACTTATCTTAACTTATATATATATTTGTCACAAAACTAACGTTTGTCACACACACGTTTGTCACGAGGTTCCTCCCGAGTGCTAAGCTAGAACCACTCGCCCAGGATAAATGTTATACTTTAATGTGTCTAGGAGTAATTTGTTTATAATTTAATATACTTATACACTTAATGTAAGTTCATTTCACACAACTCGGACGTCGTCATTCTCTTGTGTTTCTACGTAGTTTGGTTCTTTAGTCGTTTGCTAAGTCACCCATGGGACGAATAGGGTAGTAAAAATTCATATTTTTAAATCTGTCATCGCACAGAAATTATGAGTCTGTAGAACTGGGAAACTGGTGGTTCCCAAAAAATGAATACAAGTAGTGTAGTTATAAATGTACATTTATTACAAGATATTGTTGTGTGCGAGGGTCAGTCGGCCGGCAGCAGCCTCCCGGCGCGGTGACAGCTCGCCACCCAGCGCGCGGGGACGAGCCGCCCCCCGCCCACCCCTCGCGCCCCTATCACGTAGTCCACCGAACTGTCTTCCTCCACCTCTGACAACTGGAACAATGCAACATTTGTATCACTACACTAGCTTTCGCCTGCGTCTATGTCTGTTATCGCAGTAAAAAGAAGCTTAAGTATTTTATCAGCCTTTAGTAAGACAATTTGCGAACCAATTTCATTTAAATCAGTTCAGTAGTATTGGCGTGAAAGTGAGACAGCCGACAGTTACTTTCGCATTTACAATATGTATTAGTAAGGACTACCTACTAACTGACCGGTGCCCACTTCGTCAAACATTTTCTAACATATCGATTTGTGATTTCAGAAACATCTCTAACGATTTCGCTGAAATGTAATATTTGGGTGTTTTATGGGGTTAAAAATCAATATAGATTAGTCTTATAATTGGCAAAACACGAGATTTCAACTTGTCATTGCTTGCGCCATCTATAATACTCTGTCAGTAACACTTGATTGGTGGTTAGTACTCCAATCCAACACAGTAACACTACAGCTAGTTGAGAAATGGCGCTGTTGAACAATCCTACTAATATTATAAACGCGAAAGTTTGTGAGTATGTATGTGTGTATGTATGTTTGTTGCTCTTTCACGCAAAAACTACTGAACGGATTTGTATGAAACTTTACAGTAATATAGCTTATATATCAGAATAACACATAGGCTACTTTTTACTGCAATAATCGAGATACACGAGCGAAAGGTAAGTGATTATAAAAATACATAAATCGCAGATGTCAAAATGTATCACTGTTTATCTCCTGTCAAACTTTACAGGTTGCTAGGCATAACACACTTGCATAGCAACCATAATGATATACGCGGGTAACACCGCGGGCCGCAGTTAGTTAATTATATAAAGCAAAGCTCCATCGCCTAGCTTTACACTAGCTTCGCCACGCGGCGTTACCCGCAGTTGTTGTAAAATACAACATCAAAACTGAATAGTACTGCGGGGTTCCGCTAGTTATAAATATGCATTAAATAAAGGTGAACATACCCGCAACGTGACTCCCCCGTAAGCCTTTATATACCGGTTCAGCTGCTCAGCGTCCGAGTGTTCATCGTCTATAGCGAACGTGTACCCGTCGAAGAAGTTGGGCAGCGCTCCTCCAAATTTCGCAACCTTCGGCTCTTCAGCGGTATCTTCGTCAGTGGAGAGACCTTCGTCCACGTCCATGGGCGGGGAGTTTTGAGGGTATTGTACTCGTTTGTCGTCAGTCGCAGGGGTTTGTTTCGCTTTTTGTTTTTGGAGAACCTTCTCTATTTCGTCGTCGGTGTCGCAGTCTGGAAATTGTTTGATGTGAATATTATCTTTAATCCAGTAATCATTACATTGTATTGTGCTCTATTGTATCGCGGGGACGTAGATTTTAATGTATGTACATTGACGTTTTGGCTTCTTTTTTTTTTTTTTTTTTATATTAGCTGCCAAAATGACTCTGCCCTGCCTGATGGAAAGCATGAACAGAATCCAGAAGTGAATTCCACCATCCTTACTGCCACAACGGACAGTGCAGTACGGTGACCCACACTATGTGGCTATTCTTGTTCGATACTCGCTTACAATGTTAGATTCTGTATTTATTTATATACTCAAACAGATGTTTTACACAATGCTGTTCATGCTATACAAGAATTTGGTTTTTAGTACTTATTAAATGGATTATTTGAGCAAACTTTAGAGTACAACATGATATTAGAGTTAGATAATTTAGTGATATTTTGATCAATATTTAGAGGACACTTACAGTTACTTAGGATGAGTTTAAGTATAGTTTGTTCTAGTATAGTACATCTTGTTTATATAAAAGAGATAGCCGTCGGTTGTTAATGTTAGATGATATTTAGTTATCGTATAGGGTTGGTACCTGTGTGGTGGGTGGGTGGTGTTGGTGGTGTGGTGGGTGCGGTGCGTACGGGTGGAGTCCGGCGGTGGTGCGGCTCTGTGGCGAACCAGCGCCAGGGCAGGCGACGCCGCCGGGCCGCGCACTGCAGTAGCCAGTCCGCCACCACCACCGGTATAGTGCCGCCACCCGGCGCCGCCCGCACCGCTCGCAACTTCGGCGTGTTCGGGAACGCACAGCTACACACATTGTAATACTATGTTAATACAACGCACCGAGAGATCAATTATATAACAAACGAGAATCCTATACAGGGTGTAAAAGACTGAATCCGAAAACTTGGGGGTTGCATTCAGACCATGATACTGAATAGGTTTACCTTTAATTTATCTAAGTTCTTTTTAGTATTTTTCTGGTTACATACACATAGTACAACATAATAGGACCCTAACAACCTAATTATCTCATTTAGAAAATCAAAAAACCAATAAAACTGCAATGTATTTTAAAATAAAATCAATTGACCGGTGGTCATTGCACAGTTCGCCCGCACGCGGTTATCAACCAACGCTAAATAATAATGGTATCCTGTGCACTTGTTATTTTTTTGCGTTCGTATAATGAAATCATTCATCATTATCATTTTCAATGAAATTCAAGTTTATTTTGAGCCTGGAATCGAACCCATAGCACCCATGCGTCAGAAGTCTTAAGCCTAGACGTGTGAGCCGCGCCTCCCTCCGATCGACGAATTAGGTAATCTTTAGGTCCAGTGCACACCTACGGTTTTCTGATTGGCAATCCCGATTCGGCAATTTATTCAGATTCGCTCTTCTTACATACCGTAGGAGAGCCACGCTTCGGCATGAATGAGTCGGTTCGACCAGAGTAATACCACGGTCTCACAGAAAACCGGTGTGAAACAGCGCTGGCGCTGTGTTTGTGAAGCCTCTAGTATTGCGGGTGTTCATTGGCGGCGGTAATCGCTTACCAACAGGCAATACGTCAGCTCGTTTAAACCCTATTCCATAGAAAAAAATACAAAATTTCTAATAAGTAAGAGTCCTGAAGTACTACCCACAGTTATTCGTGCAAACCGCCAGAGAAACTAGCCCTAAAAATTAACCTAAAATACTTCTTAGGTATACCATGAACTATCTGCCAGTAAAAGTGCCGTCAACATCGACCTAATGTTCCGAAGTTTTTTTGGTATAAGTACCATATATACTTTTAACACATATACACTTAGTAGAAAACTCTTCATTTCATATGACAGACAATTCATTCTATAAATATCAAAAATAATCTCTATTTTGTATTGTTGTGTTAAAAATATATAATCATTCATGCGTTAAGTTACAAAAAAATATCAGTGAATAATTATATCATTATTTACTTTAATAAATAAAACAACGAGTAATCTAAGCTTTTAACTTTCAATATCACGCTATTTTATCGCAAGACGCTTTACATAAGACAAACTAACAATAGCAAACTGTCCTAAATAAAAAATAAAAATGGACACTTATTATTTTACGCACACATATTTTAATGATCAATGAACAAAATTGCGTGCGACGGGGCGGGCGTCGCAAGTGCGGAACAGTAGGTATTCTGTGGCGTCACACGCCGTTCAACTCAAGGGCATTGACACTGTAGTGATATTTTATTAATACGTAATTTTATTACGTTGTGAACTATAAGAATAAGAAAAACTTTAATTGTCTTATGCGTATATCATGCGTTATGAACAAAAATTTGGTAGTTTTCGGGATAATATTAACATGTAAGTTTTTTTTTGTTTTAATTACATAGATGTGTTCAGTATGGAAGGCTGAATACCACATTTATTTTTCTAGACATTAAAATTTAGTCGTGTAGTATTATCGTACTCATAAAAGTATCGAAACGTCGAGTACTTTTCATAAGTATCGAGTACTTTTGCTTTTACTTAATATATAAATGTCAATGTGTCAAATCAATCAGTGATAAGCGTCAATTTAGTTGCAGTAGAAAACAATATGATAAAAGAGGAACACAAACAAATGGTATGGGTACACATTTTTATCAAATCCAGTTAGACGAGATTGCAATCAAAAGATTGACTTCAATATTACCGAAATTTAACTATTTATTAGATTAGCTATTTCTTTTTGACTGTATTTATAATACCACCATCGTCATTATTACCTACAGATACATGTATGTCATTAATCTGCGCTTTAAAGCAGTATACCATGGGTTTTACTTATGGTCACATACTGTCAGCTCTTTGGTCACATATTCCAGTGATTTCAAGGTACAAATTAATATTTTAATAGTATGCATTCCTACAGCGGAGGGTGTGGGTATTGATTTCGTATTTAGCATCAAAATTAATTTAACGCCAATGCGTTAATTCAAAATATAAAAGTATCGAGTACAGAAGTATCGGTAGCGAAAGAAAGTACTCGATACCACAAAGTATCGATACTTTTTCTGTTTCCCTAGGTGTTGGTGTAGGTGATGGTGGTGGGTGAGTGAGTGAGTGAGTGGCAGGTGTTACATGAGGTGCGTGCAGGTAGGTCCCCAGTCGCGCTGCACGCCGGCCCCCAGCGCGAGCGCGGTGTTCCTGAGCGTGGCGCGCTGCGGGTTCTGGTAGCCGCTCAGCACCACCACCACGCCGCGCAGCACCGACTGCGGCTCTTCACATTCCGAGCCCTCTGCAACCACACCACACTTAATGAGTGAGTCCAAAAACGAGACTACTAAAATGATACGGTAGAATAACCCAAAAATATCTGACCAGGCCGCCATGGTATGGGTCACCATGCTGCATTGCCTACCTCCTCACAATAAGGATGGTGACCCGGATTATACTTATGCTTTCTATCAGGCAGAGTAGAATCGCTTTGGTAGGCTTAAAATATATTTCAAAATACTCAACCATTTCCCAACCTAGAGGGTAAGCATTACTATAATGATTACCTCTGCAAGCGGAACCAACGGTCATGCTCATCACACATTATTTGTCCTGGGCGGGATCTAACCTACTACCTCTTTCAGTCCAGCAGTTAATAACACTAACAAAATTATGTTTCTAAAGTTGTGTGAGTTTATCGTTGTTGTAGTTGAGGGTAATGCCCAAATCTCCTGGACAAACGGGTTTGCGATCGCAATGAATGAAGTATACCAGAAAACGAAAAGTCAAAGTTTCGTTACAGATATCACAGAGCTTGAAGACTCGGTGCGTCCTTTGTGTCCTGTGTTGAGAGGTAAAAACGGTGACTGTAGGACTAATGAAAGTCGATTCACGAGCTATGGAAAGAGATAGCTCTTCCTATAAGAGCTCGGAGGCTCTTTGAAGGACAAAACTAAGTGATCCGTTCGAGAAACAAGGTAATCGGTTACCTTGTTTGTCTATGATCTATGTCGGCACAGCTTTCAAAGTTAGTAAATAGGAGTGGTAATGGGCTGGTCCTATAAGTCGCAGAACCATTACTGGAATAACCATGTTCTAGAGTGGAGATCCCTTCTAGGCAATCGTGGGACACCCTCTGGCCAAATGGCGGGACCAATTACGTAAGAGGGCTGGCAGCGACTGGATGCTATACAACAGATGGTGCTCTGTGATGTTCCTTAAGATGCCTATGTCCAGCAGTGGACTGCAACAGCATGATGATGAAAGGTGAAGTTTTGATGCATCTGTGCACTAAGCTGATTTAAAATAATATCTACCTTGTTCACTGTCCTCACTGTTGGGTTTACTTCTCTTGTCATCTCTCTTCTTACGATCACTTGTGTTATCAAGATTCTTATTATGTCGTTTACTTGGAGGGGTCTCACTCGGAGAGGGTGAAGAACTCTTTCTTCGTTTAGGAGTCTGCTTTTCTTCCTTACGTCTATGACTACTGCCATTTGGTCTGTCAGCCTTTATTTGAGTTTTATCTTCTTTTTCTTTTTGTTCCTTATGTCGTTGGACGACCTGGTCTATCTTGGCGTGCGGTCTCTCGTCATCGTTGGTGTACAACAGAGTGTCTCGCGACCTGTCCGATCGGCCACTGCTCTCTGTGCTCGTTGAAGCGGTATCTTGTTTATTGCTCGGCTTATTGATATGGGTCTTCATCAGCTTGGTCGATGACTCTGATATGTTTTTAAGAGCTTGTGATGTGGCTTGTCTTATTTTTGCTCCTGAAAGAAATTTAAGTGTAAATTAAAGTAATTGTATATTTGAGTTGGACTCATTTTGGTTTTATAATTACAGTAAGACTTAAGACTCACCAGTATCAGAGGAGCTGCTTTGCGAATCACTATTTTTTTGCAAGTGCTTAGCGAACAGTTCTCCAGGTCGGAAGTCATCCTCGTCCGATGAGAAGGTGTCGAGTGCGAGCACACGTTTTGGTATAGATGTCGCGGCTGGCTGCGACTGGTGCTGAGCAACTGTGGTGCCGTCACCAGCTTCGTCAATGTGGATGAATGATAGTCCATACTGAATAAATATCATATGAATTTTACATTTCGTAAGTTTGGTGACATGCTTAAAATAATTCAGAACTATTAAGGATTCGGTATAACACCTGTTACAGTTAAATATCGATAAATATAATTAAAGAGGATTCTTAGAAGAATCCTCTTTATTTATATTTGACTTAATATTTATTTAAGGTAGTATTTTAATAGGGGTTGACCCTCTAATTTTTTTATTAAAGTAGTTGCAGATGCCAAGATATTTTCTGAAGTGTCACTACTGCACCAAAATACAGGAATTAGGCGTGTAAGAGGGAAGAGTCCCATTAAAAAATTGGTAACCCCTTTGTGTCCAAATCAAAATTCACTTTTAAAGGTTACTATGAGGACAGGCAGGAGGTTGATTCTTATGTGAATTTTGTAAATGAAATATTCCATAAGTATTGTTTCTATAATGCTTACTTGACAAAATAGGCTGTACCTTGCAGTGCTTATTGTAGGGCTGCGAGCACACGACCCGCACGCGGTCCCAGCGCTGGTCGCGCGCGTCCGCGAGCTGCTCCGCGCTGAAGGAACGAACGCGCTCCACCGCCTCCTCGCGCCGAGACTCCGTCGGGTTCACGAACACGCAGCTCGGCACCAACACCTGCAACACCATATAAACAGATCACATCACATCTGTATCTCAGCTTTATATAATTTTGTCAATCAAATATTTTTGGGAAAGTTATCATATTAAATAATAACAATAAACATTTCGGACATCTTACACAACGCCATCTGGTCCCAAACTAAGCTGAGCTTATATTAAGGGTACTAGACAACTGATATACATAACCATACATTTTTTTTGTCAATACATACATTTTATAGATAGAAAACAACCAAACTCCGAAACAAATATTTGCTGATTGCACAAACATGTGGTCCGACTCCGGAATCGATCCCGAGACTTCTTGATCAACAGTCACCGAGGCAATCTGAATGAATTAGATATAATGGAAACATTAGCACTTGTCTTGGCATAGTGAATCTTACAGAGAACATGAGACTCCAGAGAAATTAAAAGGGGTTCTACACGGTTGAAACCGATATCCAACCACCCTGACCTTGATCGAAAAAGGATCGTGTAGGATCGGAACCGATGTCCTACCACCCTGACCTTGATCGGAAATGGATCGTGTAGAATTCGTTTGTCCGATCAATAGTGGGCGGAGCCGCCGGCCAGGTTGGTTCGTGGGTTGGTCGGCGGCGCATCTCGCGACAGGCTGCGTCCGTGTGCGTGTGCGATCGTGTGGAACGCTGTCGGCCAACGCGAGCGCCTCAGTGTGCGCTGGGCAGGAGTCGCGGGCGCACTGAGCACGTCACGTCAACGTGTGTTGCAATGAATACGCAATGTTCGCGTGTTCAATAGATAATTATTATGTTTACTTCCAATTTTGTACGAAATTTACCAATTAAGCTCATTTAACAAGTCAGGCATCTATATGATCTATAACTCAAGAACTAACACCGTAACTTTTATTAAGTTACTAGCTGCGCCCCGCGGTGTTACCCGCGTATTTTCGGCTATGTGTTATTCTGATATTTAAGTAGTAGGATAAAATATTATAAGTAGTAAGATAAAAAGTAGGCTATGTGTTATTCTGATATATAAGATATATTATTGTAAAGTTTCATCCAAATCCGTTCAGTAGTTTTTGCGTGAAAGAGCAACAAACATACATACACACATAAATACATACAAACTTTCGCGATTATAATATTAGTAGAATTAGTAGGATAAGAACCAAAAAACTCAATGTCATGATCCATTCTTAAAAAAATCAGAAAGTCATCAGAATCAAGAATCCGTAAAATATTAAGGTTATTGTAAAATCGATATTTTGTTTCTTTGAGAGACAAGGAGCCATCGTGAATACCGGAGTAGGACTGAAGTCAACTACCGACCAACGAACATACGAGTGGGCGGAGCCGAGCAGTCGGTCGGTCGGTTGAATCGTGTAGAAGCCGTTCCAACGCTGTATGTGTGTGTGTGTGAGGTTGGTTGAGTCGGAGTCGTTTCCGATCGTGTATTCGGCGCTTAAGACCTTTAGGCTAAGGACTCACGAAGCGTTTTTCTCCCGTGCCCGCTGTGGTTGCGGGCCCGCAGCTTCTGTAGAATGCAGATTTATATTTAAAAAACAAAGCACAACTCACGACGTGTTTTACGCCCGCGGTGTGCGCGGTTGTTTGCAGCTCCCGCTGCACCAGTTTTGTGAGTATAGAAATAAAACCGTAGTTCTACCACCGCAGCGTGCACGGGAGAAAAACGCTTCGTGAGTCCTTAGCCTTAATATTTTAAATTGCTAAAGATTTAACAAGCATTAAATTTCAAGTGCTTCAAATGCCTTGCTTTATTTAATAGACCAGAGTCACTTAAACCCTCATTGAACAGACTTTTGTATTTGTTGTTTAAATTCATTTACTTGAACTTATTACTTATATTGTAATATCATATAGTTGGTGGAATTAAACAAATGATTGATACCTGATATTGATCGCTAGCTTTCTCTGAGCGGGCGACCAGCACCTCCACTAAAGCTGAATGGTAGGCACCTATATGCACTGAAGATATCTGAAATGTTAATATATATTTTGTTGAACAAAAATCTAAATGCTTATATTTCAAGTTTAGGCCTTTTTTGTAAACATTACACTCATCATCATCGACTGCCTTTAACAGTCCATTGCTGGACATACGCCTCTCCTTAGAAAGGAGGTTTTGGCCTACTATACCAAACTGGCCAGACGGGTTGGTTTCAAGTTTTCCTTCTCTTTGCGTTGATATTGTCTCACCTAGTTTATGCTTTAGTCGCCTTTTACGTCACCCACCCAATAGGGGTGGTGACACTCCGTATTCTTAATCCATCACCACACGGACAAAACATTACACTACTGACTATAATTGCACTTACTCTGTCCTTGTATAGAATTAGTAATATTTTAATAATAGTTTGAAAATAACCAAGTAAATACATTTTAAAAATGAATAAAAAACATAGCAGTAGTTATTGATAACATCTAAATATAAGTAGCTATGTTTATTAACATGCCACAATTTTTTTTAGGGGTCAGATAAAGATTAAGCAGAAGTTGGTCTTTGCCGAATTAGTTTTGTTGAACAGTGTTAGAAGATAATGCTAAAAATGTTTGTGTTGTACACGGTTACCTTGACCGCCTTGGTCAACTGAAGCACAACAGAACAAGAAGACTCCCCCTTCTTACACAGCCACTTCTTCTTGCTGACCTCCCACGCTAACAGATTGCTTGCCGGGTGCTCCTACAGTCACACAATATTATTTTGCATTCAATAAGTATAATAAACTGCTACAGAATGTAGTTCTACAAAATAGTCTTAACAGAAGTAGGTATTAAATATAATACTAATGCATGGAAAATAATACAAACAAGGTGTTATTATTTATTTAGTACCTATGATGTTGACATCATTGAATTTCATAATATTACTGATACCGCGAAAATGATAACTTATAAAACCATTCATTACTTTTATCGATTTCTATAGCTGGTGGCACGTTATATATGTTTGAGACTTTAGTGCTCTTTACTACTTTAGTATCAAATATTAGTAAATAATAAACATTCGCCAAAATTGTCTTTTACTTACAAATAGAGGTTATAAAACAGAACTTACAGGATCTTCGCTACTAAAACTAACGATATAATCGACTTTCACTCGCGGCATTTTATATCATTTTTTGTGAAGTCATTGAAGTCAAGTAGTTATTGAGTAATTGCAAACAGAAAGAACAAAATCATATTTAGCCGCGATCTGCGCTGTATTTTGATTTCGGTTAGTTCTTGTCAAATTTGCCAAAATGTCAATTGTTAAATTTGTCATTTTTTTTTTTTTTTGGATTTTAATGACCTGGTAACTAAGACCTTTAAGTCAAGTCTTATTTTATTTAAACAAACATAGCACTTTCACTTTGCTTCATTTTTAAATTGTTTTGATAGTATTTTTTATAAATTTATAAATAAGTTTGTAAGTGTTTTTGTCTTTTAACAACTGTTCTAGTGGCGGCGGGTGGGATGAAGAATCACACTTAATTTTCACATCACCGAGTTCACTAGCCAACACTAATCAGCGTTGATGTCCATTGCAGTGACTATTTTCTTTCTCAATTACAGCATTGGAGAGGCATAGTTTTATCACACATTTTATATTGTATCAGCAAGCATGTAAAGCATGGCGCTTTTGCGGCCATTATACAAGTCTAACGTTTCACAGTTTTCCCGCGGTAACGAAATTTATTTTCAAAATGATGGTTTAACTTGTGAGACATTCATGTTATTACTTAACTGCGCTTTATTTTATTCATGCTAAACACTTAAATTACTAATCTCTTCCTAAATTTAGACAAAAATCAACAAAATAATCTTTCTAACTTCTATCGAAAAACAACCCCCCCCCGCCGCCACTCACTCTCTCCAAACTTGTCATCACTCCAATAATGGCATTAGTGGTGTACTTCTTCTTTTTTGTTGATGAAATAGCAATCAGCCGAAAAATCTCAGCTATTTATAAAGTCTCCAAGTTGTCTGCCTCGTTGGTCTCGTGGTTAGCATAAGCGGCTGCTGATCAAGAGGTCTCGGGTTCGATTCCCGGGTCGGACCAAATATTATTTGTGTGATTCACAAATATTTGTTTCGGAGTCTGGGTGTTTTCTATGTATAATATGATTGTATTTATTTACAAAAAAAAGTATGTTTATGTATTTATATCAGTTGTCTAGTACCCATAACACAAGCTCTGCTTAGCTTGGGACTAGATGATGTTGTGTGTCAGATGTCCAAAATATTTATTTATATTTTTTATTATTATTTATTGTCATCATAGTGAAATTAATAATGAAAAAGTGTCCAGGATGAGTAGAAAAAACAAAAAGGGAAGTTGGAGGTTCCATTCAAGTAAAACGACCGGAGCAGCATTACTCTCACACAGAAGAGCATTTTAAAATGGTAACATTCATACTGTCATCTTCCGTTGGTGAGTATGAGAGCGGAGTCCCAATCATTCTGCACCTTCCTCCCTACCTCCGGAGGCCGGGAGAATGATGAAGAAACATCTCACTAAGCCGCCACGGTGTGGGTCACCATACTGCATTGTATGCCTCACAGTAAGGATGGTAGCCCCTACTCTTGGATTATACTCATGCTTTCTATCAGGCAGAGTAGAGTAACTTTAGTAGGCTGAAATATATTAAAAAAAATATCAAAAATGTTTTATTCCATTTATAAAGTTACTACCAAGAAGTAAATAGGTAACTAGAACTAGAAAATAACGCGGTTATGACTCCTTAATTGCAGGCAATAACTTTCCACCAATGGACTCGTCTGCCCACTTGTCATAAAAAAATGTGAGCCGTCACGGGACGCCTGGCAGATGTGAAACATCGCCATTATTTTGTAAAAGTAATATGCAGAAAAGAAAAGAACATATTGTAATAGGAACTAAATATGTCATAATGATAAAATAAAAATATTACGATTTTTTTCAAGATAACGATGACTATTTATTGAATAAACATTTATTTTCATTAAATACAAAAATTTACGAATTTATTTCAAATCGTGACTACTTAATTCGTTTAATCAGTGACTTCGGTAATAGTTATATTCGATGTTGCCTCTGAGGACGGTATTAATGTGACAATTGGTCGATGGTAACTGAAGTATGCTACAAAAGTATTGGACATAACATTATCAAGATATCTGATAAATACAGCATCTATTGTTGTTCCGTATCTGGTGGTAGGTTCTCTTGGATTGTTATTAATTTGCAATTGAAATTCTTCTTGGAGAAACGTTATCAATGGCGTTGATTCATCTTTTGCAAAATTTACATTGAAATCCCCAGCTAAAATCAATGGTAGTTTGTCTTTATTGGTTTTGAAAGTTATTGAACCTTTGTGACTGTACGGAAATAATTTCTCGTGTAAAAATAAAATGATGTCATTTATTTTTTTATTAGGAGAAATGTACACAACAATCATTATCAATTCAATTCCATCTTCTAGTTTAACGTGTGAAGCACACATATCGCCAATAGATGTTTGGGAGACATGAACTTCTGTAGCATTTTGAATTACTAAATCCATGTTGAATGTAGTAATATGTGAAGCATTGTTGTTTTTATAAATGGCAACTCCAGCGGCTCTAACATTTTGTCTCTTAAATTTAGCTATACACTGAAAATTAGGTAAGTCAACTGATTCATCTGCAGGAAGCCATGTTTCAGTTAGCAATAAAAAGTTACTCCTTTGACAAATAGAATCTTGTAAATCAGTAGTATGTTTTCTGAGACTTTGGCAGTTTAAAGTATAAATGCTTAATTTATTTCTGGAGTTTATAAATTCAGTGATCAGACCTTGTAATGTAGTAAGTTTGTTTAGAGATAATCTTTTAAATTCTAGCTGTAAACTTGAAACTGATGGATCTACTCTTCTTCCATGATAAAATCTTAAATTATCCTGACTGTTACATATAAACAACCCTTCAGGACTTGTTACTCGTGTTAAAGCTACGTAAAGTAATGGAATAGAATGACTTTTACTATACTCATAGACCACCTCGTCATATGTACCTCCTTGAGACTTATGAATAGTCATAGCACATCCTGATATCAATGGAAAATGATTTCTTTTTCCCACAATGGTTTTATTATTATTGAGTGGTATACTTGAAGTTCTACGTACGATAGGTACTGCACGTCTATCGATATTATGTTCCGCAAGAAAGGCAGCGGCTTTTCTTCTAGCCATCATACCAGTGTTTTTATCTGGAAAAACGAGCCAAATGCAAGTTACTTGATTTTCATCATTTTGTTCTATATGAACCAGCTTCCCAACGGCGCCGTTAGCTAAACCGTCTACCACGTCTATGTTAGTTGTAATAATATAAGGTTTTCCAATAACAAAAATGATTTCGTATGGCAAACCTCCAGTATCAATCACTGACAACTTGTGTAATTTTTGTCTCATGTTTGCTTCTTGCTCATGATTAGTACAACCAGAAATAATGTCCATTGCAATTGAATCTATTTTATTTTCAGTTTGTAAAGCTAGTACGTTATATGCGTTAACTGATGCATTATCATGAAATAATCGTACACCATTTGGACACAGGCGCAAGGCTTCTTCCTTCGTAAAAAATCTAGACTCGATAACGGCTAATTCATCATTATTTAAAATAATACCACTGCCAATTTTTGTGAGAATAGAAGCAAACATTTCGTTATCTTGACGCATTATTTGAGTTAATTCGTAGAATTTTAATCCTCGCCAAAGTAAAGGTCCAATCATCCGTTGTTTAGACTGCTTATAGATTGGAGTTGCACGGACTGGAGGTAATTGTCGCAAATCTCCAATAAAAATTATATCTAGACCACCAAAATTTTCATCAAAATTTCCGGTTATTTGCTTTAGTCTTGCGTCTATTTGGTTCAAGAGCTCGGCACCAATCATACTAATTTCATCAATTATTAAAACTTTGACATATTTAAATAAGCATCGATATTGTTGTGCTGTTTCTATTGACAACGGAATTAGTTTTGACATTGATATTTTCAATGCAGTATGAATAGTAGTTCCGTTAATAGCTACTGCAGCTTTACCAGTCGAAGCACACGTAATGTATGAATTGCAGAACCCATCATTATCAGAAAATCTGTTATATACTTCCATTATCAATTTTATTACAAAGGTTTTCCCACATCCAGCTGGCCCAGTAAAAAATAATTGTAAAGGTGATCTATCTGCAGATAAATTGTGATGAATGACGTGTAGCAGCAAATCTTTCTGTTTTTCATTAGCGCTTCTCATGAGTTCGCAAAAACGATCATTACTCATGATATTTTCTCTTCTTTTGGCTATTGCTCCCAAGTTTTTAAGCGTAGCTATACGTAAATCTTCATTAACTGCAGCATTCGGATTTCTGTACAATTCTTCAAAGGGGTTTGGCTCCGGAAATCTTGTAGCAATGTCTCGAGCTTCTGATTCGTCATCTATTAGCTCACCTTCATGACATAATTGACGGCATATATCAATTGTCTTTTGAATATCAATATTTGACTGAAATTCTTTCCTTTTTTCTAAAATTTCATTTTCGTTTTCATCATATATAGTTGTGAATTTCATATCTGCTAAAATTTCTGTGTCTTCATTTCTAAATGGTATATGTAAGGTCACCATTTCTCTTCTGTACTCGTTGTAATCCTGAGTCATGTCATAATTTCTATAACGAATAACTTGAGGCTGCTTCTTTCTGATGTACTCTCCCTTTCTGTTTTTAGTATAGTTTGAAACAAATTGGGCTAAAGAAGTTCCTTCCAAATCTTCTGGCCGTTTTTGATACTTGTCATGCCAATCTTCCTTCCAAATATCAGTAGAGTCGTCATCAAGTTCATCAATTTGTTTTTGTGTTTTTCTTATCCTCTGTCGTTCAATAGGCCAACAAGTGTTAATATACTGAACCGCTACTGACGATTTAGACATTGGTAACCTTAGAAGATACCAAGCAGCTTCTTGACTACTCATCTCAATAGTATTCAGCATGTCAACGCTCATTTTACGAGTTATTTCAACAATATCGAATTCTGGATTTTCATTCATAACTTCTATTATTTTGCGTTGTAAATTGCTAATGCCTCTGTTGGTTTTATTGACATATTCAACGACATATGCCGCGCAAGAATATTCTTCAGTAATTATCTGAAAATCCATATTGGACTTTAAGACATTAAAAACAAATGGATTGAAAGTATTGTGCCATTTTTCGGACGGATGTCGTTTATAGAATATTCTTGGTCTACTAATACCAGATCTTAGTATATCTTTGTATTCTTCATCTGATCTAATATTATTACTTTCATAATAATCATCAATACTGTCATAGTCATTACTTTCTAAGTTAATTCTAATTTCATTATATCTTTTCAAGTGTTCTTTGTAAAGTGGATTCGTTTTTTCCATCGGTATTAAAATCATTGTAGATTTACAAGGCATGAATGGTGCTTCAAATCGGCACTTTTGCATATAATTAGAGCCAATTTTTTTGTAGCACGTGAAGGTATGCTTATGCGTAAGTAATTTTATGTTTCCCGATGCTTCCGACGTTGATACTGATACTAAGCTGTTAATCATTTCTATTGCTTGTTTTTGCTCTTCTCCAAGAATATCTGTGGGAGCATTATCCAGCCATAAAAGAATATGCGCATGTGGACTTCCTCTATGTTGAAATTCAATCCTCAAAAAGTAGTTAATAACTCTAAACTTACCAAAAGGACTGAACTTCTTTGATTGTAAAATTGTCATTATTACATTAACTAACTTGTTAAAATAAATAGCACATGTTACAGCATCGTTGTTAATTAATGAACTTTTTTGGACAAAACTGAGTTCCGATGCGATAAAATTTTGCATATCTTCTTTTTCTTCAGCTAATTTATGTAACAATGTTAATAAATCCGGCCACCCTATTTCATTTGCGCTTAGTGTCATGAATGCAGTTGGCTTCCCTAGCTGCCGAATCATTGCGAATAAATCTTTTTTTCTTGCAGACCAATACCAAACTGAATTCGGGATTGACCGTAGAAAAGCTAAATTAGACTCTATGCAGCTATGAACATACTCTTCGGATTGAACTTGTTCCTTAGTTATATTGGTATCTGTACCAACATGTTTAAACGCGATCGTTAAACAGTCACGAACTCGCAGTCTCATTATTTTTACAGCCATATATAACAAATGATAGGGATTGACTCCTCGCCGATCTTTACGTCGCAGTTCACTAGATGCCATCATAAAAGGTGTAGCTTTGACTGTATCCCTAAATTTTCTAAAGTGTCCCATATAAATACTCGGAAATGACAGCTCTTCAGCATGCTCATCGAATAATAAACTTTGTGGGATATTGTGTTGCCCTGGCGCTAATCTTAAATATTTTTCTTCATTCCATACCAAAGTTTGTTGTTGAGCAGTTAGGCTTTCTTCAATATCGATGTTTTCACTGAATTCGTCAATGTTATGTTGTGTAATCAGTGGTGTTTCTTGATTAAAAAATGATTCATCAACTGTTATTTTATAATGCAGATATAAAGGTGTATGAATCAAATAATCCAACCATTGTCTAATTGACCTGATGCTAATTAGGCCATGAACAAAACTACTTTTATGGATCATTTTTTTTTTAATATGTACATAAATGCAATGTTCATCATTGACATCTCTTGGAAGTAATCGTACCATTGTATCAACAGAAACAGGAACATTGATAATTTGTCCGTATATGCCGAATTGTCCTTGAACGTGCCTTAATCTTCTTATTTGCATAAAAGGAATTCGAGGAGAAATAAGCCTTTCAGTGATGAAATCCATTTTTGGTAAATGTTGTGGTATTTTTGGATAGTGAAATCCATTATAAACAGAAAAATTAGGAATACTATTTTTATCTAATGCTGATTTACAAGTAGAGCAAATTTTGAGTGCATCCACATTTTGCCCGTTAGTTATTGTGTTAATAATATTTCCAGATGCAGATGGTTTCTTTAAATCTTTTTCAAACCAAAGTCGATCGCAGATTGAGCAAGCATGTCCAAATTCATTATTTTTAAAGTTATCGTTAAAATATTCATGAGCTAATTTATGGTATCTAAATTGACTGTAGTTATTCGGAATTTCCGTAGTATTTGCACTTGATTGACTTCGTCCAATTTGCTGAAATACTTCAACTACTACATGCTGCATTTCTTCTAAACCAGATACATTTCGAGAATTTGTACTTATTTCATCTATTATTGGATCGTTAATTATTTCTGTTAATTCGATGTTTGGAGAAGTAGATAATTCTGTAATCACATCTGCATTTTGTAGACGCCTCATTCTTTCCGCTTCACGTTGTTTCAATTTATCTCTGTTCTGCTCCCTGTATCTTTGTGGACGTTCTCTATTTTTTTGGAGAGCATTTAGTTCATTACCTTGATCATTTCTTTGAATGGATGATGGTTGTATTTTTTCCGAACCAGATGAACTTTGAGCAGTAATTATTTCTTCATTATTCAATTCTATTCTATTCGTCTTTGAAGAGGTAGATGGTCCGGCAATACTTTGTGAATGTTGTATGCGTTCTCTTCTTTCCGCTTCACGCTGCTTCAATTTGTGTATTATTGGATCGTTAATTATTTCTGTTAATTCGATGTTTGGAGAAGTAGATAATTCTGTAATCACATCTGCATTTTGTAGACGCCTCATTCTTTCCGCTTCACGTTGTTTCAATTTATCTCTGTTCTGCTCCCTGTATCTTTGTTGACTTTCTCTTTTTTTTTGGAGAAATTCTGTAATCACATCTGCATTTTGTAGACGCCTCATTCTTTCCGCTTCACGTTGTTTCAAGTTATCTCTGTTCTGCTCCCTGTATCTTTGTTGACGTTCTCTTTTTTTTTGGAGAGCATTTACTTCATTACCTTGATCATTTCTTTGAATGAATGATGGTTGTATTTTTTCCGAACCAGATGAACTTTGAGCAGTAATTATTTCTTCCTTATTCAGTTCTATTCTATTCGTCTTTGAAGAGGTAGATGGTCCGGCAATACTTTGTGAATGTTGTATGCGTTCTCTTCTTTCCGCTTCACGTTGCTTCAATTTGTGTCTGTTCTGCTCCCTGTATCGTTTTTGACGTTCTTTTTTATTATTATTTACTCTAAAAAAATTTATAAGTGTTAAAAGAAGTTTAAATAAAAATTAGTATATTCTGGTACTATTGGATTTACAAAATCTTACATAACATTAATAGTATGTCTTGTGTTTAACTGATCTTGGTGATGTCCAGTTTCAATAATTATATTTTGTGACCCCTGTGATGATTGTTGGGTTCTGGAATATTTATAAAAAATATGTTATTAAAATGTACAGAAAAATTTAAATTGGCTTCAATATATTAGTAAACTCAAGAATCTTAGCTAGTTACTTCAATATATTATTAAAGATCGTAAATTATGAATATCAATAATGAATGATTCACTATAAATGCCACTATGATAATTCATAAATCGTAAACCGCAACTTACATTCAACCAATACACTATTATCAAAACGTTGATCAAAGTTACAAAGAATTAGAAGAACTTTTATATGATGTTACTTGCTGTTACTTAACCCTTCATGGGCGAGTCCGACTCGCATTTGGCCGCTTTTTTGACGTTGTATGTAGTCAAGTCGGTTGTTGTTGACATATTTTTATTTTATTTATAAGAATGAAATTAAAATTAATTATTAATTTAAAAACATTATATGCAATGAAATTTATGTGAATTTTTTAACAAGTCCTGAAGGGTTGTTTATATGTAACAGTCAGGATAATTTAAGATTTTATCATATATTTTTATTTCATTTATAAGAATGAAATTAAAATTAATTATTAATTTAAAAACATTATATGCAATGAAATTCATGTGAATTTTTTAACAAGTCCTGAAGGGTTGTTTATAGGTAACAGTCAGGATAATTTAAGATTTTATCATGGAAGAAGAGTAGATCCATCAGTTTCAAGTTTACAGCTAGAATTTAAAAGATTATCTCTAGACAAACTTACTACATTACAAGGTCTGATTTATTGTTTTAATTTCAATAAGAATAAAATTAAAATTAATTATTAATTTAAAAACATTATATGCAATGAAATTTATGTGAATTTTTTAACAAGTCCTGAAGAATTTAAAAGATTATCTCTAAACAAACTTACTACATTACAAGGTCTGATTATATTGCATTAATTTCAATAAGAATGAAATTAAAATTAATTATTAATTTAAAAACATTATATGCAATGAAACTTACTACATTACAAGGTCTGATTATATTGCATGAATTTCAATAAGAATGAAATTAAAATTAATTATTAATTTAAAAACATTATATGCAATGAAATTTATGTGATTTTTTTAACAAGTCCTGAAGGGTTGTTTATATGTAACAGTCAGGATAATTTAAGATTTTATCATATATTTTTATTTTATTTATAAGAATGAAATTAAAATTAATTATTAATTTAAAAACATTATATGCAATGAAATTCATGTGAATTTTTTAACAAGTCCTGAAGGGTTGTTTATAGGTAACAGTCAGGATAATTTAAGATTTTATCATGGAAGAAGAGTAGATCCATCAGTTTCAAGTTTACAGCTAGAATTTAAAAGATTATCTCTAAACAAACTTACTACATTACAAGGTCTGATTTATTGTTTTAATTTCAATAAGAATGAAATTAAAATTAATTATTAATTTAAAAACATTATATGCAATGAAATTTATGTGAATTTTAATCTACCAAGCTAGTAGATTTTACATTTACTGGTGCTCAAAACAAACCAAATATACGCGTGCTTAATGCACAGATAAATGCATACTTTAATTATAAAAATATAATTAACTTACTGATGACTTGATGGTGTGTCATAGAGTGATTTTGCTTTCTTTGCAGAAGGCTGATCACTTTCACTCTCTAAATTATCACGGTCAGACATTTTATTATCAGAAAAATAATTTGTCTTCAAGTAAAACATAGGTTATGTTTACTGTAGTAAACAACACTGTGTACACTACAATCAGTGTCTCCATATACACGGTAATTACCGTAGATGCACCGTAATCTGGTCTCTATCTACCGTCAAGGTAATAGTGTATTACCGTGTCATTACCGTATGATACCGTACAATATCGCCGTATTACCATTAGAAATAACGTTGTTGTAAATATTTTATTATTATTTACTATGTAAAGCGAATCTCAGTCTATCAATTTAACAAATTTTCTATTGGCAACACTGCAAAATCCCAAGGGGAATCCCTAATATCTAGAAGTTTATCTCCACTACACAATCTATTCTCGTCCTTATTTCTATATAAGAAAGAAAGAAATTTACGAGCGCATTTTCAGCCAAGTCAATCAAATCAAAACGAAAAAAAGAAACAAACTTCGAACAAAAGAAAATAAAAGGGAAACATTTCACCCAGCAATCAATTATAAGAAATGCAAAAACTGTGTGGATTTCAGGCCAACTGACGATATGTTCTCAAAAATGCATAAATCCATAAATCCATTTATGAAAGAGACCCTGTCGAGCTAGGAGAGTCTGATTCAGAATAATAAAATAACAAAATATTCAGACTTGATTAGTTCATAATATTGTATTTTCCTTTGAAAAATTACACGGTAATTTACACGGTACATTTTTTGCATATTCACCGTATTTTTTTCAAGAAACACCGTATTTTTACCCTGGCAACACGGTAAATCTTGATTTACATATGGAGCCAGACACTGACTACAATAGGTATTCGAGCTCAGTGTAGCGAGAAAGATGGCTTAAGGTAGTACCATCGCGACATATAGTGCGAGTAAAGGAGATGGGGAGTTTTAGGCCCAAATATAATAATTTGAGGTATGCCTCAAAAAAAGGTTATATTTTTCTATATCAAAATGTGATAAATCTCCTCAATTGACAATCTTTAAAATTAGAAATACAATAATTAAATTAAGGTTACGAATTAATCGAATAGCGATTCAATTATATCGTAATTAACGTAACAGAGATTACGAAAGTGCTTTAGTATTTACATAAATGCTTTCACCAGATGATTAATTCATTTAAAATAATTAAATCTATTAGGATTAAAGTATTAAGAGTTTAAACTAATTAAATATCAACGTAATTAAAATAAATCTATTCACGTTTACTAAACGATTATTGTATCTGTGCTAACTCTGACTTGACTGCGTCATGAGTGACATGACATCGACACTCGTTTTCCTCCAAGCCTTGATGACATTTATCCGATGCAATAACATCAAACTATGACCTGTGTAGCTTAGAATGTTGATTTGTGTTTGACGTCTTATTACTTATATATATCTAATACATATTCTTATTTATCTGTTTCAGTGTAGTGTACTAACCACAACCAAAAAGCCCCACATTCAGTCCAATGTTCTAATTCTCATGACACTTTTTTTTTATTAAACTCACGTACTTCCAACGCACTTGACATTGGCAGAATTGTCGACATCGGCACAGTTTGCCATATTATAAGAAGAAGAAGAAGAAGACACTCGTTTCGTATCGAAGTATCGTTCGACACAGAGAACCCCGCCCGCTTAAACGTTGAACTTGACTGACTTGTTATTTTGGATTCTACGAACGGCGTATCGATTGGATATTCATTAACATCATGGATCGTTGTGTAAATTGTGACATAGCGACTAATCGCTGTAATACACTGGGTCGTCGAGTTTTGGATGATGAAATTATACTAGCAGTGTAATTCGACAATGGCTTGCACCACAATCTGTAAGTACTAACTCAATTCCTGTTTATTAGCTCTATGCTCCGCAGCGTCTACCACACTGGCTTACAATCTTAAGTTTTATATATGTATGTTTTCCTTCACCTAGTTTCTATGTGTAATTATTCTAAGATAATAAGTATAGATAGGTCAACATTCAAAAGCCACTTAGATATACATTACATTGAACTAAGAAACTATCGGGCAGAGTAAATTAAATCAAATCATTTTGTTCACATAGAATGTAGGTATTGTACAATAAAGTTGTTATAAAAATAATAGTGAGCTGGGTACATTCTGCCCAAGTTACAGTATATAAAAAGTAATTGTGTTATCTGTTATTGAAAACCTTTTGGATCTTTCAGGTAAACAGCAGTGACCATGTTTGCCAAGCTTGCTGGGATTTGGCTCAAAGTTCACCTCTTAGTGAACATAGACATCCTAGCCACTCTAGTGTTTGTCTCCGATGTGGACGTTCTCTTACATCTAAAGTCAGCCATTTACTTCACACTGGCTCACCTCCTAAATTGAGAATTTATAATGTTGTTCAAGAGTGGATTATACCTAAAGCTGTAAGTTGAATTACACACCAAGTTTACATTGTGTTTTATAAATGCTTTTGTTCTAATACAGTTCTATTTTGTTCTAATAATTAAATACAGAAATGATCATGTATTGTTTGTTGCAGATAGACGTAACCAGGCACATATGCCATACTTGTTGGGTGGCTGCGGACAGAGCTGCTGTCAAGGCAAGGCTGTAGGCAAATGGACTATAGGCTGCTGCGCCCATGTTATGTCAATATTATGGTATCTTAGTTGGGCTAGGTGCCAAGAAAATATAGTACCACAAGTACAATTCCTAGATGACGTTCTTGACAGAGCTGCTGTCAAGGCAAGGCTGTAGGCAAATGGACTATAGGCTGCTGCGCCCATGTTATGTCAATATTATGGTATCTTAGTTGGGCTAGGTGCCAAGAAAATTTAGTACCACAAGTACAATTCCTAGATGATGTTCTTGTTATAATTGAAGATGAATAATAAATATTAAAAAAAACGATTTTCATTTTTAAACATCATCTCCTTCCCACTCTACAAAATATATAGGTAATATTTCATAGTATCTAAATTATATTAAAAGAAAATCCCGACTGCTAAGCATATTAACCTTTTGAACGCCAGAGCAAAAACTCATCAACTTGCCCTCAACGCCAGGCCACAAATATGTTTATTCAATAAATAGTCATCTTCGCGGCGCCACACCGTACACACTACTGTATATATATACCATCGTATAGCGTGCTGTGGCGACGCGTCGCCAATCGCCAGGCCAGAAATCTATTTTACGTGCGTCTATACCATGTTTCACATACGTGCGCCTATAGATGTTTCACATCAAAAGTTTGTATAAGTATTTATATCTGTTTAATGTAATAAGTAGTTCCGCTCGCGTCGATAGATGGCGCTATAAAAATAAGTGTTTTCTTAAAGGGCGGTGTTAAGAGTCTCAGATGGTTAATGACCTTCCGAACATTTTTTAAATTAAATATATATATACCATCGTATAGCGTGCCGTGGCGACGCGTCGCCAATCGCCAGGCCAGAAATCTATTTTACGTGCGTGTTTCACATACGTGCGCCTATAGTTTGTAACTAGTTTAACTTAGTAAGTACTTTTATTTGTAGATTCACGCATCGGTATCATAATTTTATTGGAGTTCAATATATTAGCTTTCCAAGTGTTTCACTTTCATTCTGTGCCAAGATAGGGTACGTGAGCCACACTAAAGCACACGCCCGAAACTTGAATACTCATACATAAACAGCCACCATAGCCGAAATCGGCATGGAATGATGATTGATGATCAGTCAAGGGTAAGAAGACCAACCTACATGACAGACAGACAGATAGCATTCATGCTGTTGTATTCCTTGGTAAGTGCGAGACCGGATGCTAAATGAGGCAGAAGAATTTGACTAGGCGGCCATGGTGTGGGTCACCATGCTGCATTGTGCACTAACAATAACCACCATTCTTGGTTTCAGCCCATGCTTTCTTTCTTGAGGACGTAAAAAAAGGAGGATGCTTTTTAGAAGAGGTAAAGGAAGAAGATTATTGAGAAGAAGAAAACAAGAGGGAGCTACGGTAAAAGTATACCCCATATCTCAGATGGGGAAATAGGACTGAGACTGCAGTAATTCGACCGAATCATTTAATTTGATTAAAGAGAGCAAAAAAAAAAAAAAATTTGTGATGGTATTCCATATAATGACCTTTAAAGGAAAACTTTAGCGGATTAGATGACTTTGTTAGTTCAGGAGTTATAGAGGCTTAACTTGTACAATTAGCTTACTTGGAAAAGTCATACAAAATTAACGCAATTAAGTAAACACAACAATTAATTAGTAATATCATCCATAGATATTATTCATAACTATATATTTTGCAATAATTTTCAAGTTACAAATACATATTACACTTCTATTAATTATATTATTGTTATACAATGCATTTGGTTCATTTGCAATTTACAATAAAAAACGTCAATTATTGTAACAAAGTGAGTGTTGCAGAAAAGAATCAAGTTTCTTACTGTTCGTACATATTCGTGGCACTTAAGAAGGAACGGGTATTCGGATCTTAAACTAAAATGTATTTGTTGTTTAGCTAAGCAAATATCTACTTTACTTGAAATTGTGCTCTTCAATTCTCAAAATAGATTTACCAATTACATTACCTACTTATACCTTAACTAAACAACCCTCACGCTAGGTAGGTATATACAGACAAATAAATAGGCCTCTGGTTAAGCTAAATGACTTAGTTCCTCGTATGAAATGACCAGTCTCTAAAAAATGCATATAACTAAAATAATAAAAATATGATATAGTTAAAATAAAAACAATTTATCAACTTATTAGGTCAGATTAGCTTACCTAGCCAACTTGAAATTCTACAAACGTTAACGATAATAAAAAAAATCAAATGAATAGGAGTGACTTCTCTCAATGCTAAGTTAACACAAAATATTACCAAATATGTCAATGAAATAGAGGAGTTAGCAGTTGTAGAAAGAGAATCAATACGAAGCACTTGGATTTTCTCTAAGGAGGCAGTTCCTTGGAACTTCCTCTACATCTTGGTACTATATATCAATATCTTGTCTACATAAAAAAGACACCGTGACTGTAAAATTTTCATAAATCAATAACTACCAAGCAAAACTAAACTATCCTAGCTAGTTCTAACTTATAACAAAAACAATAAATACTTACACGATAACACATATAAATACAATGCATATGGTAGGATGTACAGTCCTTAGGTAGTAGAATGACAATCTATTTGTCCTTGACAATCTTATACTTGTGCACCCGAAGGACGACAGGTGACTCGGTACTTACAGGGGCTCTCTTTGGAGCTGCTTTTGATGGTCTACGGTGGTACGTGAAGCCTCCACGAGGGTTGGGACGGGCATATATGATCTTTACGTCGTTATTCGAAGCTGACGCCGCAGGTGCTGTGTACTGATGTGGACCATAATAATACGACTCTAGATATGCCTGGCGCTCGTCGTAATCAGGTTCTGCATACTCATATTCGTTGTGAGCAGACGACGAGTAATCATTGTCGTGGTACGGAGCACGCACGTATATAGGATGTTCGACTGACGGCTCGTAGGTGCGTTCATAGGACGGAGATCTAGCGGTCAGGACGTGTAGCACCTTCATTGGTCGGTGAAAAGGGATGGCTGCGTAGACAACTTGTTGGTAGGGCTTCGGGTGTTCGTTGGCGAAGACGCCGTAGCCGGTATGCCTCCGAATCATCGGCGCCAGGATTGCACTATGCACAAACACGCATAGCGATGATAACACCAAGTGTGTCTGAAAACAAGTACCAAAGTAATATCAGTAATTGGTGTTATTTTCACACTTCCATCACAGAATAACGGGCCAGGGTATTATAGTGGAGATGATAAAATGCTTATGTTTCACTAAACTTTGGCCTTAAATACTTGGCTATTGTTATTATTAAAATATAAAACAGTGTTTAAATGTGGGAACTCACAAGCACATGCATGTCGTTAGCGGCGAGTGTCGAGCGATGTACTGCCGAGTCGTCTTCAGCAATTCAGCTGCAGAAGTTCCGGTGGTATCGGTGGCCACTGAGGTACATCGTATAGAGCTGCTAAGTGACTACTGTTATCACACTTCCTGTCACAGCGCTGGTGTAATTACCTTGCAGACAATCTGCTTGACCTGTTTATAGGTCTAATCTAATCCATTCGCATAAACTATTGCTTGTAATATATTTACAATTTTCCCATCTAAATAGACGTGGGACGTGGACAGTGATCGGCTTGCCCTCTTCGTTTGAGAATATGTGGTGTAAGGCGTAGATTTAAATCGCCATAATAATCATCATCATCAGCCTATCGCAGTCCACTGCTGGACATAGGCCTCTCCAATTGCAAGCCACTTAGTTCGATCCTCGGCTACTCGCATCCAGCTCCTGTCAGCTGTCTTGCGCAAATTATCACTCCACCTGGCCTGTGGACGTCCTACACTACGTTTGCCGAGACGCGGTCTCCACTCAAGAACACGTTTATCCCAACGGTTGTTGGTTCTGCGGCTAATATGGCCAGCCCATTGCCACTTTAGCTTGCTAATCCTAATTTTGTGATCTAAAGGTTTAAAGATTACGAAATAAAGGGAATGGCTGCGATCGGATTGTTGAACGAATAAGGGACACTGTCCATTTAAAAGATAATATCTATTACCAGATATCACCTTTATTTTGGGAAAATGAGTTAGAATAATTATAGCAGCTCTATATGATTTTCAACGTGTGTATAATGTTGGTAAGTGCAGCTTCGGCATGTTCCTTCCGCGTCGCGCCTTTGCTGTGCGTGCCATGCAATGCGCAAATATGTTATTAATGTTATTATGCTGCTTGAACAGTTTAATTACTTGCAAGATTTTTTTAGATAAATTAAATTATCATCATCCATTTGATTTCCTACATTTATTGATGTATTGCTTAAATTTATGGCATGAGTATATCTAGAGAATTCGAACATTCGGACATCTTACACACAACATCATCTAGTTCCAAAGTAAGCAGAGCTTGTGTTATGGTTACTAAACAACTGATATAAATACTTAAACGTACTATTTTTTTTTGTAAATACACACATATACATAGAAAACACCCAGACTTCGAAACAAATATTTCTGGATCACACAAATATTTGTTCCGACCCGGGAAACGAACCCGATACCTCTTGATCAGCGGCCGCATACGCTAACTACTAAACCAACAAGGCAATCAGTCTATCTATCTATCTAACATTACCATGTGTATGATATTAATCCCCTCATTTAATACGGCTGTAGCTTTAATACGGTAGCTGTGTCAAATAAAAAAACTCAAATGACAGCGGGCAATTAAATGAAAAACTACTTTAACAGATGATATGATATTAAATGAAGGCCGCTCCACTCAAACTCAAGACCGCTCTTAATATAAACGCATACGTTTAATAATTTCATCACCGGTGATCAGTGTAATTGATCGCAGTGTCGTATAGTGTGGTTGTTGCGCAAGCACAGCGAACAGCGATGTGCGTGATCTGGCGCCAGATCTCTGTCAGGTAGATTGATTGCTGATGAAGCCACAGTTATCTGTTCACATTTGATACTAGCTGACTATCCCCCTTAGCCAAGATACGATTGCTTCGCGTTCCATCTCTTTCTACAATCTCTACCACCTGTATTCTCTTGTATCAAAGCTTTGCATAACGCCATTCCCATACAATTGTTAGATTTCTACCTTCTTTTTCCTTTGTAGAATGTCAATTTAGCTAGGGAAACGTATTAGAAAATAGATTTTTATAACTTTAAAAGGGAGAATTTTATTTAATATAGGTTTTTAGCCAGCTTCAGTAAGAATTATCCAATAGTGGCACAATACCGACAAAATTAAGCAAATGAATCAAGATACGCCTCAGGTAGCAAATAAACACGAGAGTAATCGTTGTATGACGTAAAATGCCTCGTAAATTATAGTAAATTACTTAGAATTATTAATATACAACAAGCTTAAATATTTTGATTAGAAAGTGTTATCTTGTTTTGATGAATTATGTAGATTAGTATGCAATGGTTAAAATTATGGTCATTCATTCATAAACATTTAATTCGATGTTATCTACGCAATTCATGTTTATGCATAGTTTGGAATT
Organism: Phragmatobia fuliginosa; assembly: GCA_932526445.1. Classification (NCBI taxonomy): domain Eukaryota; kingdom Metazoa; phylum Arthropoda; class Insecta; order Lepidoptera; family Erebidae; genus Phragmatobia; species Phragmatobia fuliginosa. Next base: position 20,689,060 of record OW052069.1, on the reverse strand, counting down.
ATTTAGAATTTTAATTAATATGTTATTTAAAGGTTCAGAAGAAAAATACAATTGTCAAATATCCGAATACGTGCCGTACGATAGGAGACGCTCAATAAAAGTAGTATATTGAGATAGGCTGCTGCTCATAATTAAGGGATTTATGTTTGCTATATTTAAAACGATAGATAACTGTTTTTAATTGTATTACGATTCTGAACTCAAGCAGGAGATTGATAAGTGTACCTACCTCATTCTTACCTCTGATAAATCTCCAATGTTTATTGTGAATTAATGTATATTTAAATAAATAAAAAAGGTTTCCATTAATTAGATTAAAAAATATTATAAGGTATAAAAACAAATTTATTATTAAAGTAACTTATATGTACAAGAGGTATTTGGTGTGTTGTGACTCTTCACCACCAGCCGGAGGAGATGGAGGGCTCGTAGCTGGAGATGTGGCTGCTCACGTGCGGTACGGACACGACGCGGGGAACGGACACGACCTTCTTTATTGAGATCACCTGCGATAAAGAGAACTTTGTTAAAAAACTATTGTGACATACAAGTTAATAGAAGCACAGAATCAATTATAACGGTTAATGTAATAAAAGAAGATGAGACGGTATGTCTTACGTTGATTGATTAATAGGTCGGCATTCGACTGACAGTTGAACCCTACTAATATTGACTTTCTTATGCAAAATGGAAAGTGATATATATCAAGGAAGGTGTTAGTAGTTGCGTCAGGGACGTAATGAGAAGTCGTCATCCATCCATGACTGAATGGTTGCATGTAATGAATCTCAGCGGCCTACTCGCATGATGAACTTGTTCCACTTCGACTGTTATTTTATTCTCATAAGTGCTATTTGTATTTATTCACTATTAATGTCTTTGTATGTATATTACAAAATGTTATAGGTAGTAACGTAAAGGCAAAATCTGTACTTAAGTTACCAGAACGGTGACAAACATACATATGTGTTTTTTCTGAGGGCGAACTGAACTCAAAGTCTAAATGAAAACATTTACAATGACATAAAACAAATTGTCGTACTCATCACATGGACTATTGTCGACTGAAGAATAGAACACACGAATTTAAGTTCAGCAGTCAGATTAATAAACCAATAGACCAGTCAAACTTTAAATTCATGTGGACAAAACACAGATAAATCCGTGGGACAAAATATAGATGGTACGAAGTTTTTGGAAAACAGAAGTGGAGACAAATACCTTAGGGACTTCGACGATCTTTTTGACGGAGACAATGGTGGGCTGGTTAATGATGGCAGGCTCGTGGACGATCGCTGGCTTCGAGATGATGGAGTGTGAGATGATCGGCTCGCTCAAAGAGAAGGAGCTGAGGCCATGGTCTAAAGAGTGAGCGCTGAGGCCATGGTCTAAAGAGTGAGCGCTGAGGCCATGGTCCAAAGAGTGGGCGCTGAAGTCGGAGTCCAACCAACCGGAGGAGAGGTAGCCGGAAGATAGGAAGCCACGCTTGTCGCGTTTGCCTTCAGGGGCGGCCAAAGCCACAGCGGCCAAAGCCACAGCGGCCAGGAGAGCTACGCACAGCTGGAAAATGACAGATACAGTTAGTAATACAACAAATACTTAATGTGTATTATTATAGAAGTGATATGTTTGTTTGTGCTCAAATAACTTTTAAACTATTGCCCCAATTTTCCTCATTTACCTACGAGTATTATAGTAATAGACTTCTGGTAAAAAAGTGTCAATAACCGATTTCAAATAAGGAAGAAGTTGTCAATCTTAAGGTTTTTTTTTTACTTCCTAATTCCGTAATTTGTAACTGGATTGCAAATTAATTTTATTTAGCAGTTTATAGCTATAGGTACCTACTTCCCATTTACAGTTTAAGTACTACAATTTATCACCATGTGGACTCGTTGATAGATATCTCTGATGCTGTTTCAAAGTTGATATGAACTACATTTTCAAACTGTGGAAATATTAATGAACTTGAATTTAAAAAAAACAGTCGAATAGATAACTAGTTCTGTTGCAACGAAATTATAATGTTAAATATTTGAATAACACAAATGTAGTAATATAGATGTATGACGGTCGGCGCTTGACCAGCGACCTGATACTCACGAAAGCCTTCATGTTGGTGTTCGTGAGAGGTGGTGCTGAGGACACAGAGATACTGATGCTGTTTGACGTGACGCCGCGCCCTTATATACGCACTTCGGTGACAAGTTACAAAATGTGAGCAAAATCTTTGCATTTCTTGCAAAACTCATGTTTTATTATAATTATATATAAACGCAATATAAATATACGCAGTGCGGGGACGTCACAAGTTGATGGGCAGAATATTTTCATTTCAGTCTTTCACAGTTCACTGTTGTATATAGCTTCTCCTGTAAAGGTTTTGGGGCTTTGTACAAAGCTCTCCAGACTGGTTTGTAAGGGTTAGTTTTGAGTTTTACTTCATTTTGCAGCGAGATGTTTTTTGCGTAGTTTGCCCCACTAGCCTCTCTTACGACGCTCATGTAATGACTAGGGGGGGGGGGGGGGGGGGGGTTTACACTGTACACCCGTCACCACTACCACCACAATCTAAACTCATTACAATCCGATAATCGAGATTATAAATAAATAAATATTACTTAATACCTATAGTTTCGTTACTCATTCTTATATCGGTACTAATACTAGTATGTATTCTGTGCTAATACTAGGTATTTAGTACCAACGTCAGAATGATCTGATTCATACTAACTATGGTATGAATCAGAACTCAATACTTTTTCTTTGCAATATATTAGGGACCAATAATTTATTACGTAAAGTGATTTTTACTAGTTTTCGACCCCCTCCTTCCTCTAAATAAGAAAAAAGAATAATAAGCGGACCCCTCCACCTGTTAAAAATTTATTACGTTACAATCTAAAGCAAAAAATGATCACCATTGGCTGGTTTTGATGTTTATTTTTTAAATTAACAATTTTAGCAACTTAAACAAGTTTATTATTATTATCGTTTTAATCATTTGGATTAAATCACTACTCTTAACTTTTTATTATTTTACGTGAGACCTATCAAGACTCCCCACCACCCCAAGGTAAAATAAAAAAAGGTATGGTCGCCCCCTTCACCCCTAAATCTTCTCACACAATAACTGAAGAGCTCCTTAGTTACGATGCAGATCTAAAATGTTGTTTTTTTTACTGTGTATTTTATATAATTAAGATATATTTTGTGCATGTAGCATGTATAATAATTGAGGATTCAGCAGTTATTGTGAGCAACTAGTATTTGAAACATGTAAGTAGGCAAGTACCTGGTGTCATGGTGTGGCAGGTGCGTCTGAGCTTACATTCACTCTAAACAGGATGAACTGCTCACGCAACTGCCATCATCTCAGATTAACTATATCGCGGTTACTTAACACTTAAATAGTTATTATGTACTAAGAGTATTTAGTAGTAGAGTAAGTAGAAGTTTGAAGATACCCACCTAACTGTAATTAAGAGTTGCTAACAAATCTATGTCCAACAGTGGACTGTAAAGGCTGATGATGAACAGTTGCTACGTAAAAATAAAGCCTCATATTTTATCCGTCTCATTATACCTGAACCCTGATGGGATTATAAATAGCGCTTTCCAGGAAATACTGAAATGCTTCTACACTCTCTTTTGGCATCCTATTCTTGTGATTAGAAAATCAACATGTTCGAGTATGTGCACTACTATTCCTATAAGCTTCATAGGTAGGTTCGTTCATTTTATAGGTGGGTCTGGAACCTAGGGCGTACAAGTGTTCACTCCGCTAGCTAGAATGGCAATAGCTTTACTCATGGCAACAGTTCACAACTGGACATAGCTCTTTCCTTAGAAAGGAGGTTTTGATCTATTATATATTAATATTATTATATTATTATTGTTATTAGCTGTCCTTACTAAAACTCTACACAACCCGTCTAACAAACGTCGTAAGGAGAGATCTATGTCCAGCTGTGAACTGTTAAAATTTGTTGATGGTCATATAGGGACTACACCCTCACTTAAACCTAAGTAAGGAGTTTAGTTCATGAACTTTGGACCAGTCAGGTGTCAAGGATACAGATGCGTAACGCGCCCGTGTGTATTGCGTGCAGGCCCCCTGGTCAAGTTGCAAACGTTTATCGTTTTCTATTCTATATTCCATTCTATTTCTCTATTCTCTTGTTTGATGTTAGACTCACTAAAAGAGTCATAGTCAGGGCTGCGGCGCCCCTAAACATCGCTGCGCCTTGCACATCCTGCACTATGGGTAAAGACGCCCCTGCAAGGATACCCTGTTCTGAGATTTTCATAAGAATACATAATTTATGAGGACGAAAGATGCAGGTATAATGTTTAAACAGTACATTTACAGTTAATAGTTTATTGATGATATTAATTTAGTGAGTTCACTTAAAAATCAGTATAGGTTACCTGAAATGTTCAAACACAATAGATAGGTACATCTTTGTCATCTGCGGTTTTCTAACTTGGCAGAAAATACTCATTAATATATCGTCTAAAAGAACGGTCACGGTTAATACATTCATTTAGAGTTACACAACTTACTATTTAACATAAAATAAAACTCAGTTTTTGAATAACAAAATACGCATACATAATTAATCAAAGTTTTGATTTACTAACAAAAAAGTGTAACAATGTATCAGGGTCGTATTGGCTCTTCAATTTTGTTATAAATATTGTCATTGTGATCAAATCTCGGAGTTACTTTCGAATTTATAATATCAAGAATGGAATTTCAATAAATTACAGGATAGTCAAAAAAAAATACACGACCGCAGACTCTCAGTCATGTTCATCTAGACTAGACATTTTAACAAACGATTGTTCGTTTAATATAGGTGTCCCCTCCAATACTCCCCCAGTTAACTGTAACATTTAATTATTTAATAGCGATACAATCATTTTGTAACATAATAACAAATACTTACAGATAGTGTGGCCAATAACAGGCTTTCTTGGTTAACCAAAAACTATGTATCCAGCACGCAAACGAGAACATGGAATATTACACCAGTTTATTAGATTTAACACATAGGATACATGCCTTACGAATGGGCCGACTCGAACAGCACAGTACTACCCTCACACAGAAGACCATCCTAATAATGACAGCATTCTTGTTGTCATATTTCGTTGGTGAGTGTGAGACCGGAGGCCCAATCATTCTGCATCATTCTCCTGAGAAATCATTTATGTATACAATGAATAATTAACACTGTCCATTCAAAGCGTCAGAAATGTTAAATTTGAACAATTGTTTAGAGCACGAGAAGATCTAGAACATAATAAGTTTTGATTACTTGAATATAAAATGATTTACGCTACCCACAGATCGTATTGATATTGATCAATCTTTAGATTATACATTTAAATGAAGCCATACGTAAATTTGCATTATGTAAATTATAATTCGAAATTTTGCAAATCAATATTAAACTCACTTATAATTATATAAAAACACATTTGTATGTGTGTAATTATGTATGTATGTATATGTTTAAGTTATGGCGTAATGTTGTATGCGATAGGCTTAGATGCCGCCATCGTCATTCAATGTTAAGCAATTATGGCAGGTGAGGAGTGATGAGGCGAATGACTGCACATATGGTGTAGTGGATTAAGCCGCCGCCTCGCCGCTTTCTACTTCGCTGACTGTTATAAGTTTGATTCCCTCATGATACAACACTTTCTGTCATCCACCAATTTTTGTTCAAATGTTACATTGTTTGTGTTCAAAACACGGGGGTAATATTTAAAAAAAAATGAATCGTGGGAGTGAAAGGAACAGACGGGAGGACGTTAGGCTCGCCACTCTTAAATCAGAGATGTTTCACAAAAGTTATAATATCAACAGATATGAACTGGAGAACCTATCCGAAGGTTCTACCTCCCTACCTCTTCCATAGTATCCTATTACAGAAATGCAGATCTGGAATCTGGCTTGAGCATCAAAAACTATTCAAAAATTAAATCAAACGTCTGTTAGCTCTCAGACTTTTTAGTTCGAACAAAATGTGAAATACGAAAAGTTTTGTAATTTAGTTATTATTATTACTATGTAAATATATGACAATAAAATTGTAATAAATTGTTATATAAATTTGGTCTAAATTTTACTATATTTTAACTAAATTTAACTTTATTGTGAAGTTTCATCAAAATCCATATAGTAGTATTTGCGTTAAAAAGCAACATACATACATACATACTCACAAACTTTCGCGTTCATAATATTAGTAGGATAAAGTAATCTTGTATATCCTTTGTATGTTGCGGATACCAGACCTTTTGTTTCGCTCATCATCAACAATGCATAACGGTCTCCTTTCAGGAGTGGGTTAAGACCATATGACCCACGCTGGCCGAGTGCAGGTTGGGGACCGACAAGACACGTTGTGGCAACGTAATCTTGTTGAAGGTCTCCAACTACGCTTCACGACTGCTATTTTATGATAACAACCGGGACCGACTGCTTAACGTGACTCTGAATCCCGGAAACGCTCATAACATATCATGCCACAAACGGTCACCCTTCTAGGTACTGACCGCGCCGTCGTTGTTTTACCCTCGGCGGTTGATTCCAATCACCTAATGCCACTCGGCTATGAGAGCTTGTTTCACTACTGACGAGTGAAACAAAGGACTCTGTACCGTGGCTACCCTGCCTCGTTCCCCGCCACTACTACTGCGACTCCCCGCTACTCCGTGCGGGACTATATAAACAGCGCGCACCTCAAGCCCGGCTCTTTCTCCTCGCCCGATTGCTCGGCTGCGGGCTGTCGGCTACTGAAGATAAGTGTCTCCTCTTTCTGGGAGGCATCACTCTCAAGAGCCCACACACCCTAACATGCTCGCGAACTAGCCCTTGTAAACTCATGTATTTTTCGAATCATTTTCTTTTTTTTTATTCGAGAAAATGTACAACAGGAGACTGACAAATATTTGAAGCAACATGAGGGTTTTTATCTCATCATCATCATCAGCCTATCGCAGTCCACTGCTCTCCCATTGCACACCACTAGGATTGATTTTGGACTTCTCGCATCTAGCTCCTGCCAACCATCCTGCGCAAGTCGTCACTTCACCTCCTCTGTGGGCATCCTACACTACGTTTACCGAGACGCGTACCACTCTACAACTCTTCTACCGCAATGGTCATTAGTTCTGCGGCTAATATGGAAATCCCACTGCCACTTCAGCTTGCTAATCGATGTCGATGACTTTAGTTCTCTGACGGAGCACCTCATTCCTGATACGATTCCTCAGGAAACGCCGAGCATAGCTCTTTCCATAGCACGCTGAGCAACATTGAGCATGTGGACCAACCGTACCGTAAGTGTCCAGCTCTCGGCTCCGTATCTCCTATTGCTATAAATTATTAATAAACATCTTTCTTCTAATGTTATTCTGATAAGTGCTTCTGTGTCACGAACTGTTCCAGCTTGAACGAGGATGCCAGTTATTGCCAAAAAAATCTTTAAATAATTACATAAAAAAATCTTAATTAAATATATTTACTCAAGCTCAAGCAATTTTAGAAGTTGGACATTTTCGCAACATATATAAATAGCTGTATACGTGAAATTTTAACCAAGGTTATGAAGAAGATAAAACACACAAACTTTCATTGTTTAATATTTAATATATATATAAATATATGTATGTATGATATGAATGTCATTTTTGTAAACATGTCCAGATGGTTTACTAAATAAAATTCTGAGCAGGGCCCTTACATTCTACACCCAGTGTCATATAGCTAAACTACATAGCAACATCAATGTATCAGGAAGCGAGTAGTTTTGCTACTGTTTGGTAGATGGAAAAAGCACTTCTGCACTGACTTCTTACGCATTCTTTCATACAAAAATCTCAATAGGTCATCTCCTCTTTGTAGTTGCTCCTTGATAATACTCTACTAAATGTAATTCTGTGTTTCCAGAATTGTCCATACATGGCGCTGACCCGTTATTGAATGAGGTATGGTTTGGTTACCTCGAACAATATAGGTACTTACAATATAGTTTGTGATGTGTGATAAACAGACAAACTTAATTTTTTATAGTCACCCGTGTATCAAAACGCTAGGAGAAAGCCGCGTATGAGGGCCGTTTCTACTGATGTTTTAAAATGTGGGAGTTTAAGAATTTAGATTAATGCAAATAAAAGTCGTGACTAGAGGCTTCATTGATGTGCTGTGTGATGATATGTGTGATGTTGTGGGACTTGTGAGATGTTTGTGGTGTGCTATGCAAGGCGTCATCGGTAGAATTGTCATCGCTGGATGTTAGTACTCACTCAGGTGTTATGTTGCTTTTGGATGTCAATTAAGTATCTCTTGTATCTGATATGGAAACTTCCGACTGTTGTTAGAGTACGGATCGGCGGAGGCAGATCATTCCAGCAGCGGGTTGCGGCCAGTTTGAAACTGCCTCTAAAGGCAGCAGTCCTGTGTGTGGGAGTACTCATGAGGTAGGACGATGCTCTAGTCGCATACCTGTTGCGATCTCTGGACCATGACAGCTTGCTGTGCAGGTAGTGCGGTCTAGCGGTCAGCACCACTCCAAAAAGTAAGGTAGCTAGGTGGAGCTTTCTTCTCGATGACATCTTCATAAGGTTTCCACTGTTTAAAAAGGGAGTGATATGTGAGCTCGGAGGGATGTTGTAGCAGTACCGTGCACATGCATTTTCTACTCGCTGGATGAGTCGCTCAGTTCGACTGAGCAGACAGGCCCCAAACACCGTGTCAGCATAGTTCAGCTTGGATAATATCAAAGATTCACATAGCATTAAGCGCGTCTTGGCAGAAATGTAGGGACGAATACCATAAAGCAGCTTCAAGCGGTAAAAGCAGTTGCGTACCGCTTCTCGCACACGTGCTTCAAACTGGAGTTGACCGTCAAATATCACCCCAAGGTTACGAGCCTCGGTTACGCGCTCCAGAGTGCTGTTTACCAATGTTAGTACTGGGTGTTGGTTGGCCATTTGGTGGATGATTGTATTTATTGTATTTTGAGTAGTGGTCTCCCACATACCTATGTGGGAGACCACTACTCTCTGCACGCGAGCATCCGTGCAGATCACATCTATCAGTGTTTCAGTGTTTTCTGTGAAGTGAGTGAGTTCAGTGACAATATAAGGGATGCTGAAACACTGTAGTAGAACGCTGCTAAGTAGCCTGCTCCTATCATTTTGGTTCAGCATGTTTATGTTGAAGTCTCCGAGCAAGACGATATTATCAACATTAGAGAATGAGGACAGAGAGTCCGTGAGGGAGCCCAGGAACGCGTCGACGCCTAGCCAAGGCGGCCTATAGGCTTTGCCTATGAGTACTGATTGGGTGTTTACGTTTATTTTCAGCCACATCTGTTCAACGAGTGCTGAGGCGGGGTGCGGCAGGGTGCGAGCGTTGAGGCCGAGCCGCACGAAGAAACCCACGCCGTCACCGCGGACGCCGCGCACGGCACTGGGCCGCGGGACGCGCCGCAGCCTGTAGCCAGGCACGGCGGGCGCGCGGCCCTCTTCTCCGGCCCTCAGCCGTGTTTCGTTGATCGCTATGATGTCCACCGAGAACTCGTCCATGGCGGCCAGGAATTCATCGTGGCGAGTGCCAAGCGATCCAGCATTGAATAATCCAACTTTTAGGGTTCCGTAGCCAACTGGCAAAAAACGGAACCCTTATAGATGTGACCCTCATGTCTGTCTGTCTGTCTGTCTGTCCGTCCGTATGTCCTAGCCACTTTTTTCCGAACTATACTTTTGAAACTTGGTAAGTAGATGTAATCTGTGAACCGCATTAAGATTTTTACATAAAAATAGTAAAAAAACAATACATTTTGGGGGTCCTCATATTTGGAACTGAAACTCAAAATTTTTTTTTTCATCAAACCCATACGTCTGCACGAGGTTTCTAATATCATTTTTTTCTAAACTGAATAGTTTGCGCAAGAGACACTTCCAAAGTGGAAAAATGTGTCCATCCCCCCCCCCCCTCCCTGTAACTTCTAAAATAAGAGAGTGATAAAACTAAGAAAAATATGTGTTGGTACATTACCATGCAAACTACCAACAAAAATTGGTTTGAACGAGATCTGATAAATTAATTGTTTTGAGAAATTTACGAGGTAAAACATTTACGTCGGCTCCAGTGTGTAATTTAAAACTAATTATCTTACCATTTACTATTTCTATTGCTACTAGCCACTCATTACAATTACAAATATTTTTGTTTATTACCTGATCGGTGGAGTCCTCCAGTACGGTATGAACTCTGCACATCCTCGCAAAGTGGTTGATGCACCTTTGACCCCGCGCCGGACACTCGTACCTTCTGTGCACTCGACCGCAGTACCCACATCTATTCGCATGCTGATATCGCTGTACTGTTTGTTTAGGCGTATGAGTTGAGTGGTTCACCGTGTCTTGTCTCGGCGGATGGTCATAACGAGAACGGCCGGTCTTTGTCTGCTGTGATGAGCGTGAACCCTGCGTGGACTGCTCGCGTCGCTGTATCACGTTAATGTCGTGCTCGCTTATCTTTTCTTCATTAATCGCGTGTACCCGGCTATTATATTCTTGGTTTTCCATTTCTTGGTGTTTATATTCTTGCATGTTCCTTGCTTGCATACGCGACATTTCCGCCAATCTGCATATTTAGATTGCTTTTTCTAACCTCATGTCTGGTTCACGTAATAATCTTTCGGATAGGGCTATATCCCTTATGCCACATATCAACCTGCTACAGACAAGATCGTCACGTAAATCTTTAAATTCACACTGGACCGCCATCTTGTTTAATTCAAAAACGTATTTTCCCGTCCCTCTTGAAAAACTTATGGCGTTCCACTGCCAAATTGGAATTGGATCTTGAAATTTTATGTATGTAGCGGCGATCTTGTCCGGCAGGTAGCGCGCGACTGGCATGACGCGAGTCGCGGGACGAACCTCAACGGATTTGTATGGCGGTAGTCGCTTGGAGACTAAAATCGTTGAGTATCGAAGATTTGCGTAGCCTTGTGTACGAAGGGCCTTACTGATTGAAATTGACACACTGACATTTGCGCATTATGTAAAAGCAAAAGTACTCGACACTTCGAAGTATCGATACTATAGTTTTGATACTTTTATGATTATGATACTTTTTTCGATACTACTCACAAGTATCGACACTTTTTGTTCGATACAGTGTCCTACTAATATTATGATGATCGGCCACTTTGTCCGTGTGTTCAATCAAGCCATAATGATGTATATCTATTACATAGGTGTGGGTATGTTGTACTATGCTAGCCGGCGGCGTCCTGTACTAACAGTAATAAAACTAATATATTATAAACTATAGTCGTATTTTTAATTAGACGAAGTCAACTGACGTTTACTGTGTTGTCAGTTTTTGATTTTTTTTTGTTGGAATTTAATGACCTGGTAACTAAGACCTTTAAGTCAAGTCTTATTTTATTTAAATGTCAGTTTTTGATGAAATAAAAATAGTCTTGTGACAAAGTGAATGATTGAAAAAACTCCTGAATGTATGAAATTGCCTCGATTGTCTAGTGAATAGTTAGTGTGCCGAACTGCCGATATCGGGTACGGGGTTCGAATTTTAGTCGTGCTTTGTACATACCAACGAGTTTTCGACGACTATGTTCCTATAGTATCTACCTATACTGAATACCGAGTGTTTTAAACATTAAGGAACACATTGCGAGGAAACTTGTAAGACTGTCCTATTTTGAATACTTTAGATGTATAAAATATAACAATTATAGGTAGGTAATAAAAATAAAAAACATCACTTATTACATAATTTGTTTTTATTCATCATCAGATAAAAAATTATGATCACTATCGCTTTCGGTGACATGAATTATAAATCTGTCTGAAACATTGTCGATCATGTTTGTTCAGACACGCAGCTACTCCATTTTTCAGGTGTGTTATGTTGAAGTCCTTCTTCGAAAAGCTTTTTTTACTTGTGTCATTTTGAAGGTTTTGTTATTTCTTGCAACATATTCTTTAACCTGCGCCAATACCAACTCAATGGGATTGAGCTCACAGTAGTATGGAGGCACACGTAAAACAATTATCCCATGCTGCGCTGCCACCTCGTCCACAACATACTTATCGCAATGTTCTTATTTGTGCTGCCGTACAATGTGCTTCAAATGAAATATTTTTGCTCGGTAGCCGCTCTTGTATTCTAGGTTTAGTCCAAGACATTTTAGGCAGCGATTCTATTTTCCTGGAGTGGTAAGAGCATTATCCATCACTTCTACGGAATTTGGTTTTAGTTTTGGCAAGACCCCAATAAACCACTTCTCAAAGGAATCGGCATTCATCTCTTGATGAAAATCTTCTTTATTTGGCTTCAAATATGAATAAGCTGTCTTCTACGAATCCTTCTTTCCCGCCAATATGGCTGATTAATCGTTTGCTTATTGAAAGTACGATTTAATCTAAAGAAAATAGAAAATTGTAATTACATTCGTTGGTCCAAGTTTCATCTTGGTGATAAAATATACCTTCCTTCCCTTCGATACTCTTTAATTTTTCGAAGGTATCGCTGGCGCCATAAAATAATGTCCTGTTTGTCAATTAAAATGCTTTGTCTTGATTTTGTGACATATTTCAAATTTAAATGTTTCATAACATTTCTTAATGTAGGTACTCCAAGAAAAATTGGGTAGGTCTGGGTCTTCATTGACGAACTTAAGAATCTGTAAAGTAATAAAAAAAAGGTTTTGAGTAAGGAAGTCTACGCAATCTAATACTTTAGTTATACAGAGAACATTATGGTGGACACAGAATATAATACAGAAGAAGGAATAAAGTTTAAATTACCTTTATAATGGTGGGTGACTCAATTCCAAAAAAAATTGTTGAACTTTTCGCCTTATAACGGCAAAAGTAAAATCCTCTAATTTATCTTTGAAACTGTGTTTCGGTCCACGTTCTCGGTTTGTTCATTTTTTTTGTATTCTTTTAAAACACTGTAAACTGAGGTCACACCAATTCCCAAAATGTCAGCTGTTTTCGAAACACATTTTTCGGGAGCCTCTATGGGTAATAGTGAAGCAACTTTCTCCTCAACTATGTGTTTGTAGACGTTTTGTATCTTAAGTTTTTGGGTATTTAACGCTTAAAGCAATCCGTGGTCTCTTCTTTCTTGGAGCCAAGCTTTGGCTTGACGTGCTTGTTTGAGGATCCATATCGTTTGTACGAAACAATATAGCAACAAATAAACACAACAATTCTTGAACGGTAGATGTGGCTTCACTTCATAAAATAATAAACTGATAAATAGATTTCACATTTTAGATTTTAATTCAATTTAGATACATTTACATTATGGAAAAGAATATTATATATAATTACAAAGACATGTTTAAACTTCAGAAGCTAAGAACGGAATCGATAATTTATGAATGACAATTTTCCAATTTAAAATCAAATACTTCTTAAAAAATAATTCAAACTATAAATCAAAAACTGCCAGTAACATAATCCAAAAAGGTTACTTATCTGAGATTACTCCAATCAACACACCCCCTTAATCTCAGATAAGTACCGAAAAGAATTTCACACATTCTTACACATTCTTACTTCCACAACTACAAACATCTATATCCTGACAACAACAATTTAGAAATTGTAACAGCAAACTCCTACAACAGCAGCTCCAATAACCACTTCAACAACTCGAACAACAACTCCAACAATAACTTCGACACGAACAGCTAATCAAATCAAATCAACCATTCATAACATTAACATTCATCATATCATCTCTTTCAACAAAAACCAAAACTTTATATAATAACAAACCTTAATTTAGAAATTATTATACACCAATCAAAACCATGACATTCTCTTTCAACAGAAACCAAAAACCTTTTATAATTTCCAACCACAATTTAGAAATTATTAAACACCAAACAGTAATATACTCTTTCAGCAAAAACCAAAAACTATTTAATAATAACCACATAAAATAGAGAAAAAAAAACAATACACTATAAAGGAAAAAATTAGATGTCAAAAATTCTGTGAAAAATTTATCTAAAGTATTCTGTTTTTTAAATTAATTGAATAACAAAATATTAAATCCTTTTCTCCTTTACAACAATTTCACACACACGCTTCCACTGCGCGAATCTGCTATTATCTCTCACCCCCTTAAACTAGCATACTTACACAAAGGTTTCGAATTCAAATACCTAAAAGACCTAATAACATACATATATATTATGACGAGAGAATAACACCAAACGCTTTAAAAAACCTAGTCACTAACTTAATCTTCATCATCACCTCCATCAACACCATCGTGACCTCCATCATCACTTATCTTTATCTCCATCATGACCTCCAACAACATCACAGTCTACATCTCATCTTCTTTATCTCCTCCACCATTACTTCCACCATCACTGTCGTGACATCCGTCATCATCACTTCTACAACTTCATGATCACCTCCATCATGATCATTAAAAAACATCAACAAACTCCGTCTCCTCCTCATTTATCTCATGAGCTTCACCAAAAACAACAACCTCCGTTTCCTCCTCTTGGTCTCATCAGCTTTACCAAAACCTTCAATAACCTTCATCATCCTCGTATGTCTCAATTTTCAATTGATTGCAACAAAACTCTTCCTTTCTTTTCTATATCTTTTCAATAAAATTCTCATTACTCACATTACTTCACTTTGTTCATTTTTATTACCGTAATTTCATTTTCAATTTCGTGCTGGGGGCTTTTCACTTTTCTCATTCATGCTGTGCCCATAACCTCTTGAACGGTAGATGTGGCTTCACTTCATAAAATAATAAACTGATAAATAGATTTCACATTTTAGATTTTAATTCAATTTAGATACATTTACATTATGGAAAAGAATATTATATATAATTACAAAGACATGTTTAAACTTCAGAAGCTAAGAACGGAATCGATAATTTATGAATCACAATTTTCCAGTTTAAAATCAAATACTTCTTAAAAAATAATTCAAACTATAAATCAAAAACTGCCAGTAACATAATCCAAAAAGGTTACTTATCTGAGATTACTCCAATCGACAACAATTACCACAAACATAACGTAACTAAAAACTTAACAAAAAAGGGCAATTAGACAGCGTGAGCGCAGAAAAAACATTCGTGCTATCAGACCAGAAGTTAGAAGCCGAATTACCATAGATTATAATGTATATATACTAGCGAATTACAAACAAAATGGTGAAAGACGCGCGCAGCGTTGATCGGTGTTGGCACTAGTCGCCGCGCCGCGCTTTGTAATAAGCCGTCAAAAAACTGATTGTAGTTACATACTACTAGTAACTTATATCAGAGCACTTTTGTATTATTTTATTGTAAAATAGAAATGAAATGATTAACTATTCACACTCATTGTTCATTCAACTGATTCAACGAGAACTTGAACGCATCACTATTACTTTAAATGCCAACACTATTTTACAAAGTGACATTTGCTACTGTCAGTTAGCTTCGTCAAATTAAAAATACGAATAAAGTATCTAACGTGAACACTTGTTTAATTGTTCAGTATATAAGTAAAAAATATATCATTGGCGACGAGGTTGGAGTATTACAAACAAAAATGAGCGCTTATTTGGGTCATTTACCTATTTTTGATCACAGGAGTAGTGATTGGAAGATTTACAAAGGTAAATTGACACAATTCTTAAAAATAAACGCTTTAGAAGATGTGAAAAAGAGTGAAATTTTACTGTGTCACCATTGATGTATTAAATATATATCAATGTGTGTCACCTTACAGAGGAGACCTACCACTTATTATTTAACCTAGCATTTCCTAAGGAGTTGGATACATTGAGCTTTGAGGAACTGGTTGATTTACTCGACAGTCATTTTAAGCCAAAACAATGCACGTTCGTGGACAAAGCGAATTTTTTTAGCGCCAGCAGGAAGTCAGGCGAAACCCTAGGAGAATGGGTGGCGCGATTACGAGGTTTGGCAACCCTCTGTGACTTCGGCAGTTGTTTAGAAACGAATCTTAGAGATCGTTTTGTCCTTGGTATGTATACAGGTCCAGAACGCGACAAGTTGTTTGAACAGAACCCGTCGACACTGACGTTGTCACGGGCTATTGATCTGGCAGAGCAGGCGGCAAGTGCTAAGGAGGCCAAGACTATGCTAGGCACCAGTACAAAGGAATTCTCAATAAAAGAAGAACCAGTATACCGGGCGAGATATCAAACTGAAGTTAATCGGCGACGTAGTGGTACTTCAGGGTCGGCCGTCCGCTGTAGTCAGCGGTGCTTGGTTTGGCGTCTTAAAAATCATAACAGTGATACTTGTCATTTTAAAAACTATAAATGCCTGTTTGAACTGAAACTCGGTAAAAAGGGGCATCTAAAAAAGGTGCGTGTTAATTCAAAGAGTACATTGTGTATCAAATATATGAACTCTAATGAAAGTTGTGATAACAAGCCGCCGGACACGGATTGCGAAGAGTGCCATAATTTTAACCTAAGGTATGTTACGGCTGAAAAGCCTATTATAATAGACTTAGTTTTAGGCGACTACTCTGTTAAAATGGAACTTGATTCTGGATCGGGCTGTAGTGTTATTTCATATGATTTGTACATTAAAACTTTTATGCAATATCGACTACAAAATTGTAATGTATATATGTGTTTGTACAATAGACATAACATTTCTCTGTTAGGTTTTTTTATGATAAAGGCCTAATATAATAATATGAAAAAAATTATTAAAGTTTTTGTAGTCCCTTATGGAGGGCCACCATTACTGGGGAGAGATTTCATGTCCGCCTTTAATTTATTTATCACAACCGATGTTAAGTCTTTAGTGTGCAATGATGATACTGTCTCAAACTTATTAAACAAAGGAGAATGGGCAAAAATGTATGAACATTGGTCTACCTATCCAACACTAATGAACTCTGTGGAAATGGGTAGCTAATAAGAACCATAATCAAATTATGGCTAGCGTTTTGGTCTTAATGAATGGGAGTTTTTCTCAAATAAAAAAAGAAAATGCTTAAAATATAGGCTATATTTTTATGTAGCGTTAGATTATCGTTGCTTTTAATTCATAGTTACATCAAGAATTACATTACATCAAGTTACATCACACTGTGTGGTGACGGATTAAAAATACAAAGTGGCACCACCCCAATTCATTCCATGGTTGTAGTAAGAGGCGACTAAAGGAACAAAATAAGCTGCTAACATCACTGATAAGAGAAGGAAAACTTGAAACAAACCCTTTACCAACCCGTCTGGCCAGCGTGGTATAGTAGGCCAAAACCTCCTTTTAAAGGAGAGGCCTATGACCAGCAGTGGACTGTTAAAGGCTGTTGATGATGATGATGCATCAAGAATTATATTGTTTAGGTTAGCAGCAGGCGCTACGAAACCGTCCTGATGTCTAGCCCAACATAGTCAGACAGTAGTGTTTATTTGTCTCATATTATGCTGGTAAAGTATTTCAGGACAAGACAGCATTGTAGTATTGAAAATTAAAAAGAATGATTTTATTATTTAGTTAGAGAACATAACAATACCACAGATTTATAAATAGTTACTACGTAACAGATACATCACTCCCATACTAAAGCGAAAATACCTACGCTAAAATAGCCTACAAGATCTTAATAATAATACCTGCCGCTCAGAACGAGAAGAAATGTACCTTAAGTATGCGCACAAAGAGTCGAGACTGTGTCGCCCGCCTTGCGGGACACGCTCCAACGCGTCTTCGTAAGAATGCGCTAGGGCTACCTACGATGATTATTGTATTAAAACGAATGTTGCGATTCAACCATATTTCCTATAAGTTAATCAAATTTGTTTAAGTTTTATATAATGATTTATATTTTTTTCCCTTCTCTTAATTCTCTATTATTAAATTTTATAGTTGAAAATATCCTAAAACGCATAAATCATTTTAATAAATAATCATAATATGGAAAACATATATGGTGCTACCAGGCCGATTCATTAAACGTTGTCAAAATTATTTAAAAATACTTTTTGTAACTCCTCATTTGCAAAAAAAACGGGCGGTTTCGATTTTCTTCATGGCTGAAAAAAATAAAATACCAAAAAGGTTTTAATCATTTGAACATGTTACTGGCCAGTTATAAAAGTGCTATAATGTTTATAAGAGTACCTTTCAAATTCAAATTTTTGACTGAGCCTGATTTTCCAAGAAAACAACTTTTAACTACATTTTGTGGCGCGAATTCCCTATAGTTAATATCGACTCTAATTAACTTTTTCACAATTTTTATTAAATTATCTGATGTCCTTGACATTTAAAAGTATTGTTATTGCTGTTTAGCAAACTTGAAAATTGTAGATAAAGTGATAAAAGCGAGCAAAGTTATTGCGCTGCTTGAAGAAGGTTGCAGCCAATGCTTCGTGGCTCAGAGGCTAAATGTGAGTCGGTCGACAGTTCAAAGGACCTGGCAGCGCTATCAAGAGACCGGTTCTGTCAAGAGAAGGCCTGGTTCTGGCAGAAAGACATGTACCGAACCAAGGGATGATCGTTTTTTAGTTAGTCAAGCGTTCAGAAATCGCAAATCTTCTTATGTGGACCTCAAGAACAGACTCGAAGAAGTAAGAAATATGCAAATTTGTCTATGGACGGTCAGGAGGAGGCTTCTCGCTGCTAATATACACAGTCATCGCCCGGCACGCGGTCCTAAATTACTCCGTGGACATCGAGTTGCCAGGCTTAACTTAGCTCGAAATTGTGTGTCATGAACTCATGAAGACTGGGATAGGGTATTTTTCTCCGATGAAGCCAGGATATCTCTGCATGGTGAAGACCGATGTCGGCGAGAGCTACGTAGACGAGGAGAACGCTTTGCAGAGGCATGTTTTGAATCAGAAATCACACCTTATGGAGGGGGCTCTGTTATGTTTTGGGCAGGAATAAATTCTATGGATCGTACGGAGTTAGTCTTCATCGAAAACGGTACACTGACTGGACACCGATTCATAACGGAAGTTCTAATTCCTTATGCACAACCCGCTTTAACCGCTCTTGGCGAAAACTCAATTTTTATGGACGACAACGCTCGCACCCACCGGTCTGGCGATGTGGAAGCGTATATGCTAGAAGTCGGAATTCGTCGTTTGGACTGGCCAGCTAGAAGTCCGGACCTCAATCCCGTAGAGCATGTCTGGGACGTTCTGAAGCGACGAGTGAGATCAGTGCAGCCGGCTCCGCAGACCATCAGAGACCTAACGGCCCATTCACGACCTTTCCGCTGTGAGCGGCAGCTAAGAGCGAAACGCCGAGCGGTAATATCAAAAGTATAAAAATGTACGAGGCACGCCACGAGTCGCCGCTCATAGCGAAAAAGCTAGCGGTTTTTGCCGAGCGAATTGCTACAGCGGCGAGCGGTATGGAGAGCGGCACTAACAAAGGCACAAGTTAGTATGTGCGACGCCACGAAACAGAGCGGCGTGGACAGCGGTGCAGGAGTGACGGACTCAGCGGCGTTAAATAAAAACAAAAAAAAATTAGACGATTTTATGGCGGTAATGGATACCGAGGCTTTTATAACAGAAATTTAAATAGACCGCCTATATGGATGTCAAAATATCCCCAACATAAATATACAAAGGTTGTGGGAAGAAATTAAACAATGTTTTCCGGAATATAATGGTACTTACGTTTAATTTAAATTGATAACACAAAAACATAGAACCTAGGTACCTACCAAACGAAGCTACTGATATGTTGACAAAACTACTGGTATGTTTACGTAATGTAGGTGGATAGTTGACAAGTTTTAAAAGTTAATTTTTTTCTCTGTCAGTAGGTACCTAATTAGCAAAACAGTTTACATATCAGTAGTTTTGTCTGTAGATATAACTACACACGAAACTACTAGTATGTCTTATACGCAATGTAAGTAGTTGACAAGTTTTTAAAGTTTTTTCTCTCTGTAAGTACCTACTAAGCAAAACACTTGGAAACATCAGTTACTTCTGTAGCGGTCACGGGTTCGATCCCCGTATGAAAAACCAGTCGTGTGTCGAGCAAACAAATTTGTCCCACACATAACTCCAAAACAGACAGTAGGCAAGTTGACTCGACCGCTACAACAAGGCATAAGCCTTTGACCTTTGCGTTTACAACGAACCGAGAGAACTGCTCACCACGTCAATTCCGGTACCTCGACTTTATCAGCCAGTTCTCCACGGACATCAGATTCATTGCCGGGAAGGACAACGTCGTAGCTGACACTCTTTCACGCATCAACCAAATTTCTATGCCCCTAAATTACCAGTCCCTGGCCCGAGAACAAGACACCGATGCTGAATTGCAAGACCTGTTGAAGACCGGTTCAGCACTGAAACTTGAAAAGGTTAAAACATCAGAGTCAGAGTTACAGGTATACTGCGATGTCTCCTCTCCAACGCCACGGCCGTACGTCACGCCATCGTTTCGCAGACAGGTATTTGACGCACTTCACAATTTAAGCCACCCAGGAGCGAAGGCTACCGTCAAACTGGTAACGCAACGCTTTGTCTGGCCAGGCGTCAGGAGAGACTGTCGACAATGGGCTAAAGAGTGTCAGCACTGTCAGCGTTCCAAAATATCCAGACATACATCTGCACCTCTTGGAACATTCGAACCACCATCAGCACGCTTTCGTCATATCCACATTGACTTGATAGGTCCACTTACATTATGTTCTGGTTACAGGTACTGCCTCACGATTGTCGACCGATTCACACGTTGGCCTGAGGCGTACCCACTTCAGGACATAACCGCCAATACCTGTGTGACTGCCCTTGTGGAAGGGTGGATCTCACGCTTCGGATGTCCAGAGCACATCACCACTGACCGCGGTAGACAGTTCCTGTCGCACACCTTCAAGGAGCTCACCGCGTTGATCAGTGCGACACATCACACAACCACCTCCTATCACCCGTCGGCCAACGGTCTCGTAGAGAGACTTCACCGTCAGCTCAAATCTGCCATCACTTGCCACGCGTCTTCAAACTGGGTCGAGACCTTACCTTGGGTTCTACTTGGTATTCGCAGCGCGTGGAAAGAGGACCTCCAAACGTCTGCTGCAGAACTAGTCTTCGGCGAACCACTTCGCCTGCCTGGACAGTTCTTCTCACCTGCGCCTGATGACGAGATGGACATGACCAGCATCACAAACAGACTGCGTGCCCATGTCAGCAGGCTAACTCCGCAACCAACATCTTGGCACGGCACTTCCAGCCGTACCTTCTACATGCCTAGTGACCTCAAAACGGCCACTCATGTCTTCGTTCGCCAGGGTCCTGTACGTAGACCACTCCAAGCTCCTTACCTGGGTCCGTATAAGGTGCTGCAACGTGACCAGAAGACTTTTGACGTTGATATACAAGGCAAACCTCAACGCATATCAGTTGACCGTCTGAAACCAGCCTACGTCACACAAGATGAATCATCACATGCTGCTCCTCAACCCTCAAAAACCGAAGACCAGGTTTCCACCAAAAAGACCAGAAGCGGGCGAAGAGTCAGATTCCCGGACTACTATCAACCGTAGCTAGCTCCGGTTTCAGCGGGGGAGTAGTGTAGCGGTCACGGGTTCGATCCCCGTATGAAAAACCAGTCGTGTGTCGAGCAAACAAATTTGTCCCACACATAACTCCAAAACAGACAGTAGGCAAGTTGACTCGACCGCTACAACAAGGCATAGGCCTTGACCGCGCGACGAAGAAATAAATTTATTGTTGGGTGCATTCGGGTAATTCTACCCGCGACTTCTCGATATATTAGTTATTAGTGTCGGGTGCAAAACCTCTGTATATATACCCGTGTAATTTAAATATAACTTTTACTTGTCTTAGAATCGTACCATAATAATTGTAACTATTACACGTATCAAAGTATTTTATCGCGTTCGTTATTTATCGCATCTCACCCGCACAACAATTATTGTTAGTGGTTTTGGGTTAAATAAACCTAGAACTCCTACACTTCTTATAGGTAGGACCTTCGTATAGGTCACTAAATCCACCATCTAAATACCGATCTTTATTTAGTTCGTGCACTCATTCTATCATATTTAAAAAAAAAAAGTTGTTTCTAAACAGACAGGGGATAATTTTTATAACGCCATGATTTTTAACACGTTTCGACTACCTAAATACGTCCACCGTCGCCGCTGCAACTAACCGCTACTAAGGTTCGTGGCGTGCAAAACGCACCGCTCACCGACGCCGCTCCGCTTCTCGCTAAGACCAAAACTCGTGGCCAGGCCGTAAGGATTATGATTACCGCAGAGTGGGAACGTATTCCCCTAGAAACCATAAAAGATATACTCGCTAGCATGCCCAGATGAATGCAAGCCGTGATTTCAGCAAGAGGGGGTCACACTCAATACTAAACTTTTATCTGCTTTTAATGTATTCAATAAAAACAAAGAAATTAACGCGGTTCATTTTTATTTAGCGAGCAGGTACAATAATAGTGTTTTGAGCTTAAACATTATTTCTCAATAATTTAATCAAAATGTTATGATAAAACTGATGAAATTCCTAATTAATTTATAAAATTCTGAGGATAAAAATACCTAAAATTATCAAACAAACAAATAGTAACTATAAAATAGTTCTTTGCTTAAGTGCCCGTTTTTTTTGCAAAAGAGTTATATATATAATTTTTTGTCTTTTACACCCATCTAGTGCACAATAATTAATTGGTTTCGGCATTACGAAGCGTAAGCGCTGGAAACGTGCTGAGGCGAGCGTTTGGCGGCCCTATGTTGGTTGGATCGTCGAATTTACTCCGAGCGGTAGACTTATAGCGCGTCGCCTTGAGCGAGTGACGGAAGCCTGACAATACAAAGTAGTGATTATTTTTGATGTTTAGGTATAGATGCAAATATTTAAAGAACGAAGTGTCTGTATATATCAAATGAACAGTTTTTTACTAAGTGTTTATGTAAGTATATACGGTACTTGAATATAAAAAGTAATTTTGTGTTGTCTGTTGTTTTGGATAATCTTTGGAACACTGGAACGATTTTGACGAAACTTTCATTGGCAGATAGTTTGATAGTTTTAGATTGGATAGATAGAACTGAAATTCGAAGATTGAACTAGTTGTGAGTATATGTGAGGGCACTGACTTCCCAATAACGATTGCCATAGATGTTCATGACAACCGGGACCGACGGCTTTACGTGCTCTCCGAGACACGGGCGTGAATCACCGCCAAACTTCCAAACTCCGGGCAGCTATTAGGAATTTCCTAAGAAAATCCCAAAAACACTTATTGGCCTGACCCGGGATTTGAACCCGAGACCTCTTGATTAGCAGTCGCATACGCTAACCACTAGACCAACGAGGCTGGAACTGAAACTCAAAATTTTTTTTTTCGTCAAACCCATTCGTTTGGGGTATCTATAGATATGTCTTCAAAAATGATGTTGAGGTTTCTAACATCATTTTTTTCTAAACTGAATAGTTTGCGCGAGAGACACTTCCAAAGTGGTAAAATGTGTCCCCGAGTAAAAAAAAAGAGAGTAATAAAACTAAAAAAAATATATGATGTGTACATCTCCATGCAAACTATCAGCGAAAATTGGTTGGAACGAGATCTAGTACGTTGTTTTTTTTAAAACATCATAAATCGTAAACCGCAATTTACCTTTCATTCAATCAATACACTATTATTAAAACATCGATCAAAGTTACAACGAACTACAAGAACTATATGTTGTTAGTTGCTTCTACGGAACGCTTCATGGGCGAGTCCGACTCGCACTTGGCCTCTTTTTAGTAACTGCGGTTAGTACTGCGGGATTCAGCTAGTTAAGATAAAATGCAAATAAAAGGCACATTTTAAATATCGTAAAGGGATAGATAAAATACATATGTATATCATAATAGAGTTTTTTTTTACGATACCAGTCGTCCTACGTTGTTATATCTTTATCTGTCAGTGGTATTGACATAGTATAATAATGTGTGTAGCTGTGCGTTCCCGAACACGCCGGAGCTGCGGGCGGCGCCGGGCGGCGGCTCTATACTGGTGGTGGTGGCGGACTGGCTGCTGCAGTGCGCGGTCCGGCGGCGTCGCCTGCCCTGGCGCTGGTTCGCCACCGAGCCGCACCACCGCCGAACACCACCCGCACGCACCGCACCCACCGCAGGCACCGCACCCACCACTGGCACCGCACCCACCGCAGGTACCGCATCCACCGCACCACCCGCACCACCCGCACCCACCGCAGGTACCGCACCCACCGCACCACCCGCAGCCACCGCAGGTACCGCACCACCCGCAGGTACCGCACCCACCGCACCACCCGCACCACCCGCACCACCCGCACCCACCGCAGGTACCGCACCCACCGCAGGTACCGCACCCACTACTCCCACCACACCACCCGCAGCCACCGCAGGCACCGCACCCACCGCACCACCCGCAGGCACCGCACCCACCGCGGGTACCGCACCCACCGCACCACCCGCACCACCCGCACCCACCGCAGGCACCGCACCACCTGCACCCACCGTAGGTACTGCACCACCCGCACCCACCGCACCTACTGCACCACACGCACCCACCGCAGGCACCGCACCACCCGCACCCACCGCACCACCCGCACCACCCGCACCCACCGCAGGTACCGCACCCACCGCACCACCCGCACCACACGCACCCACCGCAGGCACCGCACCACCCGCACCCACCGCACCTACTGCACCACACGCACCCACCGCAGGCACCGCACCACCCGCACCCACCGCAGGTACTGCACCACACGCACCCACCGCAGGCACCGCACCACCCGCACCCACCGCAGGTACTGCACCACACGCACCCACCGCAGGCACCGCACCACCCGCACCCACCGCAGGTACTGCACCCACCGCACCACACGCACCCATCGCAGGTACTGCACCCACTGCACCACACGCACCCACCGCAGGCACCGCACCACCCGCACTCACCGCAGGTACTGCACCCACCGCAGGTACCGCACCCGCCGCACCACCCGCAGCCACCGCACCACCCGCACCCACCGCAGGTACCGCACCCGCCGCACCACCCGCACCCACCGCAGGTACCGCACCCACCGCACCACCCGCACCACACGCACCCACCGCAGGCACCGCACCTACTGCACCACACGCACCCACCGCAGGCACCGCACCACCCGCACCCACCGCACTACCAGCATCCACCGCAGGTACAGCACCCACCGCACCACCTGCACTCACCGTAGGTACTGCACCACCCGCACCCACCGCACCTACTGCACCACACGCACCCACCGCAGGCACCGCACCACCCGCACCCACCGCAGGCACCGCACCACCCGCACCACCCGCACCCACCGCAGGTACCGCAGGTACCGCACCCACCGCACCACCCGCACCACACGCACCCACCGCAGGCACCGCACCACCCGCACCCACCGCACCTACTGCACCACACGCACCCACCGCAGGCACCGCACCACCCGCACCCACCGCAGGTACTGCACCACACGCACCCACCGCAGGCACCGCACCACCCGCACCCACCGCAGGTACTGCACCACACGCACCCACCGCAGGCACCGCACCACCCGCACCCACCGCAGGTACTGCACCCACCGCACCACACGCACCCACCGCAGGTACTGCACCCACTGCACCACACGCACCCACCGCAGGCACCGCACCACCCGCACTCACCGCAGGTACTGCACCCACCGCAGGTACCGCACCCGCCGCACCACCCGCAGCCACCGCACCACCCGCACCCACCGCAGGTACCGCACCCGCCGCACCACCCGCAGCCACCGCACCCACCGCACCACCCGCACCCACCGCAGGTACCGCACCCGCCGCACCACCCGCAGCCACCGCACCCACCGCACCACCAGCACCCACCGCAGGTACCGCACCCACCGCACCACACGCACCCACCGCAGGCACCGCACCACCCGCACCCACCGCACCTACTGCACCACACGCACCCACCGCAGGCACCGCACCACCCGCACCTACTGCACCACACGCACCCACCGCAGGCACCGCACCACCCGCACCCACCGCAGGCACCGCACCCACGACAGGGACCGCACCCACTGCACCACCCGCACCCACCGCAGGTACCGCAGGTACCGCACCCACCGCACCACACGCACCCACCGCAGGCACCGCACCACCCGCACCCACCGCACCTACTGCACCACACGCACCCACCGCAGGCACCGCACCACCCGCACCCACCGCACCTACTGCACCACACGCACCCACCGCAGGCACCGCACCACCCGCACCCACCGCAGGTACTGCACCACACGCACCCACCGCAGGCACCGCACCACCCGCACCCACCGCAGGTACTGCACCCACCGCACCACACGCACCCACCGCAGGTACTGCACCCACTGCACCACACGCACCCACCGCAGGCACCGCACCACCCGCACCCACCGCAGGTACTGCACCCACCGCAGGTACCGCACCCGCCGCACCACCCGCAGCCACCGCACCCACAGCACCACCCGCACCCACCGCACCCACCGCACCACACGCACCCACCGCAGGCACCGCACCACCCGCACCCACCGCACCTACTGCACCACACGCACCCACCGCAGGCACCGCACCCACCGCACCTACTGCACCACACGCACCCACCGCAGGCACCGCACCCACCGCACCTACTGCACCACACGCACCCACCGCAGGCACCGCACCACCCGCACCCACCGCAGGTACCGCACCCGCCGCACCACCCGCAGCCACCGCACCCACCGCACCACCAGCACCCACCGCAGGTACCGCACCTACTGCACCACACGCACCCACCGCAGGCACCGCACCACCCGCACCTACTGCACCACACGCACCCACCGCAGGCACCGCACCACCCGCACCCACCGCAGGCACAGCACCACCCGCACCCACCGCAGGTACCGCACCCGCCGCACCACCCGCAGCCACCGCACCCACCGCACCACCCGCACCACCCGCACCCACCGCACCCACCGCACCACACGCACCCACCGCAGGCACCGCACCACCCGCACCCACCGCACCTACTGCACCACACGCACCCACCGCAGGCACCGCACCCACCGCACCTACTGCACCACACGCACCCACCGCAGGCACCGCACCACCCGCACCCACCGCAGGTACCGCACCCGCCGCACCACCCGCAGCCACCGCACCCACCGCACCACCAGCACCCACCGCAGGTACCGCACCTACTGCACCACACGCACCCACCGCAGGCACCGCACCACCCGCACCTACTGCACCACACGCACCCACCGCAGGCACCGCACCACCCGCACCCACCGCAGGCACCGCACCCACGACAGGTACCGCACCCACTGCACCACCCGCACCCACCGCAGGTACCGCAGGTACCGCACCCACCGCACCACACGCACCCACCGCAGGCACCGCATCACCCGCACCCACCGCACCTACTGCACCACACGCACCCACCGCAGGCACCGCACCACCCGCACCCACCGCAGGTACTGCACCACACGCACCCACCGCAGGCACCGCACCACCCGCACCCACCGCAGGTACTGCACCCACCGCACCACACGCACCCACCGCAGGTACTGCACCCACTGCACCACACGCACCCACCGCAGGCACCGCACCACCCGCACCCACCGCAGGTACTGCACCCACCGCAGGTACCGCACCCGCCGCACCACCCGCAGCCACCGCACCCACAGCACCACCCGCACCCACCGCAGGTACCGCACCCGCCGCACCACCCGCAGCCACCGCACCCACCGCACCACCCGCACCCACCGCAGGTACCGCACCCACCGCACCACACGCACCCACCGCAGGCACCGCACCACCCGCACCCACCGCACCTACTGCACCACACGCACCCACCGCAGGCACCGCACCCACCGCACCTACTGCACCACACGCACCCACCGCAGGCACCGCACCACCCGCACCTACTGCACCACACGCACCCACCGCACCACCCGCACCCACCGCAGGTACTGCACCCACCGCAGGTACCGCACCCACCGCACCAACCTCACCCACAGCTCCCACCTCACCCACAGCTCCCACCTCACCCACAGCTCCCACCTCACCCACAGCTACCACTGCACCCACCGCAGGCACCGCACCACCCGCACCCACCGCAGGTACTGCACCCACCGCAGGTACCGCACCCACCGCACCTACTGCACCACACGCACCCACCGCAGGCACCGCACCACCCGCACCCACCGCAGGTACTGCACCCACCGCAGGTACCGCACCCACCGCACCAACCTCACCCACAGCTCCCACCTCACCCACAGCTCCCACCTCACCCACAGCTACCACTGCACCCACCGCAGGCACCGCACCACCCGCACCCACCGCAGGTACTGCACCCACCGCAGGTACCGCACCCACTGCACCCACCGCTCCCACTGCTCTAACCGCACCCACCGCTCTCACTGCACCCACTGCACCCACTGCTCCCACAGCACCCACTGCTCCAACCGCACCCACCGCTCTCACTGCACCCACTGCACCCACTGCTCCCACAGCACCCACTGCTCCAACCGCACCCACCGCTCTCACTGCACCCACCGCACCCACTGCACCTACTGCTCCCACAGCACCCACCGCACCCACTGCACCCACTGCTCCCACAGCACCCACCGCACCCACTGCACCTACTGCTCCCACAGCACCCACCGCACCCACTGCTCCCACAGCACCCACCGCACCCACTGCACCCACTGCTCCCACCGCTCCCACCGCACCCACTGCACCCACTGCTCCCACCGCACCCACTGCTCCCACCGCACCCACTGCACCCACTGCACCCACTGCTCCCACCGCACCCACTGCTCCCACCGCACCCACTGCTCCCACCGCACCCACTGCACCCACTGCACCCACTGCTCCCACCGCACCCACTGCACCCACCGCACCCACTGCACCAACTGCTCCAACCGCACCTACCGCTCCCACCGCACCCACTGCTCCCACCGCACCCACTGCTCCCACCGCACCCACTGCTCCCACCGCACCCACTGCTCCCACCGCACCCACTGCACCCACCGCACCCACTGCACCCACCGCACCCACTGCACCCACCGCACCCACTGCACCCACCGCACCCACTGCACCCACCGCACCTACCGCTCCCACCGCACCAACTGCACCCACTGCTCCCACCGCACCCACTGCTCCCACCGCACCCACTGCTCCCACCGCACCCACTGCTCCCACCGCACCCACCGCACCCACTGCACCCACCGCACCCACTGCACCCACCGCACCCACTGCTCCCACCGCACCCACCGCTCCCACTGCTCCCACTGCACCCACTGCTCCAACCGCACCCACCGCGCCCACTGCTGCCACTGCACCCACCGCACCCACTGCACCCACCGCCCCCACTGCTGCCACTGCACCCACTGCTGCCACTGCTGCCACTGCTGCCACTGCACCCACTGCCTCCACCGCTCCCACCGCACCAACCACAACACCCGCACCCACCGCACGCACCACTCCCACCGTACCCAACGCACCAACTGCACCCACCGTACACACCACTCCCACCGCACCCAACACTCCCACCGCCTCCACCGGACCAACCGCACCCACCGCACTCACTGCACCCACCGCCCCCACTGCACCCACTGAACCCACCGCACCCACCGCACGCACCGTACCCACCACTCTCATCGCACCCAACGCATCAACCGCACCCACCGCTCCCACTGCTGCCACTGCACCCACTGCTGCCACTGCACCCACTGCTGCCACTGCACCCACTGCTGCCACTGCACCCACTGCTGCCACTGCACCCACTGCCTCCACCGCTCCCACCACACAGACCACAATACCCGCACCCACCGCACGCACCACTCCCACCGTACCCAACGCACCAACTGCACCCACCGTACACACCGCACCCACCACTCCCACCGCACCCAACACTCCCACCGCCTCCACCGGACCAACCGCACCCACCGCACCCACTGCACCCACTGCACCCACCGCCCCCACTGCACGCACCGTACCCACCACTCTCATCGCACCCAACGCATCAACCGCACCCACCGCTCCCACCGCACCCACCGCACCCACTGCTCCCACCGCACCCACTGCTCCCACCGCACCCATTGCACCCACTGAACCCACCGCACCCACTACACCCACCGCACCCATTGCACCCACTGAACCCACCGCACCCACTGAACCCACCGCACCCACTGCACCCACCGCACCCATTGCACCCGCTGAACCTACCTCTCCCACTGCACCCACTGCACCCACCGCACCCACTGCACCTACCGCTCCCACTGCACCCACCGCACCCACTGCACCTACCGCACCCACCGCACCCACTGCACCCACTGCACCCACTGCACCCACCGCACCCACTGCACCCACTGCACCCACCGCACCTACTGCTCCCACCGCACCCACCGCTCCCACCGCACCCACTGCACCTACCGCACCCACCGCTCCCACCGCTCCCACCGCACCTACTGCACCCACCGCTCCCACCGCACGCACCGCACCCACCACACCACAGACAGGTACGAACTCTATACGGTAACTACGTAGGTATCATCTAACATTAACAACTGACTATCTCTTTTTAACCCCCGACAAAATGACGGGATGTTATAAGTTCGACGTGTCTGTGTGTCCGTCTGTGTGTCTGTCTGTGGCATCTTAGCTCCCAAACGGATAAACTGATTTTGATTTTGTTTATTTTTAGTTTATAAGGTGAATTACTTTCTTAGCTATGTTAGATGAATATCTTTTTTTTTTAATTTTACTTGTATCTCACTAAATCTCACTAAATTATGTAACTCTAATTTCATGTTGTGCTCTTAAGTTTTTTACGGAGAACTTCATAGCATTCTTGATTGCTTGTATAATTTAATTCAAACTGTGAAATCACCTTCAGCTATGAAACTGACACTATTTGGTTGTTTTACAGCTCTTTTAAGCGCAACAAGATAATAGTGTGATGTTATACTTATACTGGGTGCTTGTGATATATCATTAGTAAACAAATTGGGTTTGGATGCTACTAAATCGAAATTACCTCTGAAAGTTACCTTGGATTTTGTGCTCTAAAGGCCTTATTCCTAAACTTAATTTAGCTTGAAGCTTATGTTTTCTGTTATGTTAAACTTTAAAATCCCTGCAAGTTGTCCTGTAAGTACTCGACAAGTGATATTAACTCACATTATTATATTCTTTCTCGGTGAGTACGTAAATTAAACAAAAAGCTCAAACTTCGAAGCAAATATCTGCAGATCATACAAGTATAAACATTAGGTTCGACCTGAGAATTGAACCCGAAATCTCAAACACAGCATTTGCATATACAACCACTGTTCCACCGAGGCAATTGTACATCACAACACAAGAGTACAAAATCATGTACAACTCGATTTGGCTGTAGCTAGAGATCCAAGCACTCTATATTATTTATTTTATAACATATTTGCCCGTAAAGGGTCTCTTATTTCAACAATTTCAATATCGTAATGTATCTCATTACGTAAGTACTTGTGCGTTATTGTAATGTAAAACGCACGTTTTTTTTTATATAAAGTAAAACTCACGGTTTATCAAGATGCTCGAAAAATACTCTTTTAAATATTAGCAAAGAGTTTTTATGTCAGAAAAGTGCCAACTGCTTAAAAATGCCAACTGGCAACGTAATAATAAATTTTACAAACTGTTCTAATTTTAATAACTGCTTTAACAATTAATTAAAGATTTATTCGATCAAGAAAGTCCGAGTTTTATTTATTTCCTCGCAAATATGTTATAAAACGTCGTATGACATACGTGCGCTTTGATAATTACAGCCTCAGCTTTCTTGTAGCAATATCGCTTCGGTTGTAATTTTCAACTTACCGCACTTATATCATAATGTACTATAAAAACATAATTATGTATGATAAGTACGTAATGCTCTGTTACAATGTTAAATTTATTAAAGTGTATTTAACATTTGTTAATATACTTATTGATATGTTCCTAATTGCTTTGCCTGATCTTATTCTTGTAATAAATTGTGTTTCATGAAGAAATCCTTTTAATGTATTATTAATTTTACGCTACAGTGAATGAAGGCAGATACGGAAAATTTTACTACAGAATGGGTACATTATCATATATATTTAAGTCTACTTTGCCTGATGGAAAGCATGAGTAGAATCCAGGAGTAGGGTGTTACTTCCGCCTAATGGCGGGCACAAAAAATCACTAATATACGAGAGAAGAAAATAATTTACTACAAAAAAAAAGTAATCGTTAAGTCAATTCATACAAGTATTAACTAAATAATAATCATGAAAGTACATAATCATAAAAATAACGTTAAATGATAATGAGCACTAAAGTCTCTAATTAACACCAGGGTGTGGGTTCTGGCACTGGAAGTTTTTCTTCTTTGAAGTAGGTCGAACCCTAAGCGCACTTAAGTGGTGCCCCACTTAAGTGCGCTCGCGACTACGTAGGGAGGCCGCGCAGGTCGAGTCGGGGTTAAACAACCCATCCCGAGGTTGGCCCGTGAATGGGTGACCGACGATCCTCGTCGCGTACTAGTCCTACGGGAAACAGGCAGCGGCAGACTGCGGTCGGCACGAAGGTTGCGCTTCGGATAATCTTCCCGTAGGGTGGACCTCTTCTTCGACGCGAAGGCTGGATAACTTCTTCAACTCGAAGGCTGGTCGCTCCTTGAACCCGAAGGGTGGTCTCCTTGTCCTGAAACGCTGACGTCAGGAACCATCAAGCGCGGAAGACCCGATACCCGGCACTAGGCAAGACCCAGAACGGGTGTCGGTGTCTTCCGCGAATTAAAAAATTACACGGAGTGGAGTGATGACTTTTATGAACAACAAATAGATAAATATTTAAACTAAATAAAAATAATTATTCCGGAATGGAAGTCCCAACCGTTTAGTTGCCGGACAGTCATCAAACCACCGCGCCATAGCTACAAAGGATTATTTTACCCAAATGTAACTACAGGTAGGTAGTTGCAAAAAATATAAAAAGTGAAATAACTTTTAATGTGTTGTCGGTACATTGAAAAATATTACGTTAATTTACTAATTGCTTTAAGTGATTCCAATATATTATTTTATTGATAAAATAATATATAACTCATGAGAGTTAACGAATAGAAGTTAGAAACTGTGTTATTACAATATTCATAATTACATTACTATGTGTCTATACATTATAGAACAAATATTACTTTCAGAGGCAATTTAGAATAGAATGTAAACAAAACTTATTAGTGGCAAATATGTACTAAAATTAACATTTACGGAACTGACAAAATAGTTTAGAACAATTGATCTTTAACAATAAATTACAGCCAAATTATGTAATATATACAGGCTGTAACCAGACGACTTCCGAAAACGAAAGATGCATCATCACACTGACTGCCTCGTTGGTCTAGTGGTAAGCGTATGCGGCTGCTGATCAAGAGGTCTCGGGTTCGATTCCCGGGTCGGAACAAATATTATTTGTGTGATTCACAAATATTTGTTTCGGAGTCTGGGTGTTTTCTATGTGTAATATGTATGTATTTACAAAAAAAAAGTATGTTTATGTATTTATATCAGTTGTCTAGTACCCATAACACAAGCTCTGCTTAGCTTGGGACTAGATGATGTTGTGTGTCAGATGTCCAAAATATTTATTTTTTATTATTATTATCAGCACCCCAAAACTTATTAAAAAAAAACAGTTGTCCTTAACCCTAGAAGTCCAATCTACGTTAATTGTACCTATATGGAAACGTATATTTGCTATATTTTGCGTATGTTTCGTTAGATCGCCGTGATTGATCAAACCAACTTAGTGCCCGCCAAGAGTTAATAGGAGACGGTGATATAGCTTTGGTAAGTATCATCATTTTGTAGTTATCGCAATGTTATAGGTCATTTTGACCTATGTTTGGGCTTTGTGTAATATTTGCATTCGTTTTACGTGTTTACAATTTTCTAGTTTTAAAAGTTTAGACGTTGTTTCTTCGTTTATTTCTAACTATAAACATTCGTTTTAGGTAATAAAACAATATGGTGTCCTCTCGGCAGCTGCCGGTGTCCGAGATGGCATATTTTTTAGAAATTACAGACGACTTGGAGCCATTTGATAGACTCAGAAGAGGAAGGTTGAATGACTCAAAACTAAGTTAGAAGTGATGTAGAAGACGAGGTGGTGGACTACGTGTAAAATTCAAATGAATAGACAAAAGGAAGTGTTGATACTTCAGACCTAATATGTTCCTACATGCCAACTAATAGGAAGGCAAAAAGATGGCCCATGGCCGTGTTTTACAGGATGATCGATAGGTTTTTTTTGTTAATGCCTACGTAATTTACTGGCACAACAAGATGACTAATAAAGAAAAGCCATTAAATCGCGAAGATTCCATGAAAAAATTTGAGCATTATCCTGACTTCGCCATGGATGCAGAAGCGGCTTGAAGCTCCTTCTTTGAAGTGTTCCTACTTTAAACTATTACAAATATTCTTCAAATTGAGCAACAACCATCGCCATCTCATTGATGATAAAGAACGAAAGCAGCGTCGCTACTGTGGATATTATTGTTATAAAAAGCAATAAAAGACAAACTCACAGTGCATCAAATGCAAAAAACTACTCTGTCTTGAACACAATGTTGACATGAGTCAGAAGTCTTTATAAAGTGAAAACAATATACTAAAGCTGTTATTATTACTATGAAAAGTGGATTAGTTAGTAGTAAAAAGAAGTATTATTTGATTTTTTTAACATAATATAGCATTCTAAATACAAAACCGAGAGGATCTCATTTTGTACCAATTTAATGTATCGTTACTTTAAAGTTTTTATTTTTATAGTTTAATAAATAAATATTACTCTAATTTTCGTTTTTCTCATTTAACCATTAAATAACATAACTGTGCATTATTAAAAAACAATAGGTATAATGTAATAAACTAAGTCTAGAGTATATTTTTTAGTGTAGGTCAATTTGACCTATGTTTGGGCTTAATAGCTAGTAAAATATGATTGGGCTTCTAGGGTTACAAAAAATTGTAGCCGGAAAAAACAATGTGACGTGTGACGACGAATGTGTAGATAAAAAGAAAATAAAAAGCGAAATTACTTAATTTACTTATACCTACTAAAAAAAATAAACAACAAAGTGCAAAAATTATAATGCACCACGCAAGTGTCCAGTACGAACATTGAAGACCGACTGGTCTATTCGGTGCCGCTATTTATAATATTAGAGAAATTAAAATTCTTTGAAACACGTCGCCAATAGTTAAATAGGTACCTATCGGCAAAACTCAAAGGCGCCGCCGCTGCCGCCGCACGCCGCTGTGACGCTAATTCTCTGACATTAGTTAGGTTAGGTAAATAATAAAATGACGGAAGTTTCAAAGTAATTCATTTGTATTATAAATTTTGTATTTTTAGGGGCAAAAAACGGAACCCTAAAAATACAAATCTATCTATCTATATCCACACCGTATTCGGTGATGGCGACTCCCTCTTGTTCAGCCTGGGTTCTCCCTATGATGGGCTCTAATATGGCTAGCAAAGGCGAACTTAGTTTTAAAAGTTGGCATGTATAGTGGTACGAGATCTTGGGTCTGGTTTTGCGCAGTTGACGCTTCGCGTCAAGTTCCTTCACACGGGCGGTCTCGAACTCCTCGACACCCGTGCAGACCCTCCTTCGCCATTCGGGTCTGAGACTCGCATACCGCTCCCAGGCATCTGTTGCTATGCCACAAGCTTGAGGACGCTTACGGTTACGCTTGAGGACGTCCCTATACCGGAGGTATTGACGACCCTGTCTACGCTTTCCGCAAGCTAGCTCTGAGTAGAAGACAGCTTTTGGTAACCTGTCATTGCTCATGCGTGACACGTGGCCGTTCCATCTCAACTGCTGCCTTATTATCAATGCTTCCACTCCGGGCAGACCTGCTCGACGCAAAACCTCTGTGTTTGAAATACGGTCCTGCCACTTAATGCGCAGAATTGATCTTAGACATTTAAGATGAAAGTGGTCTAGCTTCTTAATATCTGCTTTATAACAACACCACGTTTCTGCAGCATATAAAAGTGTAGGCAGGACAATGGCTTCATAGACTCGCACCTTAGTCTGTAGCCTGATGTCATGTGAGTTACAAACACGCGCTCTTAGTTTTCCAAAGGCCGCTGCAATTTATAATTCGTCATGTCTGTCTGTCTGTCTGTCTGTCCGTCCGTACTAATAGAACCGATAGTCCGAAACTATAAGAACTATACTGTTGAAAGTTGGTAAGTAGATGTATTCTGTAACCGCATTAAGATTTTCACACAAAAATAGAAAAAAACAATAAATTTTGGGGGTTCTCCATACTTGGAACTGAAACAAAAAAAAAATATTTTTCATCAAACCCATGCGTGTGGGGTATCTAAGGATAGGTCTTGAAAAACCATATTGAGCTTTCTAATATCATTTTTTTCTAAACTGAATGGTTTGCGCTAGAGACACTTCCAAAGTGGTAAAATGTGTCCCCCCTCCCTGTAACTTCTAAAATAAGAGAGTGATAAGACTAAAAAAATATATGATGTGCATTACTATGCAAACTTCACTAAAAATTGGTTTGAACGAGATCTAGTAAGTAGTTTTTTTTAATACGTCATAAATCGTAAACCGCAATCAATTCATTCAATCATTGCACTATTTTTAAAACATTGATCAAAGTTACAACGAACCACGAGAAATTTTATATGATGATACTTGCTGCTACGGAACCCTTGTGGTGTATGTATAGATATAAGTTAGAATAGTGTATGAAAGTATGTACTCAAAGTATTTAAAGAACCATGTAATCGAATATATTATTATTAAATCTTATAACTTTATACTGAACAGTCGTCTTTCCTTTGTTGATCTTACGCCGAACCCTACATGGCGACCCTGCCATGCGCGTGTTAAATTACAGTGCCGAGTGGTAATAAGATATGAATATGGGGACACATACTTTCGTCGTCTCGATCGTTCTACACGGTTCAAGTATTTTGATTGAAATTTCGCATAATGGGATCCAGCAACAGTAAAACTAACGAAGGCGATAAGCACCAAGTGGTCTTAACTCAACTGGGTCAAGTTAATGAGGCGAATACCAGCATAGAGCAGCTCAGTTTCCATGCCTCTTCAATCACCATTATTTTGGCCGTGATTTTGCTGCTGATGGCCTTGGCGCTGCTATATGGGCTCTACAAACTGCACTATCGCTGCTATAAGCGCGTAGTTAGAAGGGAATTGGATGGCCACGTGATGCTTCGGCGATCTTGGCGTAATTTTGGGCGGAGTGTTGAAAGAGCACCCCAGGCACAAAAGAAGAAGAACTTTGAAATGTGTGAAGTGTGACGTTTCCTCCCCCGGAAAGTTAAGTGAAGTGATCCCCCTCCCTCCCTCAATATATTTTTTTTTTCTAGCGAAAATTATGGTATAGGTATGTAATCTTATAATCATAGTTATATAAGGCAAAATTTAATAATCATTTAATCAATTATATTATGCTATTTTTTTTTATATAATGTGTAATTGTAATGTTAAAGTGTAATGTTTGAGGAACTCGATTTAATTTACAGTGACTTAGGCCCGTATTACACTGTAAAATATTTGATAAAAGATCTTTTATAAAATATATGATAAAATATTTGACGAATGGATCTTTTATAAAAGATGTGTGGCTAGAGTTTACACTACGTAAAATATACACGTCAAATGTCATTGTTGATCAAATATTGGTTTAGTTCGGTTATTATACTTGAGTATTAAAACGTCATTGAAACTGTTGGTCTAGCACTTGTAATCAACATTATCATGGATGATGTAGCATTCTATGCTTGTTTAAGTATATTGAGTGCTATAATGTTGACAGCTTTATTGAAGAAAAGGCAATGTCGCCGACGCAAGCGTGTTTGGGTTAAACAATGGATTGCAAGGCGTGGCGTTAAAGGGATTCATCAAAACCTAATAAAAGAATTATTAAGTGAAGACAAGTTATTTTATAAATACCTTGCCTTTTGTATCTATTTTTGTAGTCTTCGTGTTTTGTGTTGTTCAGCGTTTCGTGGCATTCGTAAATGTTTTTAAATAAATAAAGTAATAAAAATAATTAAAAAATAATAAGTAAAATATCATTAAACAAATAATAAATTTCAAACAATCAATACATAATTTCATTAAGCAACATTATTTTTTATAATGCTTTATTCATGTATTATCGAGAACTTCGAGTAACAAATCATTGTCTTCAGATTCTGACTTTTTTAAATCACACATTATTGACATTAAATAATTACAGCATTTTTGCGGATAGTTTCCCAGGTCTTTGTATATTTTTTACATAACTTTTTTTTTCTTTAATTACCTATAGGCATTTTAACGAATGACTTGCTGATAAACGTACCTACGAATTGAACAATCAAATTACTAATAACAATAATAATCAAGGTATTTGTAGTAAATATAAGCGCAGTTTCACCTTAACCACGAATTCTTTAGAATATGTTTATATTGATAATTGTGTTCTCTCTGACTCTGCTCTCTTAGTAACAATCAATCGCACTAGATGTCGCTAAGATTGTATTATCTCAGGGCTATACACCTTTATTTTGCTTATTTTGAAATAAAAAAAATTGACATTATAAAAATCCCCCTAAAAATATGACATCCCTAAAAAAACCCCATCCTACACTATTCCCCCCTAAATTTAGGGGGAAAACCCCTAAGTTGGGTACTGTGAGTTTATTCTTGCTACTACATGACAAAATTAACTACTAAATGGTGGTGCCACCTTACAAAAAATAATGCTAAATTGTGCAATAATATGGTAGAAATAGGTACCGATGCAATCCAAATCTTTTATAAAATGTAATGCCAACCCATTAAATATGATAAAAGAAATATTTTATAAAAGAAATATTTTATAAAATATGGCCTATTACACTATCAAAGATCTTTGTCAAATGTGGCATTCGTACTCGGAAATCAATAATTTTGTTGTTTCAACAGTCCAACTGAACTTATTTGTTGCCATTTCTTGCTTGATAGGTTAATGAAACCTCCACCGTGGTGTCTCGAACAGAAAAAGGGACGAAGCAAAGTTTATTCTTGCTACATTAAGATAAAATTCGGTTCCCGGGTCAGACAAAATATTTGTATGATTCACAAATATTTGTTTCGGAGTCTGGATGTTTTTCTATGTTTAATATGTATGTGTTTACAAAAAGCAGCCAAGTGCGAGTCGGACTCGCCCATGAAGGGTTCCGTAGCAGCAAGTAACATCATATTTTTTTTATAATTCGTTGTAACTTGTATTGATGTTTTAATAGTAGTGTTTTGATTGAAACAAATGTAAATTGCGGTTTATGATTTACGACGTATTAAAAAAAAACTACTTACTAGATCTCGTTCAAACTAATTTTCGTTGGAAGTTTGCATGGTAATATACATCATATATTTTTTTTTATTTCATCATTCTCCTATTTTAGAAATTACAGGGGGGGGGACTCATTTCACCACTTTGGAAGTATCTCTCGCGCAAACTATTCAGTTTAGAAAAAAATGATATTAGAAACCTCAATATCATTTTTGAAGACCTATCCATAGATAACCCACACGTATGGTTTTAATGAAAACATTTTTTTTGAGTTTTAGTTCTAAGTATGGGGACCCCCAAAATATATTGCTTTTTTTTCTATATTTGTGTAAAAATATTTATGTGGTTCACAGAATACATCTACTGACCAAGTTTCAACAGTATAGCTCTTATAGTTTCGGAAAAAAGTGGCTGTGACATACGGACGGACAGACAGACAGACATGACAAATCTATAAGGGTTCCGTTTTTTGCCATTTGGCAACGGAACCCTAAAAAAAAGTATGTTTATGTATTTATATTAGTTGTTTAGTACCCATACAAGCTCTGCTTAGTTTAAGACTAGGTGACGTTGTGTGTAAGTTGTTCGAAATATTTATTTATGTTTGAATTAATAATATGGTAGAAATAGGTAGAATTAGGCTTAACTAATTCTACCATATTATTGCACAATTTAGTTTTATTTTTTGAAAGGTGGTAACACCATTTAGTAGTTAACTTGTTCAAAATTCTTTTATAAAATGTAATGCCAATCCGTTAACTTTGATAAAAGAAATTTTATAAAAGAAATATTTTATAAAATATGGCCTATTACACTATCAAAGATCTTTGTCAAAGAACTTTTATAAAAGATCTTTTATCAAATATTTTACAGTGTAATACGGGCCTTAAACTTTGTAATAGTAATATTGAAAAACTAAGCACCATGTCGAATTTTGACTTAAAAACGGCGGTGGCCCTCTTGCCAGAAATGAATGACAAAGAGGAAGTCACCAAAAAACTTATTGATTCAATCGAACTATACAACTCAATGTTAAGTGCTGAAGGTAAATCCACTTTAATAAAATTCATTTTAAAGACACGCTTGTCTGAAAGTGCGAAACTTCGTTTGGCATCATGTTACACTTCTTGCGAGCTACTTTTGTCTGATATGAAAAAACATTTATTGACTAAAATGTCAAGTACAGCTATTCATACTCAGTTAATAAAAGAGAATCAACATACTAGTACTATTGAGGACTATGGTAAACGATTAGAGAGTTTGTTTGTCAATCTAACTATTTCACAGGCCGACGGCAACAATGCGTCATACGAGGTTTTAAGGCCGATTAATGAAAAGTTAGCCATAAAAAGTTTCATAGATGGATTAAGGAACGCGAATTTAAGAGTAATATTAGCGGCGCGTAACTATTCTTCATTAAAAGACGTCATTCGAGCGGCCAAAGATGAAGAGTTGTCGTCATATGGTACCCGGTCACAATCAGAAGGTACTATATTTAGTGGGCAGTATCAACGTAAGTCAGGTAACTTTCACAGGTCATTTAGGGGTGGTCGCAGAGGCTTTTCGGAACGACAAGGATTCCGAGGCGGCCGAGGTGCAGGCAGCGGCCAATATCAGCCGCGCCAACAGCATAACTACCCTGGGACGTCCCGCCAGATGAATTTTGGCCAAGGGCGTACTACCTTCCATCGAGGCACTACTCAAGGTACGCGGTGGTCTAATAATAATATCTATCGCGGAAACCAAACAAGGCAAATTCATTTTATGAATACTACTAATGAGTGTCCGTCTAGCAATGTGCTGACCCCAACCTCGAATAATACATCGGAAAACGATTTTTTTCGAGCCTAACAACTGCATATTTTCTTGTAACACTAGCAATTATGTAGAATTCAATGTAGATTACATCATCAAAAAATGGCTCATAGATACAGGCGCATCCTTATCCGCAGTGAAATACGAGACCGTTGTTGCGCTGCGGCTTCCAATCATTAAACAAAACATATGCATAAAAGGAATAGGTGGACATTTGAACACTGAGGGTTATGTTTACATTAACCTGTTCACAAATGGAATGGTATTTAGACACAAGTTTTATGTTCTTAGAAATCTGACATGCTTGCATGATGGAATAATTGGACAAGATTTTTTACAACAACACAATTGTATAATTGATTATGAAAAGAATATTATGACTTTGTCATGTTTGGATACGAATACAAAGTTAACCTTGCCTTTAGGTTTAGGACATCTTCACGGAAATAACTTTTTAACAGTCCCTCCCCGTTGTGAAAAAATATTTTATATCAATACATTTATGAACGAAGATTGTTTGATACGGTCTAAAGAGTTATGTAAAGGTGTTTATTTGGCAGGAGGAATTTGTAAGCCAGTGAATGGTAAAATACCTATACAAATCTTAAACTCACGCGAGGATGACGTTTGCTTGAGTTACTTTAGCCCTGATTATGAAAGTTTGCGTAACTACAACGTGTGTACTTATGAAAGAGATGATAATGTCAACAGCGAAAGAGTGCGTAAAATGTTTTCCTTGTTGGATTTTTCACATTTAAATTTAGAGGAACGGCGTTCGATTCAAAATATTTGTGCAAAATTTTGTGACATATTTTACCTCCCCGGAGATAAGTTAACGGTTAGCAATATTTATGAACCAGAAATTAAATTAAAGCCTAATGTTTCACCATCTTACATAAAACCTTATAGATTACCGCGCTCACAAAGAGAAGAAATTTCAAATCAAGTTAATAAGTTATTATCAGACAATATTATCGAGCCATCCTGTAGCGCATGGTCCAGCCCTGTGTTATTGGTTCCGAAAAAATCAGATGATAATACTAAGAAATGGCGTTTAGTCATAGATTACCGCAAATTAAATGAAAGAATCGTTGATGACAAATTTCCATTGCCCAACATAGCAGATATACTAGATTCTCTATCAGGCTCTATGTACTTTACACACCTAGATTTAAACCAATCATTTTATCAATTAAATTTAAAGTCCGACAGTAGAGAGTTCACAGCTTTCACAACCCACGAAGGTCAATATCAGCTTACTAGATTGCCAATGGGATTAAAAACTAGTCCGAGTTGCTTCTCCAGAGCTATGACACTAGCAATGACAGGTTTAAACTACGAAAAATGCTTGGTTTATTTGGACGATTTACTCTGTTTTGGAAGGTCACTAAATATTCACAACAAAAACTTAATTGACATATTTACTAGACTCAGAAAAGTTAATCTTAAATTAAACCCTTCAAAATGTAAATTTTTAAAGAAAGATGTTCTATATTTAGGACATGTGGTGTCAGCTGAAGGAATTAAACCAGATCCGGAAAAAACAAAAGTGATTGACCAATATCCTGTACCACAAAATTCCGACGAAGTCCGAAGATTTGTAGCTTTCACCAATTATTATCGAAAATTCATTCCCTCGTTTGCAAAGATTACTTTACCATTAAATAAATTGTGTCGAAAGAACGTAAACTTTGAATGGACTGAGGAATGTCAAAAAGCGTTTTTAACCTTGAAACAATTACTTAGCTCACCTAAAGTACTGCAATATCCAAATTTCGATAAAGATAATACGTTTATATTACAAACTGATGCGTCAGGCTTTGCTATAGGAGCAGTTTTAAACAATAGCGATCGTAGACCTGTGGCATTTGCAAGTAGAAGTTTAAATAAAGCCGAGAAAAATTACCCCACAATTGAGAAAGAGTTATTAGCAATTACATGGGCGGTAAAATATTTCAGACCTTATCTTTACGGTAAAAAGTTCATAGTAGAGACAGACCATAAGCCATTAATTTATTTATTCAATATGACAAATCCTTCAAGTAGATGTATGAAATTTAGACTGATACTAGACGAGTATGATTTTGATGTGATTTATGTGAAAGGGAAGGACAATGTGGCTGCAGATGCATTGTCCAGAATGCGTATAAGTAGTGAGGAGTTGAAAGGGATGCATGAAAATATTATATCTGTAATGACAAGAGCACAGTCGAAAAAGTTGAATGACGAGTACATGAAGTTGGACACGGCAACAGCGTTTGTAAATAATTTCGTTTTACGCTACGGAATTCCACGCGAAATCATAACAGACAAAGGTACCGAATTTATTTCTACAGTTATGCAGGATGTATGTAAGTTATTAAATATTTCTCACTTACAGTCAACAGCTTATCATCATCAAACTATAGGTGCACTTGAAAATAGCCATAAAAACTTAATATCTTATTTACGAATAATGATTAATAACAATAGTGAAAATTGGTCATCATGGTTACCCTACTGGTGCTTTGCGTTCAATACTACTATACACACAGAAACTAAATATAGCCCGTACGAACTTGTATTTGGGAAAAGATGTAACATTCCAAGTAATTTAATTGATACATTAGATCCATTGTACAATTTTGATGACTATCCTAA
The DNA here is from genome assembly GCA_932526445.1 of Phragmatobia fuliginosa. Taxonomy (NCBI): domain Eukaryota; kingdom Metazoa; phylum Arthropoda; class Insecta; order Lepidoptera; family Erebidae; genus Phragmatobia; species Phragmatobia fuliginosa. The sequence goes on along the minus strand of OW052069.1, from coordinate 20,645,120 downwards.
TGAACTCAAGTACAGGCTTCAAAAGTCGCAATTAGAGGCTAAGTGTAATTTAGAAAATAGTAAGCAGTTAAGGAAATTACGTTATGATTCATATACAAACATTGTCAATTATAATCCAGGTGAATTAATATTAGTTAAGAATGAAGCATGTAAAACTAAGTTAGATCCATTGTATTTAGGACCTTTTGAGGTAATCAAGGACGTAGATCCAAATGTACTAATAAAATACAATAATCTTGAAAAACTTGTTCATAAAAATAGGACAAAATTATATAAGAAAATAATCTAATGTTATGTATTGTTTACTTATAACAAAAATAATAATCATGCCTTATTATTATTTTTTTTTCATGTCCCCCGGACGTGTGGTGTATGTATAGATATAAGTTAGAATAGTGTATGAAAGTATGTACTCAAAGTATTTAAAGAACCATGTAATCGAATATATTATTATTAAATCTTATAACTTTATACTGAACAGTCGTCTTTCCTTTGTTGATCTTACGCCGAACCCTACACCCTCGAGTCCGACTCGCACTTGGCCGCTTGTTTGTTTTTATGGAATAGCACTCTCACACAAATGTATCGCACTCTCAATCGAAGACGCGTTCCTTGACATGACCCCATAGAAAAAAATCCAATGGTTCAAGTCAGGTGACCGAGGAGGCCATACACGAGGTCCAAATCGCCCAATCCACCGGTTTGGGAACTCCTTATCAAGCTGTTCCCGCACTGACCGGATTGTGTGCGGTGGTGCGCCATCGTGCTGGAACCACATATGTCTTCGCTGGGCTAGTGGAATGTCATCCAGATATGAGGTCACTGGACCTCTTACCAGGTCGAGGTATGCCATCCCGTTCATTCTCGAGGTCAAGAACACGGGCCCTACGATCGTCTTTTGATGGATACCTGCCCAAACGTTTACTGACCACTATACCTGATGTCCTGTTTCTTGAAATGCACGAGGATTAGTCTCCGACCAATAGTGAGAATTCCGTCGGTTCCACATGCCATTTCGCGTGAAAGTTGATTCGTCTGTCCATAAAACATTTTTGGCAAACATGGTAGGATTATCTTGGCTCAGTATCCATCTGCAATAGTCAAGTCGCCTAGCCTTGTCTGCAGGAAGTAATGCCTGGACTTTGTGAATTTTGTAAGGTATTTTTCATTTTTTTTTCTTATGATCTTATGCACCGTTTTATGCGATATTGCAGTTCCATGGCCTCTAATTATCTTCGCCGCAGTTCGTGTTCCTACCCGAGTATTTCTCTCAACAAGAACCAAGACCTGTTCTTCCACTCGAGCATCAACCTCTATGCCTCCTCCATGCCTTTGGGGTGTATTCCTCTCATTATTTAAAACTCTCTGGTAGGCAGCCGTGATGACTCTAGCATCAGATGGGTGGTGACGGTTCGGGTACCTCTCACGGTAAATACGCAAGGCCCGTGATGGATTTCCGCGGGCTTCACCATAGCACATGAGCATTTGTCCGTATTCCCTAGCACTAAACATTATAAATTATCACTCTAACTGTTGTAATAAAAGTACCTATTCTAACTTAACACAAATTATAAACTAAAAAGTGAATAAAAAACGAAAAAAATACTCGATTAACCTACTATAACCTAAAATTGCAAATTATAATGCACCACGTAAGTCCAGCTAGTACGAACATTGAAAACCGACTACTGCCGACCAGTTTATTATAATAGTAATAAGGCCTTGTCCGCACTGCGATATTTCACCTTACGTTTTTTAGGGTTCCGAAGTTTATGACTCGGAACCCTTATAGATTCGTCATGTCCGTCTGTCCGTCCGTCCGTCCTCGACTTACCTTCCAAACGGTAAATGCTAGTAAGACGAAACTTTGCATGAATATGTGTTGTAATTACGCCGACAAAGTGCTACAATAAAATTATAAAAATATTTTTATTTGGGGTACCTCCCCTATACGTAAAGTGGGGATGTTTTTTTTTTCTCGCGGCTACCCCATCGTGTGGGGTATCATTAGATAGGTCTTTTGAAAACAATAAAGGGTTTCTAAGACGATTTTTTGATTTAAGTATCCGTTCGCGGGATATACCGATTTAAAGGGCACTTTTTAAAAACAGGGCGCCCCCCCCCCCTCTAAAAGCTAAACGGCTGGCTCAAAAAAATCTGAAAAAATTCGTGAAGGTGGTCCATATAATGAACTTTGAAGGAAAACTATAAGAGATTAGATGACTTTGTTAGTTCAGGAGATATAGAGGCTTAACTGCTAAAATGCGCTCACTTGGAAAACGTCATACAAAATTAACGCATTGATACGTAAACATAACAATTAACTATTGGATACGATTTTTTATGCTTAGGTAATTCAATGAAATCTTGCATAGATATACTTTTCGATTCTCAAAAAAGAACATAGAACAATCTTCACCGCGATAACCGTCATGCAGGCAGTTAGAGCCACGGGCAAAAGCTAATTGATAACATTGATTTCTACGAAGCAGTCATCTAAGTTCCTCATTTAACTACAATGTACTTACAATTATTTGACTTCATAGTTGGTCTAGTGGTTTAAGCGGTCGCCACGCCGCTTCTACAACGCCAAGTGTTGTGAGTTCGAACCTCACATGGTACCACACTTTATGTGTACAACAAACTGTTAATCTGAGGCTGGGTATTCTTTAAATACATTTCATGTATGTTTGTAAAGTCCTCCGCTACACAAGAATGTTCCTGGTGTGGAAGTTGTTTTTAAAAAGTCCACTAAAACTATAATACCCCAATTAGACCAGTGCCGATAATGTTTGAAAACAAAATAAATTATAGTAGGATGAAACCCATTGTAAAAGGAGGAGAATATTACAAAAATTAAAGGAAAAATAATTTACGGGCGATCTGAGGTCGGGAAGGGGGAGAGGGGGGGTTTTAAGGGAAAATATGGCTTATCTCGATTTCCAGCAAAACTACAAGTCCTATGAAAAAAGTTCAATGGCAAAGTTGTAGGTATTATGAAGATCTACATCTTTTGCATTCACACTTTTTTCACATAATGTCAAATTTTATGTGAAAAATTCAAAAGACCAAGTTTTTGGTTTTTTATTTTTATCTTTTACAAATAAAATTATTTTTACAAGAAATTTGGTGAAAACTTACCATTTTATGTCCTGAATACACTGTAATTTAATTGATTTGAAATATCTATTTTTATACCTCATTTTGACTTAATACCGAAAAAAAAAATTAATTTTTAATCGAAAATTCACCCGTCAAAATATCAACTTTTTTCAAAAAAATTGGGTGTTTTCTATTCGATGAAATTTTATTTTTTGAATTTTCTGAGAAGATTAACTACGGAAATATATAAAAGATTTTACAACATCGGAAAGTAGAGATTTCATCGAATAGAAAACACCCCATTTTTTTCAAAGAAGTTTAAATTTTGACGGGTGAATTTTCGATTGAAAATAAGGGGTTTTTTTTGGTATTAAGTCAAAATGAGGTAAAAAAATAGATATTTCAAATGAAATAAATTACAGTGTATTCAGGACATAAAATGGTAAGTTTTCACTAAATTTCTTGTATAAATAATTTTATTTGTAAATTATAAAAATAAAAAAACAAAAACTTGGTTTTTTGAATTTTTCACATAAAATTTGAGTTAAGTGAAAAAAGTATGAATGCAAAAGATGTAGATCTTTTTATTACCTACAACTTTGCCATTGAACTTTTTCCATAGCACTTGTAGTTTTGCCGGAAATCGAGATAAGCCATTTTTTCCCTTAAACCCCCCCCCCCCCTCTCCCCCTTCCCGACCTCAGATCGCCCGTAAATTATTTTTCCTTTAATTTATGTAATATTCTCCTCCTTTTACAATAGGTTTCATCCTACTATAATTTATGTTCACTATTTAGGGTTCCGAAGCTTATTAATTTGAACCCTTATAGATTCGTCATGTCCGTCTGTCCGTCCGTCCTCGCCTTTCGCGTCTCGCGGCTAACCCATTATGTGGGGCATCATTAGATAGGTCTTTTGAAAACAATAATGAGTTTCTAATAGAATTTTTTGATTTAGGTATCCGTTTGCGAGAAATTCCACTTTAAAGGCCACTTTTTTGTAAAAACAGGCCGCCGCCCACTCCCCCCCCCCCCCCGGCTTAAAGCTAAACTGCTTGCTCAAAAAATCTGGGAAAATTCGTGATAGTGGTCCATATAATGAACTTTAAAGGAAAACTATAACGGATTAGATGACTTTGTTAGTTCAGGAGTTATAGAGGCTTAACTTTTACAATGCGCTTACTTGGAAAACGTCATACTAAATTAACACATTATTATGTAAACATAACAATGATTCATTGGATACGATTTCTAATCCACGTACCATTATGGGTGACTGAGGAACCCTTTACTGTGCGTGGTCTGACACGCACTTGGCCGATTTTTATTTTCTCGTAATTCTGTAACACATTTAATCCTAAAGGAGTAGCTGCACTGGCGGTAAAAAAATCGTGCGGGAAAATATACGTGACTTGATGAAAATTGAACGCGATGAGATAATAATAATAATAATTTATTCACACAAAATAATGTATACACAGTTAACATTGAGTACATTTAATCAGAATCACAGTCCTTGATTTAACTTCATGCGAATGGCAGTACAAAACAGAAATTTTCTGTTGCTATCACATATCGTTGAACATCGCATGTTTTAGAACTAGGGTAAGTATGTGTAACAATTTAAGATGAAAACTCTGTCTCTTAAACTAGGACAACCTGTACTATAAGAGACAGTGTTCGATATCAAAATATTTAACATTAAGCTTAAACTAAGTGGGGCTGCGTCGCTGTGTCTGTGAGGTGTATGTGTATATATGTGTGTGTATGTATGTGTATGTATGTGTATGTGTGTGTGTGTGTGTGTGTGTGTGTGTGTGTGTGTGTGTGTGTGTGTGTGTGTGTGTGTGTGTGTGTGTGTGTGTGTGTGTATGTTAATATTGTGTGTAATCCTGCTGGAGTAGGTATGTGGTAACCTTAGTTTTTAGCTGATTACTATTTAAGTTAATAATATTCATTTGCTTTTGTACCTGCTTGTAGATGTAAGTGCTCAGTATATAATATTGATGTTTAGCGAAGGCGGTTCTGTGTCGTTTGCCCTTTGGAAGGTTTGTTCGAGGATTGCGATTTGAATAAAGGATACTTGAGTGTCTCCTAAGAATGGTTCGGAGGATATAAAGTTGACGGACAGTAAGAACCTTGCATTCGAGGTATAGGCTGGTTGTAGCGTAGCGGTATGGTTTCCGTGTCATTACTTTTAGTATTGCCCTTTGTGCTCTCTCTATGCTCAGAAATTTGGTCTTCCCTGCACCACCCCAAATGTGGATACAATATCCTATTACCGATTGACACAGTGAATTATAGACCATCTTTAAAGTATCAGGATTAGCGGAACACCTAAGCGTCTTGAAGATGTGTATAAGTCTCATAATTCTGGTAGTAAGATTATCGAGATGTTTATTCCAGCGCAATCCTGCATCTATTTGTACTCCCAGATACCGAACATCACCACTTCTTGTCAGCATAGGGCAGGAACACTGAGCTGCCTGTTGGGGACACAAGTGGGCTTTTACTGAATAAGTGTGGTCCGGTAATGAGTTTTCACGTATTGCAAAAGGCATATATGATGTTTTTTTTATATTTAGGGTTAGTAGATTCTTATTTAACCATTTCATTATTTTATTTAGAGCTAATTCTGCATTGTCTTTGACGCTATTCCATGTTGAACCGGATACCACTATAGCCGTGTCATCAGCGTAAGAAAATATTTTGGAGTTGGGTATTGTCATGTTGCACAGGTCATTTACATATATCTGGAACAAAACAGGGCCCAATATACTCCCTTGCGGGACACCGTAGGATATTGGTTCTTCGTCACTAAGCAAATTATCAATTTTGACTCTTTGTGTCCGGTTTTTAAGGTAGCTTTTGAATATGTCAAGAGCAGTCCCTCTCAGACACAAATAACAAACAGACTCAGATTAACAATTTGTGGATCACATACCGTGTAGGCTTTGAACCCACAAAACTTATATTGTCTGGACTCTAAAAGAGACTGTGATCCTTGACTTTGTTTCGTCCTTTCTTCTCAGGGCTCGTCCAGCTAGGATAGGCCGAACACATCTGCTCAAAAAAAAAAGTTTAACTTGCAACAGTGTTCATGTAACCTAATTGCAGAATAAATTATTTGATTTGATTTAAAAATGAGACTACTAAAATGAATAACGAAAAAATATGTGACCAGGCCGCCATGGTATGGGTCACCATCCTGCATTGCCTACCCCCACAATAATGATAATCACAATGAGGATGGTAGCCCTGATTCTACTTATGCTTTCTATCAGGCAGAGTAGAATCACTTTAGTAGGCTTAAAAATATATTAAAAAAACCAAACCCCATTTTTCAACGTAATGGGGTAAAAAAAGGGGGTTAGGTATTACTATAGTGCTCACGTCTGCAAGCGGAACAAATGGTCATGCTCATCACACATTATTTGTCCTTTGTGGGATCTAACCCACTACCTCTATCAGTCCTCAGCAGTCAATATCACTAACCACTAAACCAAGATCCGTTAAAAAACTGTTTACCAGCTAAAATTATGTTTCTAAAGCTGTGTGAATTTATCATGGAGGGTAATGGCCCTAATCTCCTGGACAAACGGGTCTGCGATCGCAATGAATGAAGTTTGCTTGTTTTCTTGTTGCTGCTGCTTGTTTTCTGGCCTACATAAACTTCAAATGTTATATACAGTAGTCGCTCCATACGACAACCGAAGAGTAATGGGTTGGTGCTATTTTCTTCTGTCGGACACCACACGGCAAGTCAAAGTTTCGTTACAGATATCACAGAGCTTGAAGACTCGGTGCGTCCTAAGTGATCCGTCAGAGAAAAAAGGTAATCGGTTACCTTGTTTCTCTATGATCTATGTCGGCATAGCTTTGAAAGTTAATAAATAGGAGTGGTAATGGGCTGGTCCTATAAGTCGCAGAACCATTACTGGAATAACCATGTTCTAGAGTGGAGACCCCTTCTAGGCAAGCGTGGGGCACCCTCTGGCCAAAAGGCGGGACCAATTACGTAAGAGGGCTGGCAGCGACTGGATGCAATACAACAGACGGTGCTCTGTGATGTTTCATAAGATGCCTATGTCCAGCAGTAGACTGAAACAGGCTGATAATGAAAGCCTTGTTACTTTGAAAGGTGAAGTTTTGATGCATCTGTGCACTAAGCTGATTTAAAATTATATCTACCTTCTTCACTGTCCTCACTGTTGGGTTTACTTTTTTTATTTTTTTTTATTTTTTATAATTTGGCTCACCAACAATTGAATACACTGATACTAATTGTTTGTGATGAGGCCAGGATCCTTTCGTAATGGTGTTGCTCTTCAATGATATACGTTTATTAGTTCAATTTCAATACGTTTAATAACGAAAATGAATTATAACATTGCATTTCTTAAGAATACGATTAGACTATTTACAACGGTTACAAGATGCGTGTTGAGTGAAGTTAGTTCGCGTCGCGCAAGCGCAAGCGCGTGCTTCACGATGGTTGTTGTTTTTTATTAAACGCCGATAGATGGCGTTAACATGGCCCCCCCTTTGGAAGCAGCAGGCTTTCAAAATATTAAGGGTTGACCGACTTGCTGTCTTCTAACTCCGGCGGCAGCAGTGGGAGAGGACAGATTTTCGAAGTGGCGCGTCGTACTATGCCAGCTGTTGTCAGGATATCTGCTACGCGTGATACTCCGTCCTTGCCAGGGTAGATGTTCACGACGCGGCCCAATCGCCATTTGAGGGGTGGTAAGTTCTCCTCTTTGATGAACACTAGAGTGTTTAGTGCGATGTCAGCTTGGTGGATCTTCCACTTTGTGCGAGTCTGAAGCTCAGAAACATACTCCTTCGACCAGCGCTGCCAAAAATGTTGCCTCATTTGCTCTATGCGGTCGTATCGCATTAAACGGGGCGTTGCAATCGTCGTCAGGTCTTCGCACGGTGGAGCGGTCAGAGGCCGGCCAATAAGGAAATGACCAGGAGTAAGAGGAAGGAGGTCATTGGGATCAGAGGATAATGGGTGCATAGGACGAGAATTTAGTATGGCTTCGATTTGAGTAAGAACAGTGCTAAATTCCTCATACGTCATATTACTATTTCCTAAAACACGTTTAAGGTGATATTTACATGATTTGACCCCCGCCTCCCATATACCCCCAAAATGAGGTGCGTAAGGTGGAATAAAAATTAACTTTATGCCATCATTAGCAGCATAATCAATGAGTTGTGGACTATTATTTTGCAAAAAAGAAGACAATTCCTTTTCAGCACCAACAAAAACCCTACCATTATCGCTAAATATTTCGATAGGTTTGCCTCGACGAGAAATAAATCGTTTTAAAGAAAGTAAGTAGTCGTTTGTACTGAGACTCGATACTACTTCTAAGTGTATAGCGCGCGTAATAAAACAAACGAATAAACAAATGTAACATTTTGTAAGCTTAGCTCCCCTCCCTTTACGGCTCAGTATCATGAACGGTCCAGCGTAGTCTACCCCGCAGCGCATAAAGGGATAGCCAGGATCCAAACGTTCAGAAGGCAAATCACCCATGATGGGTGATAGGGTTTTCCCTTTAAGACGTGTACACATAATGCATTGACGATTTACCTTCCTAGCTAAGTTTCTACCAGACAGCGGCCACCAGGTTTCACGAATTGTTGAGAGTAATAACTGTGGCCCTGCGTGAAATAGCCTTTTATGCTCGTGTCTGAATAGCAATACACAAAAATAATTTTTACTGCATAACAATATAGGATGTTTTTTATTATAATTGAAGTTAGGCGCATTAAATAATCTACCTCCGACTTTAATTAATTTATTTTTATCTAGGAATAAGTTAAGACCGGATACTCTGTTAGTATCACCTTTACATGGAATTGTTAACTGTTGTAATAAATATTGATACTCACTTGGGAATGACTGTTGCTGTGCAATACGAACCAACATAATTAGAGACGCATCCAATTCGTCAACTGATAAAGAACCGAGTTTTCTGTCTTGTTTATTTGCTAAGCGCGCGTTTTTTATGAACCGCATTACATAGGCACCGCAACGTTTAAGGCGCAAGAAAGACGAGAAGCGCGTAAAATCTATTAAATAATCCCTAGCACTAGAAACGTTAGAAACGGCACACACTGTATTCTTTTTTAATTCTGGCAACTCAATATTGTCGTACGTTTTATGATTTACTTCAAAATTAATATGTTTATCTAATAAAAAGGAAGGACCGTCCCACCACAGTGTACAGTCAACAAGTGCATCAAGATAAATACCCCTAGACACTAGATCGGCTGGATTATCCTTGCCGCTAACATGTAACCATACTGAGTCACTTGTTAGTTCATTGATTTCTGTAACACGATGTTGTACAAACGTTTTTAAAGAGTGGGGAGACATGCGTATCCAACCCATAACTATAGTGGAGTCCGTCCAGAAGTAAATCTTATTAAAAGATAATCGAAGTGAATTTACAATTTTCTTATATAGTCTCGCGCCTAAGAGGGCACCGCATAACTCCAGTTTTGGAATGGTAACCGCTTTAATGGGCGACACCTTACTTTTTGCGCATAACAACTTAACTGTTACAACAGAATCATCACAATTATTATACGTACGCATATACGCACATGCGCCGTATGCATTTTGAGATGCATCCGAAAAGATATGTAATTCTTTTATTTTGTTTTGTTCACTCATTACATATCGCGGGATTCGATGATTGTGTAAACATTGTAACGTATTTACGAATTTAATCCAATCGCATTTAATAGTATCTGAAACTTCATCATCCCAACCTATTTTGCAAAGCCATAATTTTTGCAATAATATTTTTGCAATAATCGTGGCCGGAGCCAACAAACCGAGTGGATCATAGATTTGAGAGATAACAGATAACATTGTACGTTTAGTTATAACTTGCGTATTTGTCACCGCGGTGGTGAAATGAAACTCATCACTAGTGTTGTACCAACCGATTCCTAGGGTTTTAGTTTGACAATGTTCGCCCACGCATAATTCCTTTGAAATGTTCACCATAATGTCGTAATTAAAGATCCATTTACGCAATGGAAAACAACCCGCGGATAACACTAAAGAAACCCTTTCACAAATCTCTAATAATATCTGTTTATCATCGTGACCCGTGATAAGATCGTCAACGTAAAAATCTTCATTTATTATTTTTGCAATTACTTCGTCATTACAGTCAAGCGCTAACTGTCTCAAGCAGCGCATGCTTAAGTACGGCGCGGATGCAGTTCCGTACGTAACCGTATTTAATTTGTAAATAGATAACGAATCCGACGGGCATTCTCGCCACAAAATTAGTTGTAGATTTCGTTGATCATTCTGAATAAGAATCTGCCGAAACATCTTCTCAACGTCGGCACAGGCTACATATTTATATTGCCTAAAACGTAATAATATTGAGAAGATTTCGTTCTGAAGAGGTGGACCTATCATTTGAATATCATTAAGCGATTTATTCGATGTGGTCACAGCACTAGCATCGAACACAACGCGCAGTTTTGTAGTAATACTGTTTTCCCTATAAACACCGTGGTGCGGGAGAAAGTAATTAGGTGTTTCGATTACGTTTATCTTTGACATATGACCCATATCAATATATTCCCGAATAAAATCCGAGTATAATTTCTTATACCGCGGCAGTCGGTTTAATTTACGTTCTAACGATAAAAAACGTGATTTAGCTAACGAGTATGAGTCGCCGAGGCCATCAGCTGATTCCCGTAACGGTATGCGCACGGAGAACCTACCACTCTCGGGGTCTCGCTTAGTGGATTCAATAAATAACCTTTCGCATTCACGTTCATCTTCCGTAAGCAATTTACTAGAGGAACTACCGGTTATTTCTTCTAATTCCCAGAAAAGTTTTAATTGTTCATTTACTGTTTGCGTAAAGTTACATTGCAACTGCTGAGAGTTACGCGATTGAGAGACTATAGGACCCGAAATTAACCATCCTAACTTTGAACCCTGTAGGTATGGTCCACTCGGTAATCGAATTCTATTGTCATCCAATAACTCCCAGAAAACATCAGCGCCCATCAACAAATCGATCGCGGAACACTCATTGAAGAAGGGATCGGCGAGTTGAATGCCCTCAGGAATTTGTAATGATTTTAAATTAATAGTTGTCGAAGGCAAGGCCGATGTAATACACGGCAAAACTATACACTTGACTTTCGTATTATAATTCGAATTTCTAGAACGTATATTTATTTCGCATAATTTACTCGACTGGGTGAGTGATCGTCCTACACCCGATATTCGCGTAGTGGACTGTATAGAAGAAACGTTTAGTTTTTTAAATAATTTATCAGTAATAAAGCAATGTTGACTACCGTTATCCAACAGAGCGCGTATTGTAATTATATTACTATCATCGTCTACAACTTCGACAAGCGCAGTGCATAATAGCACCTGTTGCGAAGGCAATAAAGTCGTTATTCCCGTATCCGTATAACTCGAAACTGAGTGAAGCGCGGTAAACGCACTTTGCGGCTTATCAGCTGACGATGAATGATGCGCACGGTCAGCTGATCCTGCGCCGATATCCGTATGTAATAAACTATTGTGTTTAAGTTGGCATTGTTTACATGGCCCAAACAAACATTCGTTTATCGTATGTCCGGCACGCAAACAATTACAACATAATGTTTTTTCGTTTACAAATTTTGTTCTATCTTTGATAGATAAATTTAAAAATGAAATGCAATTGTAAAGTGCATGATTCCCGTTACACATAATACAGACACGTACACGCTTATCGTTTGACCTATTGTTACTATTCGTATGCGTACGTGTGGAAACATGACTATGTGTTATCTGTGAATTATTATTATTACGCAACTGTCGCTTAAACTCGTGTGCCGGTCTATATTCACGTTGTTTATAATTGGTCAGGGTAACCTCAAGCATATCGGCCCTATTTCTTAAAAAAGTTAATAAATCGTCTAACTTTAATTTATAATTTGAATCGCTTGAAAGCGAACCTTTATGGTTCTCCCATTCTCTGTCCGTAACGATATCTAATTTTGTGACAATTAAATATATGACAAGTGTGTCCCACGACTCAGTCGGTTCATTGAGGGATTGCAGAGCACGCAAGTTTCTTAAAATCGTATCAATTAACAATCTCAATTGTATAGGTGATTCTTTAGAAATATTTGGTATAGAGAAAAGTGACTTTACATGATTGTGCACCAGCAAACGATTATTATGGAATCTATGTTCGAGTAAATCCCACGCATGAGTGTAATTTGATGCCGTGAACTCAAGAGAACTAATTACTTGTAATGCACAACCACTAAGAGAGGATTTTAGATAATGAAACTTCTGAACGGGATCTAAGTCTGTATGTTTGTGAATCATAGTTAGGTATGAATTCCTAAATTCCAACCACTTATCATACGAGCCGTCAAAGGAGGGTAACTTAATTACTGGTAACTTAACTGACGTGAGATTTTGACTTTCTTTATGCGTACAATTAGAATTAGCATTTTCGTTTTCTTTTATCAAGCACTTCGCGACGGCCATATTTGTATAATATTGTTCTTCAATGGCCTCACGGTATTCTAGTTGTGAATCTAATTCAGAGTCTAAAACAAGTGATTCTATTTGTTCTTGAATGTTACAATAACTATTAAAACAATCTATTATTGCTTGGATTCTCATATTAATTTCTGTTACTTGCACTTGCGATAATTTGATAGATTGATATTTATTAATGTATTTTTCAAATAAAGTCAATCTAGCCTTTATTGTACCCCGAAGTTTAGTAAGCTCGCTAATTTTATTGTCATCTCTTTCTCCAACACCCATTTTGGCGGTATAAAATGGAAAAGGTAGGTACTTACGGTTACCGCGTCGTCGCAGAAAAAACTTGAAATCTTGATGACTCACAAGAAAAACTAAATTTATATGACGTATAGGGAAACTTAACACTGCACAATACAAATTCGAATGGAAATTGAAGGATTACGAAAGGAATTACGACTCTGACCGTTTTTTCTCTCGCTGGTAGGTACTTTCCGTGAAGTGTGGAAGCGTTTATCCGGCTACGAAGACCATGTTTATGATGAGGCCAGGATCCTTTCGTAATGGTGTTGCTCTTCAATGATATACGTTTATTAGTTCAATTTCAATACGTTTAATAACGAAAATGAATTATAACATTGCATTTCTTAAGAATACGATTAGACTATTTACAACGGTTACAAGATGCGTGTTGAGTGAAGTTAGTTCGCGTCGCGCAAGCGCAAGCGCGTGCTTCACGATGGTTGTTGTTTTTTATTAAACGCCGATAGATGGCGTTAACACTAATAAATAATAAATACATTCAATGAACTTATAGAATAATGTAACAAATTCTTACAGGCAAGCACATCATGCACCCTTTATTTGTTAACATAATTTCATAAATTTTATAATAGATTAAAGATCACAAATAGATATCGACATAAAAAAAAACACCTACAATCAAACTTGAGGTCGCAAAGTCACAACCGAACTGTTGATATGGTATCAAAATTGTTAGTGGTGCCATCTATGATGTAGTTGTCGCATGTACATTGTATCAGCAATAAATCGTTCACTCTCTCTCTTCCCGTGTCTGACCCAGGCGTTTCATCATTTATAGGTTATGGGCCTAGAGTACCTAATTTTTGTTAAAATAATTAGTTTTTTCGTGAGTAAAAGTAGTGAAACATTGATAATATCGTGTTATTCAGTGTTAGCAATAGAAGTTTGCAAGAATGACAACGAACTATATTGTAAATGTTCTCAAGCTGAAAGGCCGGGATGTTCATTTTCAATCACATGAGTCTAGTGCATTCGCCAGCAGTTCGCAGAAATGGCAACATAAGAAAAATAAATTATCTATGGCCCACGCTCAAAGCGACAACCAATCAAAAACAAATAAAAATGGCGGCAGTAAAAATAATGTTATATGTAACCGGTGTAACAGGGCCGTAGCTAGGGGAGGGCATTAATGTGGGGCAATACCCTACCTTAAAATCAGAATACCCTACCTTAAAAATAGCAAGAACTAAGATATTTTTTATAATTGAATTATTTGTAGTTTGAGATAAAAAAAATGTAGGGACAGGTCTCAATACTTTTCTGAACATACCACAGTTTGTATATTATAATCATATTATAATAATTCTTTGCTCTGTGCATGGCATTTGAAGCGGCATCACATGAAGCAATGGGTCTATTTAATTACAATATCTGTGTATCAGACGGTATTCCCCGTCCCATAGATTGCAATATGGGCTACATTACAATCTATGGGAAGGGGAATCCTCCTTTAAAATAAAACTAGCGTACATGTTTTGCGTGTAGGTGCACGCGTGTCATTTTTCATATATTTATTTCAATGTATATTTTTGTGTCGTTTGCATATATTTTTTCACTTTGGACCGACGTAACGAAAAAAAAGAACAAAATCAATTGATCTGAACGAAGTTATTCGCATTTTTAGGGTTCCGTAGCAAAATAGCAAAAAACTGAACCCTTATAGATTCGTCATGTCTGTTTGTCCGTCCGTATTTCACAGCCACTTTTTTCCGAAACTATAAGAACTATACTGTTGAAACTTGGTAAGTGATGTATTTTGTGAAACGCATTAAGATTTTCACACAAAAATAGAAAAAAAACAATACATTTTAGGGGTTTCCTTAAAACTGAATCTCACAAAAAGTTTTTATCATCAAACTCATACATGTTGGGTATCTAAGGATAGGTCTTCGGAAATGATATTGAGGTTTCTAATTTTTTTTTCGAAACTGCATAGTTTGCGCATGTGGCACTTCCAAAGAGGTAAATGTGTCCCCTCCCCCTGTAACTTCTAAAATTAGAGAATGATAATACAAAAAAAAATATGTTGTACATTACCATGTAAACTTTTACCGAAAATTGGTTTGAACGAAATCTAGTAAGTAGTTTTTTTTATACGTCATAAATCGTAAAGCACAATTTACCTTTCATTCAATCAGTACACTATTATTAAAACACGATCAAAGTTACATCGAACTACAAGAACTTTATAACATGTTGACTTGTTGCTACGGAACCCTTCATGGGTGTGTCCGACTCACACTTGGCCGCCCCTTTTAATAATTTAGCGGATCATAGAATTCAGCTGTTTTAAATGTTTTTATTATTATGTTAATTATTATAATAAGTTTGTAAAAACAATATGATCTAAATGGTATTTTTGGTCTTATCTATTTACTCGTATCACCCCACCCAACAATTATTTATTACCTCACTCTCACTCTCAAAACCCATATTGACACTCCGAGAATGTACATTCCTGACGGATCCGGGAGTCAATTATCCTCTCAAGGAGCTTCATGGTGTGAGACATCACCTTTATACCGCGGTAGTTGCCACACTCCTGCACCGATCCCTTGCCTTCGAAGACTGTAGTGATGATACTCAGTCTCCATTGCCTTGGTATCTCGCCGTTGAGGAGTGCACGGTTAAAGAAATTGGTTAGGATTAGCTAAGGGTTAGCTAACACCATGGATACCCAGCGCCTTCCAGGTCTCGATGGGCACTCCATCGGCTCCGACAGCTTTATGACTCGTCATGCAGCGAAGAGCAGCCAGGACTTCTGCAGGCGTTATCGGTGGCACTAGCCCCTGATTTAGAGGGAGATCCGGTGGCTGCACCACTTTATGCTGCTTGTTACACAGCTCGTGGAAGTAAGAGCGCCATCTTTCCTTCACCGCAAGCTCTTCGTGTAACAGGTTGCCCTCAGGATCTTTGACACAGCGACACTTGGAAATATCCTGTGCCGCTTTGATTCTGGAACGCGCCAACTTATTAATGAGTTTTGGTCCCACAGATGATTCCAACTTATCATATACCGGTTGTAAGTGGTCGTGTCTGGCTCTGGCTACAGCTCTCTTTGTGGCACGCTTTGTAGCTCTGTACACATTGTGGTCTTCGGGAGATTTGGATGCTTACCACTTTTTAAGGAGGGTTTTCTTGACCTTACTCTCCCTCTGGACTGTATCGTTCCACCAACAAGTATCCCTGTCACATTTTCGTCCGTCCTTAGACACGCCCAGTACCGCTGTCGCCGAATCAAGAATAGCTGCCTGAATCTTGTCCCAACTGTCTTGAACCAATTTGCTCTCAGCTCCAGCGCACTTGTCAATGAAGGTCGAGGCGAACTTTTGAGACGTGACTTCACCAAGCCGCCACCACCTGATCCGGCGCTGGCAGCGTTCTACATATTTGTCTTTGGGCTTCACACAGAGGTCCATGACAAGGATACGGTGTTGTGCAGTGAGACTCCCTCCGGGTATGACTTTGCAGTTGGCCACTTTGATAATAGTGTGTCTTTTCGTGAGCAGGAAATCGATTTGAGTAGCTTGCCTCCTACTTTTGTAGGTGATAAGGTGCTCCGGTTTCTTTTTGAAGAACGTGTCCCCAAGGCAAGATCGGTAGCCGCATATGTTCGTAACATGTCTTCTAAAATGTCTTTTAGAAGAAAGAAGAATTGATGAAATTAGAGGTGTGAGGGGGGTAAAGGAGAAGCATATTGTTCCTTGACCGAAGGTTTCGGTAATGGTTTGAGCATAAGAGACGAAAGTGAGGTACGAGGTACTCAGGTAACGATGGGGAGTAGAGGAAAGAAAAAAGAGAAGTGAGTGCACGCAAACTGTGGCGCTGTTGAATTAAGAGCCATTGCAGCTGGGAACGTAAAGTAGACACATGGTCATATTTGAGAATTGAAACGAAAACGAATGGAATGCAGTTATTGAGAAGGGGTTTATTAAGGAGGTCGGCAGGTCAAAATAACACACATCACCATAATCGATCAGGGGATTTATTAGGGACTGCATAAGCGTAGCCTTGGTTTTAGAGGGAAGGAAGTTTTTAATACGGTATAAGGCGCGAAGACACGAAGTAACTTTCTGGCTGACATGTGTCACTTGTGCCCGCCAATCAAGTGTAGAGTCCATATATAGCCGCTTATAAGTTATTTACTACTGCACTCAGAGCTATCTTCTGGTTTTTGTAGACAACTGGAGGAATGACTGCCATATCCGACCTACTTAGCATTTGTTTCTTTCAAAATGAACATTGGACTTGGTCAACACATCCTCAACACTTGACTACTTCAATTATGGTATTTTTTTACTTCCGCCCTACCTGTAACCAATGCTGCCCTACCTCAAATTCGACTCTAGCTACGGCCCTGCGGTGTAAACAAACTGGACATATATATACAAGAATTAGTGCACAAATAGCAAATTCAAATGACAAATACTTTACCACAAGTATGATAAAATATTTTGCTGCGGAAGTACTATTTATCTGTTGTGGTAAATATTTTATAATCAGTATTGATTACACTATTTCGATGAGAACTGTCATATTTAATCGTCCCATGGTTTTTGCACAAGTGTTACTACAAGGAAAACAAAAAAAACACTATTTACGATAAAATAATAATTTTATTACACAATAACAATATAATAAGAATATTGGTTACAATTATAAAAAATAACTTTCCCGAAGGCTGGTTGCTTCGTGAACCCGAAGGGTGGTCTTCCTTAATCCGTAGGGTGGATGGTTTTCAACCCGTAGGGTGAACCCCTTGTCCTGAAACGCCGACGTCAGGAACAATGAAGCGCGGAAGACCCGATACCCGGCACATGCAGACCAGAACGGGCGTCGGTGTTAAAAAAAAATACGCGGAGTGGAGAGATGACTTTTAAGCAAATAAATATTGAAATAAAAATAAAATTAATTATTCCGGAATGGAAGTCCCTACCGTAAGGTTGCCGGACAGTCATCAAACCAACACGCCATAGTTACAAATAATTATTTTAACTAAATGTAACTACAGGTAGTTGCAAAAAATATAAATAATCATTTGTAAACAATAAACTTAAAACAATAATCATTGTTTTAAGAAAAAAAACACATTAGAAACCTCTAAAATTATTATCTACTATATTAAGCATGTATTATACATAAAAAACTTCCTCTTGAATCACTATCTATTAAAGAAAATTGCATCAAAATCCGTTGCGTAGTTTTAAAGATTTAAGCATACTTAGGGACAGAGAAATCGACTTCGTTTTAAACTATGTAGTGAAGATCAAATTGTTCTAAACTATTTTTCCAGTTCCGTAAATGTTAATTTTAGTACATATTTGCAACTAATAAGTTTTGTTTACATTCTATTCTAAATTGCCTCTGAATATATATGATAATGTACCCATTCTGTAGTAAAATTTTCCGTATCTGCCTTCATTCACTGTAGCGTAAAAGTAATAATATTGTTACATGGCAACACATCCAGTAGCAGCGAATGACGCGACCGAACATATATAAGCAGTAACAATCGGTGGCATCGGGCACTTTCTCGTCAATTTGAACGTTTCACATCTCTCTACCTTACTTATTGTATTTGTGTAATTACCTGCCTTTGTGAAATAATAAAAGTTGTAAATCTTTTGTATTAATATCAATTACATTAAAACATATGTTTTTATGTAATTGATATTTAATTTTGTAACATCAGAATTGGGATATGAAGGCCTATAGCTGCTCGATTGGTCACTTCTGATTTTATAAAATTACTTGTATTTGATTTACAGTTTTAAGGATATTGTACACCAGCGTGCCCCGGAGCCTAAGACTGTCACTACGACGTCGTTGCTACCCCAACGCGACACCGACATCTTGGTGGAGCGCCTCCTGGATGCTATCAGTTCACTTCCGGTGAGATCGAATCAATACAGGTGTTCATGATGTCGATACGTGGTGCCATGAGGTTCATAACTTGACTTCAAAACGTTATGCCTACGATCTGTCGACGTCGGAACATAGAAGTCGTAAAGGAAGACATTTCTGATTGCAAATGATTTTGATTCATTTTAGAATTCTGAAATATTATTAGGCCCTGCGCGCACCGGAAACTTTTGTCACTGTGACTGTTTTGTCACTTTCATTATGTCTGTAGAATTATATGGAGATGCGCGCACGTTGCGACGTGACAATCGGATGACAAAACTGTTTTGTGCCTGCGAACAAGCCTGCGACAAAACTGTCACTGCACCGCTAGATTTAGATACAAGCGCGCGCACGGGTGCCAAAACAGTTTCTGCCCGTGCCCTAAGCCAAAAGCAGAAAGGACTAACTTTTTATTTATATTTTCAGACAACAGGGGATTCTGTTTGAAATAGCATTGTAATCAAAACAGAAGTGTCTCCTAGAGTTCAATCACCACATTATCATAAAGGGTCTAAGCAGTATGCCTTGAAGTTGTTCTAATAAAATATTCAAGGTTTTCTTCGAAATTACTAGAGCTTGAATTGTTTTAGAGAAAATGAAATATGATATAATTTGTTTAATTTAACACTGGTTGAAAGATTACCAGATGTTATTTAATTTTGAGAATGAAACAATGATCGAAGATTCAATGTTTCGGCCCAAAAAATTGAATTTGTACTGAATCGATTTTTACCCTTGAAAATCGACTGTCTATTTTTTGTGTTGGTATAAAAAAATGTTTACAATAGTTACAATTAGCTGAATGTATTAATTTGATAGGTAATAAAAATAATTCTTATAATCGAATTCCTTGAACTAAAAAAATCGATGATTTTACTGATAAGAGATCCCACAGATTGTTTAATGAATATTTTTGTTTTTCATAAAATGGATTTATATTTATATTGTAAATACAGAAAAGATATAGACTCGATCCTTTAGAAATCGTTTTTTTCAATAATCGATTCTTCATGTACTGATTCGAATCGAATCAAAAATCCCTACAAAATAGTTTATCCTAACGCCAGTTTCCGTGCCCCGCTCTCCGCTTACTTTTGATGCCCGCTGGCGATAAGCAAATATATATAGTATATAGAAGAAGTGGAAAGAAGACCAGCACTTTACGAGAAAAGATTAAAAGAATATTCTGACATATGATAAATACTAGGCATGCCTTTTAAGTTCTGTCGTTTCCATATTTAACGGCAGTTTTGAATTTGGAACAGTTCTATATTAGAATGTGTTTAAATATTGAATCTCAAAACATTTTAAATACCCCTTCTTTAAAGTGGAATAAATGTTATAATTAGTGGTTTGAGCGAAGGGAAAAGTGTACTAAACTATGTGGTGAATACTTTGAAAATATGCAGTAATTCATTAAAACTTTCTACACTCATTCGAAAACTTTTACGCCGTATGAATTCGCAAATAATGACTGTCTCCTCCAAATGCATATCGTTGAATGAACCATGGATTTACAAAAATGTTTCGTGACTGTCATTCGCCGTGTGCGCACTCACATTTTAAGACGCGACGCGACATGACAAAAACTTTTTTGTCGCAGAGCGACAAAAGTCACCCGTCAGCGCAGTGCTATAAACGTGTGGTACTTTAATTGAAAAATAATGATGCGGGTACTTCATGCTGTTTTATTGTGTTGGTTTCTAATGTTTTCTTTTTAGCTAGTAAACATTGTGCCAAGCTATGGAAGCTGCATCCATGCCTTGTACGGGAACAGTGTTATGTAAAAGGGTTACATGCAGTGCAGTTCATCAGTGCGACACGGTAATGAGCGAGGCTACTGAAAAGCTTGTGAGTTGTAATTAACGCTACACTGGTAAGATCAAATCATATTTTCATATCGAGTTTTTATTGTTTTTCCATAATTTTGATATGTAGTGTACACTTTCACAACATCGTGGCTTTCGATGGCGCTTGTGAGTAATTGTCTAAAGCTGGTGTAAAGGTGTAATGAAAGGGTAATCATAGCTGATGGAATTTTACAAGTTATTTCATAGTTTCCAATAGCGTGATGAAAACGATTTTATTTATAACTACCCCTCCTGTGCATAATAAGCTAGGCGTTTCTTATTACGGTTACGCATTGTTTACTTGATGAATTAATAGCAGTAGCAGTTACAGTGGCTGCCTAATGAAACTCTAACCTATTACTTGTAAGCCAAGTAACTTTTTAATCGAGTTACGTAAAATCAAACAAAGTTGCACTGACGCAGCGAGTATGCAAAGACAAAATACCCACCGCGTTATGATTATTTGAATTATTTTTATTTATCGAAACCTAAAGAAGATACGTGTTAGATTTTAACAAGATACCAATGTGTACGCCGAAGTGAACATATAACTCACACTATTGCTGGTCATGCTTATCGAAATGCAAAGTATAGACAGCGGCAAAGACTGCGTTGTCTATCATAGTAGTAGTACGTATCTAGCTATGCTTTTGGTGAAGTTATGAAGACATTACGAAAGATTTTAAATGCCTTTAATAATGCCAAGTTTTCAATAAACTTTTAAAGTGTTAAGTTTGTTGGATAGCAGTGTTTTGAGACAATTAATAAGGGTCCTGACCCTTATTAATTCGGCCTAACTAATAAATAAGCTCGGCCTAACCTGTTAGGCCGAGCTTATTAAAGGTTTTAGCACTAGTCAATGTGAGAGTACTAAATTATATTTCAAACACATTTTGTACCTGGCTGTAACTATATGGGTAGACGAGAAAAGGTTTGTAAAGACATTATTGAATGTTTGAAAAGCAGTGTGCTCGTATGTTTGTACACATATGTACTTGTGTACTACCATATGTTCTGAGTAAGTGGCTTGTCTCCGTTAAGACTAGCCACCGTGACTGAGATTAGTCGTCATATTTCTGTTCTATTGCAGACTAGTGGCGGTGAACGTAAGCAGCCTAATGTCTCGTCGTCTACGCCTGCTGAGCGTGGGCTATGACCTGAGGTCTGCTGCGGCCTGGTGATACGTAGACCTGCGACCTGCGGTCTGCACTCCGCTCCGTAAGGCGCGGACCTGCGGTCTGCACTCCACTCCGTGAGGCACGGACCTGCGGTGTGCTCGCAGTCTGCTGAGGCGCGAAACATCGGTCTGCTTTGCTCGCCGCCTGCCTAGGCGTGAACCTTCGGTCTGCTCTGCTCGCCGCCTGCCGAGGCGCGAACCTTCAGTCTGCTCTGCTCGCCGCCTGCTGAGGCGAACCTTCAGTCTGCTCACCGCTCCCTGATGTGCAGCCTATGGTCGGCTCGCCATATGAGCGAGGCCGTGTGGCAGTGTATGGCGGATGATGAAGTCGGGATTGTATCGTTGACGATTCACTTAATTTTATTTTTATTGGTGTTGAGTTTGAAGCTATTTAACAGTTAGAGACAGACCTGTGTCTGTGGGCGCTTGAGTGCACGCTTGCGCTCATGGGTAACAAAGAAAAATTATATGGAAGTCATTTTCTTTTCTTTGCTTTCAAGATTTAAGCTTCAGGTTCTAACACTCAACTAGGTAAATTAGTTACATGAGTTAAATGATAATTACCTCTCTCTGCCTGGGTGTTGTGTTGTGTTACATCACGGATGACACTGGTTGTCATGGTTGCCTTAATATGCTATTAGTGGGCCTATGTTACAAGTTAGGGAGGCGCGATATGCACTGTGTAGCTTTAGCTGTTTAGTTTGTTTGCGGACTATGTATCGATCAATATCTAGAGTCTGGCCACGCTAACTCTGCAGTGGAATAAATGGGCAACCCCAAAAAGTTTTTTATATGGTATACTTTTTCTGATGTTACTTTTGTGGTACGTGAGCTGTCAGATTGCATACCTATGCTGTTTGTTGTTTTTCATATATTTTAAAGAAAAATCCACTCCACTTTTAATAGTTACACCTATTAAAAGTGGAGTGCGGAAGTTATTATATAACATGATAAGTAAATTCCAAGATGTGAAGGCACAGTGTGATGTCGTCCTTAGCCAAAAACGACAATGTTTACAAGATATCGAAAAGTTGACGTGTAAGTAAATCTACTGTAAATTTTATTTGACCATTAGATGTAGGTCTCTAAGAACATTTTTTCGAATACTCATAGCCTGTTCATGATGCTGACAAGAAGCTCGTGTCAAATTAACGTCCAATTTCAATAACATATCTATCTATAGATTTGCTTCCTGCAGATAGGATTTAGGTCTTATGCAACTATTACATAAATTATAGATACTCAACTCTTAACAAGTGTTTATTTTTAGACATTCCAGGTAGTATAAGTGATGAATTAAAACCTCATATTCAAGTTGCCCTACGGAAGCTGAAGGCTCTTAAAGAATTTACCATCAATAGTGAGAACCAATATGTCGGCGTATCGATTATTTTAGCTGGCAACACTGTTAAGTGTCTGAAGGTAAGACACTGACGCAACACCGGGCACTGGCGCGTGCGACCGGTAACCGCAGGGATGGGAATCATTGACACTTTAAAGTAATAATAACGCGATTGAATGATTGATTTTAGTCGATTACTTTCATGTCAGAAGTCATAGACAAGGATCACAGGTGACAATGATTTTATCCCATCCCTAGATGATTATTGTTCTAGCCTACTAATGGTGGCCATTAAGGCCTGTTTGTGGTTGTTAACTAGCAACTGTTTGTTTATTGAATAGTGACAGTACATAACTGTATATGTTGATCGATGCATAGGCTGATGAAATTGTCATCTGACTGTATGGCACTTCTGTATTCGGTACTTGGACTTGTGAGTGTAATAAATTGTTATTATCATTACAGGTTGCGACGAAGAGCGAGACCTCATGCCTGTTGACAACACTGCTGGACTGTCGTCAACGACCGATGGCAGCCGCGAGGACGCTGGCACGTCAGGAGAGGCCGTGTTACGTGGCAACACATCCAGCAACAATATATAAAAAAGATTTCTTCATAAAACACAATTTATTACAAGAATAACATCAGGCAAAGCAATTAGGAACATATCAATAACTATATTATCAAATGTTAAATACACTTTAATAAATTGCAACATTGTAACAGAGCATTACGTACTTATCATACATAATTATGTTTTTTATAGTACATTATGATAGGGTAAACCAACCAATTATTGGCACTTTAGTGTATGCTTCGTGTCAGTCTGAAATTAAATAACCATAAAATCTCATTTGCTAAAGCTAATAGACAAAATATAGGACAGAATCAAAGAAAATACTTTAATCTTTGTTTCTATAATCATTTTTATGTGATTGAATAGTATTAAATACCTAAATATTTAACACTTAAATCCGAAAAACTACAGAAAATCCTATTATTGGCATAGAATGTCCTAATATTGGCATTTACTAGTCTAATTATTGGCACGTAGTTAAACTAGGAACTAGGTAGGTATCTACCTATCATTAAAAATATAAAATAAGCATACCTATATGTACTTAGGGTATAATTATTATTTTTCATTTCAAGTAGTCATGCTACTAAAGCCTGACAAACCACCGGAAGACCCAAAATCATACAGACCTATTAGCTTGCTCCCTATACCAGCAAAAATTTATGAGTCCCTGATATCGCTGAGAATGCTGCCAATCGTGGAACAAAACAAGCTGATACCAGAACACCAATTTGGTTTCCGCCAGAAACACGCTACAGTGGATCAGGTGCACAGGTTAGTAAGAGTAATTGATAGGTCGTTTGAAGAAAAAAAATACTGCACTGGTGTTTTTCTCGACATATCACAGGCGTTTGATAGAGTGTGGCATGAGGGCCTATTATTTAAGTTGAAATCCCTGCTTAAAATGCAGGTGTGCCACAAGGCAGTGTGCTGGGACCAATACTTTACCTTATTTATACGTCAGACTTACCAACTTCAGATAATATAACCATTGGAACTTTTGCTGATGACACTGCGATATTGGCCGCCCACGTGGATCCATCTATCGCAACACAAATTTTACAAACGGGGCTGGATGGCATTTCAGCCTGGTTAAAAAAGTGGAGAATAAGGGCTAATGAAACCAAGTCGGTTCATGTTACCTTCACACTAAGGAAGTGTATTTGTCCACCGGTAAAGTTAAACAACTTGGAAGTTCCACAAGCAGACCATGTAAGATATCTTGGTCTACACTTAGATAAGCGACTCACCTGGCAGAAACATATAATGACTAAACGCAAACAACTGGGCTCACAATTACGCAAACTTTACTGGCTATTGGGTCGCCAGTCTCAACTCTCACTGAGTAATAAACTTTTCGTGTATAAGGCGATATTAAAATCTATCTGGACATATGGTATTCAACTCTGGGGAACTGCATCTCACTCCAAAGTTGAAATTCTGCAAAGATTCCAAAACAAGATGCTGAGAATAATAACCAATGCTCCTTGGTTTGTCACAAATGAACAACTGCATCGTGACTTAAATGTAGAGTCAGTCCGACACGAAATACAAACATTCACAATGTCGTACAAGTAAAGAATATCTAAACATCCTAACAGTTTGGCAGGTGACTTGATGGACCAGACAATTGCAACTCGCAGATTGAAACGTAAAATGCCCCAAGACATGCTTAAATAGCAAAAAAATAAAAATAAAGTAGGCTGCGATACATTCGCAAGCTGAGCACGCCAGTAAACAATAAACATCAAGACAGACCTACTATTAAATGTCCCAGAAAGGAGACAGATCGTAGTAAGAAAAAGAACAAAAAAAAAAAAAAAGTAGTCTAGCATTTGAGCCCCATGTGCAAAGACGGTAGCCCGTAACCATTAATAATTGTATCTGGTTTAACGCATTTATCAATAGTCTATTGCAATAACGGTACAAAACCGACTTTAGTAAGAGCTCGAGATGGATTGTCACGCCGCCACTCTCATACGGTCTTCTGCCAACCACCTTTTAGAGGTCTAAAAGCTGAGACATCCGCAGTGTGAAGCAATCGAGTGCAATTGGGATAAAGTGCTATAAGCACAATATCCAATGAGGAACAAAGCTCACTGACGGCGTAGGTGAGGTGAGTATTGTGTCCATCTACAAATAAAATGACCGGGAATGGTAACTGATTTCGCACGAGATGCGGATGTAACACTTTGGGGAGAAAATTTCTGTTTTCATCCAGCCATTGTCACTGAGGCCTATACTCAATCTGCTGGTATCTTTGAAGCCATTTCAGCAATTTGTACGGGTATATAACAATAGGTGAGATAATTTCGCCATTGGCAGCAAAAGTAAACATCACTGCTAATGAACTTTTAGCTGGGGCGTGGTCGATCTCGTAAACATTTTACCTCCTTTTGGTGCCAAGACCACACCTGTCTTTGCGCAAAGAACGAAATTAGTTTCGTCACCATTCAAGACTCTTTTTGGGCCTAATAGAATTTCAAACAAACTGTGATCTTTTAGATATCTTTCAATTGCCTGAAACTATCCTTTGATTGAACTGCCATTGGCACTAATGCCAATAAAAGGATTTTGATAAATTCATTGATCCAAATATTGGCACATGAAATAAATAAAATGTGATAAAAAAATAATCTTTGTATCTACTGCTACGGTGTGTAATTATGTATATAAAATTATTTCGAAAGTATCAATAAGCCGAATAGCTGCGATATACTATGGTTAATAAAGCTCTCACCTTAAGCAGAAACCAAAATAACTACTTTAAATCACTAGCACAAAATGTCAGTTGTTGTTTCTAATTCGCCGTATTGGCTATTGGAACAATGTTGACAATTCCTAACAGATAAAGTATTTTACTTTGTAAAGCATAATGAACTTGAATAGATTATAGTTTCCTTGTTTTTTTCAACTAAACTCTAAAGTGCCAATAATTGGAGGAGTGCCAACGATTGGGTGGTTTACCCTATAAGTGCGGTAAGTTGAAAATTACAACCGAGGCGATATTGGTACAAGAAAGCTGAGGCTGTAATTATCAAAGCGCACGTATGTCATACGACGTTTTATAACATAATTTGCGAGGAAATAAATAAAAGTCGGACTTTCTTGATCGAATAAATCTTTAATTAATTGTTAAAGCAGTTATAAAAATTAGAACAATTTGTTAAGTTGATTATTACGTTTGCAGTTGGCATTTTTAAGCAGTTGGCACTTTTCTGACATAAAAAATCTTTGCTAATATTTAAAAGAGGTTCGAGCATCTTGATAAACCGTGAGTTTTACTTTATTAAAAAAAAACCTGCGTTTTACATTACAATAACGCACAAGTACTTACGTAATGAGATACATTACGATATTGAAATTGGTGAAATAAGAGACCTTTTACGAGCAAATATGTTATAAAATAAATAATATAGAGTACTTGGATCTCTAGATACAGCCAAATCGAGTTGTACATGATTTTGTACTCTGTGTTGTGATGTACAATTGCCTCGGTGGAACTGTGGTTGTATATGCAGATGCTGTGTTTGAGATTTCGGGTTCAATTCTAAGTATAAACATGCGGTGCATGTTTATACTTGTATGATCTGCAGATATTTGCTTCGAAGTTAGAGCTTTTTGTTTAATTTACGTACTCACCGAAAAGAATATAATAATCTGAGTTAATATCACTTGTCGAGTACTTACCTACAGTACAACTTGCAGGGATTTTAAAGTTTAACATAACAGAAAACATAAGCTTCAAGCTACATTAAGTTTAGGAATAAGGCCTTTAGAGCACAAAATCTAAGGTAATTTTCAGAGGTAATTTCGATTTAGTAGCATCCAAACCCAATTTGTTTACTAATGATATATCACAAGCACCCAGTATAAGTATAATTTCATACTATTATCTTGTGTCATGCGCTTAAAAGAGCTGTAAAACAACCAAATAGTGTCAGTTTCATAACTGAAGGTGATTTCACAGTTTGAATTAAATTATTCAAGCAATCAAGAATGCTATGAAGTTCTCCGTAAAACACTTTAGAGCACAACATGAAATTAGAGTTAGATAATTTAGTGAGATTTTCATTTTAATAAATATTTGTGCTTACAGTTACTTATGTTAGGGGGTTGTTAGTAAAGATATGGTGTAAGTATAGTTTGTTCTAGTATAGTAGATCTTGTTTGGATACAAGTAAAATTTAAAAAACCCCCGACTGATTGAACCGACTTTTATCAAACATAGCTAAGAACTTAATTCACCTTATGAAATAAAAAATAAACAAAATCAAAATCGGTTTATCCGTTTGGGAGCTACGATGCCACAGACAGACACACACACACAGACACGTCGAACTTATAACATCGGGGGTTAAAAAGAGATAGTCGTCGGTTGTTAATGTTAGATACCTTCGTAGTTATCGTATAGGGTTCGTACCTGTCAGTGGTGTGGTAGGTGCAGTGGGAGCGGTGGGTGCAGTGGGTGCGGTGGGTGCAGTGGGTGCAGTAGGAGCGGTGGGTGCAGTGGGAGCGGTGGGTGCGTGTGGTGCGATAGGTGCGGTGGGTGCATTGGGTGCTGTGGGCACGGTGGGTGCGGTTGGTGCGTGGGGTGCGGTAGGAGTGGTGGGTGCGGTGCGTGCGGATGTTGCGGTGGGTGCAGGTGTTGCGGTGGTTGCGGGTGTTGCGGTGGCTGCGGGTGTTGCGGTTGGAGCGGTGGGTACATGTGTTGCGGTGGGAGTGGTGGGTGTTGTGCGTGCGGTGGGTGCTAGTGGTGCGTTGAGTGCGGTGGGATGGGTGTGTGTGATGCGTGCAGGTGTTGCGGTGTGTGCGGTGGATGCAGGTGGTACGGTGGGTGTGGATGTTGCGGTGGGTGCAGGTGATGCGGTGGGAGCGGTTGGTGCGGTGGGAGCGGTTGGTGCGGTGGGAGCGGTTGGTGCAGTGGGTGCAGTGGGAGCGGTGGGTGCGGTGGGAGCGGTTGGTGCGGTGGGAGCGGTTGGAGCGGTGGGTGCGGTGGGAGCGGTTGGTGCGGTGGGTGCAGTGGGAGCGGTGAGTGCAGTGGGTGCGGTGCGTGCAGTGGGAGCGGTGGGTGCGGTGAGTGCAGTGGGTGCGGTGGGTGCGGTGAGTGCAGTGGGAGCGGTGGGTGCGGTGGGTGCGGTGAGTGCAGTGGGAGCGGTGGGAGCGGTGGGTACGGTGAGTGCAGTGGGTGCGGTGGGAGTGGTGCGTGCGGAGGGAGCAGTGGGAGCAGTAGGTGCGGTGGGAGTGGTATGTGCGGTGGGTGCAGGTGGTACGGTCGGTGCGGTAGGAGTGGTGGCTGCGGTGGGTGCTGTGGGGGCAGTGGCTGCGGTGCCTGCGGTGGGTGCGGGTGGTGCGGTGTGTGCTGTGGTTGCGGTACCTGCGGTGGGTGCGCGTGTTGCGGTGGGTGCTGTGGGTGCGGTTGGGGCCTTGGGTGCGGTGCCTGCGGTGTGTGCGGTGGGTGCAGGTGGTACGGTGGGAGAGGTGGCTGCGGTGTCTGCGGTGGGTGCTGTGGGTGCGATGGGATTGGTGGGTGAGGTGCGTGCGGTGGGTGCGGGTGTTGCGGTGGGTGCTGTGGGTGCGGTTGGGGCGTTGGGTGCCGTGGGTGAGGTGCGTGCGGTGGGTGCGGGTGTTGCGGTGGGTGCTGTGGGTGCGGTTGGAGCGTTGGGTGCCGTCGGAGTGGTGTGTGCGGTGGGTGCAGGTGGTACGGTCGGAGCGGTGGGAGTGGTGGCTGCGGTGGGTGCGGGTGGTGCGGTGGGTGCGGTTGGGGCGTTGGGTGCCATGGGAGTGGTGTGTGCGGTGCCTGCGGTGGGTGCGGTGGGTGCAGGTGGTACGGTAGGTGCGGTGGGAGTGGTGGCTGCGGTGGGTGCGGTTGGGGCGTTGGGTGCCGTGGGAGTGGTGTGTGCGGTGCCTGCGGTGGGTGCAGGTGGTACGGTAGGTGCGGTGGGAGTGGTGGCTGCGGTGCCTGCGGTGGGTGCGGGTGTTGCGGTGGGTGCGGTTGGGGCGTTGGGTGCCGTGGGAGTGGTGTGTGCGGTGCCTGCGGTGGGTGCGGTGGGTGCAGGTGGTACGGTAGGTGCGGTGGGAGTGGTGGCTGCGGTGGGTGCGGGTGTTGCGGTGGGTGCTGTGGGTGCGGTTGGGGCGTTGGGTGCCGTGGGAGTGGTGTGTGCGGTGCCCGCGGTGGGTGCGGGTGGTGCTGTGGGTGCAGTTGGAGCGTTGGGTGCCGTGGGAGTGGTGAGTGCGGTGGGTGCAGCTGGTACGGTCGGTGCGGTGGGAGTGGTAGCTTCGGTGCCTGCGGTGGGTGCGGGTGGTGCGGTGGGTGCGGGTGTTGCAGTGGGTGCGGTTAGGGCGTTGGGTGCCGTGGGAGTGGTGTGTGCGATGCCTGCGGTGGGTGCGGGTGGTGCTGTGGGTGCAGTTGGAGCGTTGGGTGCCGTGGGAGTGGTGTGTGCGGTGGGTGCAGCTGGTACGGTCGGTGCGGTGGGAGTGGTGGCTGCGGTGCCTGCGGTGTGTGCGGTGGGTGCAGGTGGTACGGTCGGTGTAGTGGGAGAGGTGGCTGCGGTGTCTGCGGTGGGTGCGGGTGGTGCTGTGGGTGCGGTGGGATTCGTGGGTGAGGTGCGTGCGGTGGGTGCGGGTGTTGCGGTGGGTGCGGTTGGAGCGTTGGGTGCCGTGGGAGTGGTGTGTGCGGTGGGTGCAGGTGGTACGGTCGGAGCGGTGGGAGTGGTGGCTGCGGTGCCTGCGGTGGGTGCGGGTGGTGCGGTGTGTGCTGTGGTTGCGGTGGGAGTGGTGGCTGCGGTGCCTGCGGTGGGTGCGGGTGTTTCGGTGGGTGCTGTGGGTGCGGTTGGGGCGTTGGGTGCCGTGGGAGTGGTGTGTGCGGTGCCTGCGGTGGGTGCAGGTGGTACGGTCGGTGCGGTGGGAGTGGTGGCTGCGGTGCCTGCGGTGGGTGCGGGTGTTGCGGTGGGTGCGGTTGGGGCGTTGGGTGCCGTGGGAGTGGTGTGTGCGGTGGGTGCAGGTGGTAAGGTCGGAGCGGTGGGAGTGGTGGCTGCGGTGCCTGCGGTGGGTGCGGGTGGTGCGGTGTGTGCTGTGGTTGCGGGTGGTGCGGTGTGTGCTGTGGTTGCGGTGGGTGCGGGTGTTTCGGTGGGTGCTGTGGGTGCGGTTGGGGCGTTGGGTGCCGTGGGAGTGGTGTGTGCGGTGCCTGCGGTGGGTGCAGGTGGTACGGTCGGTGCGGTGGGAGTGGTGGCTGCGGTGCCTGCGGTGGGTGCGGGTGTTGCGGTGGGTGCGGTTGGGGCGTTGGGTGCCGTGGGAGTGGTGTGTGCGGTGCCGGCGGTGGGTGCGGGTGGTGCTGTGGGTGCGGTTGGTGCGTAGGGTGCCGTGGGAGTGGTGCCTGCGGTGGGTGCTGTGGGTGCGGTTTGGGCGTTGGGTGCCGTTTGAGTGGTGTGTGCGGTGGGTGAAGGTGGTACGGTCGATGCGGTGGGAGTGGTGGCTGAGGTGGGTGCGGGTGGTGCGGTGGGTGCGGGTGTTGCGATGGGTGCTGTGGGTGCGGTTGGGGCGTTGGGTGCCGTTGGAGTGGTGTGTGCGGTGGGTGCAGGTGGTACGGTCTTTGCGGTGGGAGTGCTGGCTGCGGTGACTGCGGTGGGTGCGGGTGGTGCGGTGGGTGCGGGTGTTGTGGTGGGTGCTGTGGGTGCGGTTGGTGCGTAGGGTGCCGTGGGAGTGGTGCCTGCGGTGGGTGCTGTGGGTGCGGTTTGGGCGTTGGGTGCCGTTGGAGTGGTGTGTGCGGTGGGTGAAGGTGGTACGGTCGGTGCGGTGGGAGTGGTGGCTGCGGTGCCTGCGGTGGGTGCGGGTGTTGCGGTGGGTGCTGTGGGTGCGGTTGGTGCGTAGCGTGCCGTGGGAGTGGTGTGTGCGGTGGGTGAAGGTGGTACGTTCGGTGCGGTGGGAGTGATGGCTGCGTTGCCTGAGGGTGGTGTCCGTCGGTGGTGCTGCTCGGTCCAGCGCCAGGGCAGGCGACGCCGCCGGGCCGCGCACTGCAGCAGCCAGTCCGCCACCACGACCAGTATGGAGCCGCCGCCCGGCGCCATCTGCATCGCGCGCAGCTCCGGCGTGTTCGGGAACGCACAGCTACACAAATTATTATACTATGTCAATACCACTGACAGATAAAGATATAACAACGTAGGACGACTGATATCGTAATGAAGTATGTATGCTGCCTAAGAGCATATAGTATGTACGGTGCTTAATATAAGTTGACAATGCTGACATAGCATTTACCTACTAACACCTTTTTGTACCTAGTATAACAAGATAATTCATTAAATGTTATGTCATACAAGTTGGACGTATCTATTCAACCGACCCCAAGATCACATGGCGACTCTGCCAAGGGGCTCTGCCACTCGTCCCCCGCGAGAAGTCTCGCAGTTCATCTTCGCTTGTCGTTGTGTACTGTGCGTTTCTTTGTAATAATTGTATTTTATTTTTACTTTGATCCTGGCTTGTTAATGCCTTGTAATCCATTGTTTAACCCAAACACGCTTGCGTCGGCGACATTGCCTTTTCTTCAATAAAGCAGTCAATATTGTAGCACTCAATGTACTTAAATAAGCATAGAATGCTACATCATCCATGATAATGTTGATTACAAGTGCTAGACCAACAGTTTCAATGACGTTTTAATACTCAAGTATATTAACCGAACTAAACCAATATTTGACATTTTACGTGTATATTTTACGTAGTGTAAACTCTAGCCACACATCTTTTATAAAAGATCCATTCGTCAAATATTTTATCATATATTTTATAAAATACGGGCATACGTGTAATACGGGCCTTACGCAGCATCTGCATCAGATGCCACCATAATGAGTACTTAGTATTATGAATGACCAAGACAGTCAATTCTATTGGTTTTTCTCCATGAATGATGTGTTTATATTAGATCGTGGCTTCAGGGACGCTCTACCAGATGTAGAAGCATGTGGCTATGAGGCACATATTCCACCTAGTAAAAAAAGAAATAGTTCTCAGCTTTCCACAGATCTAGCAAATAAATCACGCCTTGTAACAATTACAAGATGGGTAGTAGAAGTTGTGAACAGAAGTTTCAAAAGGGACTTCAAACTTTTGAGAACCGATAATTTTAGTAGGTCCGTACATCATATGTTTGAAAACTCTCGCATTGCTGCTGCACTACTTAATGCATTCCATCTGCCAATTGCAGATAATGCCTATGCCGACCAAATATTAACAATAATTGAAGAAAGAATGAACTTAGAAAATAATCTGGCAGAATATGTTATACATAAAAACTTAAATAGACAAAGGGTCGCGTTTTCATCTATGGCGGCTAACCTTCCAGAATTTGCAGATTTCCCACATTTAGAAGAAGAACACCTGATTGTTATCGCCTAAGGAACATACCATATCAAGATAGCTGCATCATACTGTGCTGAACATTTAAATGACGGTGTATACCTAATCGAAGTATATAGAGAGTATGACCTAAATGATTTGGAAGAGTTTGGCATAGAAGTAGGTAATGATGTGTCTCTTTTGAGGGCCAGGATACAGTCCCGCCATACCAGAGCCAAACAGTATTATACCTATACAGGGTGAATTTTTGAGACGGGACAGTAAGGGTAGGTACCTTAACTGTTATAGTTACAGGAAAACGCTTTTAGGAGACTATCCATATTTTTTTAAGATAGTCTGAACTGCATTTACAGATTTTGGAAAAAAATGTACAGCCAGCAAGAAAATGGTCATTTTAAACATAAACTATTTTTGATGCCATCGATCCTGTTTCTTATGAGGATCAAAAGTCTCTACTGGACCGACTGAGGTTTGAGTACTAGAAATGTCAGAAATCGCAAAAAACTTTTGCCATACATTCGTACGGAAATTTTGTTTTTAATATGTATTTTAGACACAGACAAACATAAATAATTTAGATTTAAAGCCGGTTCCAAAAATAACGGGTCAGTCACATAAACCCGAATATCTCCCGAACTACGTATGCCATCCTAATGAAACGAAGACTGTTCAATTGAGAATTTAATTATACAGATAAAAAATAAAATAAAACTTAGTTACACCCACAATATTAATCTTAAATTAAAAAAAAAACTAAAGTAGTCATATTTTTCTTAAGATTACATTTTTTTTATGATTGTTTTTTTGCTGTTTTTCATCACTTTCTTCATTTAATACTTTGTATTGCCTCCACGAGCTCTTCTGACAGCTTCCAGGCGATTAGGCATGCTGTACACCAAATTTCGGAGCCGGTGCTGAGGAATACCTTCCCATTCCTCCACCAGTGCTTGTATGAGCTCGGGAAGCGTGATTGGTGGGGGGTTTCGACCTTTCACGCATCTCTGAAGCTCGTCCCAGGCGTGCTCGATGGGGTTTAAGTCCGGGCTTCGCGCTGGCCACTGCATGAGTTCGATACTGACCTCTTCAAGGTAGTCATGTACAATTCTGGCGGTATGGGGACGCGCATTATCATGCATTAATATGCCATGCCGGTCCATCCTGGCCATGAAAGGACCTACATGTTCATTGAGGATCTCTTCCACGTACGTCTCTGCATTTAGAGTTCCATTTTGAATGAGCACCAGCTCGGTGCGGGCCTCAGCAGAAATCCCAGCCCAAACTTGTACGGAGCCTCCACCGTACGCCACTTTTTCCTCCACACACGCTTGATGGAAGCGCTCCCCTGGTCTTCTGTACACCAACTGCCTACCATCATGCTTATAAAGCATGAATTTAGACTCGTCCGTGAACATTACCCTAGACCAATCGTCTAGTGTCCAGTTTAGGTGTTCGCGCACGTATCTCTGTCTTGCAATTCGATGTCCCCGTTCCAGTTTGGGGCCATTTGCGGGCCTCAATGGTTTCAAATTTGCTTCAGCAAGACGTCTTCTTACTGTTTGAGCGCTTAAATTGCCACCTCCAAAGCGAATAAAGTGAGTTTTTAGACCAACAGCAGTTTGAAAACGATTTCGGAGCATTGTAGCCACCAGTTGTCTGTCTTCCCTGGCCGTTGTGCATCTTGGTCTGCCATTTCCTGGTCTTCTAAGGTGTGATCCGGTCTCTTGGTACCGCTGGACTACCCGCTGAACAGTCGACAAAGATACACCAATGTTTCTGGCTGTTTCACGCTGGCTCCGCCCAAGTTCCAAAAAAGTTAGGATTCTGGTACATTCCTCTAGCGTGACTGCCATGCTTCACCTCACAGAATAATAATTATGCACGTGGAAGACGTTCACGATAATTTTTTTTGTGACAGAATAGAAATGGAAAGCATCCATAATGACATGAAACAAAAATTTTGTTTTTAAAAATAGTCATTTTTTTAAATTTTGTTTTTCTAATGAAGTTTTTTTCATCAACCAGTTTAAATAATATGCTATTAGAAGCGCAACTAAAAAGTCTTTATTCTGTTTTTTATTTCATTGATCTAGCTTTTACAGTTCTGGAGGTATTTCAATTTTTGTGACTGACCCGTAATTTTTGGAACCGAGTGTAGATGATCTATGAAATAAATTGCTCAAAACCACCGCCGTTTTCACGAATACATAAGTATACACGTTTTAGTACTGAGCTAGTAGCTGCCGATAATTTTCTTGGATAGATATCATTTGAAATTTATTTATTTTATTTTTTATGCTAACAGACTTTATATCCAAAACACTTACAAGACTAAACTTTGGAAACTAAATTACAGCCTATTAAAATACATTTATTGATGTCAAAGTTTGAGATTATAAAAAAACTAAATGTATTAAAAAGAATTAATTATAACAAAATCAAAATGTCAGTGAAATTATATAAAAACCTAATATATGTCGTTATTTAAAATTATATGAAATTTATTGCATAAATGTCCCAATCCGTCGGCAAATAGGTCCAGTTCGTGGTGCCGAGCAAGTATGTCGCCTATATTGCGCAGCACACGGGTGGTGGGCGCGTTCCTCCCCCGCTCGGTGCGCGCGGTGGGCTGCTCCAGCAGCCGCGGGCGTCGGCGCGGCGCTATCTGTCCTTCCGCGCTCGCTGATATGTTCCCGGGCAGGGCCGGATTTACCATATAAGCTGAAAAAGCTGAAGCTTGGGGCAGCAGAATTCGGGGGGCGGCAAAATGGCCCAAAAAATTAATTGGTTCAGAAAAAAAGTAAGGTTGCGGACACAACTGTCTTCATTTTTTTAAAAGACCATACTCGCATTAGGAGTATAAATCCTGAGTTGCGGGGGGCTTAACAAACATACTTAAAGGAACACAGAGAATACCAAGACTTAAGACAACAATTTTTGAATCGCACAAAGTGTTTTCCTACGTAGGAACCTCAGGGCAACATGACTAAACTTTGGAACTTTGACTGCCTTGTTGGTCTAGTGGTTAGCGTATGCGGCTGCTGATCAAGAGGTCTCGGGTTCGATTCCCGAGTCAGACCAAATATTTGTGTGATCCACAAATATTTGTTTCGGAGTCTGGGTGTTTTTCTATGTATAATATGTATGTATTTACAAAAAAAAAGTATGTTTATATATTTATATCAGTTGTTTTGTACCCATAACACAAGCTCTGCTTACTTTGTCCGAGGAACCTGTTATTACAGCCCCTGAACCCCTCCCAGTGCCTCCTCTCACTAAAGCGGAGACGTACGGTACACGCGAACATTGCCTCCTCTGAAGCCTGAAGGCCACTGAAGCGGATGGAGGGGAAAACCCGTTCCATCCATTTGCGGCCACACTCAGGGCAACATGACCATGGTATGGATGATGTCTTTGCAGAAGGTTGCGACCACGGTAACCGTGAAGCGCTCAAATCACCAATATCCTCTGGGGTCACCAGAGGCGTGTCCTATTTTGGGCGGTCAGAGCCACCGCCCACACCGGTGCACCGTACAGTGCCATAGACCAGATAACTCCCGTGTACAGGATGGAAGCGCCGGCGGGTGGACTACGATGGGGCCCATGAAATAGTAGGGCCTCCGTCTTATCCAGGGCCACCAGTAAGCCCAACGCGTCAATACGACCAACCACCAGGGAGACTCCTGTTGTGGCTAGTATGGCCAGCCTGAAAGTTCCCCCCCTGGCTGTAGCCAGGAAGGCCCGACGTCTCAAAACACCATATTGGCCCTCGTACATGACGGTACGCACGTCTAAATAGTCTGCCACTAGCGCCTCAGGTACTCGGACACTCCGTGATAGAGGAGTGTTTCCCTGTTGCAGCTAAATGGCAGACTATCGAATGCATTGGCGATGTCCATAGACACAGCACGCCGCTACTGCTTACTGCCTCTTCGGTCACGGCTCTCAGGCGCAATATGGCATCGACCGTCGAACGCCCTTTCCAAAATCCGAATTGGGTGTCCGACAGATCATGGCCCACCTCGCATAAGTGCCGGACGATGCGGGCAGAGAGCACCCTCTCAAACAGCTAACTCAACTCGTCCAGCAACACGATGGACCTATAGGCCGTGACTGAATCGGCAGACCGTCTTGTCTTCTGGAGTTTGACCAGTTTTCCGCTTTTCCAGCTCTCAGAAAGCGTCCGGACGGCATGCTAGCATCCAATGTTAGCCTCCCTGAGGTGGGCCGACCTATGGACGCCTAACAAATTCTGCTTAGTTTGGGACTAGATGGCGCTGTGTGTAAGATGTCCGAAATATTTATTTATTATTATTAACTTCAATGCAATATTGTTTTTAAATTTTTGTTAAATTGAGTTCAATTAAAATCAGTTGATAACGTTTATCGAATGTGCAATATTTTGATTTAGCAGTTTTAAGACTATAACTTGACATTGGTAACTGCTCACCTGGAGCTGTCTAGGTCGTGTCGGTTGGCAGAACTTGAATTTTATTCACTCTCTCGCGTACCTCCCCCACACCCCGCTGCCGCCGACCAAGTACTGCCAACTTTTGGATATATTGACGTATCTGCGAGACAGTACGATGAAGTTTACGGATCTGAACGGGGTGGAGAATCGAAGGGAAGTGTGTTGCGGGGTTCTTAGGGTTACAGGTTAGTTAGAGGGGCGTTACATCGTCTGCTGACCAATCTCGGGGGACCAAGGGAAGAAGTTCGCTGCCTCTACATGGGCGTCGTGCGGTCCATGGTCCTCTATGGGGCACCCGTCTAGCCTAAAGACCTGGCGGGTTCCTCCCGCTGTAAGGCTCAACATAGGAGTCTGCGGTAACTAACCCTTAGACATTCTGGCCGACATGGATACGATGGTCTACAACCAAATTCGTTCCGTCGGTTGGAATGGCGGAGAGACAGCGCCGGATCATGAGCCTGAAATGCTACGCCAGAACGCACATACGCAAGCCCTACGGGCTTGGAGGACACGGCTTGAAACACAGGGCTGTGCCAGCTAACATACTGTTGGAGCCGTTCTGCCAAGCTTCGAAGCTTGGACAGAGAGGATCGACTGTGTCACCTACTCAGATACTCATCGGACATGGTTGTTTTGGTGAGTATCTGAATAGAATCGGACGTGAGGTTACAGCACAATGCCACCACTGCAGATCTAACCGAGACTCCGCCCAGCACACGCTGGAGGATTGCTCTGCGTGGGAGTCCAAGTGTCGAGACCTGGTCGGTCAGAACGGACGAATCCTGTCACCGCCAGCATTAATCGCGGCAATGCTGGGAGACGGTATACTGCCGAGGTAGGCCGCTGCGGGGCTTATTAGGTAGACCGGTTTGTCGACAAAAAAAAAGGTGCATTGTTAGCAGTATCGGGCCTTATTCACAGTAGAAACCAAGCTTTGCCTAGCTTAAAAAACAACAAATGTTGTAAAAGTAATCTAGTCACTAGATTATCTCCTAAAGAAAGGAATTAACTTTATTGTTAACAGTGTATTTAATTTTAGGAGTCTTTAGTATTTGGGGACTATCAATTTTATTATAAATGATAGACAGATACTGTGTGACTTGAGACATGGCCCTTCTAAATTTTAACGTCTCCATGTCCACCATACCCAAGACAAATAAAGATGGGTAGAGGTAGGGATAGTATCCGTACTGTTTCTTATACCTCCATCGAGCAAATTTACGTTGA
Organism: Phragmatobia fuliginosa; assembly: GCA_932526445.1. Classification (NCBI taxonomy): domain Eukaryota; kingdom Metazoa; phylum Arthropoda; class Insecta; order Lepidoptera; family Erebidae; genus Phragmatobia; species Phragmatobia fuliginosa. Next base: position 20,606,231 of record OW052069.1, on the reverse strand, counting down.
ATTTTTTCGATCATGAGGACATATTTTTCCTCATAGGGATTCCAGACAACAACACCATAGTCTAGTTTGCTACGTACAAAAGCATTGTATAATACTGTTGCAACCTCTATGTTGTCAGACTGCGATGCAGTCTTCATGACAAACCCTAAAGTTTTGTGTGCTGATTTGCAAATTTGAGTCATGTGCGCATGAAAGTCCAATTTGCAATCCAATAACAGTCCCAAATCCCTAATTTCATAAACTCTATTCAGAGAAGCGCCTGCTAATTCATAATTTGTGGTCTAGGGCTGTGATTTCCGTGAGAAGGTTATTATTTTACACTCGAGGTTGTTAAATGGTAGGTGGTTGTCTTGACTCCACTTAGATACCGCATCAATATCTCTCTGTAAGGCCTGCGTGTCAACCTTAGTTTCAACACCCAAACTCAATTTAAGATCATCCGCATATAGCAGACGAATATCACGAATAACAAAGGTCCTAACGTACTGCCCTGACTTACTCCTGACCTTGTAAAGTAGTCTACAGAGTCATATCCGCGCAACCTCACATATTGCCTACGATTATTGAGGTAACAGGAAAAAAACCTCAGGAGCTTTGGCGTAAATCCCATAGTTGCACATTTTTGCAATAGTCTATCATTGTCCACCAAGTCGAATGCCTTTCGGAAGTCAAAGCAGGCTGAATCAACCTGTTTACGCCTATCCATCTACATACATACACATAGTCAGCATGCGCGACTAAGTTCGTGGTAGTGGAGCGAGCGCTACGAAACCCATGCTGACTGTTGTGTATTAGGTGACAGGTCCATTAATGCGATCACTAAGGATTGCCTCAAAGATTTTGGCAAATACGGACAGGACTGCAATAGGCCTGAAGGAACAAACATTCGTGCCTTCCTCTCCCTTAGTAACAGGAGTGACCCTAGACAACTTCCAGCTATTGCTTGAGCTTGGCTTGAGGCGCCTCACTGCTTTTCTCAGATCTATCTCATCAACTGCCGTGATAGAGACGGAGGCTGCATCGCGACAGTTATATCCAGCTTTAGCAGCCATATCCGGGCTTAATAAGGGTTTATCTGGGCGGAATACCGATGCAAGATATCTAGCAAAGGCGTAAGCTGCTGCTTGATCCCTTACCTCAGTATTTTCATAAATAAACGTATCTATAATTATAAATGAACGTTCCTCCTATCTTTTTTCTTCTCTTTTACATATTTCTAAAATTCGAGAGGGTTGTCAGTCATTTTTCTTTGTAGTACTGTCATATATTTCCGATATTTATAGTCAATTAATTTTTTCACTCTATCTCTATAGTATTTAAACATAGCCTTGTTGAATTCTTTACTCTCCTTTTTAAATTTTTTGTGATGGAAGTGCTTATTTTGTATATTTTTTATTATTTCTGCGTTATACCATTTTGGATATAAGTATCGCCGATTATATGCACCATGCTTTTTGAATGGTACAAATTGACTTATGCTTTCATTTAATTTATCGTAAAACAACTGAGTAGCATTATTAACATCACTTGCTGTTAATAAGTCAGACCAATCTATCTCATTCAATGCACCATACAGACCTCGATAATCAGCCTTCCACCAATTCCAGTCATGACTGGCTGCCGAACCAGCTATCACTTGTTGCCGAGATGGTGTCATCGATGACATTTCGACGGATGGAAATCTTATTAATATATCTAGCATAGGATGGTACTGGTCAATATCCACAAGAGGGTCCTCACCGAGGGACACCGCTATTTGATTGGGTTCAAAACTGCCGAGCACAAAATCAAGCATACCACCGCGACTATTTAAGATTGTGTTATATTGCTTCAGTGAGCAAAATTCAAAAAAAAAATCAACGTTAGTTTTTATATCACGACTACAAGAGTTTAAATTAAAGTCACCTAGGATTAGAACATTCATGTCAGGGTAGGTACAAATCACATTTTCTATACACGTCAACACATTTATATATTGTTCATCTTTATAGTTAGGAGGCAAATATACAAGACAACATAAAAAATTTACATTTTTATATGTCAAAATAGCTAATATTAATTCTTTGTCATCAGTTATACCAACTATGTCCTTAACTATTTTTACATTATAATAATCACGGAAAGCGGCCGAAACTCCACCCCATCCACAATTACCAATTCTGTCTTTACGTAGCACATTAAAGCCTGACGGGAAAAGTTCACCATCTGATACAGAGCTCGTAAGTAAAGTCTCCGTTAAGACTATCATTTCATATTCACATTGAGTGACACTACTGTGGAAAGTATTCGTCTTCGTCCTTAGGCCACGAACATTTTGATAGCATATTTTCAGCTGAAGTAATCGCTTTCGACACTTAACTATTGTTGGCTTTAGCGCGAAAATTCTGCCGCCAGGGCTTAACACATATGTCTTTAGCCCAGTTATCAGAGTACATTATGTTTTCAGCATGCGTTAATGGAACTCCAAGCTTAAACGACGCGTAGTGTCCACGAGATCGCAGTTGCTCAACCATGCATTCAACACTGCCACATATGGAGTTAAGATGTTCACGTACTTGCTCAACCGTGGTGCCTTCTCGCACGTAATATAGGTGTAAGTATCTTCGTCTCTCGGCAGCATGTATCATCGTAGTACCAGGCGCAGCAGTTCCCCTGAGAACCCCGGGAATCGATGATCGCGACCGTTGACGCCTTACTTCTTCCCTGTTTTCTTTATCAGTGCCTTCACAGTCGCGCCCATCCATAGCAGAGACCGAAGTGGAAGATCTAGTCTGTATTCCCTTGTGAGCACTATGGACAGGAGCCTTAGATGAGATCTGAGATGTACTGGGGGCATAGTCCGGCGTTGTGTTCATATTAACCCCGAGAGACTTGGTACTTTGTTGAAGTTTTCGTTTTGGAGAATATTTTTTTGAGATAGAAGTTGTGGAAGCACCGATAGTTCTCGAGTTATTGGTTATGGTAGTGATTTCGCAAGTTTTATTGATGCTTGCTTTGTACTGTTCTTCTAATTGTATTACCTTATTTGTTATTAGATTAATCTTATCCATGAATTCAGTTTTAAATGCCAAGAACTGTTCTATGAGTAATTCATTAATTTTACTAACTAGCTGCGCTTCAACATTAACTTGCAAGGTTTTTAATTCTTGCACAACAGAGTCATTTAAATTTTTTACTGTATTATTGTCCGTTTTCCTGGGAATTTTCATTCTGATTGCACGCATCGCGGTTTACGTATTGTCACATTCGCCGGAGTCCGCATAGATATGTCAAGGAAGTCGTTTTTAGTACTTGAATCTTGCAGAAGGTGTTGACGCACTGGAGTATGGGAATTATCTCGTTTTGGTTGTCTACTACGATATTCCACACATATCCAAGACATTCTAAACTCATATGACAAAGTGTTAAATACATCTGAAGTAAAATTTGCACAAACAATATCGAAAATCTGCTTACATTTTGCACATTTCATATAAGGGCCGTCTTCACTTACTTCACAGCGACATCCCGCACATGGAGCTTTTCTAGATGCCATCTTTGTGCCGCCCGCAGTGGGTTGATATTGCAATGCTGCACTCTGTATCGGTCCGTACCGAGCGCGATAGCGATGACTCACTGTAGCATCGAGTGTCGCGCGGGTTGTCGTAGGTCAGGGTTACGACGGTTGAACAAATAATTTAAAAATAATTTTAAAATCCTTGTTAATGCATCTTTTGTATTTGAGCAATTTATTTCGTAGATCATCTAAATGTAAGTTATGTTTGTCTGTGTCTAAATTACATGTTAAAAAAAATATTTCCGTACAAATGTATGGGAAAAGTTTTTTGCGATTTCTGTCATTTCTAGTACTCAAACCTCAGTCGGCCCAGTAGAGACTTTTGATTCTTATAAGAAACAGAATCGATTGGCATCAAAAAAAGTTTTTGTTTAAAATAACCATTTTCTTGCTGGCTGTACATTTTTTCCAAAATCTGTAAATGCAGTTCAGAATATCTTAAAAAAATATGGATAGTCTCCTAAAAGCGTTTTCCTGTAACTATAACGGTTAAGGTACCTACCCTTACTGTCCCGTCTCAAAAATTCCCTGTATATTAGTTAACAGAAATGTAGAAGGAAGAGATGCATTTAGATATTATTTGTGGTATTTATGTTGGGCTAGACATCAGGACGGTTTCGTAGCGCCTGCTGCTAACCTAAACAATATATTTCTTATGTAACTTTGAATTAACAGTAATGATAATCTAACGTTACATAAAAATATAGCCTATTTTATAAGCATTTTCTTTTTTTATTTGAGAAAAACTCCCATTCATTAAGACCAAAACGCTAGCCATAATTTGATTATGGTCTTATCAGCTACTCATTTCCACAGAGGGTGTTAGTGTTGGATAGGTAGACCAATGTTCATACATTTTTGCCCATTCTCCTTTGTTTAATAAGTTTGAGACAGTATCATCATTGCACACTAAAGACTTAACATTGGTCATGATAAATAAATTAAAGGCAGACATGAAATCTCTCCCCAGTAATGGCGGCCCTCCGTTAGGGACTACAAAAACTTTAATAAGTTTTTTCATTACATTATATTTGGCCGTTATCATAACAAAACCTAACAGAGAAATTTTATGTCCATTGTACAAACACATATGTACATTACAAATTTGTAGCATAAAAGTTTTGATGTACAAATCATATGAAATAACACTACAGCCCGTTCTGGAATCAAGTTTCATTTTAATGGAATGGTCGCCTAAAACTAAGTCTATTATAATAGGCTTATCAGCCGTAACATACCTTAGGTTAAAATTATGGCACTCTTCGCAATCCGTGTCCGGCGGCTCTTCATCACAACCTTCATTAGAATTCATATATTTGATACACAATGTACTCTTTGAATTAACACGCACCTTTTTTAGATGCCCCTTTTTACCGAGCTTCAGTTCAAACAGGCATTTATAGTTCTTAAAACGACACGTATCAGTGTTATGATTTTTAAGACGCCAAACCAAGCACCGATGACTACAGCGGACGGCCGACCCTGAAGGACCACTACGTCGCCGATTAACTTCAGTTTGATATCTCGCCCGGTATAGTGGTTCTTCTTTTATTGAGAATTCCTCTGTACTGGTGCCTAGCATAGTCTTGGCCTCCTTAGCACTTGCCGCCTGCTCCGCCAGGTCAATAGCCCGTGACAACGTCAGTGTCGACGGGTTCTGTTCAAACAACTTGTCGCGTTCTGGACCTGTATACATACCAAGGACAAAACGATCTCTAACATTCGTTTCTAAACAACTGCCGAAGTCACAGAGGGTTGCCAAACATCGTAATCGCGCCACCCATTCTCCTAGGGTTTCGCCTGACTTCCTGTTGGCGCTAAAAAAATTCGCTTTATCCACGAACGTGCATTGTTTTGGCTTAAAATGAGTGTCGAGTAAATCAACCAGTTCCTCAAAGCTCAATGTATCCAACTCCTTAGTAAATGCTAGGTTAATTAATAAGCGGTAGGTCTCCTCTGCAAGGTGACACAGTAAAATTCCACTCTTTTTCACATCTTCTAAAGCGTTTATTTTCAAGAATTGTAACAATTTACCTTTGTAAATCTTCCAATCACTACTCCTGTGATCAAAAATAGGTAAATGACCCAAGTAAGCGCTCATTTTAGTTTGGAATAAGTACTCCTACCTCGTCGCCAATGATATATTGGTACATAAATAGGTACTGAACAATTAAACAAGTGTTCACGTTCGATACTTTAATTAGTCATAGTTGGTCATAGTCATATATAATACACTATAGTATTTTTAATTTGACGAAGCTAACTGACAGTAGCAAATGTCACTTTGTAAAATAATGTTGCCATTTAAAGTAATAGTGATGCGTTCAGTTCTCGTTGAATCAGATCAATGAACAATGAGTGTGAATAGGTTAATCATTTCATTTCTATTTTACAATAAAATTATATAAAAGTGCTCTGATATAAGTTACTATAGTCGTCACAAAACAATAAGGCCGTTTTGACATTTGTCATTTGACATGCCGCATATAAGAAATTGAAAAATCAAATGGGCGTTTTGAAAAATTTTGCTCCATTACGTACAGGTGTCCATTTATTTTCATAATAAATCACGTCACGTTCTGGATGTTACGTATAACGCGGACTTGTCATCACATGTTTTTTTGGTATAAAAAAAGTTGATTATAGTAGTTTACTAGTACACATTAATTATCTACAACATATTTACTTATAATTTAACACGAGTAGTATATAAAATTTGTGGGTCTTACCTTTCAAAATCAATGTTCGTACTGGAAAAACAAACAGACCCGTCACGTACATCACGGACCGCAAGTGTTGACGATTTCTTCAGTTTTAATTCAAAGGAAAAGAACGAATGAATGATAAAAACATTGTCAATATAGCATCATTGAAAATAGTTAGAGCCAAAGACAATGTTATTGTTATTCTTAATAAAATCATACCGTTACGTACAGGACTGTCCGCTGTGGCCAGTTTTTTAAATCCGATAATTTCAGTATTTATATTAGAAAAATATACTACAACCTTATTATATTTGATTTAAAAACAAATAAAATGAGTTATTTCATTCGAGTAATACTAAAGATATCTAAATATAGCTTATATATTCTCCAAAATACGTAATCAAAATCCAGGATATTATGAAGGACACATAAAAAAGTAGGATAATATTTGGTATTTTATTAAATATTAAAATATGTTTTCCGCTTAAGTCTTATGTTTATCTTTTTTTTTTACAGTAAGTTAAACATTTTACCCTAACATAAAATAATTTGATACTCACTTCCTACATTTTTGCCTTTTAATCAATGGTCAAACTCGTAGGACAAAGCAATATAGTTCTGAGCAAAATTTTGAAAAACGCCCAAATTCATAATCCTATTTAATTACTATGTTACCCAGACACTATCACAACGCGTATCATAAATAAGCATCAAGTTTAACTTGATATTGAAAAATTGCACTCAAAAACACGAATTAATCGTTGATTAAAAAACACGATGACAAATGTCAAAACGGGCTTCTTATTTTGTGACGACTATAGTAGTATAATGTAGACCCTGGCCAACAAAAGCTGTCCACGCATTATTTTCAGAAGTTTTGATATGGCAATAATTAAGACTGTCAAAATTGAGACATTGACTGACAAGACTGCCTCGTTGGTCTAGTGGTTAGCGTATGCGGCTGCTGATCAAGAGGTCTCGGGTTCGATTCCCGGGTCGGACCAAATATTATTTGTGTGATTCACAAATATTTGTTTCGGAGTCTGGGTGTTTTCTATGTATAATATGTATGTATTTACAAAAAAAAAGTATGTTTATGTATTTATATCAGTTGTCTAGTACCCATAACACAAGCTCACAAGCTTAGCTTGGGACTAGATGATGTTGTGTGTCAGATGTCCAAAAATATTTATTTTATTTATTTTTATTTATTGACGTTTTGGTACTTGAGTGAGTCTTCTTGTGTAATTCTGTTTACGAGCATCATATTTTCATTTTCTATTTACTATGATTGACAAATAGAAAGACATAAAAAGTGATTTGATCAGAAACCTGCAGAGAAATTAATACAACTGGATTCAATCGTTTTACTTTTAGGTCAGTTTATTGAATTTCTAATGAAACAACTTAATACTTTTAGACTATTTATAATTAATCGCAATATCTTTGACGGTGTATCTACTTTTCAGAAAGTATTTACAACGAGGAGACAAACTTAAAATTGTGGAAGCAGTAAAGAAAAAATACAGGAATTCCAGGGCCTGAAATGCAAAATTTTATAAATGAATATTTTCTATCTTTAACTGCTGATGACTGGAAGAAGTACACTGATCATGTACTAAATGTGGAAAATCAGTACAAATCAAGGGACCGTATTACTGAAAACGAACTTGCACCATTCTTAATACATCTTTGGATCAGTAGCAATGAAGCTGATTCAATATTATCAGGTGTAGAGTTTTTGGAATCCTATTTCAACGATGACTCATAGCCTCTATGTTTTGTACGGCTAAAATTGGCACGTGGTCATCAATTAAAGCCCTCTGCTGTACCTAAAATTATGAATTATTTGAAAACAATAAAAAGGCAGAATTAAAAGTACTTTTTTATTTATACTTATTTCTTCATAATACACTCGAAAATTACAGCTCCTAAAACATAAAAAAAAAACTTGCTGAATAATAAATATTATCAACTCCGTCAGTCTATAGCCAGGGTTAACAGCTCTTGATATTTTAAAATTCCCGCCTTGTTTCTTGGACAGCTTTCGTTGACCAAACTATAACTACAATCAGTTTTTTGACGGCTTATTACTATTACAAATTACAAAGCGCGGCGCGGCGACTAGTGCCAACACCGATCAACGTCGCGCGCGTCTTTCACCATTTTGTTTGTAATTCGGCTTCTAGCTTCTGGCAAAGAGTATGTAACACTGCTTCTGGTCTGATAGCACGAATGTTTTTTCTGCGCTCACGCTGTCTAATTGCTGCTATTGTTAAGTTTTTAGTTACGTTATGTTTGTGGTAATTGTTGTATTTATTTGTTCCTATATTGTTTCGTTCAAACGATATGGATCCTCAAAGAAGCACGTCAAGCCAAAGTTTGTCTCCAAGAAAGAAGAGACCACGGATTGCTTTAAGCGTTACCGAAACACATAAGATACAAAACGTCTACAAACACATAGTTGAGGAGAAAGCTGCTTCACTATTACCCATTGAGGCTCCCGAAAAAAAAATGTGTTTCGAAAACAGCTGACATTTTGGGAATTGGTGTGACCTCAGTTTATTATTATTATTATTATTTAGTATGACACACTAGCAGCTAAAGAGCTGATGCGTGTGTTTCAAATTAGCTTGGAGATATGTTTGCCGAGAGCAGTTTAGTGTGGGAGCCATAACCACGCTCTCTGGAAGCCTGTTCCAGGCTGTCACAACTCGGATAGGTAAGAAATGACTCTTAGGGTTTTTCTTGTGCATGTTGTCGTCCAACATGTAAAGTTCCTGTAAACTGGGTACGTCATAGTGCTCTTTGAGTAGGTATTTTATATGTCTCTATCAATACACTATATTGTTGTCCTTTCTCGCGCGCGGCTTTGAGACGGAGCTATCGGTGGGAAGGAGACGGGAGACATTCTTAGTATTGAAAACAATGGAATTACCAGAACGTTCCAAGCTGGGGCATTGATGAACGATTTAAGAGAATAGTTTCAGGCGACGTGCATCTCCTTACATGGCTAATCGTGATGCATTGAATGAAACTAGTGTGATCGCGCAGCTTGCGTTTGCCTACCTTCGATAATTATGCTGGCAGTTTGTACATTGTAATTTTTATGTTCTTCCCGAGTACATTTTTATAGGTTTATTTTTTGAAATATGTTTATTGTTAGTTTAAAGGATGTTGTATGTTGTAATAGGATGTAGATACCTACTACTTTTTAATAACAATTAACAGACAAAATACATATGTTAACTAACAATGAGTGAATTCGTTTGTGTTCTTTAAATAGTCTTGGGAATAATAAAGGCTAGAAAGAAGAAGAAGATGATAAGTATATTTAGACGAAAAGCGTCGAAAGAGTTGCTTCGACGTGGAGAACTCTTCCCATAAACCGAGGCTTGTATGATCGCCAATTAGGATCAGGTTATTTATACTCGCAATTATCAAACACACATAATTCATTACCTAACTTTCCCACCGATTTACGTAGACGATATCATTGCAGTTCCGAAACTATCCAACACATCACTGGTTCTTGTAAATATGTTGTACAAACTGATTTACAAACACAGACATGACCACATTGCAGCAACAATACATCAAATTCTAGCTTACAAATTTTTATTTATTCCAATTAAAACAGCTTATTACAAGTATAAATCTAGTATAGTTCTAGAAAATCAAGTACATAGTGAAAATATATTGGGATAGGACAAAAATAACCGACAAAACCATACATTACAATATACCGGACATAACAATACTGGACATAGTAAACAATTAAGTTTTTATTAGAAGTATGCAACACACACAATCTTCACACGATACACACAAAAGATGTCGAAATATATAGACAGCTTCTGATATGAAAAGACAATGGCAAGCAGATAGAGCTAAGGTCATACCCATTGTTATTTCCACAACTGGTGCAGTCCCGAAGACTACAAGAAAGCATCAACACACTGCAAATGCCGAACTCCACTCTCACATACAAAAAGTCGTTCTCCTTAATACATGACGTCACAAGAAAATTTTTGCTTCGACGTCATATTAAATTCCACAACACCCCCTTCTGGTACACTTGGCTAAGGTCCGTGTGTAAGATTACACTACCCCTTTGAAATAAAAGGGTGACCAGCAAAGTTACAATCAATATTTTTTTTTTTTATATATAAATACATACATACATAGGCCTCTCCTTTCAAAGGAGAGGCCTATATCCAGCATTGGACTGTTAAAGGATGTTGATGATGATGATACATACATATTATATTTGTATAGAAAACACCCAAACTCCGAAACAAATATTAGCGGATCACACAACCCGGGAATCAAACCCGAGACCTGAAGCACAGCATACGCTTCCAGTGCTCCGTTCCTACCGCTCCGCTCCCACCGAAGCAGTTAAAGTCTAAATGCATACCTACGATAGTATATGTATACGGTACTTAGGTACATCAAAAAAGCAATTTGTACATTTTTTGTCTGCTGGTTCTGGGTAATTTCTGAACCGATTTCGACTTTCATCATCATCGTCATCAACAGCCTCTAACAGTCCGCTGGACATATGCCTCTCCTTAGAAAGGAGGTTTTGGCCTACTATACCACACAAGCCAGACGGGTTGGTTTCAAGTTTTCCTTCTCTTTGCATCGATGTTGTTTTGCGTAGTTTATCCCTTAGTCGCCTTTTACGACACCCGCGGGATAAATAGGGGTGGTGACACTCTGTATTCTTAATCTGTCACCGACTTTCACTTCAGGCAAATTTTTCTTAGACTAGCTTCGTTTTACCGCGGGACTCAGACTAGGTAGTATTAGTAAAAGAAACTAAAACCTAACTACGACACAAAGCGACCCTGAAAAAGTATGAAACAAGATTCAGGACAGTGGATTAAACAACGTTACTGAAGAAGCAAGATAATCGAAACTATTATCAGTATGAAGAGAAACACATATTCAAGTTTGAAGCCGTAGTCACACGTTAAATAGAAACATACCATAACACTTTAGCAACGCGTGACTACGGCTTTGGCTGGCGGTGGATGGATGCGGACTGCCCAAGACCGGGTTGGTTTGCACTCTTTGAGGGAGGCCCTCGGTCAGCAGTGTATATCGTTATTATGGATATCTTTCGAACAATGGTGAAATACTTATACCGTGGTGATTTTTAAATAAAATAATATTAATGCATTTTGAAGAAAGTAGAAACAGTTACATTCTTCCGCCACCCCCGACAGTCAATTGACCCGTCTCACCCAATACGGGCTGTATTACCTAATGTCACGTGATCAAAAGAAAATATTTGCCAATGAAACAATAGAGAAATAGTGTTGAGAATAGAATTGAAAACGAAAAACGTTTGGTTTGGCTCTTAAGCAGGCACCACACTTCGCTATGCGCTATTCGTTATGCGGGTTATTCGCGCGCATACTACGAAGTGTGGAGAGTATATTCGTTTCGTTCACCATAAAAATGACAATGACACATCTCTACAACACACATATTTGCCTTATTTGATGCTTATTTGGCATACCAGTTCGAAGTGTGGATGGCATGTTTGTTGTTTGCGCGCATAACTAATATTTGGGCGAATACGGCGTAGACACATAACGAATAGCGCATAACGAAGTGTGGTGCCTGCATGAGATTCACAAAGATGACATAAGATAAATGACAAAGCGTACGGTAGCTATCTAAAACTAAACCACACCATGATCATTTACATTTGTATTAAGTTATCGTATATCATTAAATAGATCTTCAACAAAAAAGTATGAACGCATTATTTCATTGCAATGTCGCGCAAGACGCGCGCCTGGGCGACCAGACGCTCTGCACTAATGTACACTCATTGTTTCATAATTACATTCACACAGATTACTACACGATAAACGAAAACGAACCACTGAACACAACCTTCGCTTTATCATATCGCGATCGACGCTGTATGAAACAATATAATTACATTAGCTAAAAATAGATATAATTTTTTACTAGTTTATGTCGATTACTAGTGATGTTGAGAAATATCAAATATCCGTACTAATCTATATCTGTGTTGCGTAGTGCGCAGCCGCAGCCTTCCTTTCGTCTCATTCGACCTTGGACCGAGTTGGGCCTACCACACCGGACCTTCATTATCCTCCTAATAAATAGTCTAATATGGGTAATAAAGTTGAAATTGACTAGTTATGTTAGGTATATTAATACCTTTTTTTTTTTTTTTTTTTTTTTTTTTTTTACGTGTGGAAATCCCCGCGGACCGTCACCCCGTCGGGGGTTACGGCGGGGTGGTGTGTCGGACTCGAACCGACTAAAACCACACGGTGTGACCCTCTCTGCGCCTTTGTATTGGAAGGAGTCCAGGGAGGGGATTTCCTTCTGGACTCCAACCGGCGCCTGCCCGCACTGTTGCGGGCACCATCTCGAACTTTCGACTCTCTAATTGGGCAACGTCCGGTCACACGCGGACGCCGCCCCCTCGCGGTTGGCCTCTACTGCGGACGGACGGGAAACCCGTCCCGCCCATCCGCGGCCACTCTCAGGGCGGCATGAGACGCAGGTATGCGCGCCTCCGCCGCCCGGGGCGCCGGCGGCGGATCGGGTCCGATTGGATGGAATCCTCCCGGGCCTTCTCCGCCACCTCCTTCTGCAAGATTACGTCCTCGCAGAAGGTTGCGACCGCGGTAAAACAACTGTCGCTGCCGGCCATCGATCTTATGACGGCCGGCAGCGAGAGATCCCCTCCGATGACTGCAGTGAGGACCTGGCGCTGCGCCGCCCAAGCGGGGCAGACCGCCAGCGTGTGCTGGGCCGTGTCCTCACTGCAGTCGCAGTGGTGGCAGGCGGGACTCGGTTCCCTCCTAGCGACCGAGTGCAGGTACTTTCCGAAGCAACCGTGCCCGGAAAGTACCTGCGTCAGCCGGAAGGAAAGGGTCCCGTGCTGCCGCCCTGCCCACTCCGCGATGACCGGCTGAAGAGCCTCCACGGCGGCGAAGCCAGCGCGTGGGGTCTCCAGCCGGAACGACCATCTCTGCATGGTGGCTCGGCGAGCGGCTTCGCGCCACTCGCGTACGTCCTCGGGCGGAGGGCGAAAGCCGCTCTCCGCCCGGAAGTCAGCCACTCGCCGATAAACTTCGGCGAGCACTTCCGCCTCCAAATCCCACGGGGGTGTTCCGGCCAAGGCGCACGCCGCCTCGGTAGATACGGTGCGGTATCCGCGTATGGCTCTGACCGCCAATACCCTCTGGGGGCGCCAGAGGCGCGCCCTATTCTGGGCGGACAGAGCCGCCGCCCACACCGGTGCACCATAAAGTGCCATCGACCGGACAACCCCCGTGAGGTATATTAATACCTAACATAACTTGTAATACTAATGACATCATCTATACCTACCGAAATCAATACAAATAATCAAAATTCAAGTGATTTTTGCGTACGTAATTTCAAATTACCATTTTTCTTTTTTTTAAAGACAACTCCCGCATTAGGAATATAAATGCATGTTTGACATGAAACGGATACAAGGAACAACCAGACTCAGATCAACAATTTCTGGATCACACAAAGTAAAGTCCCACGTGGGATTTGAATCCACGACACTTGTCGCAGTAGAAAGGGGCGTGGCGATCGCTTAATCCACTAGATTAAACGTGCCGTTTCCAATTTGACGGTACTTTTCATTGGCTGATAGCTGATGATATAGGTAGTAATTCAAGGTAATTTTATTTGAGACTAACTTCACCCCGTGGTACCCGCGTTTGTTTTAAAGGTATTACACAATAACACTGTCGAGTGCAGTTGGTCAGTAATAAAGGTATACTGATTGCGTCACTACCTACCGTATCTGTGTCTACACAAAGTATTATAAAGTGCCGTATTATAAATACTAATGGATTAAAGTAAAATAATCACGTTTTGGTAAAAAGGTAGCTTGGAAGCGCTTCTTTAGTTTCTTTTCACCAAATGAATTACAATATTGAAAGCGAAGCCACTTCCTACTGCGCCAAGTTTTGTGGGTTCAAATCCTACACGGTATGTGATTAACAAATTGTTACTCTGAGTCTGGGTGTTATTTGAATCCGTTTCTTGTATGTTTGTAAGGTCCCTAGCGACACAGGAATATATTCCTAATGCAGGAGTTGTCTCTTTAAAAACAAAAACAAGTTCTGACAGCATTGTTCCTTGTCTCTATGACCTTTGTCAGTCCACGGATAGGGCTGATGTACCTTCTTTTAAACGTTGAGTACTACCTGAAACATGTTAGAGAAAAGCATCTTACAAATGGTACCCACACTCCAACTTAGTTCCACTCGGCTTACGTTTATAAAAACATGTAATTACCAAGTATCTTTCCGTTTACCTCGTTAATTAATTGTTTGTTGCCAATTATGTGCCGGTGTAACACCTAAAAACATTAATCTGTCTAATTAAATAAATTATAAATATTTTGGTAATTTTTACACACAACGCCATCTAGTCCCCAAACTAAGTAGAGCTTGTATTATGGGTAACTAGACAACTGATATAAATACATAAACATACTTTTTTTTTTGTAAATGCATACATATTAAACATAGAAAACACCCAAACTCCGAAACAATCACACAAACATTTGATCCGACCCGGGAATCGAACCCGAGACCTATCAAGAGGTCTCGGGTTCACTATCCGAGGGTATTTCTATGCTGAAATACCCTTGGATAGTACCTGCTGGTGGCTGTCGGACTCGAACGGACAATAAGCCCCACGTCATGTCGGGACGCGCTCGGAATGATCGCCTAGGTGACAGATGGCCTCACCTATCACCCTCAGGCATACTCATAAGGAGGACGGTAATCGTTTTGCGATCTCCGGCGCCTAAATAGTATCCGCAGATTGTGATTCAAAAGTATATTATTGATTGAATACGGATTATGAATACAGAGTGTCACCACCTCGGGTGTCGTGAAAGGCGACCATTACAGCAAACTATGCAAGAAAAGGAAAGCTTGATATAAACCCTGTACCAAGCCGTCTGGTCAGCGTAGTAACAGTAAGCAAAATATAATTCAAAGACATCTAAGGAGAGGCCTCCAGTGAACTTTTAAAAGTGGTCGATGTGATGTGATTGAATAATAGCTTGATGATGAACTTTCTCGGCCAGCATCCCAGAGGTCCATGTTTAGCAGTGGACTATATTGATTATATATATGATTGTCAGAAAATGCTTTGTACCATAGGTACTAGGATCTTCCTATATCATTCCTATCTGTACCGACTGAAGTCAACAGGACACTGAACGGCTTATCGGTTATAGATAGCACTTCCTTACTTCATTGATCGGTAAACTTCTGGTAGTAGAGCGACTCTGATTTCATCATGAATGGGCCGGCTCAACCGGGCAGTACTACCCTTGTACAGAAGACCATCCTAATAATAACAGAACTCTTGCTGTCGTATTTCGTTGGTGAGAGTAAGATCGGCGGACGAATGAATCTGCATCATTCTCCCGGCTTCCAGAGGCCGGGAGAATGATGCAGAAACACCCGACCAGGCAGCCATGCTGCATTGCTTGCCCTCACAACGAGGATGGTGACCCCTACTCCTGGATTCTACTCATGCTTTCCATGATTCAAAGTAGACTTAAATATATATGATAATGTACCCTTTCTGTAGTAAAAATTTTCCGTATCTGCCTACATTCACTGTAGCGTAAAAGTAATCATTTATTAAAAGAATTTCTTCATAAAACACAATTTATTACAAGAATAACATCAGGCACAGCAATTAGGAACATTCCATTAAGTATATTAACAAATGTTAAATAAACTTTAATAAATTGCATCATTGTAACAGAACATTACGAACTACGTAATATTTATGTTTTTTATAAATAAATAATATAGAGTGCTTGGATCTCTAGATACAGCCAAATCGAGTTGTACTTGTTTTTGTACTCTGTGTTGTGATGTACAATTGCCTCGGTGGAACAGTGGTTGTATATGGAACTGCTGTGTTTGAGATTTCGGGTTCAATTCTCAGGTCGAACCTAATGTTTATATTTTCCTTCGAAGTTTGAACTTTTTCTATAATTTACGCACTTAAAGAATATTATTATGCGAGTTAATATCACATGTCGAGTACTTACAGTACAACTTGCAGGGATTTTAAAGTTGAACATAACAGAAAACCTTAGCTTCAAGCTAAATTAAGTTTAGGAATAAGGTCTTTAGAGTACAAAATCCAAGGTAACTTTCAGAGGTAATTTCGATTTACTAGCATCCAAATCCAATTTGTTTACTAAGGATATATCACAAGCACCCAGTATAAGTATAAGATCACACTATTATCTTGTGTCATGCGCTTAAAAGAGCTGTAAAACAACCAAATAGTGTCAGTTTCATAACTGAAGGTGATTTCACCGTTTGAATTAAATTATTCAAGCAATCAAGTATGCTATGATATTCTCCGTTAAACATCTGCCATCATTATTATTTTTATGTTTGTAGTATGTTCTTTACAGAAATTAACGTCTGTAAACCTCGACTATATCTTGACACCAACATCATGACCAAAATATACGCGAGCTATGACAAGCACTTTTGTCTAATTAAACTAAAAAGTATGTGATTACAATTCGCTCACATGAAAGTTCCGTATCACTTGCTGAAATAACGCTCTTTGTGCTCGAGGACGATGTTGCGCAAAACGCCGCTGCATTAGTATAAATATACCACAGGGGAGACAACACATCATCACACTACAATCAAACAACAATACATCAACATGAAGACTTTCGTGAGTATCTTATCATTCAACAAAAATCCTTTTCAATAATTAGTTTACGCCCTAAAATGACATTTTGCTTTCATTCTTTGTCATCATCATCAACAACCCATAACGTCCCACTGCTGGGCTCAGGTCTCCTCTCAAGAGAAGGGTTAAGGCCATACATACATGTCATTCTTTGTGTTCATTATAAACTGTAACTTTATATCTACAAAGCTATCTTTACAGAAAAGCAAAAGAAAGTCAGTTAATAATAAAATGTGAAAATATTACTCCCGTGTGAATATCAGAAAGGTCCAAATAGATCTACTACAATACAGCATCTGCCACTGACTCTTCAGCCCTTGGCGATTGCCCTCCGTCCAATCCAAAAGTACTAAGGCACTCTATTTACTATGATGTGACTAATGATTCTTGAATACCCTACAATATATCCTTTCTTCAAATGTACTTTAATGACGCAACAAAGAAGTAAAAGACACAACTCAATCACTTTCGATAAGTTTTTAAATAGATTTATTATAAGTCTTTAATGTTCAAATGCTATTTCAGCTGGTCCTCTGCGCTTTGGCGGCGGTCTGCGCTGGTAGCGCGATACGAGAAAAGCGTGGCTACAGCAGCGGCTGGAGCGGTGGTCTCGGCGGTGGACTTGGCGGTGGACTTGGCGGTGGTCACAGCGGTAGTCTTGGCGGTGGATTTGGCGGTGGTCACAGCGGTGGTCTCGGCGGTGGACTAGGCGGTGGTCACAGCGGTGGACTCGGTGGTGGACTCGGCGGCGGTCACAGCGGTGGTCTCGGCGGTGGATTCAGCGGCGGTAGCGGTGGCTATTCTGAGCCTGCCGCGAAGGTCATCTCAGTTCAAAAAGTAGTGAATGTGCAGCGCGAGGTGAGCGTACCTCAGGTGGTCCACGTGCGCAAGGTCATCTCCGAACCCCGCGTCATCACTGTCAACAAAGTAGTGGCTGTCTCTAGCGGCGGCGGACTCTCAGGTGGATACTCTGGCGGACAGAGTGGTGGATATTCTGGTGGATACAGCGGCGGACTCTCTGGTGGATACTCCGGCGGTCACGGTGGTGGCTATTCTAGTGGATACAGCAGTGGTCACTCCAGTGGATCTAGCAGCGGTTGGTGAAAATCCTAGTCCAGAGAATGACTATATGCAATGTGAAGTATTTAAATAAATAAATATTATTGTTTATAAATACTTGTCTTTAAGTCAAATCCCTATTTCGTGAAATCGACGCACCTATGTTTTATTTCATCATGTATGTGGTTGTTAGCCCAAATTCAACAAAGTCTAGATTTGAGGCTTAAAACCTAATTTGTTAGCGTTCTGTTTCAGAAATAGTTAGATACTCAGGTATTGTATAATTCAATTAATCCCACAATCCTTTTATAGAACGACAACAAGTTGTTATACTGAACTAGGGTCAGCTGTCGATAACTGACCCGCGCTACTTCATCTACGTCTCACAAAACAAATAAATTTTCCCCTTTTTTGCAACATTCTTTCAAGTTGAAATTGGGACCAAAGCAAAAGGGAATAAATAAATAAATATTTCGTACACCTGATAAAAGTGATAAACAACGCCAATTAGTTTAAAACTAAGCAGAGCTTATATTATGAAACTGGGTTGACTGATAGAGTTATGATAGTTAGATACTTATAGCCTTTTTTAGGGTTCCGCAGTTAATGACTCGGAACCCTTATAGATTCGTCATATCCGTTCGTCCGTTTGTCTTTCCGTCCGTCCTCGACCTACCGCCATTTAGCACTAAAGCCGCCCATTGTACATAAATCTACATGTAATATTCAACTGCGAAAATGTAAATGGTGTACAATAAAGTATATTAGTATACGTCCGTGTGGTGACGGATTAAGAATACAAAGTGTCACCACCCCTATTCATTCAATGGGTGTCGTAAGAGGCGACTAAAGGAACAAAATAAGCAGCTAACATCACTGCCAAGAGAAGGAAAACTTGAAACAAACCCTTTACCAACCCATCTGGCCAGCGTGGTATAGTAGGCCAAAACCTTCTTTCAAAGAAGAGGCCTATGTCCAGCAGTGGACTGTTAAAGGCTGTTGATGATGATGAAAGTATATTATATTTTATTCTATTATCTATTGGACACGATTTTAAGCCTACCTATCATTAACCCTATACTATGTACTACTACCTGTCCTGACACGCACTAGGCCAATTTTTTTGTAAATACATATATATATAATACATAGGAAACAAATATCTGTAGATACAACGTTTGGTCCGACGCAGGAATTGAACCCCCGACCTCAAGCACATCAATCGCATGTCACTAGCGCCTGTTACGCCACCGAGGCAGTGAGTGACTTTATTTTATACCTAGCTGAGTTCTGCGGTGTTACACCCGATTATATTGTTTTAAACCACGAGTCAAGTCAAGCTGCCAAGTGCGAGTCGGACTCGCCCATGAAGGGTTCCGTAGCAGCAAGTAACATCATTCATTAGTTCTTATAATAGTATATTGAGTGAATGAAAGGTAAATTGCGGTTTAAGATTTATGACGTATAAAAAAAACTACTTACTAGATCTCGTTCAAACCAATTTTCATTGGTAGTTTACATGGTAATGTACAACATATTTTTAGGTTTTATCACTTTCTTATTTTAGAAGTTACAGGGCGAGGGGGGGGGGACACACATTTTTTCACTTTGAAAGTGTCTCTCGCGCAAACTATTCAGTTTAGAACAAAATGATATTAGAAACGTCAACATCATTTTTGAAGACCTATATATAGATACCACGTATGGGTTTGATGAAAAAAAAAATTTCGAGTTTCAGTTCCAAGTATGCGGACCCCCAAAACGTGTTGTTTTTTTTCTATTTTTTTGTGAAAATCTTAATGCGGTTCACAGATTACATCTACTTACCATGTTTCAACAGTATAGTTCTTATGGTTTCGGAAAAAAGTGGCTGCGACATACGGACGGACAGACAGACATGACGAATCTATAAGGGTTCTTTTTTTTGCCATTTGGCTACGGAACCCTAAAAACTCGCTTAAGTTACTTCCTATAATATCCGCTACCTGTCAGTAAAAGTACCGTCAAAATCGGTTCAACTGTTCCATAGATTAGCCGTAACAAAGAGACTGACAGACAGTCAACAATATTTAATATTGGTTTTAGGTTACGTATAAACTTTCATATGAATTTAGTAAAAATTGATCATTTGATATTACAAATAGACTCTTTAATTTTATTTATTTTTATACACTAGCCTTTCTCGATAACTGGGCTATCTAACAGTAAAGGAATCGGTTTAGTACTTCCTGAGATTAGCACGTTCTAAGAAACAAACAAACAAACACATCCTTTTAATATTAGTATAGATTTGACGTCAATGTGTTGAAGCGGACAATCAAATATATAATACACCTGCATTATATTTTTCCAGCTGATATCGATCTCACGACCTCAAGTCTAGCGGTCAAGATCGTTAGCTCTATTGTTACATTTCGTATTAAGTAGAACTGCAATACGACTAGACAAGAATGAGTCGTAGAGGCCTGATGACAGTTGCTCCGTGTCAAAAAAAAAAAAAACTACCTATATTAACTAGCAAATACTAACATCGGAAAGAGCTCGGATAAACAGATTGCTCTTTTTTATATTTAAGGTTACTAAAGTGACCTGCATCATTCTCCCAGCCGCAGAATGATTGGGCCTCCGGTCTCACGCTCGCCAACGAAGGCGACAGCACTAATTCTAGGTTGGTCTTCTGTGTGAGGGTAGTACTGCCCCGGTCAAGCCGTCCCATTCGTGCTAAAATCAACGTGGATCTACTACCTAGAAATGTAATATTCTTTAGTCTTTAGTCATAATATAGCAATTGCCTCTAGTTGAGGTACAACATAGATTAATAGGTGGGTAAGCCTAGATTCTAGTACCGCCAAGTGAAAGTTAGTTGATCTACGCTAAGATTATAAACGAAACGTGGGTACGGCTGGTCCACAAGTTCAAGGTTGCTCAGAGTGCTATAGAGAGGGCTATGCTCGGCGTATCTCTGAAGGATCGTATCCGGAACGAGGTGATACGACAGAAAACCAAAGTCATCGACATAGCCTATTTGATAGCCCGTTTATAGAGAAAGGCCTGTACTTGTATAAAATTAAAGCGACTGCGATAGTGTGGTTACCTATAATAATTATCTACTAAAGGAAGTCGCACCACCTTACTAACCAGGACACAAACTTGTGTCTACACACGAGTCGAATTAAGCTTGTACACTAACCTGGAATGAACTCCTCAAAACTATACGATTATATGTTGACCAATGGATCTATCGTGATTGCTGAAGCCATTACGTAACCCTGTAACCATGCAGATATCTCAGATATAAGATGTCAGACAATGCTTTTGGGACTCCATAAATTCGTAGTGAATCAGCATCAGCTTATTGTGATAGAGCTTCTGCTATACAACAGCTAATAGTTTTGTTTTTGTGTTTTTATGCGGGTTTCTGTTTAGATAGCTCCTTTTAAATTTTTTTCTTGTCTTTATAAAGACAATTCCTCGTTAGGAATAAACATCATGTGTTGCGAGGGACTATACAAGCTTGAATGCAACCGACCCAATGAAAATACAAACTTAGAACAACAAATTGTGGATCACGCAAAACATTGTCCCATGAGAGATTCGAAACAACAACATTTATTTTAGTAGAAAGCTGCGTTGCGACCCCTAAAGCCACTGGGTCAACCGTGCAATACGAGTCAAGTTTAGATTTGTATTTCTGTATAGGGGCATCGTAATTGAAGTAGTTGAAAGTAAATCTGCTTTCGATTTGTCGACAGTTATAATAACTAAGGTAACTAAAAGTATGAGATTACATTTCGCTCGCATGAAAGTTCCGTATCACTTGCTGAAATAACGCTCTTTGTGCTCGAGGACGATGTTGCGCAAAACGCCGCTGCATTAGTATAAATATACCACAGGGGAGACAACACATCATCACACTACAATCAAACCACAATACATCAACATGAAGTCTTTCGTGAGTATCTTATCATTCACTAAACTTTCCATTCTTATTTTGTAAACGTTTCGCAAACATTAATTACTTGCGTAAATTATTTCAATGGTTATGACAAATGCATATGTAAGCTTGTGTATCACCCTTAAACTTGTACGGTACGAGGCACAAATCTTTATCCTTATTTAGATCTATACATATAATAAATCTGTAGAAAAGTCATTTTTGTACATTGAAGAAATTGAAACAAAAAATAGCCAGCGTGTGAAAAGATAAGTAACAGAACCCATTTCCATCATTTTTGAAATTTTTGTCTGTTTGTCTGTTTGTCTGTTTGTCTGTTTGTTTGTGCGCACATCACGTAAAATCTACGAATTCAATGCTGACAATGTTTATATACAAAAATTATACGCAACTTGAGGTTTAACTTAGTTTTTGTTTCATCGAAATCGGTTCACTCTATCAAAAGATATGATTAATTTAGTGAGTTCAAGAAGTAAAATATTACGTTACGCAATTAAGTATAGTACTTGCAACGACATCTTAAGACTAAAAATAGAACTAATGTTGATAGTTGAAATCTAAATCCGATAGATGGCGTTGTGCAAATGACGTCATTTTCTGAATCGCGGTGTTAAGATTTTCCGCGCGAGGATGACGTCCACCGTGTTTACTAGGCAAATTGGGTTTCGTTAGGTGTCTTAAAAGTTCTTGCGTGTGTCGTAAAAGTTCTTTGGTTGCTTGGTTTATCGATTTTCTAAATTGGTCGAAAAAAAAGTATTTGCTTATCTTATTGGTTTCGTTTGGTCAACTTTGGTCATTGGTTTGAAGTACGAAGTTAAGATTGTATTTGATTTACTTCGTAGTTTGAATCCAATAGTGCCAATCGTTATACAGTAAGTTAGTGTTGCCAATTCGTTGAGTCACGACCACGAACAGACGATACGTTGTCACACTAGACTGTTCGACGCACCGTTCTTTTAAGTTTGTAGGCTATTCAGTCATAAGTGTTGTTAGTTTTGTTTATTGCTTTAATTTTCCTTGAAAATGCCTCAAAGAAAAAAAACTAACCTTTCGCTGCGTAGCCGAAATGCGAAAAGGATGAGACTTTGTAGGTCTCAGGAATCGGAAGAAGATCGTGAAGCACGGTTATCTGCTAACCGAGAGCACATCGCTCTTTCACGTGAATCGGAAACGTTCACCGAAAGGGAGTCACGTTTAAGTTCACAAAGAACACGGACCGCGACTTTGCGGTCTCAAGAGAGTATCCAGGAACGCGAAGACCGGCTGTCTGCTGATCGGGAGCGCCACTCTCTCTCACGTGAGTCAGAGACATTCACAGAAAGGGAGTCGCGCTTAAGTTCGCAAAGAACTCGGACCGCGACTTTGCGTTCTCAAGAGAATATCCAGGAACGCGAAGTTCGGCTGTCTGCTGATCGGGAGCGCCACTCTCTCTCACGTGAGTCAGAGACATTCACAGAAAGGGAGTCGCGCTTAAGTTCGCAAAGAACTCGGACCGCGACTTTGCGTTCTCAAGAGAATATCCAGGAACGCGAAGTTCGGCTGTCTGCTGATCGGGAGCGCCAGTCTCTCTCACGCGAGTCAGAGACTTTCACAGAAAGGGAGTCGCGCTTAAGTTCGCAAAGAACTCGGACCGCGACTTTGCGTTCTCAAGAGAGTATCGAGGAACGCCAAGCACGTCTGTCATCTGACCGAGAGCGACACGCTCTCTCGCGCGAGTCTGAATCTCTCTCCCAAAGAGAAGAACGATTAGAAATAGCTAGACATAACTATGTAGGTGTACAAAGAAACAATGAAAGTTATCTTGCATCTGAAAGGGAAAGAATAGATGAACTAAGACGAGCAGAAACAGCAGAACAACGTCAATCTCGCCTAGAAATAGAACGAGCTCGATACCATATGAATAGAGAAACAAATAGCGGAGCTGATGAGTCCATGGAAAATGACGATGCAAATATTTTATTACCTTGGGACAATAGGGAAAAATCAGGGTTCACATATTCGTCTAGAATTAATTATGCTGGCTTTACTTTCGTGGGTGACATGAGAGAAATTTGTAATTTTTGTCATGCTTTGAAATGGAGGAAAGAGACAGATGGAATGTGCTGCTCAAATGGAAAAATTGTTCTTCCAAATTTCCAAGATCCACCACACTTACTTATAAGTCTCCTGAATGGCGATCATCCCCAGTCGAACCGTTTTTTGGATAATATTCGTTTATATAACAGTGCTTTCCAAATGACTTCCTTTGGGGCAAAACAAATAACGGAAGGACCGTTCATGCCAACCTTCAAAGTACAAGGTCAAGTTTATCACCTTATTGGATCTTTGCTGCCAGAAAATGAACCCAAATTTCTCCAAATTTATTTTGTATCCGATTACACGCAACAGCTCAATGTTAGAAATCACAATTTTCCCCAGCTCAATGCTGAGCTTTTGGGTCAACTTCAAGAATTGCTGCATCGCGTTAACCAGTACGTTCGTGAATTCAAAGCTGCATTGGAGTCAATTCCACAAGGCAGCAATGATTTCAAAATTGTTATAAGTGCCGATAGACGTCCTGTGGGTGAACACCGTGGAAGACACAATGCACCCGTCGCAGATGAAGTTGCAGTTGTTTTAGTCGACCAGGAGTGTGAGAGACGTGATATCGTGTTGCGTACACGCGACGATCGCCTTCAACGCATTTTGGAAACCCACCGAGCTTACGACGCCCTGCAATATCCACTAATCTATTGTCATGGTGAAGATGGGTACAATTTTGGGCTGTACCAAGTGAACCCTACTACGAGAGTCACTAATTATCAAAAAAAAATATCTGCTCAACAATACTATTCCTACCTTTTACAAATAAGGCAAAACAGTTTCGTATATTTGCAACGATTTCGTGGTTTGTTCAGCCAATTTATTGTGGACATGTACGCAAAAATAGAAACTGAACGTTTAGTGTATATTCGCACTAACCAGCGACGGTTACGCGCTGAAGAATACGTGCACTTGCGGGACGCCATGCAATCAGATAATAACGTCGAAAACTTGGGTCGATTGGTTATTTTGCCATCCAGTTTCACAGGCGGTCCGCGGTATATGCACGAACGAACGCAAGATGCTTTTTGTTACGTCCGTAAATACGGCCGGCCGGACCTTTTTATAACATTTACAACAAATCCAAAGTGGACGGAGATTTGCCAGGCACTTCTCACAGGACAGGCGTCATACGACAGACATGACATTATTGCTAGGATTTTTCATTTAAAACTCAAAGTCTTGATTAATCTACTTACAAAGGAGAAAGTTTTCGGTTCAACTCTTTGTTTTATGTATAGCGTCGAGTGGCAAAAGCGTGGTTTACCCCACGCGCACATTCTTCTGTGGCTGGAAGAAAAAATTCGTCCCGATGCTATAGACAGTGTCATAAGTGCAGAATTTCCGGACTATAATGCAGATCCGATTTTGCATGACATAGTAAAAACACATATGGTTCACGGGCCATGTGGCCTCTTAAACAGGGAATCACCGTGCATGAAAGATGGTCAATGCTCAAAAAAATACCCCAGAGCACTGAAAGAACTAACTATGGCTGGGGAAAATGGGTATCCGCAATACCGGCGAAGATCACCGTCACAAGGTGGTTTCACAGCTACTGTCAGATTCCGTGGACAAGAAATAATTCTAAATAATAGTTGGGTGGTACCGTATTCTCCAGTTTTGTCAAACGCTTTTCAAGCACACATTAATGTTGAAATTTGTAATAGCGTCGAATCTATAAAATATATATGTAAATATGTTAATAAAGGTAGTGATCAAGCCATGATAGCACTAAGAAATAACAACCAATTTGATGAAGTGACAAGGTATCAATCTGGCCGATACATAAGCTCTTCGGAGGCAGTTTGGCGCATTTTGAGTTTCCCTATTCATGAAAGGTATCCGCCAGTCATCCATCTTGACGTGCACCTGGAAGGCGGGCAGCGAGTTTACTTTCAGCCAGAAAATGTGGCAGAAAGAATGAACAACCCAAGACAAACCACCTTGCTCGCATTCTTTCGCCTTTGCGAAAGAGACAATTTCGCTAAGTCTCTGTTGTACAATGAAGTGCCACATTATTATACTTATAACAAGCAGCAAGGTGTTTTTAATCGCAGGAGACGTGGAACTGCTGTAGAAGGCGAGTCCGGCATTTTTAAAGAACACGTGATTGGAAGAGTATACACGGTGCACCCAAATAATGCAGAGTGTTATTATTTACGCCTTCTTCTTCACACAGTGCGAGGACCTACTTCTTTTGCTGAGCTCCGCAAAGTGGACGATATAGAATATCCCACATTTCAAGCTGCTTGCCGCGCACGGCATTTATTAGATGGCGATCAGCATTGGGATGATGCTTTAGCCGAAGCATGCGTCAGTGATAGTCCACATCGTTTGCGCCATTTATTTGCCATTTTGTTGACATTTTGTGGCCTATCGGACGCTGGGCAGTTGTGGCAAAAATATAAAGACGCGTTTGCCGAAGATTTTTTGAGACAGCAAAATATAAATAGTGAAACTTCTGACCAAGTACGTGAAAGCTGCCATAATAGGGCTTTGCTGGCTATACAAGATATAGTTACAAGTATAGGAGGGAACCCCCTCAGTCAATACGGCTTGCCGACACCGACAGTTGGTGGGGAACGAATTAATAGGGAGTATACATCTGAAATAAATTACAACCCCGAAGAGTTAGCAGAAATATTGCGAAATGGCTGTTCAAATTTGACGTCAGAACAACGTCAAATCTTTGATAGAGTATGCTGTAGTGTAGAACATTCATTAGGAGAAATGCTGTTTTTAGATGCACCTGGTGGAACAGGTAAAACTTTCCTCACTAAAGTTATCTTGGCTCAAATAAGGAGCCAAAACAAAATTGCCCTTGCCGTCGCTTCCTCAGGAATAGCTGCCACTTTATTACCAGGAGGAAAAACTGCACATACAACATTTAAAATACCAATCGACTTGGACCGCACAGAAAACCCTGTTTGCAACGTGTCTCGCAATAGTGATA
Source organism: Phragmatobia fuliginosa (assembly GCA_932526445.1). Classification (NCBI taxonomy): domain Eukaryota; kingdom Metazoa; phylum Arthropoda; class Insecta; order Lepidoptera; family Erebidae; genus Phragmatobia; species Phragmatobia fuliginosa. The sequence continues at coordinate 20,579,124 of OW052069.1, read as the reverse complement.
AAGCAAGGGTTTTACGCGATTGCGCCCTTATCGTTTGGGACGAGTGTACGATGGCAAATCGTAAAGCTGTGGAAGCTGTAGATAGAACGTTGCGAGATATAAGACAAAATGACCGACCGATGGGAGGCTTAACGGTGCTATTCTGTGGAGACTTCAGGCAGACACTCCCTATAATACCCAGAGGAACGAGGGCCGATGAAATAGGTGCCTGTTTAAAGAGCTCTATTTTATGGCGTAGTGTCATATTAACTAATTTGAGCTTTAATATGCGAGCATATTTGGGAGGTGACGCAAACGCGCAGGTTTTCTCAAATTTACTACTTCAAATTGGTAACGGCACATACCCGACTCAAGAAGGAGGTAAAGTAACTTTAGTCGAAAGCCTGTGTTCTTCTGTTGCCTCACAGCAGGAACTCATTTCCTCTGTATACGGAGATCCATCAGAGATCTCGAACCATGACGCTGCTTGGCTATGCCAACGAGCTATTTTGGCACCTCGCAACGACCAAGCAGCAGCAATAAATTCTCAAATATTGGTACATGTTTCTGGAGAAAGTAGGGAATATTTATCTATTAACACGGTTTTAGAAGAAGGAGATGCCACCCACTATCCAGTAGAGTTTTTAGACTCTCTAAATACACCAGGTCTTCCAGCACACAAAATTTATTTAAAAGTCGGAGTACCAATCATTCTACTCAGAAATTTAAGCCCACCAAAACTATGCAATGGAACTCGGTTGAGAGTAACAAATCTCCAACGAAATGTCATCGAAGCCGAAATCTTAACAGGTTGCGGCTCCGGTGATGTTGTTTTCATTCCCAGGATACCCATTATCCCCAATAATTTTCCGTTTACTTTCAAACGTGTGCAATTTCCTGTAAGCCTCTGTTACGCTATGACTATTAATAAAGCCCAAGGCCAGACGTTATCCGTTGCGGGTGTAGACCTTACTTTTGATTGTTTTTCACACGGCCAACTCTATGTTTCTCTATCACGTGTTAGCAACCCAAACAACCTTTTTGTATATGCTCCGGGTAATTCCACCGCTAACATAGTATATAGAGAAGCATTAACGTAATCAACTATACCAAAGTCAGGACTCTTATCTAAATCATCAAAAAGGTGATATACTCTTATCTAAACGACGTTGTTTTGCTCTCGACAACCACGCGAACGAAGTCGCGGGCACAGCTAGTAAAAAAATAAACTGTTAAACAGAAATAAATGTACAGATTGATAAAATACATACTAACGCTTTCCAAGAAATAAATAAAATAATTGATAAGAAATATACTTTATATTACGAAGAAGCCAGAATAGAACCAGGTGTCTCTGCCTGGCCTCTTCTATTCGGGCAGTGTCGGACAACGACACCACAACTCGCTTGAGCCCTTGATGATCCCTTCTCTCTATAGGGTCTCAAAGCACTGATGCTTTGTCTATTATTACGATGTGATTGTGTGTGTAAATTTATCTTGAATACTCTATATCCTTGATGCAAATGCATGATGCATGATGCTACACGGGTGTATAAAATACCATTGGACCACATTTGATAAGACATTTTAGATAGATTTATCAGCTGTTAAAGTTTCATAGTTCATTTTAATAAGTGAAGTGTCTTTTATATATATATGTTATTTCAGCTGGTCCTCTGCACTTTGGTGGCGGTCTGCGCTGGTAGCGCGATACGAGAGAAGCGTGGCTACAGCAGCGGCTGGAGCGGTGGTCTCGGCGGTGGACTAGGCGGTGGTCACAGCGGTGGACTCGGTGGTGGACTCGGCGGTGGTCACAGCGGTGGTCTCGGCGGTGGATTCAGCGGCGGTAGCGGTGGTTACTCTGAACCTGCTGCGAAAGTCATCTCAGTTCAAAAAGTAGTGAATGTGCAGCGCGAGGTGAGCGTACCTCAGGTGGTCCACGTGCGCAAGGTCATCTCTGAACCCCGCGTCATCACTGTCAACAAAGTAGTGGCTGTCTCTAGCGGCGGCGGACTCTCAGGTGGATACTCTGGAGGACAGAGTGGTGGATATTCTGGTGGATACAGCGGTGGACTCTCTGGTGGATACTCCGGCGGTCACAGTGGTGGCTATTCTGGTGGATACAGCAGTGGTCACTCCAGTGGATCTAGCAGCGGTTGGTGAAAATCCTAGTCCAGAGAATAACTATATGCAATGTGAAGTATTTAAATAAATAAATATTATTGTTTATAAATACTTGTCTTTAAGTCAAATCCCTATTTCGTAAAATCGACGCACCTGTTTTATTTCATCATGTATTTGGATGTTAGCCCAAATTTAACAAAGTCTATATTTGAGATTTAAAACTTAATTTGTTGGCGTTCTGTTATTCTTTCGGAAATAGTTGGATACTCAGGTATTGTATAATCTAATTAATCCAACAATCCTTTCATAGAAAGCTGTCGATAACTGACCCGCGATACTTCATCTACGTCTCACAAAACAAATAAATTTGCCCCTTTTTTTGCAACATTCTTTCAAGTTAAAATTGATGAATGCTATTCCTCGGTAAATGAATAATAAAAGAAAGAATGAGTGATAGATGTGGACCAAAGCAAAAGGGAATAAATAAATAAATATTCCGTACACCTGATAAACAACGCCAATTAGTTTAAAACTAAGCAGAGCTTATATTATGTAAACTAGATTGACTGATAGAGTTATGAAAGTCAGATACTTATAGCCTTATTTTAGGGTTCCGCAGTTAATGGCTCGGAACTCTTATAGATTTGTCATATCCGTTTGTCCGTCCGTCCGTCCTCGACCTACCGCCTATTTTTTATTTCAGGAGTTATAGGGGCTTAACTTGTAAAATACTTACTTGGAAATATACTCACTTGGAAAACTTCGTACAAAAATAAAAAAATAATAAGTAAACATAAATAAGATCTGTGGTTTAGCATTAAAGCCTCCCATTGTACATATATACATGTAATATTCAAATGCGAAAATGTAAATGGTGTACAATAAAGCATATTTTATTTTATTCTATTATCTATTGGACACGATTTTAAGCCTACCTATCACTAACCCTATTTTATGCGTGGCTTGACACGCACTTGGCCAATTTTTTGTCTAGTCAACAAGTTCAAAAACGTGAAAAATAGAGATAAAAGTCCTAAAAATATGAGCAATGGCTCATTCGATTCGGAATCACCTCTAGAAAAATGTTTTTGAAGGATTTTGGTGCAGGTTAAAAATTGCAATTGTTATTAACAAAATAAGATGAAAAAAAAATGATATTTCGTTTTTTGTTAATAACTCGAAAAATATTAACATTTATGCAATTTTGAAAAAAGCTCGTTAAAGAGGAGGAAATTTCCAATTTCTAAAACTCGCCTAAGTTACTTCTTATAATAAGAGCTACATGTCAGTAAAAGTCAGCTGTTTCAAAGATTAGCCATAACAAAGAAACGGACAGACAGACAGTCAACAATATTTAATATTGGTTTTAGGTAACGTATAAACTTTCGTAAGAATTTAGTAAAAATTGATCATTTGATATTACAAAGAGACTCTTTAATTTTATTTGTTTGTATACACTAGCCTTTCTCGACAACTGGGCTATCTAACAGTGAAGGAATCGGTTTAGTACTTCCCGAGATTAGCACGTTCTAAGAAACAAACAAACTAACACATCCATATAAAATTAGTATAGATTTGACTTCAATGTGTTGAAGCAGACAATCAAACATATAATACACCTGCATTATATTTTTCCAGCTGATATCGATCTCACGACCTCAAGTCTAGCTGTCAGGATCGTTAGCTCTATTGTTACATTTCGTATTATGTAGAACTGCAATAGGACTAAACAAGAATGAGTCGTAGAGGCCTGATGACAGTCGCTCCGTGTCAAAAGAATAAATAAATTCTAACTATAATACCGGCGAATACTAGCTAACATGGGGAAAAGCTCGGATAAACGGATTGGTTTTTTTTATATTTAAAGTTACCGATTGCAATACACGGTACCGCTCTCGAGGTTGTTCAAAAATATGTCTACTTTGGGCAGACATTGCAGTTGTATAGGACGAGGTGAATAGAAGAATTCAGCTGGGTTGGGCGGCGTTTGGAAAGTTACGTCGAGTCTTCTCATCGTCGATCCCACAGTGCCTAAAAACGAAAGTTTTTAACCAGTGCGTCCTACCTGTCATGACGTACGGAGCCGAAACGTGGACACTTACGGTGCGGTTGGTCCACAAGCTCAAAGTTGCTCAGCGTGCAATGGAAAGGGCTATGCTCGGCGTTTCTCTGAGGGATCGTATCAGGAATGAAGTTATCCGTCAGAGAACTAAAGTCATCGACATAGCCCACCGGATTAGCAAGCTGAAGTGGCAGTGGGCTGGCCATATTAGCCGCAGAACTGATGACCGTTGGGGTAGAAGAGTTCTGGAGTGGAGACCGCGTCTCGGCAAACGTAGTGTAGGACGCCCACAGGCCAGGTGGAGTGATGATTTGCGCAAGATGGCTGGCAGGAGCTGGATGCGAGAAGCCCAAAATCGATCAAAGTGGTGTGCAATGGGAGAGGCCTATGTCCAGCAGTGGACTGAGATAAGCTGATGATGATGATGAAAGTTACGAAAGTGACCTGCATCATTCTCCCAGCCACAGAGTGATTGGGCCTCCGGTCTCACGCTCGCCAACGAAGGCGACAGCACTAATGCTAGGTTGGTCTTCTGTGTGAGGGTAGTACTGCCCCGGTCAAGCCAGCCCATTCGTGCTAAAATCAACGTGGATCTACTACCTAGAAATGTAATATTCTTTAGTCTTTATATAGCAATTGCATTTAGCTAAGGTACTATATAGATTAATAGGTGGGTAAGCCTAGATTTTAGTAGCGCCAAGTGAAAGTTGATCTACGCTAAGATTATAAAGGTAAGTTCTTTGTTTGGTTCAATTTTCAGGAACTACTGGCTCGAAATAAAAAAATTCTTGAAGTGTGTTATGTCTTTAGATAACATACAGGTGCCAAATAAATCCACAATAATGATAATTATAAATGTTTTATTGCTTTAATCGTTACAGTTTGAATGTTTAGCTTAGAGTGAAAAAATTACATGACATGACATTAATTGAGTAAATGACACTCCTATTTAACATTTAACAACCACAGATTATACATCACTTATTGTGATAATCGCTTGCAGCGGCGCTGGAACAAACTATTTGATAGTCCGTTTATAGAGAAAGGCCTGTACTTGTATAACAGCGATAGTGTGGTCGCATAAAATAATTATCCACTATAGGAAATCTACCACCTGACTAACCAGGACACAAACTTGTGTTTACACACGATTCGAATTAAACTTGTCAAAACTATACGATTATATATATCGTGGATATATATAATCGTATAGTATATATACCAATGGATCTATCGTGATCGCTGAAGCTATTACGTTACCCTGTTACCATGTAGATATCTCAGATATAAGATGTCAGACAATGCTTTTGCGACTCCATAAATTCGTAGTGAACCGTAACTTTTATGCGATCAGCATGTTATTGTGATAGAGCTTCTGCTATACAACAGCTAATAGTTTTGTTTTTGTGTATTTATGCTGGTTTCTGTTTAGGTAGCTTCTTTTATTTTATTTTCTTGTATTTATAAAGACAATTTCTCTTTAGGAATAAACATCATGTGTTGCGAGGGACTATACGAGCTTACATGAAACCGACCCAATGAAAACACAACCTTAGAACAACAAATTGTGGATCACGCAAAACATTGTCCCATGTGAGATTCGAAACAACAACATTTAATTCAGTAGAAAGCTGCGTTGCGACCCCTTAAGCCACTGGGTCAACCGTGCAGTACGAGTCAAGTTTAGATTTGTATTTCTGTATAGGGGCATCGTAATTGAAGTAGTTGAAAGTAAATCTGCTCTCGATTTGTCGACAGTTATAATAACTAAGGTAACTAAAAGTATGTGATTACAATTCGCTCGCATGAAAGTTCCGTATCACTCGCTGAAATAACGCTCTTTGTGCTCGAGGACGATGTTGCGCAAAACGCCGCTGCATTAGTATAAATATACCACAGGGGAGACAACACATCATCACACTACAATCAAACCACAATACATCAACATGAAGTCTTTCGTGAGTATCTTATCATTCACTAAACTTTCCATTCTTATTTTGTAAACGTTTCGCAAACATTATCTATCTATCTTCTATTCGGGCAGTGTCGGACAACGACTCCACAGCTCGCTTGAGCCCTTGATGATCCCTTCTCTCTATAGGGTCTCAAAGCACTGATGCTTTGCCTTTTAGTATCATATGATTGTGTGCGTGAATTTATCTTGAATACTCGATATTCTTGATGCAAATGCAATACGATGATGCTACAGGTGTAATTATTACCACTGAACCACATTTGATACGACGTGTTAGATATTTTTTCAGCTGTTAAGGTTTTATAATTATTTTTATATATTATTATTATTATCTAAAAAAAATTTTTAATCTCCCTTTTATTTCAAAGGGGTAGTAATCTAGCACACGGGCCATAGCCAAGTGTACCAGAAGGGGGATTATTATTTTAATAAGTGAAGTGTGTGTCAATAATATATGTATACATATATATGCTATTTCAGCTGGTCCTCTGCGCTTTGGTGGCGGTCTGCGGTGGTAGCGCGATACGAGAAAAGCGTGGCTACAGCAGCGGCTGGAGCGGTGGTCTCGGCGGTGGTCTTGGCGGTGGTCACAGTGGTGGACTCGGTGGTGGACTCGGTGGTGGACTCGGCGGTGGTCACAGCGGTGGTCTTGGCGGTGGATTCAGCGGCGGTAGCGGTGGCTACTCTGAACCTGCCGCGAAGGTCATCTCAGTTCAAAAAGTAGTGAATGTGCAGCGCGAGGTGAGCGTACCTCAGGTGGTCCACGTCCGCAAGGTTATCTCCGAACCCCGCGTCATCACTGTCAACAAAGTAGTGGCAGTCTCTAGCGGCGGTGGACTCTGAGGTGGATACTCTGGAGGACAGAGTGGTGGATACAGCGGCGGACTCTCTGGTGGATACTCCGGCGGTCACGGAGGTGGCTATTCTGGTGGATACAGCAGTGGTCACTCCAGTGGATCTGGCAGCGGTTGGTAATTTCTAGTCAGGAGCAAGGCTTTGTGCAATTGATTTGTAAATAAATGAAAATATTTTTTTAAATACTTGTATCATTCTTTTTACCCGACTACGACAAAGCCAAAGGAAGGTTATGATTTTGACAGGCTATGTATGTGTGTACACAGCTCCTCAACTACTGATTAGAATTGAATCTTTGGAAGTATCTTGATCCCCCTCTGATTATAGACTCTATGACGTGCCACTTAACCTAATACCCTCAAGCGGTCATAAAGTACGAGTACTGTTAAAAATTAAATGGAGATAAATTTGCCGTATTTGGTATCAGTGAAAAAGGGGTTACTTGTATATATATATATATATATATATATATATATATATATATATATATATATATATATATATTTATAATTGTAATACTTGTATGGTATGATTGTCTGTTTCCTCATACCTTATACACTACTTTTCAGAAGAAGACAAATGAGATAAATTAGAAGCGTCTTAATTGTCCGCTAATTATAGGCTGTTTGAGGCGTGTCACCTATCCGATGTGGTGCCCTCTGGCGGATTATAAAACCAAGATTAATAAATAAATACCTATAACGTGTTTGGTATCCTACCTACCTAAGCGATTCTATTCAGCCTGATGGCAAGCATGAGTAGAATTCAAGAGTAGTGACCACCATCCTCATTGTGAGTGCATACAATGCAGCATGGTGACCCACACCATGGAGGCCGGCCGGTGCGCACCGGTCTCACATTCACCAACGAAAGATGACCGCACGAAAGCTGTCATTTTAGGTTCCTCTTCTGTTTGAGGGTATTTCTGTTCCAGTCGAGCTCTGCGTGGCTTCTTAATCAGAAACTATTATACTACTACAATTATAAACTATTCACTAACACGTTTCAAATATAAAGCATTTATTAATGACTTGCCTGCAAGTAATGTATAGCACGAGACAGATATATTAATGACAAGGGTTGGGAGTACCTCCACGCGTTGTAGGTGGAAACACTAATCTTTCCAGGTCCACTTAAATTCTAACAGACAATTTATTACTTGGTTTAGATTGTTAATTAATACACTTTAATACTTTCCAAATAAATTAATATTATAAAGGCACCAAAATTTTTTTTTTAATGTATAATGGAACAGGCGTTTGTCTTCAATCTCACCTGATGGAAAGTGTAGATGAAGACGAAGGTGGTACACGCCCATCCAAAAGAAACCTGTTCACTCTACTCTTAAAGGCTCCAGATTTCAACTTATAAGAAAAAATAGACTAAGGCAGGTAGTTCCAAATTTTGGCGACTCTCACCAAAAACGAGCTGTCGAACCGTTTAGGGCCACAGCACACGATCGACAACTAGTCGCTTTTAGAAGCTAAATACGGCGACCGAACGCTCTACACCGCACACTTAAAAACGCCAAACGCGGAGATTGTGTCGCTTTTTAGAAGCGCGACACAGCAGCAGAACGCTACTCTCGCACACATTGTAGCATCGTTTTGGCATCTGAACAGTCGCTAAAACGCGCGTTTCCGATACCGCGATCGAACGCAGGAAGTCGCTAAAACGCGATGCAGCATCGATGCAGTCGCAAAAACGCCGATCGCCGATGCTAAAAGTAGCTAGTGTGCTGTGGCCCTTAGTTCGACTTTTGGGTATGTCAACAACATACGTTGTTGATCCTGATCCATACGAATGAAACTTTTGCCTGCTCCTAGTAGTCCGATAAAGGAATGGAGATGGCGTTACTTTCGATATCGTCTGTTCAAATTGAACATGTTCTGAACTAATGATGGTAAAATAATATATTATCTAACTATTGGGAAAGTTACGAGTATCACGTGGACTTCTTACAAATCATTGCATTTGTATGGTAAGAACTTCAAATACTTTAAAAAAAAAGAAATACTTCAAGAACTTTAAAACGGATATTATAAGGTGATAATAAAAGGAGCTATTTAAAATAATAGAAAATATTTATTTTAATAAATTCATGGAAAATTTTCGCATTGACTAGTGTGCTCACCACCAACCGCTGCTGGAGTGACCACTACCGAATCCACCGGAATATCCACCACCATGTCCGCCAGAGTATCCGCCGGAGAGTCCGCCGCTGTATCCTCCAGAGTAGCCGCTAGAGACGGGCACCACCTGGTTGACGGTGACGACGCGCGGTTCGGAGACGATCTTGCGCACGTGCACCACCTGCGGCACGCTCACCTCGCGCTGGACGTTCACCACCTTGCTGACGGAGACGAGCCGGGCGGCGGGCGCGGAGGAGCCGCTGCTGTAGCCGCCACTGCCGCCGCCGAGACCCCCGCCGAGACCCCCGCCGTGTATGCCGCTCCAGCCGCTGCTGTAGCCGCGCTTCTCGCGTATAGCGCTGCCTAAGCACACCGCAACCACAGCGAACAAAACTACCTGAAATAAAGAAAAATGATGTCGAAATAGTCTTAATTTATACTAACATTAAAACTTTAAAGAGAATATGAATTGATGACGTTGATTTCGAGAAAAAATACGAAAAACTCTACATTATATGGCGCGCACCCGGTATTCTGTTAAATATTTCCGTCCCTTTTAAACAAAACCACTCCTACATATTACAGAAAAGCGAGAGGAAAGCTGATATAGATCGATAAACGTTCAGAATCGGCACTTTTTATAGATGAAAGGTACCTTAACTACTTTTGAAAACCCTTCACAACGTGTAGACTGATCATTTTGGAAAAATAATTATTGTTACTTCAATATATTTATTTATAATATCACTTATTGTGGATACTCACAAAGGATTTCATGTCGGTATTCTAGTTATCTGTTGATATAATGATGCTGTGTTACAGTCCCGGCCCGTATATATACGGGCGGCGATGTCTGTTGTGCAAGCGCGCTCTCGGACCCGCTGAATATCAGTGTAATGGTCATGCGCTACAATCGCATCCCAATCACCTTCACACAAACTGCACTCATCATTTAATCATTCCAATTATCTAGTTAATAATTGTTGCCTAAAATTTGCTGCTTACCCATTTAAAATTTACAGATTAGTATAAAAATTTCGAGGGATTAGGTTAGCAGTCACTGTCACTCATAGTATCAGAAACATTTCTTTTTGCAATTACGAAAATCCATTGTTTTTGTTGGAAATTTGTGATGGTATAAAAGTTGCTAAGAAATCACAGTGTATTAATTATTTCTTCAATATATTATATGTCTCATTTATAATATGCAATTGGAGAGGCAGGTACAGCAATAGACTGCAATAGGAGGATGATGTATTGATATTCTTCGAATAACAATTCATTTTTGGTTCGGTATATTGGCTCAATTTGATAAAACATAAATCTTCGACAAGTTGTCCTTTGTCGAATTGTGCCAATGAACCCGTGCAGATACTTTCAGTTTAGGTGTGTTTATCATTAAATTCCGCCTCTTTGACAATTTAACGCTAACTTAAAAAACTTGAAATGAAATAAATTGTAACTTCGTATGACTACAAATGAAGTCCACACACACACAATATTAAGTAGAGAAAGATTAAACGCATAGAATAGGGTTCCGTAGTCACCCCTAATGTTAGGTGGATATAAAATCGTGTCAAATAGGTAATAGTTGTTTACTTATTGTTTCTTTATTTTTGTACAAAGTTTTCCAAGTGAGTGCATTTTACAAGTTAGGCGCCTATAATTCCTGAAATAAAAAAATATCTAAGGAGCTATAGTTTTCCTTTGAATTCAGTCAATAAATTTGAAAAAATCGTAACTTTTTCCAATTTTTTTTAAAAGAGACCTAATAGGGAGAGGGAACCTCTGTTCTTAAAAAAATGCGCTTTAAAGTTGAATAAATTGTCAAATGGTTATCTAAATCGAAAAAATGTCTTAGCAACCATTCAATGTTTTTAAAAGACCTATCTAATGATATCCCACGCGATGGGGTAAGTGCGAGAAGAAAAATCCCCCCACTTTACATATTTTTACACTTTACCCCAAAATAAAAATATTTTTCATGAATTTAATGTAGCACTTTGTCGACGTTACAAAAACACATATTCATGCAAAGTTTCATCTTTCTAGCATGAACCGTTTTGACGGTAAATCGAGGGCGTCATGAACTACGGAACCCTAAAAAGTTCAAGAGAAGATTCCAAATATCCCCTACGCTAAGGAGAATTAGAAAAAAATTCAAGTACCTATTGTTATTGGCTGAAATATTTCAGTAGGAGTACCTATATTTAAAACAGGGAACCACATCAATTACAACTTTTGAGCTGCTGTCTTACGACTATGAATGACCTCTACTGTAACAGTGTATTCTATGGTGTCCTAAGTTCAACAGTACAAAAATTATAGATAATTCGCTATACTTTATATCTGAAAAGGAAGTGAGCCACTTAAATTATGCAATAATGACACACATTCAGGAGGTACTGGCGGAGTTAGTTGCTGAGGTTATTCAACTTTAAGTACCTCAAGGAACTAGTACAATAAAACAGTGCGGCAATCGTATAGCGTAATAAGTCCATTTTGAAACTTTAAACTTCTAACAGAAGCTGTTTAGGTTATGCATGTTAAATCTTTACGATATATTCAATAAATAAGAGAATTAAACACATTGTTATAATATGTTCATTGAAAGCATAAGCTCTCAGGTTTGTAAAAGTTTTTTTTTTTACAACAAATTTCTTACGTAGTTCACCTTATCTTCGATAGATGGCGTTAAAATATGTAACGATGTACACCTGTGGTACTACCACTAATATAAATATACTGGCCGTAACTTCAGAAGAAAGAGAGGTTTTCAAATGAGGAACGGTTCTTCTTCCTAGCATTTATTGTACCCAAGTTAATTGGTTTTATCTGAATATCATATCATTGTTTATAGACGGAGCGACTAGCATTGGACCTTCGCCTAACGATGAACTAAATTTAAACATTAGACTAGTCAGAGTTAAGGGCAATGACTTCCCAACAAGACTTCCATATATGTTCATGACAACCAGGACTTGGCGTGTTATCCGGCACTGACGGGAAACACCACCAAACTTCCAAACTCAGGACTGTTACTAAGAATTTCTTGTAGGATACACCTAGCAACATTTTTGTCCTGACCCGGGAATCGAACCCGAGACCACTTTTTGACCGCTAAGCTGAAGCTAACTGCAAAGAATGCATTAACTTTAATGATAATAAATACTGAACCATGTCTTAAAATAAGGTAATTATACACATATTTTTTGTGATCCAACAGAACTAGTTTTATAGCCATCATAAATGTCTGCATTCTATAAAGTGGACCATAATACCTATAACGGTTCCCTACAGGCAAGTAAAGATACCTTCATTTTCCTTGAAACCAATAATATCTCGTTTCCTTGATACCTCAGATACGACTTAAGAGATTACAAAGAAAATATGATATCGTTATTTGTATTTCCTCATCTCGTTTTAAATATGAAATGGATTCCGCCATCGACTAAAACTTGGTACAAAGTGTAGGCGTTATGGTTATTTCAATAAGGCAGGCAGGAACAGAATGTAATAGACAATGAGTAAGCATCAACGATATAGTTTCAAATCTGTTCCTCAGGTATACTTTCAACACCAAATCCTACAGCGTCCTGCCACCGAACACATTCTTTCGCCAGCGGCTGCGCTTGCGTCTTTCGGTCATCGCAGTAAAAAGTACCCTATTTGTCCTTTCTCAGGTTTTCCTTAGACTATGTGGATACTTAATTTTATTTAAATCAGACAGACAGACCGGCTGACGCGGTGAAGGACTTTTTAATATGTAGTGATTGACACAGTTCATTAAAATGTGAGTTAATTGTGAAGTTATGGTTTCTTAACTACTGCTAACTTGATAACAAAATCTTTACACACATATAAACTGACTGACTGTCTGACTGTGACTCATCAATGTGAAACTGTAGCTACAAACATTAAATTTTGGCAACAACCTTGTGGGCACGCAAGAAGTGATTTTAAATTTCACCTATAAGAAGGTAAAATCAAAAACATTACTGCCTTGAACGAAATAAAAACTACTCAATAATAATGGATAATCCAATTTCTATGTATGAAGTTTTGTTAGTAAATATTTTCGGACATCTTACACACAACATCGCCTAGTCCCAAACTAAGCAGAGCTGGCTTGTATTATGGGTACTAAACAACTGATATAAATACATAAACATACTTTTTTTTTGTAAATACATATATGACTGTCATAGAAAACACCCATACTCCGAAACAAATGTTTGCAAATCATACAAATATTTTACTGCGACCCGAGAATCGAACCCGAGACCTCTTGATCAGCAGCCGCATACGCTAACCACTAGACCAACAAGACAGTATAATAGTATTTATCGAGGTTAAAAGGGCTTAGACCTTCTGGTAACAGTAAGTTCAAGTCACAGGTGATAATTATATGCTGGAAGTTTGGACTATTGTTTTGCTGACACTCTTCAATTTCGCATATAAGCACTATTCATTTTATAAATCTAAGTATCTGTGTTTCTCATTGCCCTCTATCAGTCGAGTTTGTTGGTCTAGTCGTTAGTGACCGTGACTGTAAATACAAAGATCGTTGGTTCGATTCCAAGCCTCGACAACTGTGTGTTGGACATGATCATTTATGTGTGTATCAGCAGACTGTTTACCATAGCCAGGCTCTGTCTAGTTCGGGATCTGAATGTCGTGTGTGAGATGTGTGAAGTTAATTTCCAAATTACTTAAAGCGACATTTGAAAATATAAGGCTTGCTCCCTATACAATAAATTGGAAATCAAATGCGTTGATTACGCTTAGCACTGGTCGGGATACACACAGGATTGTATGTTCAGTTAAGAAAAGTAAATAGGAAAAATATATTTATTTACAATTTGACAACTTCATGAAACCATTTGACTAGAACGTTTACCACCAACCAGATCCGCTGGAGTAACCGCCACTGTATCCACCAGAGTATCCCCCGTGACCACTAGAGTATCCACCGGAATATCCACCAGAGTAACCATTGGAAATTGGCACAACTTTCTTGACAGTGATGATTTTGGGTTCGGAGATCACCTTGCGTACGTGGATCACTTGTGGTACGCTGACTTCGCGTTGTACGTTCACCACCTTGTTAACGGCGATGATCTTCGAGGCAGGCGCGGAGTAACCACCGCTGTATCCACCGTCGTATCCACCGGCATAGCCACCGCTCCAGCCGCCGTTCCAGCCGCCGCTCAGTCCACCATCGTAGCCGCTCCAGCCGCTGCTGTAGCCACGCTTTTCACGGAGTGCGCCACCAGCGCAGACCGCCACCAAAGCGCAGAGTACCAGCTGATTCAGAGAAAATACAAGTTAATAGTTTATTTGTTGCGTTAATCTTAGAAAGTATTTAAATTGTGATAATTATTTTGAATATTTATTGAAGTTATTAAACTCCACGCCTTTAAAAACGCGACTGTGACATAAGAGTCGTTGAAACTGGAGTAACGGCTAGAAAAGGCAGACAGACAAATCGATGTATTTAAATTAAAGAGAAAAGATAATGTTTTTTTTTTAATTTAATAAATGTGTATACTCACGAAGGATTTCATGTTGTTGTAGTGATGTGTGGTTGTTGTGTGATGGTGTGTTGAGTCCCCTGGTGAGTATATATAGTTGGTGCGCGGCGAGTTGCGCAAGTGCGTCCTCGCTGCCAGACAAACTGACGCATTGGCTCCGGTACACATTAATGTTACAGATCACTGTCATTTAAACAAGAGTATTAAAAATGATTCAATATTTTCGCAATTTAAATTGCTAATGTGATCTAAAACAGTAATCCTTGCAACAGAAACTTTAGTTACACGGAAGTTTTTTTCTAAATAAGGTAATAGATGTTGTCATAAGTCAGTGTCATCCCGATAATATAATAAATCATGTGACATACTTATTAAACTCTGTCCACTCCTTTATTATCTTTTTGACAGTTCAACAAATTTCGAAATTAGTTACGCCCTCACACGTCATCGATTCGATTTGAAATCAAAATCAATCGATATAATATTATTTTAGTCAGTATTGTAAATAAATAAAATGTGCACTATTATGATATATATTTGGCCCAGAATAAAGAAAACTTCCTAACACAGTCATTTGAAGGTCCGTTTAGTAAGTATTATGTGATTTTTCTAATGTATTTTTCTCCTAACTCTGGATTTAAACGTTATTAACCACGCGTTTCAAAGTTAAATTTTACTAACGCGTGCATAATTATTTTAAGTCAGAGATCCACAAATAAATTAATTAATGCACAGAGTTATTGTTCTTTATTCTAAGTTTGAACTTAAATTCCAAAATTCCGACTTAATTCCTTGCAAATAATCAATTATATATTATAATCAATCTTGAAGTCATACTATTTTAATTTCCTTTTTATTTTATTAAATTTACAGAAACAATACTTACATGAAGTCAAATTATTTTGATCATAATAATATGATAGATTATTTTAATCGTTTAATCGATTTATCGTAATTCAAGAACTGTTTTTTGTTTGTTGTTTTTAGCTATGCACAAGCCACTTCCCTACCCGTCTATAAAGTACGACATTACTGTAGTACATTATTACGAAATAAAAATGCCGGTAATTTATAGGCGTGACCTGTCAAAAAGACAATAAACGAATGGACAAAATATAGTCATATTTTTTTAACTTAAGCGACTTCTTGTTGAGCTTTAAAAAGTAGTCTTTTCGCCGTTTTAACGAACGTCTCCTAACCTTAAGGGGCCACTCAGAGGGAGTTGTTTGACCCTAAGTGATATTTTCGTGGTCACCAACCCATAAGGGACATCTAAGTGTTTTCTTCTTCTTCTTCTTCTTTCCGTGCCTCTTCCCATTATTTGGGGTCGGCCCTCCTCGTTCTCATGCTCCAGGTTGGTCGATCCTGGATTGTCTCCATATTTAACTGGGCCTGTTTCAAGTCCTTTGATACGGTGGACCACCACGTAGCAAGCGGGCGACCTTTGCCTCTCTTGATGTCCGGTAATGCGAGGGCTTTCTTCACGACATGGTTTTCATCGCGTCTCATAACATGCCCATACCATCTCATGCGGGATTCCTTGATCTTGTCGGCGATAGGAGCAACCTTGTAACTTCCTCTGATGTGTTCGTTACGCACTTTATCGAGTCTCGCGACACCGGCCGCCCACCTCAGCATCTTCATCTCATTGACATGTAGTTTTTGTTCATGCGTTTGTTTGATCGCCCAGCATTCGGCACCGTACACCATAGCAGGTCTCACAGCTGTTTTGTAGACCTTGCCTTTGGTCTTTATCGGCATACGGCGGTCACAGAGCACACCCGTGAGCACCCTCCACCTCTGCCAAGCTACACTTATCCTGTGTGTCACATCCATCTCCACATTTGCGTCTGCGGACAAGACCGAGCCCAGGTATTTGAACTGGCTTACTTTCGGTACAGGTTGCCCATCGATGCTGATTATGGGTGCTGTCTGCTTTGTGAGGTTATAGTGACATGGGAGGTACTCTGTTTTGATTCTGCTAATTCTTAATCCATTGGATTCCAGGGCATGTCTCCATAGCTCTAGGGTACGTTGCAGTTGTTCTGCGCATCTGTCAATGAGGGCAACATCGTCTGCATATAGCAGGCACCAAGGTAGAGGGGACTGGATGTCTTTGGTTTTACATCTAAGTGTTTATATTCTTAAAATTTTGGGGCTACCTACGTAGAGGGGCTCCTAGTTATGAGAAGATTTAAGTATAATTAGTGAAAATGGGCAATTAGCAAGGGAAATTATAGTAATTTTAATTACACAAAATAAATGCATTGCAAAAAACATCACAAAAGAATAAGGTAACGGCGAATTTTATTTATCTTAAGTTAGTTAGCTCTTCAAGCTACTGCACTGGGTTTGAGCAGTCGCTATTTGGTTTTCTACCGCTCTTAGTGTTGTTGGTAAAATTCCTCGTAATGTGGAATATATTCCAAATGCGGGAGATGTCTCAATAAATCTATAAATGTTGACAGAATTTACGCGCAAAGAGAGAAAGTTGAGCGAATTTTTTTGTACCTACATTATTATGTCAAGATTCTGTGACAAACAGATGTGTCACAGAAAGATCTCCGTCCTCCATAAGCGCAAGCCGGGGTTGACAGTTGAGGCAATCGGTCACCCTTGCAGAAGCTAACCCGGGTGATGCGCTACTGAGCGCGCGCTCTCTTCTGGAGGCAGCAAGGGGAAATCGTGATTCCCGTTCTAGAGGGGTCATCTGCAAGCCGTAGGTAGATGGCCCGAGGTACATCGGGGTACCAGGGATTTCTTTTCTAGAGTGCACCTGGTCCACGGACCCCGGGCTACTCGTACCTGGGACGGCGCGCGGTGTTATACAGTACATGCGTTTATTTATTTATTGATTTTTATTATAACACACTTACGTCTACCATTACAGATATGTAGAATCTAATGCGGTATACGTAGACGATTAGTTTTAATTAACTTAACTGTTCGTAAGTTACCCTGGTGAATTCGCTCAGTGAACAAATAAATAATAATATGTCAACGACATTAGCAACCGCATTGAGCGCACGCAAGGCACGCGTGAGCGGCGCCCTCTGCAGCAGGCCGGTGCGCGCCCGGGGCACAACCAGTAGCTGCGGTCTCCGTCGTCGCCCAACGTAATAATTGGAAACACAAAAGTTTATCTGGGATAGAATCGGTGGATTATGTATTTTGCCACGTAACACCTTGAATAAGTAAATCACTAGTGATACTTCGCGCCTCAATTCTAACTTATAATAACCAGTACATAACGGAATTTCCTTACAGATCAAATAAAAGGCCCTATATATTAAAACTGTCATGCAGAAGCATCTTAATAAGGCACCATAGTGAGGGGCACCACCCTGCCTTGTTGCGTTGTCTGTATTCTCAATGAGACTGGTGACCACAACTCTTCTATTCTGCTCATGCTTCACATCAAGCAGGGTTGATGCAGTCAGATAAAAAAAAACCCATTTTATAGTAAGCGGACATCATAGCTTAAAAACGTTTTGCTAATTCACCTGTTCCCCTGTCCCCTGCGACACAGAATCTATAACTAATACAGGAATTGTCTTTAAAAAATAAACTTTTGGCGGAGATACACTACGTGGGGAGACGAAGGGCGTAGGTAGCCTGGGACTCCCGGAGGACCAGACTACCCACTAAGCCCTGCGGTTTCCACTAATATTATACGGATGTAAATGTGAAAGTTTGTCAGGATAGATATATCTGTCTGTTACTCTCTCACGCAAAAACTACTGAACGGATTTAAAAAAAAATTTACAGTAATGTAGTTTATACATCCTTACTAATATTATAAATGCGAAAGTAACTCTGTCTGTCTGTCTGTCTGTTACGCTTTCACGCCTAAACCACTGAACCGATTTTGATGAAATTTGGTATGAAGATAGAACTGAACTTGGGAAAGGACATAGGCTACTTTTTACCGCGATAACCGACATACACGCGGGCGGAGCCGCGGGCGAAAGCTAGTCTTTATATATATAATTCTTCTGTGAATGTGTATGTCACTGAACTTCTCTCAAACGACTGGACCGATTTTGATGAAATTTTTTGTGTGTGTTCAAGGGGATCTGGGAATGGTTTAGATTCGCAATTGGACCCGGTAGGTGGCGCTGCGATCAAGTTCTGGAATTTTAAACTTGGGCGGTACGAAGTTCGCTGGGTCAACTAGTTTAAATATAAATCTGCGGGATTGCTACCATGTACCTTTTTGTTTGTGAGTATCCGAAAAAGGTACATGGTAGCAATCCCGCAGATTTATATTTAAATGTTACTAACCATGAAAGTTTAAAACAATATATAGTTTATACATATCCACAAAGAGGGTACAATTTATTAAGATTTCGTGTTATTTGGCCATGCTCTAACGGTAAATGTCAAGTAATAGACCAGGGTAGAAACCTCTTAAAATAACAAAAAGTGAACATAAATTATAGTAGGATGAAACCCATTGTAAAAGGAGGAGAATAGTACAAAAATTAAAGGAAAAATAAATTACGGGCGATCTGAGGTCGGGAAGGGGGAGAGGGGGGGGGGGGGGTTTAAGGGAAAAAAATTGATTATCTCGATTTCCGGCAAAACTACAAGTCCTATGGAAAAAAGTTAAATGGCAAAGTTGTAGGTAATAAAAAGATCTACATCTTTTGCGTTTACACTTTTTTCACATAACCTCAAATTTTATGTGAAAAATTCAAAAAACCAAGTTTTTGGTATTTTATTTTTATCTTTTACAAATAAAATTATTTTTTAACGAAATTTTGTGAAAACTTAGCTTTTCATGTCCTGAATACACCGTAATTTATTGGACTTGAAATATCTACTTTTTCACCTCATTTTGACTGAATACCGAAAAAAAACCCTAATTTTCAATCGAAAATTCGTCCGTCAAAATATGAACTTTTTTTAAAAAAAATAGGGTGTTTTATATTCGATGAAATCTCTACTTTCCGATGGTGTAAAAATATATATTTATTACCATAGTAAATCTTCTCAGAAAATGCTAAAAATGAAAAAACTCGAATTCGATTTTTTTAATCGTTATTTAGATATTTATTAAAATTTACACTTTAATTACTCGAAAAACGTAAGATTGCATGTTACAATGATAAACAAAAATATTGCAAATCGAAATATACTACTATAATTAACAAACAAATAAATAATAAAGTTATTATTAAATAAAACGATTGAAAATTAGGGTTTTTTTCGGTATTCAGTCAAAATGAGGTCAAAAATAGATATTTCAAATCCAACAAATTACGGTGTATTCAGGACATGAAAAGCTAAGTTTTCACAAAATTTCGTTAAAAAATAATTTTATTTGTAAAAGATAAAAATAAAAAACCAAAAACTTGGTTTTTTGAATTTTTCACATAAAATTTGAGGTTGTGTGAAAAAAGTGTAAATGCAAAAGATGTAGATCTTTTTATTACCTACAACTTTGCTATTTAACTTTTTTCCATAGGACTTGTAGTTTTGCAGGAAATCGAGATAAGCCATTTTTTCACAGTAAAACCCCCCCTCTCCCCCTTCCCGACCTCAGATCGCCTGTAATTTATTTTTCCTTTAATTTTTGTACTATTCTTCTCCTTTTACAATGGGTTTCATCCTACTATAATTTATGTTCACTTTTTATTATTTTAAGAGGTTTCTACCCTGGTCTAATAGGGAAACAGTGATGTTTAGTTGTTTGTTTCAATTGAATATCTCCAGTAAGAAGTTACTACATAGATACATAGAGCGATCGGTTACAAAGTTGATCCTAGCACCGGTTTCAAGCTGCTTGTCGGTAGAAAGTGCCTGTTATTATTGAGTTTTGACACACCTCTGGAGATAGACCACATAATTTTCCATGTTATCTCAACATTTAGGTTAGGTATCTTAATAAATAAATATAATAATATTAATATTGCGGACATATGACTCGAAACATCATCTAGTCCCAAAATAAGCAGAGCTTGTATTGTGGGTACTAGACCAGTGATATAAATACAAATATATCATAATATCACACATGGAAAACATCCAAACTCCGAAACAAATATTTGTAGATAATATAAAGATTTGGTCTGATCCGGGAATCGAATCCGAGACCTATTGATTAGCAGCGATTACGATAACCATTATACCAACAATGCAGTCAGGTTTTAATGTTCAGAAAATAGGGACAATTATTTACATTTAGATTCATCATCATCATCATCATCATCAACAATATACAGTAATATCCAGTACTAGACATAGGCCTCTCTTTAAGAAGAATTTTTAGGCCTCCTGGTATACAATGCTGGCCAGATATGTTGGTATAAGGTTTGTTTCAAATTTTTCGTCTATTTGCAGTAGTGTTAGCTCTCTTAGATCTCTAAGTTAGACTCTTACGACACCCAGTTGTTGAATAGGCGCAGTAAAATTTTAGGAGTATTAACGCACCTATACATCTTGGTCACACAGACACATTTTATATTAGTAAAGTTAAATATTTATAGTAAGTTATAAATACGAGGCCTATTATAAATGAACACCGCGATATACCATGTCACTTGTCTTCTGCTGTACGAAAAATGAGTTAAATGTTAATTTAGCATTTAAAAACTGTACATGGTTAAGTTGTTGAGCTTCCACAATTTAAAATTTAAACCTAAAATGTTGCGTACCGTCTTGCCGTCAACTTACCAGTTGGATTTATCATACATTGGGAGTTCCATATAAAAGAAAAGTACCAAAAGATGAGTCAAGGGTATTATGAAATGGGAAAAATTTGGGATAGCAAGGAATGAATATGTCGAGCAGGACAAGGTCGCACACCTTTATCTCGAACTGGTGGTTGTATCAATGTTACTGACAATTTCAAAATCTCTAATCGAAATTTCACATACACGCTACCAAATACGGACATAATATCTTACATCCTTTAAATTATATTTTTTTCTAGACATTCATATTGGCAAATGATTTTATTAATTTTTAAATAACAGTAAAATAAAAATAACCGTTCATTATTCTAAAACAAACAAAACCACATTCAAATTTGTAAATTACAAATACCATTTTCGGTGAAGTGCTATAGATTTTACGACTACTATATTTTTTACTTTTACTGTATTATTACGTTATGAGTAAACTGTTCCTAAGGCAAATGTCAAACAACTTTCAAGATAGCCACGTATCAGGCGCAGGCTGTAGCTCGGCTGGGAGCGCAGTAACTTGATCACTTGGGTACCGGTGAATCACTCTTGTGTAATGTTACCGTTTGTGACTCAATTTCACTTCATCTATTGCAGGATTGGAAGGTGTCAATATCAATCTTGTAATACTTACCTTTAGTAATTAGATTATAATAATATGTACAAAGATAGATGTTACATTAACATAAATAATAAATACATGGATGTTATCATTTAATGAAATCAGGTTGTACATCTTCGGATTATTAACTATCCCGATGATGAAGACGGTCTTATACCATAGGAAGTGTGAAGTGAATAAGTGCGCGATATTGCATTTTGAATTCTTTTAAAAATAATGTAGATTACAGACGTGAAGCAAAGCATAGTGAAGAAAGTTTTACCAAGACCAAACAAAAGATGAATGCATAAAAGGAAGTAAGCAGTAAACCAATAAGGTAGAAAAGAAAAGAGTGGCAGAAGAGCTTACTGCACCGACCCCAACTAAAGTTAAGAAAAGGGTAAGAAGATAATGATAGACGTGAAGCCATTACTAACACAAATAATATTTGGCTTCCCTTGAGCTGTTCCTAAAAATAATGTTAGACTTCCTAACAGTATAGACTGAAAATAAAGCTTGCATCAGAAATTGCTTACAGTCTTTACATCAATTAAATACCCATTTCAGTTTTTTTTGGCATACAGCAAAAACGGAGACGATGCTCCCTGTGGGAAGTAGTTACTTGCGCTCATTAACGCATGCATTTCACACGAACGATTTCTAGCTTAGAGGTTAAATTGTAGCACGACATTCTTATAAATTCCAACACAAAATCTTGTAGTAGTTAGAAGACCATAAGTTACTTATAGAGTTTAGAGAGAGTACTCTCAGGAGAGGATTAAGGCCACGCATCCACACGCTGGCCGAGTGCAGGTTGGCGAATAGCGCTGTAGCTGCGTAATCTTGCCGTTGGTTAAATTTTATGAACTACTTTGAGACCACAATTTTAGTCATATAAAAATCATGCAAATATGTCATAAAATTGCATCAGAACAGAAACAACATACCTTGATGACCTTTTAAAATTAAAGAGTAGCAAAAAGCGGCCAAGTGCGAGTTGGACTCGCCCATGAAGGGCTCCGCAGCAGCAAGTTACGTCATATATAAGTTCTTGTAGTTCGTTGTAACTTTGATCGCTGTTTTAATAATAGTGTATTGATTGAATAACAGGGAAATTGCGGTTTACGATTTATGACGTATAACAAAAACTACTTATAGATCTCGTTCAAACCAATTTTCTCTGGAAGTTTGCATGGTAATATACATCATACATTTGTTTTAGTTTTACCATTCACTTATTTTAGAAGTTACAGGGGGAGGGGAGGGGGGACATATTTTACCACTTTGGAAGTGTCTCTCTCGCAATCTATTCAGTTTAGAAAAATGATGTTAGAAACTTCAATAGCATTTTTGTAGACCTTTCCATAGATGATATGGTTTTGATAAAAAAAAGTTGTTGAGTTTCAGTTCTAAGTATGGGGATCCCGAAAACTTTTTTTCTACTTTTATGTAAAAATATTAATGCGTTTCACAGAATACATCTACTGACCAAGTTTTAATAGTATAGCTCTTATGATTTCGGAAAAAAGTGGCTTTGACATACGGACGGACAGACAGACATGACGAATCTATAAGGGTTCCGTTTTTTGCCATTTGGCTACGGAACCCTAATAAGGCGGTTTACTTACTATCTTGGCGCCGACTCCAAATTATTTAGATATACTTTCATTGGTTTAAGAACTTAGTTATTAAGATTAAATGAAAATGGTAGGAATATTGTTTTCTACTTTTCATTTTTTTTCAGGTTTATTTTTTAGCACACATTTTGGCACACGTATTCACGATTCATGCTTTTTTGAAAGAGGACATTAAATGCTCAGAAAACTTAAAAGTACATTTATTTAGATTTTGGACAAGACATTATTGACTAGAGTATTCACCACCAACCACCACCAGACCCAGCAGTAAAACCGCCACTGTATCCACCAGCATATCCACCACTATATCCACCGGAATATAAACCTGATGGAATATGTCCAGTAGACACGGGGACGAGTTTCTTGACAGTGATAACACGAGGTTCTGTGATGACTTTCCGTACGTGGACTACTTGGGGTACGCTGACTTCACGCTGCACGTTCACCACTTTCTTGACAGTGATGACCTTCTCAGCAGGTATGTGGTAGTCTTCGCTTCCTCTCCAGCCGCTAGTGACAGTACCAACTCCGGTGCTCCAGCCGCTATTGAGGGCGTCAAATGCGGTATTCCAGCCACTACTCCAGCCGCGTTTTTGGCGCACTACTGCACCAGTACAGACGGCTAACAGGCCACACAGGAGCACCTGATGGAAAAAGAGATTTTATTATAATCACATTTTTTTTGCATTATTAGTCTAGCGCCTATGCGACTGCTGATCAAGCGATCTTGGCTTCGACTCACTGATCGGGCTGTTGACGATTTTTCTTACAAGAAATTCTTAATATCAGTCCAGAGTATAAAAAATGTGGGTGGTTTACGTCCGTTCCTTGGAGAGTACGTTAAGCCGTCGGTCTCGGTTGTCATGAACATGTATGGCAATCGTTATTGGAAAGCCAGTGCCTCCAAATAAAATGACAACTCGAATCTCGAATTTAGGTCGCCGTCAGGGTTGCAGAGGTGCGATGCCAGTCGCTCCGTATAAAAACTGATATTCAGGTAAAACCGATCGGCTAAGAGTACACTGTCCCCAAATAATATTGGGAATAATAAAGACTATGAAGGTGACGACATTATTTTTAACTGTCTTTATATTTATTCAAAAAGTCATTCCTTTACGCATGAATTTGTATATTAAAATGTGTATATTAACATTATTGCAACAAAGCTAGACATAGGTTTGTTGCAATAATGTTTATGAATGAATTTTGTGCATGTTTATGAATCAATGGTGCAGTAACTGCAGAAATCTATTAACTTTTCCGTTTATGAATGACAATTGAATATCCTTGTCTAGATAACCCATAATAATATTAACATGAAACCGGTAGGCTTTTGTATGTATTGTATTAGCATTTATTATATTAATAAAGCTGTTTTCTTTTGTTTAAACTTTATGTTTATTAAAATTTATCTACTGCCGATGTACACAGGTGCGCACTTATTGCCTTGCATACTATAATTCGTTGGGAGGGCTATACGACATCACCTGGCAGAAACTATGCGCAAAAATTATAAACATCTAGATATTTATGTATTTCGTGTAAGAGCTATTCCTTTATTGAACCAATTTCATATGTTAATGTGGGGACTTTCACGTTTAGCGCCATCTACCAAAGAAACACTGAACCACGGAAGAACTTGAAGCTACTATATTCCTGAATTGCAATGTAGAAATTCTCGCGTCGATTAGCATATATACAATATTCCAATATCAACTGCTGAGTCGTAGCCCGCCAGTCGCGCCTTGTCGGAGGATCCTCCATTTGTGTTGAAGAGACACGAAACCGTTCCTCCACATAAGCATATGGTATTGTTAAAGCTTCCTCTTTCTTTACATCATCATGATGTTGATGATGATGATGATATTGTTAAAGCTTCCTCTTTCTTTACACTTCTATATAAAGGAAGAAATGTAGCAAGCTATGTCAGTCTTAGATTAACCCTCCGGTTGAGCAACCAATGAAAAGTAACATCTGTAGTCCTCAGGCTTAAATGCCGAAACGGAATCACTGTTTATAAATACAACAATTTTTGAATATTCATGCCATTAATGTGCAGTCTGAAGAATGATAATGAGATAATAAGTTAAATGTCTAGAAGAAGAAGAAAGAAGAATAGAGTTTACTCACGCAGGACTTCATGTTGTTGTGATGATGTGGTGTTGTTGTGTGATGAACCGAGACTCGCGTCCTATATCTATACATGAATACGGAAGCGGAGTTGCGGAAGTGTGCCCTCGAGTTATGTCATTAGTAATGCATTATTTATACTTTTAATAAATTCCTTTAAAAAAAATTCACAAATATATTAATCCGTATTCAATTCATCATCTTTTGTTACTATAATAATATAAATACCTAGGTATATAAAATTTATCTACAACCTATATAAAATTATGGCTACGTACGACCGTTAGTTTTAAAACTCAACTGCGTCGGTTCTGAGGGTAACTGAAAATCTGTGTGTGCCGGACGCCGCCTAAGAGAGGGTCGTTGAACAGAGACGGTGCCCGCATCAGGAGCGGCAGGAGCTGGGAGGAGTCCAGAAGGAGATCTGGCCCTGGACTCCGCCTCCTCCTAAAAGAGAAGCGCAGAGAGGGCACACCGTGTGGTTTTTAGTCGGTTCGAGTCCGACACACCGCCCCGCGGAATCGAAGACCCCGGCGGGGTAATGGTCCATGACGATTTTACACACGAGAAAAAAAAGGGCGCCTAAGACCGGGATGGTTTTTAATAAATGTAAATGAAGCACTGTCGTCGACCTTCATTAAATTTAATTGCCCGAGCTTTAATGTTGAATTATTGGTGGCAGCAACAGTGGGTTCGCACTATGGTCGTTCTATAGATAAAAACAGCGCTCTGGCTTTGTAAAGCGTCATTAACCCCTAATTACTCGCACAAAGTATATTACATTACTGCTCGCATGGGGTCACAGATGACCCCAAATAGTATGAGTAGTTTTTAATATATTTTGATATATATAAGTAAATAAAACTATTTTATTATTAAGGTACTTTATATATTCTATAATATCTTTAAGTAGTAACATGAATTACTAACTAATTATACAAAAACAAGTTAAACTAAAATAACTATCAATAAAATCAACAAATTGTACTAAGGTATACTGAGGTCATAGTAAATACTAGTATTTTTAGGCACTCTCTGAATTACAATTGTTACACAGTTGACAGTATATGTCAGAGCGATCATTGCACACAAATTTTGTATATTTCTTGCATTTTGTTGGAACGAGTTTTGCAGTGGTTGGTGGGACGCGATTTTCCAAACTCATGCTCTTCCATCAGACGTTTTTTTACCTCCTTAGGAGTTTCTCTGACTTCTCTGGCTCAGAACCTGACCCTCCAACTTCTTTTTTTTATCAGAACCTCCTTTATACTCTACCAGCTATTGCGCAAAGTGCTGTTCTCTCCTATCCATGACTAACTTTGACGAAAAGACTAAACTCTTAGTAAAACGGATTTTTTTGATAATTTCGTTGCATGAAGCTGTTAAAAACATATTTATAACAAACAATTATTCATTGAACATACAATAATACAAATATAATTCATAATACACAAAAAAAATACATAAAATAAAAAACTTACCTCTTCCAAAAAAGTTACGTAATTACTCGCATGGGGTCACCGCTCAAGAGTGTAGCGGCGAAGCCTTCCACTTTCATGACTTGGTTGCTACTAAAATACTAACTTAGACGCGCATTATGAAGCTACCGAGGGTTTGGAAGGAATCAGGCCTCGACAAGTGCTTCATTTTTTAATCCGAAAATGCTTTGACCACATGCGAGTAATTAAGGGTTAAATATTTCCGATTGAAAAAGGTGAAAACATTAATATTATTTAAAGAGAATTGAACATATTACTTAAATAATAAAAAACGGCCAAGTGCGTGTCAGGCCACGCAAAGAAAAGGGTATAATGGTTTTCGTCGTGTCCAATAGATAATTATTATGTCTACTTATTATTTCGTTATTTTTGTACGAAGATTTAGAAGAAGTAAGCGTATTTTACAAGTTAGACCTCTATAACGCCTTAATTATAGAAGTTACGTACGTCGATATAGTTTTCCTTTAAAGTTCATCACATGTACTACAATCACAATTTTTTACAGATTTCTCAAGCAAGCCGTTTAGCTTTTAGAGGAGGGGGGGACGCCTGTTTTAAGATAAAAATCCCTTTAAAATTGAATAACTTACAAACGGATACCCAAATCAAAAAAACGTCTTAGCAACCTCTCAATATTTTTAAAAGACCTATCTAATGATATACCACACGGTGGGGCAGACGCGAGGAAAAAAAACCATCCCCATTTTACGTGTGGGGGAGGTAATCCAAATAAAAATGGTTTTCATGATTTTTTTGTAGCACTTTGTCGACGTGATAGAAACACATATTCATGCAAAGTTTCATCATCTAAAAAACAGGTACCATCAGGCAGGGCAAAGTAATTTTGACAGCTAACATATAAAAAAAAAACTTAGGCATTTTTTGGCAGATAAAAAAATAATTACCTAGTCATAAGTCGTAAACAAATCATGCAAATGTGTCATAAAATTGCATCAAAACAGAAACAACAGACCTTGATATTTATCTTTAATATCAAACTAGAAACTAAATAAATATATTATATACATATGCATATATAGAATGCATTCAATGCCTATCAATGCAATCAATGGAAAATGTTTTTGATCTAATATACTGTATTAAATGTTTCAATAAATTAATCGCAAATTATGGTACAGATAAAACTTTTTACATTGAAATCAATGTTAGGAAAAATTAAGATACAAATATTAGAAATCTATATATTTTTAGCTTTTCGACTTGCTGGACTGAATTGTCGATTGCCAGTGCACTTCCTGCTTGACCTCCTAGCGCTACGTAGAGGCGAAGGTACACTCTGCATTCCTGATGAGTAGTAACTACTTCAAAAAATTGTTCAGCTTCTCATCATTGCACAAAGTAGTAAAAAAAACCATTCCTATCATTCATTTTCCTCGTGCAACTAATTTGTTGAAGAAATTGTCTTATGAAAACATTTAAGAAAAAGCGTCACTTCACAAGTGGCCCTACCCCGAGTCGACATTTCACAAACAAGAATGTTAGTAAACTAATAAATGTATGGCGGTGATGTCATCTCAACGCTTAGTGAATTTCCTATGTATAAGCCTGTGGCGACTTCCACATACAGCGCGACGAAAACATACGACAGTGCCATCTAACGAAGAAACATGGAACTACAAAGAAAAACACGTAACGATCTATACGGAGTAATTACTAATCCTGAATCGCGAAAGTGACATTCTCGCGCCGGTTAGCATATATATACAACATCAACTGCTGAGCAGTGGTCCGCCAGGCACGATCACCTCGCCTGGTCGGAGGATCCTACCTTTGTGTTGGAGGAACACGATACCCGTTCCTCTACAAGCCTGCCAAAGTGACTCAGTTTATACTCAATAGGCCACCATAGTGTGAGCCAACATGCTGCATTGTTTGCGCTCACAATGAGGATGATGACCTCTACTTTTGGACCCTACTCATGCTTTTCATTAGGCAAAGTAGTTTTTATACTTTATTGAGCAGATGAGATCTCCTTTTCCTAACTGGACCAGCTAGTCTAGATGAAAGGATGAAACAAACTCAAGGATAAGGTGGTATATAGGGTTCGTTTCAGTTTTACCTTCTCTTTGCTGTGATGTTGTTCTGCGTATTTCGTAGGTAGGTCCTATGCCCAGTCATGGACTATTGATGTGATGTGGCAATATATATAAAATCATATCTGATCCATTTTGATAATGTTTTATATAAAATACTTGTTTTTATGATTTGGTTTTCCTAAACTTTATTACTAATCGATTGTAGTTTATTTTCAATGTAACAACAGGATATTAAAAATACTCTAATTTCGGATTCGATTAAAATAGCAGGACTATAAACAGGTTTGAATAATGAATTTACCTACAATCGAACCTCAAGGTTGCAACTTATTTGGATATATTGTAGGTATGTGCGTGAACCATGTGCTTCTTACATTCTGCCGCGCGCTACTTCGTTTGCATTGACTTAAACTTTGCTAAACACCTTAGCTTATAATAACCTATCTATGCATCTATAAATACCAATTAATAAAATTGACATGACTGTTTGTAATATCAGAATAACAATTGTTTAACTAAATGCTTTAGAAAATATATGCGGCACTTGTTACACAAAAAAGTAATTTTTAAACTGTTATATTAAATAAGAATAGCCTTACTCAGTCAATAAAAGATGCCTTCAAACTAGAATTTATTTATTTATAACTTTGTAATTATTCATACATTATGTGTATAATAAATTTGTACATGTTTTATTCATTAAATATATTTGATTAAAATCATTATGACATAACAATCTGAGAATACTACCGGTTTCCAACCAAGTCCCTAACCCACACTCGGTCAGCGTGGGGACGTAAAGCCTTAAACCTCTCTTGAGAGCAGACCCGAGCCCAGCAGTGGAACGTTAGGGGTTGTTGATGAGGGTACTACACTAAATTTAACATTTAACTAGAAATAGAATGACTAGAAGCCTCACCAGGAGCCAATGTTGGCCACGGTGAAACTACGGTGGATGTAGAACTACTGGAGAATGCGGAACTAGCGGAGGAAGCGACGCTGGAGGAAGAAGAAACACCAGAGTTCCAATCAGCTGGGCCGCTGCTGTACACTGCAGAATTGCTGACAGGAGGAACAGAAGCACTCTGACTACTTGATGATATCACGTTACTGCTGCTAGGGGAAGGCAAATTGATTTCGCTATTACCAGAAGAACTGCTGGCGTACGAGTTAGAGAAACTTTCGTGACCACTGGGATAGGTTGTGATGACTGGGACAACCTGCTTCTCAGTGATCAACTTAGGCTCGGTGATGATTTTCTTGACTTGGATTACCTGGGGGACGAATACTTCACGTTGGACGTTCACAACTTTTGTCACTTCGATGACTTTGTGACTAGGTTGTTGGATTGATGGGTGTTGGACATACATTTTAGTCGGTAGAGTGTAGCTCACTGAGGGGATTACGGACACTGATGGACCAGAGTTAGATTCTTGCTGAGTAAAAACTTTAAAAGGCACAGAGTAATCGTTTGAGTGACTATTTGATGGAGCGTAGTTGCTGTAGCCGTTTGAAGATGAGGAGTAACCAAATCCGGTCGAGGGCTCGCTGAAGCTGTACTCGGATGGAGGAGCGGGATAGCTGTAGCCAGACACGGGAGCGGGGTAGAAGTAGCCTATGTTGGGGACGTTCTGGTCGAAGCCATAGTTAGAAGCATAGTTAGATGCCCAACCAGACCCTAATCTCGATCCTACTCCAATTTCGGCATTGCTTGATTCCCAGCCAGGCCCCAATCCCGATCCTACTCCAAATCCGGCTTTACTGGATTCCCAGCCAGAACCTGATCCCGCTCCTACTCCAAATCCGGCTTTGCTTGATTCCCAGCCAGGCCCTAATCGCGATCCTACTCCCCATCCGGATTTGCTTGAATCCCAGTTAGATCCGTAGAGGTTGTTGCCGTTTATGTATTCGTTTTGGTCATCGCCGTAGTAGCCATGGAGTCCACCGTTGGGCCAGTCGTTTGCAGGCCAGTAGCTGCGCTTGCTGCGGTCATCTTCAGCGACGCCAGCTGACACCACCGCCACTAAGGCGCAGAATGCCATCTAACAAATATAAATATTTTGTGTTAATTTTACATTGCTATGCTTTTTTTTTGTACCTAACTTTATGTAGAGGGCTCATAATTAATTTATCGATATAAATGGTATAAGTTTTTGATTTAATTTTCAAATATTACTAGATAGGCTGTAAAACTTGTACACTGTTAATAAGACATATGGTTATGTATTTTGGGTGAGAATCGCACTCACTAACTTTGACGTAGCAGGCCGGATCGCTAACGTTAAAAACGCATGCATTACAAACTTACAAGTTTTTTTTCAAAACTATAAGCACAATCACACACACATATCATTGCACTAGCTTACCTATTTAGAAAGATCAAAGTAGTTATTACAAGATCTTATGTAACAAATTATAATATTAAGAAATTACACCAGAAGTAAACTTTCTTTACAAGAAATAATATGATATATTTACAAACTACTTACTTAAGTATTTACAAAACTTTGAAAGAAATAACTGAATTTAAATTTTGTAATCACAAAGAAAAAAAATCACATCATCATCAACAGCCCTTAACAGTCCACTGCTGGACATGGCCTCTCCTTGTAAAGGAGGTATTGGCCTACTATACTACGCTGGCCAGACGGGTTGGTTTCAAGTTTTCCTTCTCTTTGCATCGATGTTGTCTTGCGTAGTTTATCCCTTAGTCGCCTTTTACGACACCCACGTGGGATGAATAGGGGTGGTGACACTCTGTATTCTTAATCCGTCACCACACGGACTATCACACAAAAAAATCACACTGATTGTAATATTATTTGCAAAGTTATAACTTCAACTTGAAATAAACACGGATTACACACGTACATTACACATACGTAGGCAATTCTCAACACAGATGCTACACTTTCCAATCACTGATCAATGACACAAAATATCATATCTTCAAAAATGCCAAATTGAGCTATAAATGTAGTTATTGACGGAAATACTCACGAAGCCTTTCATGTTGAATGTCGAGGTGAAGAGCGGACAGTGAGTCCTCTTCAAGGACTCGCTGACATATATACGACACTCGCACCACAAGGCACTTATGATTCGCCGACAGTAGACACTAAATAAATAAATATTTCAGACATCTTATACACAACGCCATCTACTCCCGGTACTAGACAACTAATATTAATACATAAACATCCTTTTTTGTAACCGACTACTTTGGGTACGATTTTCACCAACTTTAAACGGCCAGATTTCGTCCAAACTTTGTAGATTTATCGAGGACCGATGACAATACTCTAATTTAAAAAAAAACTAAAATAACATGTTTAAACAAATTAGTCGTAGTTTCAAAAAAAATGTTTTAAAAAACTAAACAACACGCTTTTACACTAACAAGTAGAAAATAATTTAAATGTAACAAAGCGTGGGGTGTTATCTGAAAATATTTCAACGTCACTCCACGCTTTTTACATTAAAGTTATTTTGTAAATACATACACATTATACATAGAAACCACCCAAACTCTGGAACAAATATTTGCGGATCATCCTAACATTTGGTCCAACCCGGTAATCGAAGCCGAGACCTCAAGCCAACAGTCGCTTACACTATCACTGTGCCCCCGAGGCAGTCCAAGACAAGACACTACACAGTAGGTTTATATTCTAATGCCTGAGGATATAGGTGAACATCTTGATTGTTGTCTCAACCAGCAATAGTTAGTTATTAGCAACTTACACCAAATAATACCAATTAGTAGTGTATTTGAATTGTTTATTGAAGGCAATAGAGTAGAAATGCGTGAAGCTTAACTGTTACTGTCTACCACGCAGAGAATGGAATAGAATTGAATAGAAAACTCTTTATTTGCACACTGTTACAGAGTTACAATACATTAAATGACAATATGTTGTAGTGTACAAAGGGCGGCCTTATTGCCTTATTGCCTGAACCTTAGGCAGGCAGAGATGAGGAAGACAATAGATTTATACAAATTATGCCAACATAAAAAAAGTGTTTTTTATTGTAAATTCAAATTAACAGCGTTTAATTAAATGCATATGAAAGTATATACGGTACCCACATCAAAAAATATAATAATTTCTTTTTGTCTTTTCGATTTTGACAGGACTTTTGACTGGCTTTACGCCTCGGCATTACTGGGTTACCCCACCGCAGTTAAAAATAAAATAAAATGAAAAATAAATAAAATGTAAAACATTGTATTGAGGTCGTTTTTACAAAGTTGGTATAAGCAGTAAATATGTATTCAGATTACTAATAATAAACGTCATTAAAATATTCTGCATGTTTATTTTAGATGAATAAAACACGAATTTAATTATCATTTTTTATGTCTTTATAGCTAAATAATGTTATAATACATACAATCAAATAATTGTGTGACATTATAGAGTGGGGCGTCGATGCCTGAACGTACTGTATCGAAGATGAAGGTACTTAAGCTTCTGTGAGCGTTAGCTACGAATAAAGTGTTAGAAAGAGTCCGGATGTCTCAGCATGGGACACTTACTAGATGTGACAGAAGATGTGATAAACGATGTGATAGACGCCTGTGACGATCTGAGTGGAGTGTCCACATTCATAGTACAGGATACTCCGCGTAGACGCGAAACATGCCTCAAACATTATGTCATCCTAGTTGAAGATTGCAAAAATAAAGTCATTAGAAGTATGTACCTGTCACGCCTTGTGAGCATATCTCACTTTTAACATGAGCGATATTTTAGTTAGATGTTAGCTTTTTACCGATTTCTCATTAAGTTTAAAGTGTGTCCTCGAATTATACCATCACTGACTTCACAAGCCGAGGGTTGATTGAAAAACTATTCTTAATTATTATACTATTTGAGTATATAATTAAAAAGTGTATGCTTTTCTACATATAATATGTATGTATTTACAAATAAAAAGAAAAGTATGTTTATGTATTTATAACAGTTGTTTAGTACCCATAATACAAGCTCTGCTTAGTTTGGGACTAGATGACGTTGTGTAACGATTTATTAGTTACCAGGTTTCCTAACTTTTGTGTATGTGTAATTTAGCACCCAAAAGTAATCCCTTTAACGTTAAAGTAATGGCTATATATGGGATTTGTGTTATACGAGTATATGGGAAGTTATGGGGAAATATCAAAAACATCATGAACCCACAGAAACTTGGTGCTGTGCTTGAAACCCGTTCACACGGATCGAACAGCGGCATCTCATCTTTGTACCTCCATTTACTCTACACATATTTGTAATAATGTTGTCTGACCGTATTGGGTTCCTTACATACAAAACTTGTAGAACAAAAGTGTCGAAATGATCCACACTTAGTGACAAAGTGTTGCAATTGTCGCTCAAGTTGTTATTAAAAGTTTGGTGTTTTGTGCGAGTCGCACCTTAGCGGTCGAGCTCTGCATAATTAAACGATAGAGGATGTTGATCTACACGTAAACTTACGTAATCCAATAATACATAAGCCTTCTTTTTTGGTGATCAAAGACTAATCTTTATGAAAGGCCCAGTTGTCCCAGGAACGAAGAGCCGAAACGTTTAGTTCTATAGCGTATGTTTATGCTTCAAAATGGTTACCTTCATGGCCAGCAAATAATTGATGTCGCGTAGAGGAAGGTGGAACCAGTTGGGAGAGCTCGTCAGAACTCTCTACGTGACAAATGCGATAGAAGACTGCCTTAGAGCCTGCAGACGCTTACGACATGATTGTTGATAAGCAGTCTCAAAGCCACCGAACCTCTGTGATAGTGTTGACAGTCGGACGACTGTCAACGTTACAATTACTTGAGAACTTCAATCAAATAATGCATGGACCCCTCGCAAAGATGAAAACAGTACTCCACGCAGGAACAACCCTGGGTCTTACAAAGGAGACACAGATACTCGGACCAGAAGAAACTTCCATCAGAAACTTCACACTAGATGTTATGATCACAACAAATTCTACTTATAACGTAAGCGTACTTCAATAAATAGCTTCGAAATAAAAACAGCGATACCAACTAATTAAATAAGAGATTGTAGCCGGGCTGTTGCTATGGCTTAACAAATTCTATTCATCGATCTATTAACAACAATCCTAATATCAAGAAATATGTTATTTATATTAGACCAGTTTATGCTAGTTCTGAAGCAAAACCGGTCTAAACTGGTCTATATATAATTACATTTATATTAACGGTTTCCAAACGATTTTTTCACGAATATATAAGCCTGCCAAAGTGACTCTGCTCTGTCTTACGGAAAGCATCAGCAGTATCTATGAAGTTCGGTGACCATCCTCCTTGTGAGTGCACACTGCAGCATGGTGGCCTAGTTAGATGCTTCTGCATCATTAGGCCCAGGGCTGGATTTAGGGGAGGGAATCCAGGGCAACAACCCCGGGGCCTACACAAAAGAGGGGCCCCACAATAGAGACTTCGGAAAAAAAAAATCAAATTCAGACTAGTAAACAACTTTCCGTTTCATATTTTTTTATTACTTTGTACAAACATGATAAAAGAAAATGAAATTTTAGATAATTCTTGTTTCCGATTATATTTATATCTATGTTCGTTAAATAATAAAATAGTCTATAAGTATTTGGTTTCACAATAAATTATTAATTGGAAAACTAGATTGAAAAAAATGGTTCATTTTATTTGGAATATAATTTAGCCAAGGGGCCTCCACTCCTTTGTTGCCCCGAGGCCTCCACACCTTTAAATCCGCCCCTAATTAGGCCTCCAGTCTCGCACTCACCAACGAAATACGACATCACAAAAGCTGTCATTTTTAATTTGATCTTCTGTGTGAGGGTAGTACTGCCTCGGCCTATTCGCGCTTAAAATTATCGTGGCTCTATTAACATGGGCAAATGTAGCTTCAATCTATAAATATTTTAAAGAGGGGAAGAACAAATATATAAACTTATACCGGTTGCAATTTTTACATAAAAAACTTCTGGTTCTGGTCTGGTTGGTCTAGTCGTTAGCGTATGCGACTGCTAATCAAGAGGTCTCGGGTTCAAATCCCGGGTCGGGCCAAAAAGTGTTTTTGGGATTTTCTTAGGAAATTCCTAATAGCAGCCCGGAGTTTGGAATTTAGGCGGTGATTTACGCCCGTGCCTCCGAGAGCACGTAAAGCCGTCGGTCCCGGTTGTCATGAACATTTATGGCAATCGTTATTGGGAAGTCAGTGCCCTCAAATATACTGACAACTAGTTCAATCTTCGAATTTCAGTTCCCCCATAGGGTTACGGAGGTCCGATGACAGTCGCTCCGTGGAAAAACTGAAATTCAGGTAAAACAGGTTGAACTAGTAGCCGACCCCAAATAAACTTGGGAATAAAGGCTCGGAAGATGATCCATTGACAATCTAGCTAACCTTATAATGAAACTTTTTATATCGCCCCAGGAATCGATTTTCAAGTTCAAATCAAACTACAATATGACTGTGTAATGACGAGATGTGTACCAATTTCTTATTCGTTTTCGACTTTTTTCTGACACTCATAAAGGACTAGCTGCGCCCCGCGGTGTTACCCGCGTGTTTTCGTTATAAAAAGTAGCCTACATATCTGATTATCCAGAACTCACTTTTAAATTAGTCATTTACAAACTATCATGATGGTTGCTAAGCAAGTGTGTTATACATAGCAACCCGTGAACTTTTGACAGGAGATAAACAGTGACACATTTTGACATCTACGATTCTACGATTTATGTATTTTATAATCACCTAGCTTTCGTCGGTATATCTTGATTATTGCAGGCAAAAGTAGCTTATCTGTTATTCTGATATATAAGCTATATTACTGTAAAGTTTCATCTAAATTCGTTCAGTACTTTTTACGTGAAAGAACAACAAACATACACACATACTCACAAACTTTCGCGTTTATAATATTAGTAGGATGCGGTCTAGTTCCTAAGAATTGGCAAGTATCTATGTGCATTTGTAAACGCGCTAAAAAGTAAAATTAACAATGTTGCAATCTCTCGGAGCGGAGGCTTTGTGAAATGGTTCCATGATATAGCGGATGATGAAGAAACTACGTAATTTAATACAAGTATGAGACAATTTTATTAAACTCTGATACAGTTACAAATATTGCATGTACACAATATTACATGCTTTAGAACGGCATTTACGGAGTAGCTGATCAATTGATGTAATTGCTATTGGTGTATCAATTTTCAAACATATTATATTTCTAATCATACTTGTTAATGTAACGCGCTCATAAACAAGCTGCCCGAGGTGATAATAAATAATTACCAAGGTTAAGCAACGACGGCGCGGTCAGTACCTGGATGGGTTGGCGTGAAAGTTGGTTTCGGTTGTTATTTTAGGATACCGCTAATAGAACAACAAAACAGTTTAAATTTACTTCTTAATGTCAGACATAACAGACTTATTTCATGTAATTTTTACAACAATACATTACGTCCCACATTTTTTATATAGATATCCATAACGTTCCACTGCTGGACTCGGCTCGCTGGCCTAGTGCAGGTTGGGACCTAGCAAGATACGTTGTGGCTACGTAATCTTACCATTGGTTATTTTTAAGCCGCCCGAAGGCCTCCAACTAAGCCTTACGACTGTTATTTTATGATAATAACCGCAACCGACTGCTAAACCTGACCTCCGAATTACGGAAACACTCATAAGATATCATGACACAAATCCCCATCTAGGTCTGACCACGCCGTCATTGCTTACCCTCGACGATTGTTTCCAATCACTTAACACCACGTGTCTATGAGTGCTTCAATATTACTATGAGTATTCAATCATCATCATCAACGACAACTCACAATGTCCCATTGCTGGACTCGGCCAATATAAATAAACACAAAATTATTAACTTAGCTATTTTTAGAGGTTTGTGTGTCTCACGTAACATTGGAGTTTGATAATTTTATATCTTTCACGCAATCTTTATGGACAATCTTTTTATCTCACTTCTGTAGTTAAACATGGACTACGGACTACATTGCATGCGTACATTTTATAACATGTTGTTAGAGAACATTATTGACACTAGTTTTGCAAATAATCAGCAAAAGACATCTCGTTCTTAATTGCCTAAAACGTGTCAAAATATTCAAGTCCGTTATATTTAGGTGCAAGGTCTTAATAAATATAAAGTAGAATATTATTTAGAAGGTATCCAAACTAACAAAGAAAAACTCTAAACTAGATACGTTTTAATATTATTAATTGCGGAGACGAAGGTTGCGGTTATTTGGTCTGCGCGTACGCATCGCATTGAATTATGATTTAGTATAGGTAAATGTTAAAGGTTATAAATTCAATTTGGTTTAATGAATTCGAGCATTTAAGTAGATTATTATTCAAAATAGTTGCAAAAGTGTACACATAAGTAATATACGTATTTTATATAAGATACTAAGTACCTATGTACTTATATTCGTCGGGTCTGTTTATTATGACTGCCTTGTTGGTCTAGTGGTTAGCGTATGCGGCTGCTGATCAAGAAGTCTCGGGTTCGATTCCCGGGTCAGACCAAATATTTGTGTGATCCACAAATATTTGTTTCGGAGTCTGGGTGTTTTTCTATGTATAATATGTATGTACATATTTACAAAAAAAAGGTATGTTTATGTATTTATATCAGTTGTTTAGTACCCATAATACAAGCTCTGCTTAGTTTGGGACTAGATGACGTTGTGTGTAAGATGTCCAAAATATTTATTTATTATATATTTATTTATTATACACAGTCGAAGTACAGAGGTACTGTTAAGGTCACATTGAAATTAAATTTTTGTTTTATGGTTAGTGACCCGATTAAGTGTTTGAAATCTATGATTTCTTCTCCTATAATATTCATGTATTAAACATATTAACCTTCCTTTTGAATCACTCTATCTATTGAAGAAAACTGCACGAAAATTCGTTGAGTAGTTAAAAAGCGAAGAGACAGTAGAAGCGACTTCATTTTACACTTCGTAAAGATAACGATAGGAATCAAGAAAATAAGGCAAGAGGCCTCTCTCTTGTGTAACGTCGGCCTACTGACGAGCTAAACGACACTTACCGAGTAGGTTAGGCAGTTAAACAAAACAATGAAATTGGTCTATTATCCCTTATCTTCATTTCTTAATAAGTAAGTTTTTCATTGTGTGTGGGATATGTTATTTAAACATATCATTACATTGTAAGAGATTGATGTGTGTGCTCTGTACATTTAAGATTTTGAAGAAAAATTACAGAAGTCTTTATTAATAAAGTAGCACAACTCAAAACAACATATATTAAGAAGTTTGTGTGTTTATCTGTTTGACTGTGTGTTTGTGTGCGCTAATCTCAGAAGTGCCTAAACTGATTGAAATACGGCTTTCTCTGATGTATTTTGGATCTGTTCACATAAGATTTTGTGTTTTTGTTATTTCGATCGGTTGACAAATAAAAAAGTCTCATCATCATCAGCCCATCGCAGTCCACTGCTGGACATAGGCCTTTCCCATACGCTACTCACGTGAACTTTACTTACTCGCATCCAGCTCCTGCCAGCTATCCTGCGGAAGACGTCACTCCACCTGGCCTGTGGGCGTCCTACAACGTCCTACGTCCTAAAAGAGTTTAAAGAATTATCGCGAAGTACATTTGACATGATGAAGACTCAAAGAGGGTATGGACGAGCAAGGTAAAAGTCTATTTTATTTTTTAATTCAATGGGCTGTGAAAGGTTTTTAATTTGCACGACCATAACATAAATTACACAATAATAATGGAATGAAAACATTAATATTGCCACAGATTTCTTAGAATTGATCTATTTTTTAAGCCATAGTACTTGTTTGAACTTTACAGCGGCCGTGAACTTTGAGTTTGAATATTGTCAATTCCATCCGAATACCACCGATGCTGGTAATAAAAAGGTATAGTGTTATTATATATAGACATCTTCACCTTTTTTAATTATATACTTATTAAATATTTTAATGATCCTAAACGATCGTTTAATGACCTGACCGGTTTTCTATAATCTGGATTATACTTTTGCTTTGTATTTACGCGAAAATTTTAAATACGCTTTTTCTAAACATGAAAAACTTATAGTATCGTCACTTTTTTAATGTATAGGTGGATAAACGAGTACAGGGATCAACTGATGGTAAGCAACTTTGAGTCCTGGTTCAGAATCAGGAGAGGAAGGGGTTTGTATTGAGTGGGAATCGAAACCTCGAGTTCCGATGTGGGAGTCGGACATTATCACATGTGCTTTTCCTCAGTAGTCACCAAATACATTTTAAAGGTAGATTATTTTTATAAAAATATCTACACAGAACTATATAATTACTAGCTTCCTCCCTCAAGAATTAAAATATCTTCATGTCTCAATTAAATTTAGCCGCTGAAGCAACCCACTTCAGCGGTAAAATTTTTGATAAGCTTTGAAAGCGTAACATACAGACAGTTTTGTGATACATTTTATGATAATTTGAACCATTGTAATATTGTTCATCTTAGTAATGCAAGAATGATTCAAATAAACTGTTAAAAAAGAAAAAGTTAATGAAAGTATTTTACTTTTTATTACAAGTTTAAATTTAACATTAACTCTTTACACGTAAAAATAACATATAGTTTTAAATGTCAAAAGCAATTGCAAACAGTAATCTTTCCAATAGCATACCTAGTAATTAAGTAGCATAAATGAATTAAAACACAATAATTAAGAAAACAATTAAAACACCAAATAAGGGTTACCGCACACAGTTGGTAATTTGGAAAAACCGTTGAAGTAAACGCATGAAGTTTTTTAATCTGAGTTTAAAGTTCACAGATTCGGCCTTTGCTCGAACCTGCGAGGCGTGTGCTGAATGGCGGTAAATACCGATGTGTGTCACATTGTTAAGTACACACATAAAGTTTTATGTACACGAAGTGACCCAGTATTTGTCTGAAAACGTGTTTCTTAAAGTTGGACACAATTGGGAAATGTAAGACATTAGAAAAATCAGAAGGACAGGCTAGGGAGAACTCTTTTGCCAGCGGCTCCGCCTGTCAGTGTAGTCCGTCATGGTGGTAAATAGTAGGCCATGTGTTATTCCGAATTGTAAGCTATATTGTGAAGTTTCATCAAAATCCATTCAGTAGTTATTGCGTGAAAGAGCAACAAACATACATAAATACAAACAAACATACATACATACTCACAAACTTTCGCGTTTATAATATGAGTATGATTAGCTAAGTCCCGCGGTATTATCGGCGCAGTCATTGTTATATATTGCAACGATGCGGAGTGAATGTAGTGTAAAAAAGTAGCAATATTGACTCATTATACTATCAGTAATCTGCCAATGAAAGTCCCGTCAAAATTGTTCCAGCTGTTCCAGAGATTACCCGGAACAAAGATACAGACAGACATTCATCTTCATATTCTTAGCCTTTATTCTTAAGTTTTTACACGGAGCTACTAGCAAAAATACGTATGTTTATTAAATAAGATGAAAAATGTTGCTAAAGGAGTTTCCACAGTGCAACACTTGGAAATCCCTGTAAAGGTCAAAATGGGTAGATAACTATATTTTTTATGGAAACAAGAAACAGTTACCGTACAAGCTTTTATAGTATTAAGAGCAATGCATTGGATGATGACATATTTAAAAAACATTACGATTAAGTGCGCAGTAATAATATATGGTTTTAGCACTTGGATATTGGGTTATTATATCAAGGATATTGGTAATGTCGAGGTTACTTAAATATCTCATTATTTCTGTATAGTAATGTAATTAAGTGTACAGCTTTAATTAAACTACCTAATTTTGAACCTAATTGATTATAAACTAAAGTTAAAGACATAGCCCACAGGATTAGCAAGCTGAAGAGGCAATGGGCTGGCCATATTGGCCGCAGGACCGACAACGTCTCGGCAAACGTAGTGTAGGACGTCCACAGGCCAGGTGGAGTGTTGATTTGCGCAGGATGGCTGGCAGGAGCTGGATGCGAGTAGCCGAGGATCGAACTAAGTGGCGTGCAATAGGAGAGGATTATAAATAAATAAATATTTCGGACATTTTACACACATCGCCATCTAGTCCCATTAGAAGAATTATGTCCAGCAGTGGACTGCGACAGGCTGATGATGATGATTATAAACTAGACAGACTGAGATGTGTTTTCATTTTCTGTAATGAGTTGGGTAGAGGCCAAACCTTTTTGGGGTTCCGAGTCATGAACTAGAAGGTTTTTCTAATAAAAGGTAGGCTAAAGCTTTCAATTATATGTGACATTTGTTGCTATGAAAACAAAAAAATACTGCATTTGAAATCTATTAAAATTCTGTGAGAATTA
Organism: Phragmatobia fuliginosa; assembly: GCA_932526445.1. NCBI lineage: Eukaryota > Metazoa > Arthropoda > Insecta > Lepidoptera > Erebidae > Phragmatobia > Phragmatobia fuliginosa. Next base: position 20,536,501 of record OW052069.1, on the reverse strand, counting down.
CTGGTCAAAAAAACTGGAAAATCTACTCGTTTGCTGCTTATATAATTAATTTTAGTTTCATTACGCAAACAAAGAACACGTCGTGTGAGGACTGATTAAGTATACGGCGTGTCACCAACCCTGGTGGTACCGTGGGTGCCGCAAGACGCAAGCAAGGGAGCAAAGTGTGCAGGACAGTACATTACAGGACTTTCCAACAGTTTGAGGCTGTTGATGTTGTAATACGCATATGATAATAATAATAATTATAATATTCAGTTAAACAACTTATAACTAGTACATACAAACTTTTTTTTCCAAATATGTTTGTTAAGAATGATTATCTGAATGGTCTACCATCTTAGTATATTGCTTCGTGTCATCAGTTACGATGTCACTCAGCACTAATTTTCAGATGGCCCCTCAACGACGTCACGCACCCTTAACTGGACAGTTAAGCAAATGAAAACCAAATAAAATATACAAGGATATACAAGTAACAACATGATAATGAAAAGGACTAGAAGTGTCGACTATTCGCCACAGCTTATAGATACAATACTATCACAATACTTTTATTTATATATTTTATACGTACTGACAGGGCTGGCTCGTCATCTAACATACTATTTATGTCTCAGTGCAATAGAGACCCAAACTAATTATATAAAAAAGTTATGTAATATAAATACAGTAGAAAATAGTTTAAGACCCATGATACATCGGGTGATAGATGTACGGAAACCGCGACTCAAAGTTATTAATAATAATATTGGTTTATTCACAAACTTTTCTACATGATTCCTATAAAGTCCCTGACTTCTGAGCTAGGTAAAAACCTGTGTTCGAGAAGTCAGCGCCCTCTCCCATTTTGGTTGATACAAATTGTGAATAAGACAATTTAAAACAAGTGACGGGTTAAAGTTAAAGTATGTAAAGGTTGTTATAAATAGCATTTAGTTTTCGTATAATTTCAATAATAATGTAATGGGACTTTAATGTGCACTTTTTACATAAAAAATACGGCTTACTAAAAGTCTTTGACACAGCTATAGTAACATAAGACAAGGCTTTCTCTTCGACTCACTGGCTGCGTGACCCTGACCATGGCCGTGAAATTCACGCTCACATATTGCGTAAACGCGCTCGCTTCATCTACGTACCTCTTTATGTAATATATTGGTTAACTTATGCACTGTTGTTGATCTCAGTTAAATTGTTTCTGTTTGTATAACATCCATGAGATAACCGGTGACGTTGTTTTATAGAACTCAAACTATAGCTGTAGATGTCCCCCTCGTGTGTGGGAACCACAATGTCCCCTTTTTAGGGTTCCGTTGCCAAATGGCAAAAAACGGAACCCTTATAGATTCGTCAAGTCTGTCTGTCTGTCTGTCTGTCTGGTCTGTCTGTCTGTCTGTCTGTCTGTCTGTCTGTCTGTCTGTCTGTCTGTCTGTCTGTCTGTCTGTCTGTCTGTCTGTCTGTCTGTCTGTCTGTCTGTCTGTCTGTCTGTCTGTCTGTCTGTCTGTCTGTCTGTCTGTCCGTCCGTATGTCACAGTCACTTATTTCCGGATCCATAAGAGCTATACTGTTGAAATTTGGTCAGTCGATGTATTCTGTGAACCGCATTAAGATTTTTACATAAAAATAGAAAAAAAAACTATACATTTTGGGGGTCCCCATACTTGGAACTGAAACTCAAAAATATTTTTTTCATCCTACCCATACGTGTGGGGTATCTATGGATAGGTGTTCAAAAATGATGTTGAGGTTTCTAATATCATTTTTTTCTAAACTGAATAGTTTGCGCGAGTGACACTTCCAAAGTGGAAAAATGTGTGTGTCCCCCCCCTCTAACTGCTAAAATAAGAGAGTGATAAATCTAAAAAAAATATATGTTGTACATTACCATGCAAACTACTAACGAAAATTGGTTTGAACGAGATCTAGTGAGTAGTTTTTTTTTAATACGTCATAAATCGTAACACGCAATTTACCTTTCATCCAATCAGTACACTATTATAAAAACATCGATGAAAGTTTCAACGAACTACAAGAACTTTTATATGATTTTACTTGCTGATACGGAACCCTACTCGCACTTGGCCGCTTTTTTATTCCCTACAGAGCCACGTGCTTCAGCTTACATCTATCACACTATGCCTACAGTTGTACGTCTTATTACCAGAAGTGGTAGGGGGTGAGGTGTAATAATTTTTACCAATACATACACATTTAGCCAATACATACTTTAGTTTACATTAAGGCAGAGTATGGTTAAAAGAACACACCCAGTGTGTACTGTAAGTATGCTTATTTACGTGTAGATGAACACCATAAAAGAAGAGTAAATATTAACATTACTCAACTATGTGAGCGACGAGATGGTGCGTGCTAGGTCGCCTGCTGAGGGCGATTCAATCTGTTAACAAATAGCACTAAAACTAATGATGAAAATAAACCTGGTGTTTTGAACACTTACAACACCGATGCACTTGCAAGAATGCAGGCCGCAGCTGCACACCTTACACCCGCCTCCCTCTTTCATCATCGAACGATATTATCGTTGCATGATACATCTCGGACACAACGGTTCCTTGATACCTTCATCGAATGTCTTGCTAGGTCTTTGAAGTAAACAAGTGGTTTGAGTAAAGTATTCAGCCACAATCCATCCATAATTTAATCCACTTATTTAATACAAATAAATAAATTTAAGTGTTTGAAATTTCATAATAACAGCTTTTCACTGAATCTCTTAGAACATTTTATTTTCCATATTATCTGTCTGTTTTATCATCATCAGCAGTCCACTTCTGGACATAGATCTCAAGCAAGGCACACCATCGAGCCCGGTCTGTTGCTATCCACATCCAGACGCCACCGGCGACCTTTCAGTCTTTCTAACAATATCAGTGGATAACATCGCGGACGAAGCTACATTGGCTAGGTACTTAATGTAAATAGAGTAGTTATATCACACAGATGTGGTATATCCCTACTTCCCTACTAATATTATAAATGCAAAAGTAACTCTGTCTGTCTGTCTGTCTGTTACGCTTTCACGCCTAAACCACTGAACCGATTTTGATGAAATTTGGTATGAAGATAGAACTGAACTTGGGAATGGACATTGGCTACTTTTTACCGCGATTACCGACATACACGCGGGCGGAGCCGCAGGCGACAGCTTCTCACTAGGCCGCCATAATGTGGTTCGCCATACTGCTTGTATTTGCAGTGAGTATGGCGACCCCACGTGTAGATTTTACTCATGCTTTCCATCAGGCTGAGTAAAGTCACCTTATAGGTGGCAGGCGTTATATATATAAACAAAAAAAGGAAAAAAAAAACTAGTTACAAATATATTCAAGACAAATTCTAACCAATCTCGCATAAAGGAGGGAGTCGACCCTACCAAGGGTTGCAGTACCTTTGCCACGTGTTTAGCTAACTCGTACATAGAACGTAATGGCACGTCCACTTTGTGTATCTCGGCAGACCGTATAACTTGGGGAGCTGCACTGTGAACAGATGTTTGTGGCCCGCTATTAGCGTTTGTATGCGTTGGTTTCCTCCGGCGGTTGTAAGACACCGGCTTATAAATGGTGTCATCACTCAAAGATGCTGCAACTTTTGTTCATGATCACATTCATTGACAGTCGCATTACCTTAAGTCCCCTTTACAGACAAAAACATGAGTATGTGTGCACTCGCGAAAGTCTAAAAACACTTGCTTCTAATGTCTACTCAATTCAACAGAACTAATATTACAAAAATAGATTAAATAATAGGTAAAATACAAAAAACCTTAAGGAATGTTAAGCTTACTAGCTGTAAGTACAATTTCCAGTTTATTAATGTCTACTAAATATTCATTGGCTTACTATAAACTAGTGAAATTAGTTGATTAGTAAACAAACGATGGTGCCAAGGATGACTCCTAGTGTCGTACGTAATCAGATGCAGGAATTGGTGTCCTTTTCTTGTTATTATTAATACATCATATTGTTTGTGGTTAAATAATTAAATTTTATAGGTTATAAAATAATGTTTTAAAAGGTATATGGGGTGCACGAGAGGAGCCTCTCCGAGCGACGTAAAAAAAGAGAACAAGAGTCCCGACGTCCGGCGCACCCTGGACACCTAGAACTCGGTAACGCAGAGTCTAGGTGACAAATCCTCTCACAACGATGGATCAACACAATCCCACCCAACGACACATGTCATTGACCTCATCTCAGGTGACACAAAAACAAACACGATTTTTATTAGAGCCAGCCTTGCGCATTGTTTCCATAAACATTGAGGGCTTCTCCAGCGCTAAATCTGATATCTTGTCGGATCTGTGTCGAAGGACTGGTTGCGACGCACTGTGTGTGCAGGAAACTCACAGGGACCCACAGCAACCGAGTCCCCATATCGAAGGCATGGTTCTTATAGCAGAAATACCACATCCAAAATATGGCAGTGCAGTATTCTCTAAACCAAACATTTCCATAGTCTCTGTATGCTGTTCCACTCAAAACTCCATAGAGTTGATAACAGTAGAGCTCAACAACTGCACGATTTCCTCTATCTACAAACCGCCCAACGAACCCTTCATTTTTAAGAGTCTGCCTAACTTCGACAAACACCCTATCAAAATCATTGTTGGCGATTTCAACAGCCATAACATCTCCTGGGGCTATTGCGAGACAAATAAAGACGGACAAGCCGTAGAGGAATGGGCAGACGCATTGGACTTGACATTAATCCACAATGCCAAAACTCCTGCTTCGTTCAATAGCGGTCGGTGGAAGAGAGGTTACAACCCGGATTTAATTTTTGCCACCTCACTCATAAGCACACAGTGCAGTAAATCTGTATGTCAACCCATTCCTAGAAGCCAGCACAGGCCCATTATGTGTACTGTTCAGGCAGTAATAAGAGCAAATGAAGTACCCTTTAAGCGACGCTTCAACTACGCAAAAGCGGACTGGGATAGTTATTCAAAATATATTGAGGACTCCTTAATAACTGTAAAACCAGAACCTCAGTATTACAGCCAATTCGTTAAGATCGTTGCTTCAGCCTCTCTACGATATATACCCAGGGGCTGCCGTACCTTGCATATACCTGGTCTTTCACCAGAGTCGACAAAAATGTTGGATCGATATGAGTCTTGCTACAACCAAGATCCCTTCTCTGACCAAACACTCCAAATGGGCGAAGAGCTGCTAGTTGAAATATCAGAAAAGCGACAAGAAAAGTGGATTAATACCATCAACTCTATCGATCTAACCCACAATAGTAAGAAAGCGTGGTCCACTATCCAGAAGCTGACCAATGAGCCTCCAAAAGCCGTAAAAAGAGGGAGAGTTACCGCAAACCAGGTCGCACATCGTCTGCTTATGAACGGAAAGCCATCACAACGACCAGAAAGAACACCTAAATCAACCGGTCCCTCTCCTGATACGAATGGCGCAATAAGTAGTCCATTTAATATCTCCGAAATCACCTCAGCCATAGGAAACATGAAGTTGGGAAAGGCACCAGGTGAGGACAACATTTCCACAGAACAGCTGAAGCACCTCGGTCCAGTAGCAATTTCTTGGCTTCTTCGTCTTTTTAATACCTGTGTGGAGACAGAAAAAATCCCGAGCCTGTGGAGAAAGTCTAGGGTAATAGCTATTCTTAAACCCGGTAAATGCCCAGATGATCCGATGAGCTACCGCCCCATTTCACTTCTGTGCCACACATTTAAATTGCTAGAGAGAATGTTTCTTAACCGCCTGGGTGAAATCATAGATCCGAAATTGATCCCCGAGCAGGCCGGCTTCAGACCAGGGAAGTCATGCTGCAGTCAAGTTTTGAACTTGACTCAATACATAGAGGACGGGTTTGAGGCTGGAGAAGTTACGGGAGTCGTCTTTGTGGACCTATCGGCAGCATACGACACCGTAAACATACGGAGACTACTCTGGAAGGTGGGGACTATCACTGGTGATACCAAATTCGTCCGTATCCTTGGCGAACTCCTGCGTAATCGGAATTTCCAAGTCCATATGCTTTCCGATAAGAGCAGATGGCGCTGCCAAAAGAACGGACTACCGCAGGGTAGCGTACTGGCCCCGATCCTCTTCAACATCTATACGAATGATCAACCATTGTTCCCGGATACAACCCGATTCGCTTACGCGGACGACTTGGCGCTCGCAACTCGAACCTATACCTTCGAGCAGGCAGAGGTAAATTTGACAGCCGCTTTGTCCGGTCTCGACACTTATTACGACAAAAATAGTCTGAAACCCAACCCAGAGAAAACACAATCCTGCGCTTTTCATCTGCGCAATAGATCAGCGAATCGTACTCTCAACATCTCCTGTCGAGGCACTTCCATTGCACACTGCAGCCATCCAAAGTACTTGGGAATCACCCTGGACCGATCGTTGACGTTCAAAGTGAACTGTGAAAAAATCAAACAAAATGTTTCTACACGTAACAACCTACTCCTCCGTTTAACATCCTCTAAGTGGGGAGCTGCACCTTCGGTTCTGCGTACCACAGGGTTAGCGTTGTGTTTCTCTGCAGGCGAATACTCGTGCCCAGTGTGGCAGCGATCTGCCCACGCCAAGAAAGTGGATGTAGCCCTGAACGAAACATGCCGGAGAATAACTGGATGTCTGAAGCCGACGCCGGTGGAGATGCTGTATCCACTAGCAGGCATTGCCCCCCCAACAGTCCGCAGAGAGGTAGCCTCCGCTATAGAAAAATGGAAACAGGAAACTGATCCTAGACACCCAATGTATGGACAACACCAAACCACGGCAAGGCTGAAAAGTCGAAACAGTTTCCTAAATATAATTCCTGTGGATACCAACAACCCTCCCAAAGCCAGAGAAAACATATGGCGTAAAAGGTTCCCTCTCTGCAATTTCGTCCCCTTAGTCGAAAAACTACCTCCAGGAGATAAACTTCCCTGGCCAACCTGGAAGGCGCTTAATAGGCTGCGTACCCAGGTTGGCAGATCTGGGGACAATCTGACAAAGTGGGGATTTATACACCCAAGCGCAAATAAATGCGACTGTGGCGCGTCACCACAGACAATGGACCATTTGTTGACATGCCCCACGAGCCCAGATTCGTGTACGCTTGAAGACCTGCACCAAGCAAGACCAAACGCAATCCGCGTCGCCGAGCACTGGGCCAAAATAGTGTAAAGTGTTGCCATCGACACGATAAGAAGAAGAAAAGGTATAAATATTTTATGGGCAGTACATTTAGTTTATAACACTGTGACATAGGTATTGATATTCTACAAATACGTTTTTAGTTAGAAGGTTACGGTTAGTGGCTAAAACCAAGAAAAAAATAACAGATTTTGAAAATTAGTTTACAAGTTTTAGAAAAAATAAAAGCCTAATATTAATTGATTGGCAATTCAGCAACTATATAATACAAAAGTTTTTTTTCAAATTTTTAACCAAATTCAAAATGGTTTCGACATTTTTGTAAAACAACATCCAATTGGATTGGATGTAGCTTCACTCCCATCGATCGTCTTCGACGGCACAGCTATATCTTGGAGCCCTGTAGTCAAGTACCTGGGCCTTCTCATCGACTCGACACTTGACTGACAACCACAAGTCACTCATGTCAGCCAAAAAGTTACTGGAAGCCCACGGACATTGTATCGTTTAAAGAATTTCCTACCTCTTAAAACAAAAATCTCTCTCATGCAATCACTGATTATCCCAATAATTGATTATGCTGATGTGTGTTACTACGACCTGAATGCAGACCTCCTCAATAAACTCGACCGTCTTCTCAATAACTGCATTCGATTCATATTTAATCTCCGCAAGTATGACCATGTGTCCTCTTTACGTTCACAAATAAAATGGTTACCAATTCGACTTCGCCGCAATCAACGTGCGCTGACCACCCTCTTTTCTTTCCTTTACTCCCCATTCACACCCTCTTACCTAGACCCCTATTTGCGTTTCTTGTCCTCCAATCACAGCAGAAATCTTCGCTCAACTAATAATTCGCTTCTCCTATGTCCCTCCCACAGCTCAGCCTTTGTGAACGCTTCATTCTTTGTGCAAGCATCGCGGCTCTGGAATGCCTTGCCACTCGAAATCAGGATGTCCACTAATCGTCGCACGTTTAAAAAAAACGTACATGATTATCTTCTCGAGATGGCAGAGTCACGTAATTAATTAAATTGTATGCCTTCTTAAAGTCCCTATTCACAGTGCACAATATGTGTATGTATTTATGTATGTTTAAGTATATATTTTTGTATATATATCTATACCTATATATGTATATGTTAACTTATGTTATATTAGTATATTTTTATATCAATTGCATATTGCTCTGTACAGCTCTAACCTCGATGCACCTACCATACTATATCTCTACACCCCCCAAATGATGGCTGGTAGAGAATGCCTTGGGCATTAAGTCCGCCGATGTACAAAAGTGCAGGAAGTTGTAAATAAATAAATAAATGTCCCCATTTCTTCCCGGTTACGCTTGTAAATATTTGAACTTTTCCCTGTTTTTTACTCTCTCTTTATTGGTGGAAACCGCATTAGAATCTGCGTGTAGCTTGAAAGATCTAAGAGTATAAGAACGGAAAGTGTATACTAAGGTAAAACTATCGATCCCTTCTTAATAAACGAATAGTTTGTACCGTTGTACTCTGTGTCCGTTATTGCCGATCGTATTAAGTTATGTACCCAGTTGCACCACGAGTAAATTCTCAAATGAGTGTGAGTGGTCGTTATGCAAATACGATACTGAAACCAAAGTTGTTATTGTTTGATCTGACACACAATTATTACAAAGGTGTTATTAAATTTCCGACTTGTTACTTGCACACACTTTTGCAATAATCCTAATTCCCCTATAACAATATTTATCGATCCAGTTTTAATGTATCTAGTATTTTTATAATATTTCGTATCTGAATTACTTCCAGGTTATCATTATTGCATCTGAAAAACTTCTACTGCTGAATATAGATCCCGCCAAATGCTCTTTTACAGGTACTTATAGTATCCGTAAGCCTTTCATTGTGAAGACTAGCCTGTAACTATAATATTTAACAGATTAAAGACTTGATGAAAGTCAGCGGTCGATCCCACAACATGCAGTGCACTATGAGCAAGCCATGCGTTTTGTCATCAACAGTTCACTATTATACCGTGTCTACCTTAAAAATGAGCTTTTGATCTATACCACGCTGGACAGACGGGTTTGTTTCAAGTTTACCTTTTCTTCGTAGTGATCATATGATAGTTTTTTTTTTTTTTTTAAAGACAACTCCCGCATTAGGAATATAAATTCCTGTGTCGCGGGGGGCTTTACAAACATACATGAAACGGACACAAATAACACCCCGACTCAGAACAACAAATTGTGAATCACACAAAGTGTTATTCTACGTAGGATTTGAACCCACGACACTTGGCGCAGTAGGAAGCGGTGTGCCGACCGCTTAAGCCACTAGGCCAACCGTGCAGTTAACAATAACCAGATGAACAAGGGTTGTGACATTACGCATACTTAAACCGTTATCTGAATATTGTGTTTCAATAAGTAAAATTCTTACAATACAAATTTAAAATAACACGAAGTTATATTGTAGCATATACGTATATTTGATTTATTTTCGTTAAAAATAGCTCTGTAAAGTTAGACGTCACTTATAATCATTTTGAACTCAACAAAATTGTGTGTTATCGGTCGCATGTCTACCACCAGCCGCCTCCGTGGCCTCCATTATTCCATCCACCGGTATAGCCCCCTCGCCATCCATCGGACACCCATCCAACGGATCTGCCACTCCAGCCACCATTGCCGTATTTCCATCCAGCTTTGCCGTAATTCCATCCACCATTGTTGCCGCTCCAGCCGCTACTGCCACTCCAGCCGCTGCCGCCGCCCCATCCGGAAGGCCACCCACTTCTTATGTAGCCCGCAGAGGCAACCGCCAACAGGACGGCCAGGGAAATTATTGTTACCTGAAAACCTTATTCTTAGTATAAACAAATAAACATTTCGCACATTTGACACACACTGCCATCTACCTTCAAACTATACAGATCTTGAAGTATGATAGCTAGATTGGCTCATGGAATAAATAATAATAATAAAAAAATAAAAAAATATTTCAGACATCTTACATACAACATCATCTAGTCCCAAACTAAGCAGAGCTTGTATTATGGGTACTAGACAACTGATATAAATACATAAACATACTTTTTTCTTGTAAATACATACATATTATACAAAGAAAACACCCAGACTCCGAAACAAATATTTGTGACCCGACAATCGAACCCGAGACCCAAGTACTTACAACAATTCCATAAGATTTTTTAACGTATGGTTCGATAATGGCAGCTCAAGTGAACTGTTTTTTTACAGTTCAAATATTAGGTTTCTTCGATAACATCACTAAAAGCAGTCAAATAATTGGTTAAATCAGATTTTTTACCGAAGCGTTTGTGCCAAAACATTTACTGTTAGATTGTTACTCTTTTCATAGCCGATTACATTTCTTACAATCTTCAAATCTTCGATTTAATGAAGATGCTTAACAAATCAATAAAACAATAGAAGTCGAAGAATGAACTGTATCGAGTAAAAAGGTGTTAGAAACAAAACACAAAGGTTAAGTTGTATGTTAAGTAATTACATATATACTCGTATGTAACACTTAGAAATGACTAATTGCCATTCACTAATGTGATGCGTAAACAAATGACCACTGTTTACTAGTTAATGAGCCATAAACGTCGAACACTTAAGTTTATGACTACTTAGGAACTAAGCACAATCGTTTACTAATAAATAAAGTTGAAGTGCCAGTGTCATGTTTCAAAACTTCAGCTTTTTAGTTAAATGTTTAGGAATGGGTTTACAAATTCACATAAAATCTCTTAGGCATGTTTTAATTTTTATTTGTATTTTGCTATTTTCTGCTTTGTTGGTTAGCGTATGCGGCTGCTGATGAAGAAGTCTCGGGTTCGATTCCAGGGTCGGACGATTTGTTTCGGAGTCTGGGTGTTTTTAGGGTTCCGTAGCCAAATGGCAAAAAACGGAACCCTTATAGATTCGTCAGGTCTGTCTGTCTGTCTGTCCGTCCGTATGTCACAGCCAATTATTTCCGAAACCATAAGAGCTATACTGTTGAAATTTGGTCAGTCGATGTATTCTGTGAACCGCATTAAGGTTTTTACATAAAAATAGAAAAAAAACAATACATTTTGGGGGTCCCCATACTTGGAACTGAAACTCAAAAATTTTTTTTTCATCAAACCTATACGTGTGGGGTATCTATGGATAGGTGTTCAAAAATGATGATGAGGTTTCTAAAATCATTTTTTTCTAAACTGAATAGTTTGCGCGAGAGACACTTCCAAAGTGGAAAAATGTGTGTCCCCCCCCCCCTCTAACTTTTAAAATAAGAGAGTGATAAAACTAAAAAAAATATATGTTGTACATTACCATGCAAACTACCAACGAAAATTAGTTTGAACGAGATCTAGTGAGTAGTTTTTTTTTAATACGTCATAAATCGTAACACGCAATTTGCCTTTCATCTAATCAATACAGTAGTATAAAAACATCGATGAAAGTTACAACGAACTACAAGAACTTTTATATGATGTTACTTGCTGATACGGAACCCTTCATGGGCGAGTCCGACTCGCACTTGGCCGCTTTTTTTATATGTAATATGTATGTATTTACAAAAGAAAAGGATGTTTATGTATTTATAGCAGTTGTTTAGTACCCATAATAAAAGCTCTGCTTAGTTTGTGACTACGTGACGTTGTGTGTAATATGTCCAAAATATTTATTTATTTATATTTCTAGAATATTTTCACGAACTTTCACGTTTTCTTTACCAGCAGAAAGTTTAAGTTAGTAGAAGTAAATTTAAGTTTAGAAACAAATTTGAATTTCAACAACCATACATTTGAGATATGTACGTTATCAGTCTGTTTGTTCTAGTTTAACTCCAATAAGGTACTTACTACATACATTATACATACTTCTTTTAAAGAGATTTGCAATAAATCGTCTCATGAAATTGGATAAAATAAGGATGTGGAAATATTTTGAAAGCAAAGATAGGTGAGAAAAGAAATGAAAGGCAGAAAAAGAATGCTTATAGGAATGGATTGTGTGTGCTTTAACAGGATTTCGAAGGAACATTGATCAGACTTTCAAGCTTCTGAGGAACTGACTGTTGGCGGAAGGTCTGAAATCTTTTAACTGCATGAACCAAAACGGCCAGAAGTCAAGAATTGATTTGCCTTCAACTTATTAACTAATCAATAACTAATATTTTGGGAGATAAAAGCAAATATGAATATGTTATAAAGAGCATATATGGCTTATAACCATAGTCCGTAATTAGGATGCGTTGCGCAATGACCCCAGCTTCTAAGCGATGGCATTAAATAATTACGATCAATAAATCATTGTTTACGTGCACTCTGCTAAAGTAATTTTAACATTCATTTACAAATTAGTAGTTATTTTATGTTGAAGACAGTCTCCAGGTATTGGATGGAAGTCCATCTTAAAATATAGACATATACTGTAGCGGAGCACATTTTAGAACTTTGGAAAGATAATAATTATTTTATATATTGTTTTTGTGAAACTTTAACCGTATAAAAGAAATCATTTACTCCGTTCCTATTTCACACACAAAATTTTAGTCCGACCCGGGAATCGAAAGTCAATTTAAAGTAGATATGACAATTGCATAGTTTTACTACTCAAAACTTTAGTAATAAACTTAGACGTTTCGTTAGTCATAGCCATTAAATCTTCATTGTAACCCAATGTTGAAGATGATGTAAATAAACAAGTAAATAAATTCAAAAGATGGGCCTTCGCTAAAGTTAAAATCGAATTGAAGTTGCGTTACACGGATTTTCCCCGAACTTTTTTGTGGTTTCAGTCGAAGGCCTAGCCACAATTATATAGATGTTGTAAGCCTCGTAAGTTGTAACAAGTGGTCGAGGATGTGGACAAGGTTGCAACGTGCTAACTAAATGTATACCAATAATATAAAGAAGTAAAGTTTCTGAGATTGTGAGTTTCTGACATTGCAAAGCGTATGCAAGCGTCTGGAATAAGGAATGGAATCCCGATCTCGCGAACTTGTGACTGTTTTCGGTATCAATCCTGAAGCATAATATGACGAGATCCTGTTCGAGTTCGACGGGATTGGGACTGATAACTGATGACAATGGAACTTTCCAATTGCTGGCCAAATATCTCGTACGAAAAGAATTTAAAAATATAATCAAACGATTAAATCGGAAACAACTTCTGGTACCGTGATTTATACCACAGTATCAAATACAGAAAACGAAGATGACTTGGCTCTTTCCATGATTGCAGAGGATTTGAATTTACTTGCTGCTGCTGCACAAACTAATACGTCACTTCAAGAGGAATTAAAAGAGACTCGTGAGAGTATCTAAAAGTCCTTACAATATTTGGTCGGGAATCGAACCCGAGACCTCAATCGCAGCAGTCGCAGACGCTATCACTCCGCCACCGAGGCAGTCAAGTATAATTGGTGTTTAAAAACAGTTTAATCTCTTCTTTATAGAGTGTCTACCAGATCTATAGACTGTCTTATTAAATACAATAACTAGTTTGTTATGAAGGAAGAGTTATAAAGTGAAGAATTAGTTTGGTTGAACGCGCTTTTCTCAGAAATTAGGTAATTGGGAAAACTAGGTTGAGATCGGTTTTTGAAGTCCACCAGGATATGGCTGAACTTTACTTACTACTATCAGCCCCCCCTAGTTAAATTGAAACCGTTCTTCGTTTTCTATTCTATTCCCTATTCTATATCTCTATTCTCTTCTTTAGCAAGCTGAAGTGGCAATGGGCTGGCCATATTAGCCGCAGGACCGACAACCGTTGGGGTAAACGTGTTCTTGAGTGGAGACCGCGTCTCGGCAAACGTAGTGTAGGACGTCCACAGGCCAGGTGGAGTATGATTTGCGCAGGACGGCTGGCAGGATGCGTGTAGCCGAGGATCGAACTAAGTGGCGTGCAATTGGAGAGGCCTATGTTCAGCAGTGGACTGCGATAGGCTGATGATGATGATGATTCTCTTGTTTCATGGGCTAATATTTTGTTTTGATCACGTGACTGCACTTAGCCAATGAAAAAAGAGAAGAGAGAAATACAATGGAAAACGAAAAACGTTTGTAACTTGGGGGGGTTGGGCGCCCGGTTTTTTTACAAAGAAATGCTCTTTAAGTTTAATAACTCGCAAACGGATACCTAAATCGAAAAATCGTCTTAGCATCCTCTCAATGTTTTTAAAATACCTGTCTAAGGATATCCCACACCATTGTCGACGTAATATATTCATGCAAAGTTTCATCTTTCTAGCACTAACCGTTACAGTAAACTGAGGACGGACGGACGGACCGATGGACGGGCTGGGTTCATAAGCTCTTAGCTAACGCTAATGAGAGTATTATTTATAAATCATATTATTAATGAAAGGGAATCCGTCTATAATATATTGTCTGTCTTATAAAATGATAAGGAAGATCTTATGGTAGCTCGTAAAACATGATAAAAACGAGTTTATTTTGGAATTCAAAAATACTACCTAAATATCATCCCCACTTAAATATCATCCTCATAGCTGTATTTTTTTTTTGTGAAATAACGAATATTTTCTTTAAATTAAAACAAATTAGATAAAACAAATAACTGCAAAACACTTACAAAGATCTTCATGTTTATGCCGAAGTGAAGAAGATACTGCACTGCATACGAACATATGGATCCTCAACCTTTTATAGTAATAACACTCCCATGGCGAGGCTCGACCCACGACACAGAATGGATATCATTGTGAAGTGTAGTACTAAGACTTGCTGTACAACTGCATCATTAATACGAAATGTCAATCTAGTATTTTACACTGTGACCGCATAGGCTTCCTCAAATCCCGGCACATATTTTTTTCGTTATAGAAGTCCATGAC
The DNA here is from genome assembly GCA_932526445.1 of Phragmatobia fuliginosa. Taxonomy (NCBI): domain Eukaryota; kingdom Metazoa; phylum Arthropoda; class Insecta; order Lepidoptera; family Erebidae; genus Phragmatobia; species Phragmatobia fuliginosa. The sequence continues at coordinate 20,521,479 of OW052069.1, read as the reverse complement.
TCATTTTGTTTACATTAGGCGTTTGATATTTAGAACAAACGTGGAAATGTATGCAAATAATTATGTTGATAGCGAAAAATATATTTTGTAGCATTATAAATTATTATTTTTATTTGAAGATAACAGTAGGTATTTGACTTTATAATAGTCACATTAAGGGCCACAGGCCACTAGCTACTTTTAGCATCGACGATCGGCAACTAGTCGCTTTTTAGAAGCTAAATACGGGACCGAACTCTCCACACCGCACACTTAAAACTCCAAACGCGGAGAATGAGTCGCTTTTTAGAAGCGCGACACAGCAGCTGAACGCTACTCTCCGCACACATTCGGATGCCGGTAGCATCGATTTGGCGTCGGAAAATTATAGACAACACAACAGCCGGCATCTGCGCAGTCACTAAAATGCGCGATTCCGATACCGCGTTCGAACGCAGAAAGTCGCGATTGATGCAACATGACGCGCGATTTTGATACCGCGATTGAACGCAGAAAGTCGCTAAAACGCGATGCAGCATCGATGCAGTCGCCAAATCGCCGATCGCCGATGCTAAAAGTAGCTAGTGTGCTGTGGCCTTAAGTTGATTTTTGATTGTCCTTGTATCGTTTGATTCTTTGTTTTGGAATTTTGTTTATGTTTGTTATTGTGACATTTAAAACCTACATAACGGGTACGACATGCATGTTCTTCTTTTTCATATGTATTTATAAATTGTTGTTATTGCTATTACTATGTATATGTGTTTCTAATTATATTGTATTAATTGCATCGTCAGCTATGGTCTTGCGAAATATTTTGATCCATTCTAATGTTACCTGGAAAAGTTTCCTTTTAGTAAATAGGTGGCCTATTTACTAAAAGTAAACCTTCGAACATTACATTTCTGTCATTTTTGTGTCAATCTGTCAAATGGAGTTAGAAAACCGTAAGAGTTTTTATCATCTTCTTGATCACCCTTTATTAGTTCACTATTGGATATGCCTTGCCTTGCCTAGGTTTTCTTCTACTATACTGCACAGGCCAGACGAGTTGGTTTACACAAACAAGGCACTTGACACAAATCCAATGGTTTGTGTCAAGTTTCCTTCTCGCACTGCAATTGTGCTCCTCTGCAGTTTGCTTTGCAGTCGGTTCCTACGACACCAACTGTGTGTGACTGCCTCGTTGGTCTAGTGGTTAGCATATGCGACTGCTGATCAAGAGGTCTCCGGTTCGTTTCCCGGGTCGGACCAAATGTTTGTGTGATCTGCAAATATTCGTTTCGGAGTTTGGGTGTTTTCTATGTATAATATGTATGTATTTACAAAAAGAAAAAAAAAGTATGTTTATTTATTTATATCAGTTGTCTAGCTAGCCATAATACAAGCTCTGCCTAGATGGCGTTGTGTGTAAAATGTCCTAATTATTTATTTATTTATTATATGTGTATAAAGTTTAAATAAATAAATAAATATGTATATGTCTCTGTTCTTCTACCTATTTATGAATCAACGTTACAGTCCTTAACCCGCTCTCGGATAGCGTGGGGACATATAACCTTAACCCTCTCCTGAGAAGAGACCCTAGTCCAACCGTGGGACATCTTGGGATGTTGATGAATAACGTTCACAAATAATTGTAATGTGTCGTACTTAACACTTCACACAACAAACACACACAAAAATATACCTAAATTACAATTAAAACTTATTAAAGTAATAAAGTATGCATGCGAGTGATTATTGTCGCCATTTCGGAGTCTGAGCCACGGTTTTCGTAATACATATACGCACTTTGACACAGATCGAGCATAAAATAACCGAACAGAAATAAATGTCTTATTATGCACAGTTACTGCAAAGTTTGCTTGCACATCATTTCTTTCAACTCATTTGCCGCGCCTATTCCCAAAATTAGGTTAACGTCTATTGCTTGCAGACCTCCACTAGTGGGGTACTCTGAGATACCTTTTGACTCCTGGGGCAACAGTTCTAATCACAAAACCCTGCGGCGGCCTACCTCGTCAGTCGGGAGGAACACAAGGGACGCATTAGCGGCTTCTGGAGTTCTTCCTGCCGTGCCCCACTAAGTTTTGTATGTATATCGACTCTTGCTTGTCGGATTGTTTAGGGCTCTAACTAAACAAGTGCTACAGATGCATCGGATCGGCGTATCAACGTACTTTCCGAGGCCTCTTGTTTCAAGTACCTTTTATAGAGGGTTGCACTTATCTAGGTATGTGGTTGATTGGTAAGTCTATGAATTCACAAATGTAATTCCTAAGTAGTAACCTCAAGGGTATTCTCCCAAATAATATTGAGAATAAGGCTAGGAAGAAGATATTTTTTTGTAATTATAAGCTACTAATTATATTATAATAATCGTGACCAAGACGTGTACCTTTTCCGATGAAATTAGTTATTGAAATCGCACTACTCTAAATACACTACTCTGTATAAAGTTATGAGTGATCCTAATATAAATGACAATCAGCGAGTACACAAGCAATCATGTTTTGCTACCCTTACGCTGTTAGTACACCGACGCATTCGTATGCGGCAGCGATGCGAAACACCACTAGCGAAACATCTGTGTCTTCACAGTTCCTTGCGAAACAATACCGACAAGGACGCAACTATTTCATGTAGCCTAGTGCTAGAGTGAGACGTAGCGTATGCGAAATTCTGCCATACTACTGACAGTTTTTTAGTTGTTTCGCTGCCGCATACGAATGCGTCGGTGTACTAACGGCGTTAAGGTTGGAATTTTTTGACCAAATTTTTATTAAACTTTAGAGTACAACCTTTCAAACAAAAAAAGAATTATCAAAATCCGGCTACTCTGTAAAAATGTTTGTGTGGTCATGTGCGAGTCGGACTCGCCCATGAAGGGTTCCGTATCAGCAAGTACATCATATAAAAGTGCTTGTAGTTCGTTGTAACTTTGATCGATGTTTTTATAATAGTGTACTGATTGAATGAAAGGTAAATTGCGGTTTACGATTTATGACGTATTACAAAAAAAACTACTCACTAGATCTCGTTCAAACCAATTTTCGTTGGTAGTTTGCATGGTAATGTAGTTTTTTTTGACCAAATTTTTAGTTTTATCACTCTTATTTTAGAAGTTACAGGGGGTGGACACATTTTTCCACTTTGAAAGTGTCTCTCGCGCAAACTATTCAGTTTAGAAAAAAATGATACTAGAAACCTCAACATCATTTTTAAACATCTGTCCTTAAATACCCCACGTTTGATGAAAAAAAATTTTGAGTTTCAGTTCCAAGTATGAAGACCCCTAAAATGTATTGTTTTTTTCTATTTTTATGTGAAAATCTTAATGCGGTTCACAGATTACATCTACTTACTAAGTTTCAAAAGTATAGTTCTAATGGTTTCGGAAAAAAGTGGCTGTGACATACGGACGGACAGACAGACAGACAGACAGACATGACGAATCTATAAGGGTTCCGTTTTTTGCCATCTGGCTACGGAACCCTAAAAACGCATAGAATTGAGAACCTCTCGATTTTTCGTCGGTTAAAAACTACTGCCTTTTCTGAAATCTGATAGTTCAGGTTTTTCTTGAATAAAATATTCGAAATAAATGTGCGTGCAAGCGAGGAATTTAAACTGTCCCACATGGTTTTATTAGGTTTTATCAGCCACTTATTAGTTCCCACATTTGTGCATCGATGAACATCTTGACAGACTATTTGTCTCTGTTTATGAGTCTAGTGGTTAGCGTATGCAACTGCTAATCAAGAGGTGTCGGGTTCAAATCCCGGGTCGGGCCAAAAAGTGTTTTTGGGATTTTCTTAGGAAATTCCTACTAGCTGCCCGGAGTTTGGAAGTTTGGCGGTGATTCACGCCCGTGCCTCGGAGAGCACGTAAAGCCGTCGGTCCCGGTTGTCATGAATATCTATGGCAATCGTTATTGGGAAGTCAGTGCCCTCAAATATACTGACAACTAGTTCAATCTTCGAATTTCAGTTCTCCCTTAGGGTTGCCGAGGTCCGATGCCAGTCGCTCCGTGGAAAAACTGATATTCAGGTAAAACCGGTTGAACTAGTAGCCGACTACAAATAAACTTGGGAATAATAGCTAGGAGTCATTATTATAACCTTTCAACTGAAGCACTTAATTAATAATATAGGTAATAATAAAACAATAATCGCCGTGTGAATTGATATAAAGAATATTATAAATTGCGATGATAGCGATGCCACCTTTAGCGTTTTTTTTCTTTTTACCCACCTGTTTAACGCAAAGCAATTTAGCATTATCTATACATACAAATAAATAAAATTGGAGTGTATGTTTGTAATATTAAATAACCGCTTTTTACTAAATGCATATGTATGCATACACGGTACAAAAATTTTATGACAAATTTTTTTTTGACTATTTTTGTCTGTCTGTCTGTTCCGGGTAATCTCTGGAACAGATGGACCGATTGCGACGGGACTTTCACTGGCAGATAGCTGATGATATAAGAAGTATCTTAGAATCATTTTTAAGAGTAGCTTCGCCCCGCGGCGTTGCCCGCGGTTACAACAACAAATGCGGGTAACACCGCGGGGCTCAGCTAGTTATTAATAAGAATATTTTTTTTGTAAATACATACAAATTAAACAAAGAAAACACGAAACAAATATTTGCGGATCACACAAACATTTGATCCGACCCGGAATGGAACCCGAGACCTCATAATCAGTAGCCAGCAATTAGTCAGGTGACCACTACCTTCTCCCAAATTCTTCTTATTACTGAAATTAATGTTCATGGAAAGCTACTTTGCATTAAATTGCCTAATGACTATAATACGGTTTTTGATCTGAATTCTCTGTTCTATGGTTTTGATCATTGTAATTTTCATTAAATAAATATATAAATATATACTCCCCATGTAATATCAAGCTTATTGCCGTCAATGGCAATCGAAGTGGAAAGGCAGGTAAAAAGTATCGCATTACAAGGTAAAGGATATGGCTCAGACTGATTGATTGGGCGAATTTTGGCAATAGCTCGAGGTCAGGGTAACTCGAACTGACTGTGGTCCGGATATCCGTATGCAATTTAATTTGCATTGGTACTTAATCTGTGCAGAAATCTACATCTAATATTTCTTTTACAAGCTAGGTCAGTTTAGTGTTGTTTAATATATAAAAATGAAAATAGGAGGAGGAGTCCAGCGGACTGATTTCTCTTTCTGGACATTCCGCCTGCTGTCTGCCTCAACCTTAATACAGTCACAGAATACATAATATGTAGTACCAGTACAGAAGACTCACTCCGAAAAGTAAATTAAAGTTATAGATACCCTCGGTGTCAAAAGATTAAGTTCAATTCAGATCGCACAGCGCCGAATCACCACGATTATATTTACCTACAATTGCGTCTCTTTCTATCGTGTAACTCTTAACTGTTCTGACGATGTCTGTTCGAGCGGCGTGTCTGACCCGGCAGGCAGCCGGCTGACTATACCTAAACTGCGGAGTGACACCCCCCCTGATACAGTGTCGGTAATGTAATTTGCTATATTACTCTACTAACCTATGGCGTCGCAATCATTGACATCTAAATTATAGGATAAGTGTAATTTTATTTAAAGTTTAAACCAGCTTCTTTATAATGAAATGTATTCATAAATATACATACATTATGATTCATATAGATTGAACGTGGATGAGACATTTTCGACCTTAGGGGTGCTACTTATACCATAGACCACATACACACAGTGCGGCAAATTATACAGAAGACCCAGGAGTATAACCAGCCCCTGTGTCTAGCATTCGTGGACTATGAGAAGGTCTTCGACTCGGTTGAGATCTGGTCTGTTCTGGAGTCCCTGCAGCGTTGTCAGGTAGATTGGCTATACATACAAGTGCTGAGATGTCTCTACGATACCGCCACCATGTCCGTCCAAGTACAGAATCAGCAAACAAGGTCCATACCATTGCATCGAGGAGTGAGACAAGGGGACGTTATTTCCCCGAAATTGTTCACAAATGCAATGGAGGATATGTTCAAGACGCTAAACTGGAAAGGACGTGGCATTAACATTAATGGCGAATACATCTCTCACTTGCGATTTGCGGACGACATCGTCATAATGGCAGAGACACTGCAGGACCTGCAACAGATGCTGAATGACCTAGCTGATTCTTCTATGCGCATCGGCCTACGGATGAACTTGGACAAAACCAAGGTCATGTTCAATGAACATGTTCTACCGGAACCGGTTGTATTACACGATACCGTTCTCGAGGTTGTTCAAAAATATGTCTACCTTGGGCAGACATTGCAGTTGGGTAGAAACAACCTCGAGGATGAGGTGAATAGAAGAATTCAGTTGGGTTGGGCAGCGTTCAGAAAGCTACGTCGAGTCTTTTCGTCGTCGATCCCACAATGCCTAAAAACGAAAGTTTTCAATCAGTGCGTCCTACCTGTCATGACATACGGAGCCGAGACCTGGACACTTACGGTACGGTTGGTCTATAAGCTTAAAGTTGCTCAGCGTGCTATGGAAAGGGCTATGCTCGGCGTTTTTCTGAGAGATCGTATCAGAAATGAGGTGATCCGTCAGAGAACTAAGGTCATCGACATAGCCCACCGGATTAACAAGCTGAAGTGGCAGTGGGCTGGCCATATTAGCCGCAGAACTGATGGCCGTTGTGGCAGAAGAGTTCTTGAGTGGAGACCGCGTCTCGGTAAACGTAGTGTAGGACGCCCACAGGCGAGGTGGAGTGACGACCTGCGTAAGATGGCTGGCAGGAGCTGGATGCGAGAAGCCCAAAATCGATCACAGTGGTGTGCAATGGGAGAGGCCTATGTCCAGCAGTGGACTGCGATAGGCTGATGATGATGATGATGGGTGCTACTTTTCCAATTGTTCCAATTGGGAACTTCATATCAATCTATACAAATAAATAAAATTAAAGTGTCTGTTTGTAATGTAGTTTCAAATGAACAGTTATTACTAAATGCGTGTGAAAGTATATACGGTACATGCAGTACTTATGTACATCAAAAATCGGCCAAGTGCGTGTCAGGCCAGAAAGGGTTTCTCAGTCACCCTTGGATTTAAAATCGTATCCAATAGATAATTGTTATGTTTATATATTAGAAGTTAAGCCTCTATAACTCCTGAACTAACAAAGTCATCTAATCCGTTATAGTTTTCCTTCAAAGTTGATTATATGGACCACCATCACGAATTTTTCCAGATTTTTCGAGCCAGCCGTTTAGCTTTTAGAGGGGGGGGGGGCGCCCTGTTTTTACAAAAAAGTGCTTTTTAAAAAGTGCCCTAAATCAAAAAATCGTTTTAGAAACCTTTTAGTGTTTTTAAAAGACCTATCTAATGATACCCTACACGATGGGGTAGCCGCGAGTAAAATTATCATCCCCACTTTATGTGTAGGGGAGGTACCCCAAATAAAAATATTTTTCATAACTTTATTGTAGCACTTTGACGACTTACTTACAACACATATTCATGCAAAGTTTCATCTTTCTAGCACTTACCGTTTGGACGGTAAGTCGAGGACGGACGGACAGACGAACATGACGAATCTATAAGGGTTCTGAGTCATAAATTTCGGAACCCTATCTGTCTGTCTGTGTTTGTTTCGGCTAATATCTGGAACGGGTAGACCTATTTTGACGGGATTTTCACTTCAAGATGAATAGATAATTTTTTCGACTGGCTTCGCTTCGCTGCGTTACACGTGATTTACAATAAAATCCGCGGCAGGGTAACACCGCGAGACTGAATAAATTCATAAATAACAAAGCCCTGAAAAAATAAACGTAAAATAATTACAGTTAAATTGAACCGACTGAAACGAATGCTCTTATGTTATGTTATGAATGAAAACCTTCTGTACCTATTTATACATCTAGTGAAGACTTCAGCATAACGTTACAACGATAAATAGTTTTAAATCGATAACGATATGATAACACCTTTATAACTGAATGTAAAAACAATCCTAATCATACTCTGTTTAGAGAACATATAGTTGGAGTTTTATAGATATCGTCACAGTAATGTAGTGGAAAGTAGTTAGTGTAAAAGTTATTTATAAACTATTCTATTCGCCCGCGGCCCCGCCCGCGTGTATGCCGGTTATCGCGGTAAATGTAGCTTATGTTCTTTATCAGGCTCTAGACAATCTGTGCGCTAATCGGCTCAGCAGTTATGGCATGGAAGCGCGACAGGCAGACAGATGGAGTTACTATCGCATTTATAATATTAGTAAGGATGTGGAGGGATATTAAAGAGTACAAGTCATTATTTTTATGTTATTGTTGTAGTAATTATTTTAATATTATATTACAAGTCATTGATTTTACAAGACATTGATATCTATTTGCGTGGATGCGTAGTGATTTAAACGGTTACTAGGCCGCTTTTTACTGCTCTAAGTGTAGTATGTTCAAACCTTATACAACAACATTTTAAGTGTTCCACAAAATGTTGATCAGAGTCTAGGTTTTTTCTGTCCATGACATGTGTGTTTGTAAAGTCTTCCGCTCCACAGGAATATTTAATATTCCTTATATAGAAGTTGTCTATGACAAAAACGATAAACATATCTATATTATTTGAGGAAATAAAGTACATACATGCATATGCATTTACTACATAAACCTGTTTTATTGATCAATCCTTACCGCAAAAACACATTAAGATTGTTGATAAGCGAAATTATTCTTAAACATAATCTTAAAACATTAAACGTTGCATTATACTATAAAAATTATAACCAAAGTTTTGGTTTCAACTGATTTACATAAGTTGACATTTTATATCATAAAAGACACTTACAGTATAAAATAATGCAGTTGGTCATCGGCTTACCTCTGTCCTTGTCTACAACTTTATTTGGAATCGGCTTATTTACATTCTACTCTGCCAGATACTTCGCTAGCGCTAAACTGTATGCTTACATTCCATATCCAGCAATAGAACCTTTAATACAAGTTTTCTTTGTGGACCTGTAGATGACTGCTATGGCTGTCTATCTGCTTAAGATACAGGGGGGGGGGGGGGGGAGTAACTCTTGAATTACTGTTCAGTAATCATTTACCTGTCGGGGATGCTCGTGATACGGGCGCCGCCAGTTCGGGCTGGTCATCTCACAACTGCCATATCATATTATTGTTTAGTTATTTTTGGACACTACCTGTGTAAATATCTGCATCGTTACATTGTCCTCACATTTAACTGTTTTCTTAACAAAACGCTTAAAACAAGCTAACCAAATTTTTTTAAAACCTATGTTGGAAAAGAGTGTCCATGGAGTTTCTTGTCTATTCTTCTCCATATTATGATCTACGAATTGGAACAGACAATTAGCTTCACGACTGACTACTGACTGACTACTTGACGTTTCAAAAGTGCCGTTGTCTTGGTTTGTTTGAAATAAAAATGTTTTGATTTATCATCAAGTGAGTCATGCACGTTTGCCCTTAAATGATGTACTCCTAGCCTATTTCAGAAACGGCGAACAGTCTTAGCGGAGATCAGTGAACTAAGCAAGAGATAGTATAGTGCACATGCATAGGTGTATTCTCTGTTCTCTCACTCTAACAATCCGATGGGACGGCTATCCGACACGACCGGCGAGAGATTAGACGCAAGACTTCCGCAAGAAGTCCTCGAAGTACGGGGGTCGTACCTTCAAGTTCCAAACTCGGGGTTGTTAGTAGCATTTCTATAATTAGAATTACTCAAAAACACTATTTGACTCAACCCGGCAATCGAACCCCAGACCTCTTTGTTCGGCTTTCGTATACGCTAACCACTACACCAAAGAGGCACTCCAACGAGGACTGTATTTAGTACAACTGATATTTTTAAAGAGAAGTGTTGTAGCATCACTGAGGAAATTCCTAATTTGATTAATTGGATACTGTTTGACCAACTTTATGCGTTAAGAAAATAATCGATTCATATCAAGTCGTTCAATTATAACGAACGTAATTCTAATTACTTGAACAAGATGTGGTCACCTCAGGCCACTCCTTACGAGTTTCACGTTAGATTCTACGACGTCATTGAAGAGGTCCTTACGCAACCGGCTATATTTTATGTAAACATGTTTGTATTCATATCAATGTAATGTACGCGAGGTGGCTTGTGCAACAGATCCTGTACGGTGAGCTCCAAGGCTCACAGGTAGCTGTCAATGACCGTTTTGTTATTGTTGACGAATGTAGACCGCCGTCGTAAAAACATTTGTCACTTGAAACATTTTATTTGAATGTGGTTTCTGCAGGTGCCTCTAGTACTTGGCTCGTATTGTCTATTCGGACGGTTACTTCATATTTGACATTTCATTGAGGCACCAGCGCTATTTTAAGTATTTCAGTTATACGACTGAATGGATGTGTCGTGATTTATTTAGCCATAGCAAAGAGGCTTTAAGAAAAAGTAAGAGCTAGTTAATATAGTGCAAAAAATGCCAGTTATTCATATCTGGTCATTTTCTACTAAATTGAGAAGAACAAAACCAGAACCTGTCCTAGACTCCTTTCTTTGGAACTAATAACCAAATTACGTTAACACGAATTAGGTAGAAACTAGCATTAACTATTATAAGCTTTAACTTATAGCAACACCATAAAATTAAAACGTCATTTGGTCTTTATATTTCTTTTATTTCAACAACACCTTCTTCACCACCAGCCAGATGCATATCTTGCAGGAGCTGCTTTGATTACTTTGACGACAACAGGGCCATGCGACGAATGCGAGTGAGGATAGGAGTGGTGCAGAGATGAAGGTGAATGGTGCAGAACAGAGTGACTTAAGTGAAGAGGTGCTGAATGATGAGAGTAGCTAGTTAATGGTAGACTGTGAGATAATGGTGCTGCATGGATATATGGGCTTGAGTGACTCAAGGATAAGGGAAGATCATGACCTAAGTGCGCTGAATGTAAGGGAGCCACGTGTAATGGTGTGGAATGACTGAGATGTACTGGAGCTACATGAGGAAGTACAGCTTCGTGAGAGCTCAATAAAGGTACAGAGTGCAAGTTTGCATGAAGGGGTTCTGCGTGTAAGCTGTGTCCGGGATATGAGTGGGCGTAGTGACTGTGGGAGTGCAGAGGCGAGTACAGTGGTGCGGCGTGGAGCCCGTGGGAGCTTAGAGGAACATGGTGTAGTGAACTGTGTGAGTGCAGAGGCGAGTACAGCGGTGCGGCGTGGAGCCCGTGGGAGCTTAGAGGACCGTGGTGTAGTGAACTGTGTGAGTGCAGGCTTGGAGACAGGAGGCCGTCTAATTCGCCGTAGATGCCGCGCTTGTCACGAGAGGCCGAGGCGCTTGCTATCAGCAGAACAGTGCACAACTAGAAAAAAAAAGAAAATATGTACTACATTAGTAAGTTTGTATGTTGTGATTAACTGTAATCACTTGTATTCTGTATCCACAATTTTTTATCCTCAGAAATATTAGAATACGATTCCAATTTAATTAATAAAATAAAGTAAAAGCAGTTTCACAAATAGTGAAAAACATAGTTCTTTGGAGAAATGTTTCAATCTACTTCAAAAGAGAAGGTAGAAGGTACTTCTCTAGGTCTTGATTTAGATTCATCATTTATTAATTCATAGATCGGTCCTTTGTTATTAGGCTTTTCTAGTTAATTCTCTGCAAGTGCACATTAACTGCATTTTAGACAACTGAGATTAGTGCTTACATTTGTTTAGGTAAAATCAAAAACTGTCGATAAAAAATAACTATATATAAATCAACAGTTGAAATAGTTGTCCTGTTAGAAACCTAGTAGGAACACAACATATATGACGAAAAAACATGTAAGACTTAAAATATTAACAACGCAACCATTCGCGCACAAGGCTGAAGCTCAAAACTTAACAAATATAATTAACTACCAAGCACTTGATAGTTAAATATATAATTTAGTTTAACGAAATGACACAGGCGAGGTTTACCGCGTAATAAAGATCACTAGACCCATGTTATAACGCTCTAAGGTTATTTGGCAATTATGTTCTCAAATGTTGCACAAGTTACTGTAAACAATATTAATATGTATTAGATCGGAATAACCAGCGGGTATTTAATCTACATAATATTGTTGAACCAATATATGAGGATGATCTGGTACCGGAGGTCAGCATTTAATTATGGAGCCATTGAAAACATAGATGATTTGATTTATGTCATCGTTATATCTAAAATGTAATAAAAAGATGTGATATGTAGGCGTTTATGTTAATAGCATCTCAAAATTGATGTAATCTTTTCGTTTCCGCTCGAAGTTACAGAAGTTTCGAGAAATTACAATATTAATTGGACCAAAAGATTTATAACATCCATCTATTCTATTTTATAATATGTACCTATATTTTTTTGTATTTTATTTATACTTTTAACTTTTTCAAACTTAATTTATTCAACAAATCTGTATTAATTTAAATTATTGGTTAGTATAACTTAGTTTTTAGCTTATAAACTATTGGCTTTTTAAACTAAAAACTAAGCTACGCTTGTATTTTGTGGTAGCCCAAGATACAATCTTAGCTTATTCTGGGTGCCACCAGCAAATGTAATTTATTGTACATGCACTTTATTTAAATAAAAATAAAATACTAATTAATATTTCCGGACATCTTACAAACAACGTAATCTATTTCCAAACTAAGCATAGCTTGTATTATGGGACAACTGATTTAAATACATAAACATACTTTTTCAGGTACAGAGACCTCTTGATCAGCAGCCGCGGACGCTAACCACTAGACCAATAAGGCAGTTGAAAATCTAATATATAAAATTCTCGTGTCACAGTTTTCGTTGCCATACTCCTCCGAAACGATCTTTATGAAACTTTATATGCATATTCAGTAGGTCTGAGAATCGGCCAACATCTATTTTTGATACCTCTAAAACGCGAGCGGAGCCGCGGGCAGCAGCTAGTAAATTTGTAAAAAAATGAATTGTGCAGACTACTTCCCAATGACAAACTCTAAAAGTCTAAATATTTCACGTTTCGAAGATTATTTTTATCTATTTTGAGTCTTAAAGTATATAGCTGCTCTATACAATCTAGGCCAAAACCTCCTTTCTAAGGAGAGGCCTATGTCCAGCAGTGGACTGTTGAAGGCTGTTGATGATGATGATGATACAATCTATGTAATACAAATAAATAAAAATGAAATATCGGTATGTTATATCAAATTAAAAGTTTTTTTCCAAATTTATATGAAATTATATACCTATACGCTACATAAAAATAATTTTAACATTTTTGTACGTCAGTCTGTATTTGTCTGTCTGCAATCTCTGTAATGGGCGGACCAACTTTGACGAGACTTTCACCGGCAGAAAACTGATGACTTAATGTGTAACTTTTTTTTAGATGATCTTTGCTCTGCGGCGTTACTGTCAATTTACAACAATTATACGCTTATAACACCGCGGGTTTCCGCTAGTACTTCATCACTACGTAGTATAAAACAAAGTCGCTTTCTCTGACGCTTTGTATGCTTAAATCTTTAAAACTACGCAACAGATTTTGATGCCCTCTCCTTTAATAGATAAAGTGATTCAAGAGGAAAGTTTTTATGTATGCATAATATAGTAGATATTAATTTTAGTGGTATCTAATGTGATGTTTTTTACGCTTACATTGCAAACGCTGGCGGTACCCTATGAGATAGATCAAAATAATGTACTACAGTAATGTACATCTTAAAAAGGTCTACAAAAAAGTCCGTAACGGTATATATCTATCTCTTAGAGATAACCCACAATAACCATATTTTTTTCTTTTTACGAGAAATAATGGCTTATTTACGAAGCGATTTTAAGCAATACAGTATTAATCCTTATCTAATTAAGTACCTTAAATACATTGTGTATTTAATATAGATTAATATGGCCCTTTACAGTATGTAATTTAAATTAATACTTTTGAAGATATTACAGATTTAAAAGGCAGGAACAAAGCGATTTTGGCGATACCTGCCGGGGCCTGTTAGTTGCCGCTGCTGTCGATTTGTCACTATCAGATAATACCTAACTATAACTAAACACAATACTTAATTATGAATTAATATTCTAAGGCGGTACGAAGTTCGCTGGGTCAGCTAGTATTTTATTTAAAAAAAAATACTAAAACTCCTTAAGTAAGAATCATTGCAATACTCGTATAAACGCAAGAGTATTGCATTGATTCTGGTACATAACGGCATACTTTTATCCGATAAGAACTCGTGTTCACCGTACTTCGTAATAGAAATTGTAGATATTTATGTATACCTTCTATAATTTGTACAAAAGTTAAAAAAAAATTCAACAACAAAAGCTAGTTTTACGCACTTTATCCATTACGCACATCTATAATTTTTGAAAAGGACCTAGGTATTTCAGTAAGTCGCTTTACTGTATTGTTAGATGGAATAAATTCTAGTACTTTAAAAAGGTATAATATATCCAAGGGATAACAGTATAAGCTCCTGACTTTCGTTCAGCTGTACGGGACGGCGCGGTACGTTCATAGCAAATACAAAATAGTAAATAAAAAATATAGGTACTCACAAACAGCTTCATATCTCCGTCTATTGGGAACCGATATCGAAATAGATTTGACACATCACCTCAGTTCCGGTGACAATTTATACAAAGTCAATCAGAATTATGTATAAATGTTACACAAGCGCCGTATAAATGTTACACAAGCGCCCTTGCCGCTCCTGATGAAACGCCCTTACGCAATAATTATAAATTAAAGTTACCCATTAACGTAAAAAGCTATAAAGATGAACTTAATAATGCATGAGGTTTTAATATTCATGTTTGTGTACAAAAAACCGAAGTGGCGGATTTAGAGTTTGACTTTTAATATTATTTTTACGGGAATTAACGCGATCACTTATAAAAGGTACCTATTACATACCTCTGATTTGCCTGACGTTTAAACACCAGAATGGGGACTCATCGGTTTCCTGGTCGAAACGTCAGGCAAATTACAGGTATGTAATACCTTTAATAGGTGATCGCGTTAATACCCGTAAAAATAATATTAATGATCATGGAACGTGAAAGTTTAAAAGTTAGTTAGAGTTTGACTATTCATCCTAATATAGAAAGAGTAAAAGCCGACAATGGGAGAAAACTATGCAGCTTAAGAGCACTATAATAGGTAGGAAAACTTGAAACAAATCCTATACGGGTTGGCGTCTGGCCATCATTTAATACTAGATCAAAGTCTACTTTCCAAAGAGAAGCCTATGTCATGCGATCCACTATCAGAGGCTGTTGATGATGAATGAAATAAATATGTCGTTGTGTTAAATAAATAGTTCATAACCAGTAGTGTTCAGAATGCCTGTAGGAGAAGATTCTGCTATTCCACATTTTCAGATAACACGTTTATAACCCAATAATTGTTTATGCTACAAATCTAAAACACTTTGGATGCATTTTATACAATTGCATACTTAAATGTGTGTGTGTGTGTGTGTGTGTGTGTGTGTGTGTGTGTGTGTGTGTGTGTGTGTGTGTGTGTGTGTGTGTGTGTGTGTGTGTGTGTGTGTGTGTGTGTGTGTGTGTGTGTGTGTGTGTGTGTGTGTGTGTGTGTGTGTGTGTGTGTGTGTGTGTGTGTGTGTGTGTGTGTGTGTGTGTGTGTGTGTGTGTGTGTGTGTGTGTGTGTGTGTGTGTGTGTGTGTGTGTGTGTGTGTGTGTGTGTGTGTGTGTGTGTGTGTGTGTGTGTGTGTGTGTGTGTGTGTGTGTGTGTGTGTGTGTGTGTGTGTGTGTGTGTGTGTGTGTGTGTGTGTGTGTGTGTGTGTGTGTGTGTGTGTGTGTGTGTGTGTGTGTGTGTGTGTGTGTGTGTGTGTGTGTGTGTGTGTGTGTGTGTGTGTGTGTGTGTGTGTGTGTGTGTGTGTGTGTGTGTGTGTGTGTGTGTGTGTGTGTGTGTGTGTGTGTGTGTGTGTGTGTGTGTGTGTGTGTGTGTGTGTGTGTGTGTGTGTGTGTGTGTGTGTGTGTGTGTGTGTGTGTGTGTGTGTGTGTGTGTGTGTGTGTGTGTGTGTGTGTGTGTGTGTGTGTGTGTGTGTGTGTGTGTGTGTGTGTGTGTGTGTGTGTGTGTGTGTGTGTGTGTGTGTGTGTGTGTGTGTGTGTGTGTGTGTGTGCGTGCGTGCGTGCGTGCGTGCGTGCGTGCGTGCGTGCGTGCGTGCGTGCGTGCGTGCGTGCGTGCGTGCGTGCGTGCGTGCGTGCGTGCGTGCGTGCGTGCGTGCGTGCGTGCGTGCGTGCGTGCGTGCGTGCGTGCGTGCGTGCGTGCGTGCGTGCGTGCGTGCGTGCGTGCGTGCGTGCGTGCGTGCGTGCGTGCGTGCGTGCGTGCGTGCGTGCGTGCGTGCGTGTGTGTGTGTGTGTGTGTGATGATGATCATGATATGTGAAGATAAATTAATTTGCAGTACCCCATTTTACATCTGTCAGATATGGCAAAACCATATTTTAGTTAATTCAATTTGAATGCGAAAAGATAAACCACCTTACAACTTTTTTTAAAAGTATCTTTTAAACATTAAATCTTATTAGTTAATGAAGGTGCTAGGTTAGGTAGAATATAATCTTCCTATGTTATATTTTTGTAAGCATGAAGCTGATTAGATTAATTGATGTAACTACCGTAAATACTTCCATATTGGCTTCCAGACTGCCTCGGTGCTTGAGGTCTCGGGTTCAAATCCTGGTTGTATTTGCAAAACAAGTATATAAGTATTCTATAAGTCGATCTAGCTTTCATAGTACAAGCTCTGCTTTGAAACTAGATAGGTTGTGTGATACATGCTCGAAATATTTATTAATTACTAGCTGATGTCCGCGACTCCGCTCGTGCCCTAGGAGTATGAAAAATAGATGTGGGCCGATTCTCAGACCTACTGTCTAGTATGGTAACGAACACTGTGACACGAGAATTTTATGTATAAGATTTATTTATATGCATTTAGTAACTTAACTTTTACTGTTAGTTTGTAATTACAAACGCCGTGTAAGCCACCGCAAGATGGACCGACGATTTGAAGGAAAGTGGCTATCAACCAGCTTTGTCTTAGGTAGACTGCTGCCTTCGTTTAGCAGTGGTTTTGAGTTGTATGTTATATGCGCCTTATGGAATGAAACAAGATGTGTGTATTTTTACAATTTGCTATTTATTAAATTTAGGCGTTCTGTTTCTTAGTTGTGCTAAAATCTTTGGATTATAATTACAATTTGTATGATCATAATGTCAATTGTTAACAGTTAACAGCTTACTGTGTTTATACTAACATTAACGCGATCACTTATTTAGGGTATTACATACCTCTGACCTCAGTCAACCTGTGACCACGGCCGGTGCAACCTGGTCGAAACGTCAGGTAAATCAGAGGTTTGTAATACCCTAAATAAGTGATCGCGTTAATTCCCGTATAAATAATATTAATTACTGCGTTTATACAAATTTAACCTACTTCTCGTGTTTGAATGCCATCAATGTGTTTGTATTTCGAAATCGAACAAAACGAACACTTAATTTGAAGTCGGTTAATTCCTTTTGTTCGGGATAAAAGAAGTGTTGGTTACTGGCAGTTTGAGGGCCGTTGATATAATATTCAACCTCCTTCAAAGCTGCGTGCATCGCAGGCAGTACACAACGTAATTTATCTCATTGTGTCTAAACTTGACATTGCTTTGGCAGTACTTCTAAAACCTTTGTTTATTTATTTTCAATGTCTGTCTTACAAATACGTTTAATTTTATGTTGAATAAAACCTAACTTTACTAGGTTTTGCTCTCTTATTCCCAGCCGTGTAAGGGTTTTATAAGTTTATGGAACCGACATGTTAGAAGTACTACATTTATCTTAAGAACCTAGCGAAGATTAAGTAAGAACCCTTTACTTCAAACTTGGTACTAAATGCGAGTGAAGGTTATGACCTTGATATCAATGTTTTGTGATACAGATGACCAATGAAAATGCAACATAATTTGCATATTTATAAAGAAGACTGTATAATTTTATAACATGATCTTGAAGATTTATCTATCGTTTTTAACCAACATAAAAAAGGCGGAGGTTAAAATTGGGTTTAATGTAAAGTTTTTGTTAGACCTTTCAAATTTTTCCACCAATTGATTATGTTGGTTGCAATTACGCATCGTATCGTTACCTTAATTTTTTAAGTAAGTTAAAAAAACTTATTAAATTATTTAAGAATATCAGATGACAATCAGTATTTTCAATCTTTCCTTATCCGAATAGTCGAACCAAACGGGTTATCTTATAATTTCTGATTTGAGATACTAAAACCTGGAATATATCGGCTAGCTGTATATTTCAGAATTAAAATTAAGTATGTGACTTAATTTTAATTCTGAAATGTTGAAGAGTGTATTACCACTTTTTGTCAGCTGATTTATATTTTGAAACCAGCTGAGTCCGCGGTTACAGTTGTAAATCGCGAGTAAAGCTTTGGAGCGATGCTAGTCTAAAAAAAGAGCCTTAGTTACTCTTTACATCTGCTTTCTGTCATTGAAAGTCCCGTCAAAATCGTACCATCCGTTCCAATCCGGAACAATCAGACAGACAGACAGACAAAAAAAATAAAAATTGCGTTATTGGTGTAAGTAACGTAAATACTTTAATTTGCATTTAATAAATAACTATTAATTTGATACAGATACTTCAATGTTATTTATTTGTATATATAATAAAGGTATTTACGTGGTTATGACCAATCTAGTTCAACTGTCAGTGTTTTCAATTACTTATAGCCTCCCCATTTAAAACAACTAGGTATTATATACTTCGAAACAGCACTTATATACATACCTATCAATTATCCTGGCAGTCTTTCACGTACATTTCCTAACTAAAGCAGGTGACCTGACAACTTAATTACTCCCTTAACTAGTTCAGATTTCTGTACATGCACATTATTACGTATTATGTGACGCAATGATATACGCCAGTGGTCTTAGCATTTGTGCCCGGAAATCTAGGGCTGCTGATTTATTGCAGCATATTTATTCAATATTAGATGAGTACTTTGACAGAAAAATAAATATGAGAATAATCCGTGTGGCGACTTCCACATACAGCGAAATTGAAAACATATAACAGCGCCATCTACCGAATCGTACACTAGCTTTCGCTCGAGGCTCGGCTCTGTGTCTCTCGTGGTTCTTCTCGTAGACCCCAGCTGGAGGTCTCGGGGTAACTTTACCAGGTCTACGGCCTGCCTAAGTAATCTTCCGCGCCGCCTGCCACTACAGGTGGGTCACTGAGTCTGGCCCGTCTGGGCCTGTTGGTATTTTCGGAGTGTCAGTCCGGTGTGGGGGCGTTCCTAACGAGGTCAAGCCATTGCGGATAGATCCCGCTTGGCTACCAACATGTTAGATACGCCCGGGTCTTATTTTGCGTCACCTCCTGTCTTTAGCGAGGTCGAGCTCCAGAGGGTGAGGACCCTGAGGAGCGCCCGTCAGCCAGCGACAGGTCAGGAGTTGGGTATGGTCCTGTAGGGATAGCCACGGAGACGAGGTCTCGTGGCAGGGCATGCCTGTCTGGTGGACGCCGATGGTAGGGCGCGAGCTCCCGCAGATGACGAGCTTGCGAGCCATCGGCACGCACGAACAAGTTGGAGCTCAGACGTCTCACAAAGTCGTCCAGGCTCTCCACGCGCAGGTCCCTGGAGATCGTCCTATTCCGCACAAAGCGAGGTGCGTTGGCTATGGTGCGCAGTGCAAGTGATTGTTGTGCACGCAGACGGCGGCGGTTTGTCTCAGAGACAAGTGCAAACCAGGCCGGGGCACCATACGTAAGACGTGTGAGAATGTACGTCTTGTACACACCGAGCTTGGCACGGAGCGGCAGTCGGGACGATAGCACGGGCCGCAGAAGGGAACGCGCGGCACGAACCTGGCCAATGATGTTGTTAACATGGGGCTTCATTGAGAGCGTGCGGTCGATGGTCACGCCGAGGTATTTCACAGTCGTGGACCATTCGATGTTCTGCCCCATGAGCTTCAACTGCGGTAGGGTCACGCTACCTATGGAGATCGCCTGAGTCTTCGCCACGTTGACCGTCAGTCTCCAATCCTTCAGCCAATTGGGAAGTGCGTCCAGTGTAAGCTGCATCTTGGTAACAGCATGGGCACCATTTTTCGACGTCGTGATGTAAGCCGCGTCATCGGCATACAGCGCAAGCTTCACGCCGTCAGTTACGGGGATGTCGTCCGTGTACCAAGAGTAGCACACAGGAGACAGGCAACTTCCCTGCGGTACACCGGCACAGATGGGCCGCTCTGTGGACAGGGCGCTTTCAACCGCCACTTGAAAGCGTCTGTCTTGCAGAAAGGTGGCCACAATCTTCACTACTCGACGAGGAGTAGTAGATGTGGACAGCTTGTACAGCAGGCTCGGCTCTGTGTGTCAATTACGGCCCGTTTACGACCTTACCGCTGTGAGCGGTAGCTAAGAGCGAAACGCCGAGCGGTAATATCAAAAGTATAGAAATGTACGAGGCACGCCACGAGTCGCCGCTCATAGCTAAGCTCATAGCTACCGCTCACAGTGGGAAGGTCGTAAACGGGCCGTTATCGTAGTAAATAGTAATTTTAAATATTTTTTAAACATATTTGACCTGAGTGGAAATCTGTCAAATGACCTTCTACTTACAGTCACGATTTCTAACCATTATACAGACTAGCATGGGGGTGTGTTATCCTTACTAATAATATAAATAGCTCTGTCTGTCAGTCACTCTTTCATTTCAAAACTAAAGACGCGATTTAAATGAAATTTGGTACCCAGTTAGCCTAGAGCCTGAGAAGATAACTATTTACTGCGATAACCGAAGTAAACGCGGGCGAAACTAGTATTAAATCATCATCATCAACCTATCACAGTCCACTGCTGGACATAGGCCTCTCGAATTGCACGCCACTTGGTTCGATCCTCGGCTTCTCGCATCCAGCTCCTGCCAGCCGTCTTGCGCAAATCATCACTCCATAAATACATACTCTTAATAAATGTTTCATGAGAATATGTTAGTTTTCTGATTGATATTATTTTACGACTCAGTACTTTAACTACACTACTGGCATTGATTACATTGCGGGCGGTTTCTAACAAGGAAATAAATACACCATACATTGAGCAATATGTGGTGGTGTTATGAAATTGTAGTGCAAGTGCAAGTAGTGGTCAGGCAGTGTTCTATATATTTAGGTATGTGGTCGGGTCGCATACACACTTGCACACCTATGAGGAAACTGAGAACTGGATCTGGAGTGAAGAATGGAATATGTTACGACGGTGTGGTCTATAAACTAGTTTAGATGTCTAGAAATGATGATATGAGGGTATGGAGTATTTAACGTACAAAAAAGAATTTATCTTTTTAGGGTTCCGAAGCCAAATGGCAAAAAACGGAACCCTTATAGATTCGTCAAGTCTGTCTGTCTGTCTGTCTGTCTGTCTGTCTGTCTGTCTGTCTGTCTGTCTGTCCGTCCGTATGTCACAGCCAATTATTTCCGAAACTATAAAAGCTATACTGTTGAAATTTGGACAGTCGATGTATTCTGTGAACCGCATTAAGATTTTTACATAAAAAAACAAAAAAAACAATACATTTTGGGGGTCTCCATACTTGGAACTAAAACTCAAAAATTTTTTTTTCATCAAACCTATACGTGTGGGGTATCTATGGATAGGTGTTCAAAAATGATGTTGAGGTTTCTAATATCATTTTTTTCTAAACTGAATAGTTTGCGCGAGAGACACTTCCAAAGTGGAAAAATGTGTGTCCCCCCCCCTCTAACTTCTAAAATAAGAGAGTGATAAAACTAAAAAAAATATATGTTGTACATTAACATGCAACCTACCAACGAAAATTGGTTTGAACGATATCTAGTGAGTAGTTTTTTTTTTAATCCCTACTTAATATTATAAATGCGAAAGTACCTCTGTCTGTCTGTCTGTTACGCTTTCACGCCTAAACCACTGTACCGATTTTGATGGAATTCGGTATGATGATAGAACTGAACTTGGGAAAGGACATAGGCTACTTTTTACTGCAATAATCGAGATACAAAGACCAAAGCTAGGTGATTTTAATAATACATAAATCGAAGATGTCAAAATGTATCACTGTTTACCTCCTGTCAAAACTTCACAGGTTGCTAGGAATAACACACTTGCATGGCAACCATAATGATAGTTTGTAAATGACATATAGACCAGTAGACCAGGGTACATAATTTTTGAAAACAAATAAAATTATAGTAGGATGAAACCTATTGGAAAAGGAGGAGAATATTATAAAAATGAAAGGAAAAATAATTGACCGGCGATCTGAGGTCGGGAAGGGGAAGGGGGGGGGGAGGTTTTCGGGTCCTTTAACCGGGGCGTGAAAAAGCATCTCACTAAGCCGTCATAGTGTGGGCCGCCATACATTATTGTCCGCATTCGCAGCAAGTGTGGTAGCCCCGACTCTTGGATTCTGCTCATGCTTTCCATCAGGCAGGGTAGAGTCAGATTGGATGGCTAATGGCTAAATACAACAAAGGGTAAAAAACGGTTTATCTCGATTTCCGGCAAAACTACAAGGAAAAAAGTTAAATCTACAACTTTTTAGGGTTCCGAAGTTTATGACTTTGAACCCTTATAGATATGTCATGTCCGTCTGTCCTTCCGTCCGTCCGTCCGTCCTCGACTTATCGTCCAAACAGTAAGTGCTAGAAAGATGAAACTTTGCATGAATATGTATTGTAATTACGTCGACAAAGTGCTACAATAAAATTATGAAATATATTTTTATTTAGGGTACCTCCCCTACACGTAAAGTGGGGATGTTTTTTTTTCTCACGACTACCCCATCATGTAGGGTATCATTATATAGGTCTTTTAAAAACATTAAGAGGTTGTTTAGACGATTTTTTGATTTAGGTATCTGTTTGCGAGAAATTCCACTTTAAAGGCCACTTTTTTGTAAAAACAGGCCGTCCCGCCCGCCGAAAAATTTGTGATAGTGGTCCATATAATGAACTTTAAATGAAAACTATAACGAATTAAATGACTTTGTTATTTCAGGAGTTATAGAGGCTTAACTTTTACAATGCGCTTACTTGGAAAAGTCATACAAAATCAACGCATTAATACGTAAACAAAACAATTATCCATTGGATACGATTTCTAATCCACGTACCATTATGGGTGACTGAGGAACCCTTTCCTGTGCGTGGCCTGACACGCACTTGGCCGATTTTTTTAAAGTTTATATCATCACTACATGTTATAAAACAATGTCCTCCGCCGCGTGTCTGTTGTTGTTTTTTTTTGTTTGCGATATACTCAAAAACCACTGAACCGCTTTTAATGAAATTTTGTAACCAGGTAGTCTAAGGCTTAAGGAAGGACATAGGCTAAGTTAGTGTGAAATAAAATGAAGGTAGTAATTAATAACTGTTTACAAGTTTATAGTTGTACGTTTCTAAAATCTAAACCATTCTAAATATTTCTCCCTTAGAGTTGTCTTCATCTATAGAAATAAGTGAAATTGGAGTGTCTGTTTGTAATATTAAAATAATCGCTGTTTACTAAATGCATATGTATTTATACACGGTACATATACAAATATATTTTTTTACAAATTTTGTCTGTCTGTTTGTTCCGGGTAATCTCTAAAACGGCTGAACCGATTGCGACGGGACTCTCTCTTTTGTTTATTAAGTAACGCTAGATATACCTATAGTAGACATCAATTTGTCAAGGGTTACGCCACTTCACACTTGATCAGTTGAACAATAGCTCAATAATGAGGAACGGTATTTTTTATGTATTTAGCCTACCAAAGTGACTCTACCCTGCCTTGTGGAAAGCACGGGCAGAATCCAAGAGTGGAGGAAACCACACATCACAAATGCAGACAGTAAAGTATGGCGGCCCACACTATGGCGACTTAGTGAGATGCTTTTTCACGCCCCGCTTAAAGGACCCGGGATCATAGTGGGAAGGAAACACGTGAGCTGGTAGTGAGTTCCAGCTTTTGACTGCTCGGCATAAGAAGGATGATAATTAAGAGGGAGAGTGTTAGTCTGTCACGGGTGCCTCTCATACTTATTCTAGATAGTACCTATGTGAACATTTTCGCAGGTAGCAATCAGTAGTTAGGTACAACGAGATGTTAGGGTGTTGACATTACAAAGTTTCGCAAAGTTCCGGCGTCGCTGGCGCAGCTTCCGGTTGCGACAACACCATGTACTTATTACTGGTTTATTCATTAATGGTGGAAATACATGATTTTAATGGAAGATTGTGATCAATCGGCCCGTGAATGGTGACTCAGTGTTGCGAAGTGAAACTACTTTGTGAAATCAACTTTTCTATAAACATTGCAGATCGGAATTTAAAAACTACTTACTAGATCTCGTTCAAACCAATTTTCGTTGGTAGTTTGCATGGTATGTACAACCTCTATTTTTTTAGTTGTATCACTCTCTTATTTTAGAAGTTACAGGGGGGGGGGGGGGACACATTTTTCCACTTTGGAAGTGTCTCTCGCGCAAACTATTCGGTTTAGAAAAAAATGATATTAGAAATCTCAACATCATTTTTGAACACCTATCTATAGATACCCCATACGTAGGGGTTTGATGAAAAAAAATTTTTTGAGTTTCAGTTCCAAGTATGGGGACCCCCAAAATGTATTGTTTTTTTACTATTTTTAAGTGAAAATCTTAATGCGGTTCACAGATTACATTTACTTACCAAGCTTCAAAAGTATAGTTCTTATGGTTTCGGAAAAAAGTGGCTGTGACATACGGACGGACAGACAGACATGACGAATCTATAAGGGGTCCGTTCTTTGCCATTTGGCTACGGAACCCTAAAAAAGTATCCTATGTCCTTTCTCAGACTCCAGATTATCTGTGTACCAAATTTCATTTAAATGGGTTCAGTAATTTTGCCAGATAGTCAGACAGAGTCACTTTCGCATTTATAGTATTAGTAAGGATTAGTAATGATTAAAGATATTGAGTTTTTAGAACGATAAGTAACTTAAGGTAAGAAAAAAATAAAAAAGAGATTAATATATAAAAGTAAACTTTAATCCGAAGTACAATTTATACAACACATACATCCGAAACTTACTAATTTGGCACTAGACACAACCGCCGAGGGGCTCAATGCCAACCCCCATGACCGATCAGAGATGACCCGTAGTGGAGGGGGGCTGAGTAGCTGTGGGACACGATCGGAGCTGATGCCACATAGCTGTGTCCTAGACCATAACCTGGAGAAGTTCAAAAGGAACATTATGGACAATTAACATTTCACTTAACTTGAATTTGGTAGTACAATTACTACCAAATTCAAGTTAAGTTATCAATGTTATGAATGTTAACTATCATTTAATAGAAGATGCTTGGTTTTATTGTTTCGGATTATAAATATGGCGACCCCCACTTATGGATTTTACTCATGCTTTCCATCAGGCATAGTAAAGTCACATTGGCAGGCGTTAGATAAAAAAAAATGTAACACAGCTCTATCTACTTTTAAAGTAAATATCTATACCTACTATTCTGTTATCATAAATGTCTTGTAAGAAAAACCCCATAATATTTGTTGAACCGACTCAGGAATCGAACCCGATACCTCTTGACCGGCAGTCGCATACACTAACTTACAACTAACCAACGAGGCAGGCCTAGTCTCAAATACTTTTCAGCATTTATTTGACACGTATGTACGAATATTTCTTTAGATTGGTCATGAACCAAATGATGCAGAGCCACCTTATTAGGCCGCCATAGAGTGGGTTACCGAATTGCATCTTCTGCATTCACAATAAAGATGGTGACCACCATTCTCGGATACTACGCATGCATACTTCAGGCAAACATTCTTTGTCAGGCTTTAATATCTAAAAGGAAAAAGTAACTATTGCAATCTATTTGTAGAATGAATAGACACTAAAAAAATGGTACTTATAGGTACTATTATGTTGTGTACTGCCTTGTTGGTCTAGTGGTTAGCGTATGCGGCTGCTGATGTCTCAGAGGTCTCGGGTTCGATTCCCGAGTCAGATCAAGTTATTGTGTGATCCACAAATATTTGTTTCGGAGTCTGGGTGTTTTTCTATGTATAATATGTATGTATTTACAAAAAAAATTATGTTTATGTATTTATATCAGTTGTCTAGTTACCCATAATACAAGCTCTGCTTAGTCTGGGACTAGATGACGTTGTGTAAGATGTCAAAAATATTAATAATAATAATAAATTCTGTGCTTATAGTAGAATTCGTTAAGTATTCTTACCGTATCCACCGAGACCACTGTATCCATGACCGAGGTCGTATCCATGGCCGAGACCAATCCCGTGTCCTAACGCAATGCTGTGGCCTAGCCCAACTCCGTGGCCGATCCCGTAGCCGTGGCCCAGCCCGTACCCATGGCTAATGATAGGTGCACTGTGGGAGTAAAGACCCAGTCCATGGCCGCTGTAGCCATAGCCGAGGCCAAGAAGACCGCGCTTTTCGTTTTTCTTCTCTTCGGCAGCAGTAGCCACAGCTACGACCAACAGGAGTACACACAACTGAAAGAAGAATTAAGTCAAAGAAAATATAGTTGCAGCGAGTTGGGTTCAAAAAATAAGACCGGAGGCCCAATCATTCTGCATCATTCTCCCGCCCTTCGAAGGCCGGGAGAATGATGCAGAATAATCTAACCAGGCTGCCATGGTAAGGGTCACCATGCTACATTGCCTACCCTCACAATAAGCATGGTGACCCCTACTCCTGGATTCTACTCATGCTTTCCATCAGACAGAGTAGAGTCACTTTGGCAGGCTTAAATATAAAAAAAAAAAAAAAGCGGAACGAAAATTGTGTAATATCTGATCACTTAGTTATTAATTGCGTGTTCAACTTATATAAAGTGTTCCAACTGAGTAAAGGGAAATGACATAACGTATAAAGAAAATATGTAAAAGAAAGGTTGTGCTTCGGTTGAACTGAAAATTTTCAGTAAAAAATGAAAACTGTCGAGTCGATCGGTGGGTGAATAATTTAAACACAACGGTTTATGAATCTATTTAGTACACAGAAATATAATGATCTACCTGTGGTTTAGTATCAGTTGTTTTGAACATATGTTTCGATAAAGATCAATTTGTGAATTAGATTTAAAAAATAGGAACTTAAAATAGTTATACGGTGCGTGAAACCAAAGGGTTATAGTTTAAGTGTTATAGTTTTATCAGTTTGCGTACGTTTGTGTGTTTACCGTAACGACTAAACTACTGCTCCTATTTTAATTTTAATAAATAAGGTGTTAATAAATTGGCAGTAAATTTTATCAAAGATTTTTCGCAGACGAGTTACAGTTTTTGAATTTATTTCTGGCTACCAAAGTATCATATAAACTAAACATATTTTATAATATAACTTCCTTCTCGGAATAACCAAGGGCATCATATTAAAAAGATTTTCGACGCGGGATGAAATATTGACAAAATGAATATAAAACACATATTTAGTACATAATATAAGAATATATATAACTTACAGCAGCCTTCATATTTGTGGTTTATTGTAGGAGTATGGTCAGTGGAACACTAATCCCTTAGTTGCGCCCGCGCAGTATATAAGTAGTCCTGCCGACCCCCGCTAGAGCACGCATGCGCACTGTGAGTACCTCACGGCGCTGACACGCCTCCACTTATTGCGACACATATTAAATCAATAAGCTAGGTGGTGTTAGATTTTAGACGGAAAATTACCTAAAATTGGGAATAATGCTTTATCTAGTGCGACTAGTTAATAGCTCAAAAAATCATCTTTCAACAGGTGCTACGGAACACATTTTAGGCTTGTATGGCGGCGCAAGATGTAAAGAATTTAAATATTCTTAGTTTTAAATTTGAAACTGATATTAAACCCTTATAAAATTACGGATAACGTTGACATTTCAAGCGATTGATCATTTTCTATTAGAATATGAGTAATGCCTCCAAAGGTGTCTCTATATGCCTGATAGAAAGCACGAGTGTAATTCAAAACTAGGGCAACCACACTCACTGTGAATACAGACAGTATGGTGACCCATACAATATCGGTCTAGTGAGATGAGACGCCTAGATTAAAGGTCACGGGATAGATCGCGAAGGCAGAGTCAATGGTATAGTAAAGTAAATACTTTTTATCTTGATGAGGTGGAATAATCTCTTGGGATCTCAGCTCCTCGGGGAAACAGGAGCCAGGAGTATGTGGTGTTCCCATTAAAAAACAACCCGACGATCGACCTCTGGCACCCTGCTCCGGGAGGACAAGAACCATGTTATTTTAGATCCTCCCTTAGTAAAGTATACCTATTTGTACGTTTGCTACTCTTTTGCTTCTTAACTACTTCATCATCATCATCAATAGCCTTCAACAGTCTTCTTTTCTTTAACCCTGATGAAATGCACGCGAAATTAAACAATAACGGTTGAGTAATTGATGCGTACAAGCGTAACAAACAAGCTCATATATATCTATAAAATAAATAAAATTAGAGTGTCTATATGTAAAAAATAAAAAGCGGCCAAGTGCGAGTCGGACTCGCCCATGAAGGGTTCCGTAGCAGCAAGTAACATCATATAAAAGTTTTTGTAGTTCGTTGTAACTTTCATCGATGTTTTAATAATAGTGTTTTGATTGAAAGAAATGGAAATTGCGGTTTACGATTTATGACGTATTAAAAAAACTACTAACTAGATCTCGTTCAAACCAATTTTCATTGGAAGTTTGCATGGTAAAGTACATCATATTTTTTTTTAGTTTTATCATTCTCATATTTTAGTAGTTACAGGGGGGGGGGGGGGGGGGGGGAACACATTATACAACTTTGGAAGTGTCTCTCGCGCAAACTATTCAGTTTAGAAAAAAACGATATTAGAAACCACGATATCATTTTTGAAGACCTATCTATAGATAACCCACACGTATGGTTTTGATGAAAAAAATTTTTTTGAGTATCAGTTCTAAATATGGGGACCCCCAAGATTTATTGCTTTTTTCTATTTTTGTGTAAAAATATTAATGCGGTTCACAGAATACATCTACTGACCAAGTTTTAACAGCATAGCTCTTATAGTTTCGAAAAAAAGTGGACGGACAGACCCGTATGTGACGTCCAGACAGAGGTGACGAATCTAAAAGAGTTCCGTTTTTTTGCCATTTGGAACCCTAAAAATTTTTTTGTCTGTCTTTTTGTATCGGCTACTCACAGGAACGGCTGGACCGATTTTGACACACATACGGAGTGTTTTAGGCTAGATTAGCTCCGCGTCGCTATTTACAACAATAACAGCAAGTAACACCGTGGTATCCAGCTAGTTAAAATTGTAATTAGTGTAACGTACAATAAAACGGTTGATTTACACAATCATTTTATTGAGTGTTGGTTGTACACCACTACATATATCCGACAGTGCGCATTTATTGCACATTTCACAGTTATTAAAACCACCTGGATAATTATTGAAATAAATCACATTGCTTCATTTTAATTTTCTACTAGCTAAGTCCCACGGGGCTACACGCGTGTAAGTAGAACCTTTACAACAACAATGGCTTAGGCCTAACCTAGTCTAAGTGACCTTTCTGAGGCTCTTTCTAGGACAGAGCCTGGATAGGCGTGGTGCCGATCCTAACGAGGACCTGAAATAATATGGTCCGGGTCCTCCGCAGAGCAGGGTGCCAGAGTTCGGCCGTCGGGGTGTTTTTAGTGGAATCACCACATACTTCTGGTTAATCAGACCTTGAGGAGCCGGAAATCCTAAGGGATTTTTACACTCAGTCAACAAAATAAAAAATAAAGTCTAAGTGAGTCTAAGTGTCTGCCAGTGAAAGTTACTTCAAAATCATTCAAAGGGCTCCAATATTAGCCGGAACATTTCAATCTTATTTATTTATATAGGTATATTTTGATGGAACTTTCATTGGTAGATACGAGATGATTTAAGGAGTAAATTAAGTTACTTTTGTTAGAATAACTTCGCTCTGCAACGTTACCCTCAATTTGTAACAAAAACACCGCTAGCAAAAATTTAAATATATGTTGACAACGTAAATTTTAACTCGTTCTTGTCTAGTATGTATCAATCAGGTTTTCACAGAAACACCGTGTACTCCACAATCCAAGTAAAACACCTTATGAGTTTGTTAAAAAACTTAACTATAAAACAATAGCATGACAGAACAATGAGTAACACCAGATATACAAGTGGTATAGGTTTTGCGGCTCCCACAATAGAGCGGTCGACTCGTGAGACCTACCTTGGCGTTCAATAGGGCAACGGGTTGTTGATCGAGAGCCTTGATTGACCTGACGTATTATTCTCAATGCCTACATTTACTCATGGATTTTTCATACTATTTTAGCTGAAGATAAATAAAAACATCTTACGTATGACACACAACATCGTCTAGTCAGAACTAAGCTCTGATCTTGTATTATGGGTACTAGACAACTGATATAAATACTAATATACTTTTTTTGTAAATACATAAATATTATAAGTACATACATAGAAAATACCCAAACACATTTTGTTTCACAGAATTTAGCTTTAATTGTCTATTTGTTGAGATTTTCTTGAGATTTTGATTTTTAATCAAGTTAAATTTCAATAACAAAAATTGATTTTGTAACTAAAACTCGATACGTAATATAGCTCATTTCTCCCCTTTGTAGGAATCAGCATGTTCAGCCAATGATATTATAAAAAAAGATATTATAATATCATATAATATCATTGTGTTCAGCTCTGATAAGTCTGCGATTACGGCTATCCCAACCTCATCGATAAGCACACCAGTACTAGGAAAAAAAAGACTCAAGTCAAAAGACAAAAGCTCTAGCGTGGTATGGACGGGTAGGGTTCATCCAGGAGGTGGTTACAAGCTCCTCACCTTAATTAATTAAACCTGACCGGATTCGCCCAATGGCATTGGACAAGGCAAGATAATAGCATAAGTCGAAAACCCGTCAGGCTAAATTGAAGTTAGTTAAATAATGGAATAAAACTTTAAGTGAAGAGAGAGCATAAATAATACAAATCTTCCTGGCTGGAGGGCTAAGAACAGTAATACCAGTAGATTCTCAAAGCCTTTTGAAGTGATCTGATAAATACATATAATCTAAGTAATTTCATTGTACAATATTAATTATGTCGTTAAATAAGATTGTACAAGCCTATTGTATCATAAATAAAAAAAATATCTGTAAAACAAATAAACAGGAAGATAATAATAATAATAATAATATTGTTATTATTGTTATTGTGGAATCTGAAGGATTAGAACTTTCAGATTCAACAAAACTTAGGTCTCTCTCTGCCACCGAAACCTACAAATATCTAGGCTTTTCACAATCCTTGCGAATACCAGAATCTGATGTGAAGCAAACGGTGCGGGAACGCTTCTTCGGCCGCCTGAAAAAAGTCCTTAAAAGTCTTATGTCAGGGGGTAACAAGGTGCGAGCCTACAACGGTTGGGTAATGCCGGTTCTGATGTATTCCTTTGGTATACTTAGATGGACTCAGACCGAATTAGATGCCCTTGACAGGAGAGTTCGTACCTTACTGACTGCATTCCGAATGCACCACCCACGTTCATCGGTTATGAGATTGTACATCCCGCGAAAGTTTGGGGGTCGTGGATTTTTAAATATCAAGACCCTACATAATCGCGAGATATACAATCTCAGAGAATATTTTCTTAATACCGACATGGGGGTGCATCGCAATGTAGTTACGGTGGATAACGGATTCACTCCACTCGCTCTGGCTAAAGAGAATTGGCGCAAACCTGTAGTACTTAGTACTGATGATCGCAAGGAGGTATGGAAGGGCAAAGAGCTTCATGGTCGGTTTTATCGGGCTTTGAACGGGCCCGATATAGACTTTAAAGCATCGACTTCCTGGCTGCGGTACGGTGATCTCTTTGGAGAAACCGAAGGTTTTGTTTGTGCAATTATGGACGAAGTTATCATGACGAATAACTATCGGAAATATATACTGAAGGACGGTACCGTTGACATATGTCGGGCATGTCACCGACCCGGGGAATCTATCAGGCATATTATTTCTGGTTGTTCTCGTCTTGCTAACGGTGAATATTTGCACAGACACAACCAAGTAGCCAGGATTGTACATCAGCAACTTGCCCTTAAATACAAACTTGTAAATTTGGAGGTGCCATACTACAGGTATGTGCCCGACCCAGTTCTCGAGAATGGTCGTGCTACATTATATTGGGATCGATCACAGACAGGACTATTGTCGCCAATAAGCCTGACATTGTGATGATAGATCGATCGCAGCGCCGCGCAATGATTATCGATATCGCTGTTCCTCATGACGAGAATCTCGTGAAGGTTGAAAAAGAAAAACAAATAAAATATTTGGATTTATCTCACGAGATTGTCGATATGTGGAATGTCGATTCGGCGATCATTGTTCCGATAGTCGTTTCTGTTCAAGGTTTGATAGCCAAGAGTCTCGACCAACACCTTAAGAGGCTCACGTTGGACGGCTGGATTAAGGGTCTGATGCAGAAGGCGGTCCTCCTTGACACGGCACGTATAGTGAGGAGGTTCCTGTCTTTGGAGCCCTAACCACCGGTTTCTTGGTCCCTGTACTCGAAGTCGGTGGTCTACTATTTTTTATATTTTTAAATGTATTTTTTATATTTATATATTTAAAAATGTAATTAATATGTTTATTGACTGAATAAAGAGAATAATAATAAATATTTTGGACATCTTACACACAACATCATCTAGTCCCAAAGTAAGCATAGCTTGTGTTATGGGTACTAAACAACTGATATAAATACATAAACATACTTTTTTTTGTAAATACATACATATTATACATAGAAAAACACCCAGACTCCGAAACAAATATTTGTGGATCACACAAATATTTGGTCTGACCCGGGAATCGAACCCGAAGATGATACTCTTATCTAGGAGGTGATCAACTCTATGACTGTTACACCAGATGCCTAATATTTTTTCGTATCAAATGTAAATCCTATACTTCCCCAATATGGGCATATGTTTTTTCTTCAAAATTCCGGCTATTGTCGATTATTTCTCGTGGTCATACAGAATCAGGCCCTAGAGTTGCATAGTATTATTCAATTGTTTCTTATTCCACGAAATGTTACTCGCTATACAGTGATAATAGAACAGAGGAAAAGGTCTGATCGATTAAGTAAACATAGCTTTATAAGTCTGTATGAATTGAGAAATGTACAAAGTGATAATTGTACAAGGTTGAGAATCTTACGAATCTATTCTGTTAATAAGGTTTATCAATTTTTGTACCTCTTTATGAAATTACTAATAGGAATACAGTATCACCACTCCTATTTAGCTCGTGGGTGTAGTAAGAAGCGATTCTAGGAGCAAATTACAAGGGAGAACAGAACAGCACTGCAATACTTGACAGAAACCCCTACCCGTCTAATCCGTGGCCAGACGGGTAGGGGTTCTGTATAATAGGCCAAAACATACTTTTTAAGGAAATGCCTATCTATATGCAGCAGTGGATTAACAAAGGGATTGTTGCTAGACACCTATAACTTATGAGATACAAGTAGTTTACTAGTTTTTGTGTACTTTCAGAAATAGATAAGAGGAATAGTAAGGCCTCCAGCTGACTCTGGCTGGCTGACTGGCTCGGTGTAAGGATGTGAAGGTTTTATTGCAACTTTTCCAAACTACATATTTATTCTTTTTAGCGCAGTATATACGCAATACGTTACTATTAAATATGGCATGTTTTCACATAAATTAGTTAGGAATGTCCGCAAGTAGACACACGTAAAAGGAAATGGTTCACGGATACTCTTATGATTGGCAATATACTATCTAAACTGGGTGGTCCAGTCTACATAAATGCTGGGCATAACTTTGTAGAACAGCTGTTATTTAATCCATGTGATTCAGACTATAATGTATCTGCGAGCGAAATTTCACCCAAATCCATTAAGCCATTATTTTTTATATTGGAGCCTGCCAAATTTACTCTGGATGATGGAATGGAAAGAAGAAGTAAAATCCAGGATTAAGGCCACTATCGTCAATGTGAGTGCATACAATGCAGCATGGTAACACAGTGGCGGATTAGTGAGATGATTGGGCCTCCGGTCTCACACTTACCAATGAAAGACGACAGCACGATTGCTGTTATTTTAGGTAGGTCTTCTGTGTGAGGATAGTACTGCCCCGGTCGAGCTGACCCATTCTTGCTGAACACTACCTAAATGCCATTCCAGCACTCAGCGATACTCAACATTCATTTTCGCATTTTTAAGTCTTGTTTTTGCTTCTTTAAAGTTTAAAACATTTTAAAGTTTATGAAAGTAAAGATGTGCAGAAAATCAATGTCTTGACTGAACTGTTGCATTAGTGGTAAGTTATCCTGAATGATAAGACGGAGGACGTGGGTTTTGATAGCTAACTTGGAAATTTATTAATAGAATAGTGTAAATTGTCTGCAATATAAATGTATTGAGAAATATATAATAATCTTTATTGGTATTCTATTGGGGTTTTGGAATCAAACGACCGAATGTAGATTATGTAAGGTATCCAAGCCCTAAACGATATCTCGTACCTATACGGATGTATTGCAGAGTGTAAGCAAGTCAGGGCCGAATACTGTAACTGAAATTGACAATTGCCGGAAAAAGCTACATAAAAACCGTTAAACGTACACCTATAACTCATTAAAAACAGGATATTCTTATTCTCTAATTATCGTAACATTTTAAAACATGATTAAGGTGTATTATATTTCTATGTAATATTAGGTATGTTGTTTAAATGGGCTTTTGGAGATAAGCAACAATTTTTGTTGAATTGATTTAGAGGTCGGTTATAGCTACAAAAATCAACCTATGTATTGCTTCAAGGTTCCATCTATCTCTATACAAAACTTCATCCAAATGGGTTTAACAGTTTTTTTTTATTGTTGTAATGGTATAGGCGTTTGTCTTCCATCTCAACTGATGGAAAGTATAGATGAAGACGAAGATGGTACACGCCCATCCAAAAGAAACCTGTTCACTCTACTCTTAAAGGCTCCAGAGTTCAACTCATCAGGAAAAATTGACCCAGTTAGTTTACCCGTAGAAGTCTAAAACACATACAGACCGACAAACAGAGTAACTCTGGAATTTATAATATTAGTAGATATGGATAAATTTAATTCTTGTGCTACCTTAAAGATTTATAAAAATTACTTAAACTAAATGTTGTAACAGCCGCAATCATTTTCGAGTCACCTGACTGAGTCATAGGACGGAAAGTAACACTCTCCATAGATAGAGCAAATACTCGGTGACCCAGTGGCAGCGTATGCGACTGCTGTGGTTAAGTCTCGGGTTCAATTCTAGTCAGATTAAATGTTTGAGTGAACCAAAAATATTTGTTTCAGAGTTCGGGTGTTTTTTATGTATAATATATTTGTAATTACAAAAAAAAAACGTATAGAGCCATCTCCATTCCTTTATCGGACTACTAGGCGCAGGCAAAAGTTTCATCCATACGTTGTTGACATACCCAAAAGTCGAACTAAACGGTTTGACAGCTCGTTTTTGGTGAGAGTTGCCAAAATTTGGAACGATCTGCTTGGGTCTATTTTTCCTGATAGGTTAAACTCCGGAGCCTTTAAGAGTAGAGTGAACAGGTTTCTTTTGGATGGGTGTACCACCTGCGTCTTCATCTACACTTTCCATCAGGATAGATGGAAGACAAACGCCTATTCCATTTCAACTATAAAAAAAATGTATTCATATCAGTTGTCTAGTACCCATAATACAAGCTCTGCTTAGTTTGAGACTAGATGATGTAGTGTGTAAGATGTCCGAAATGTTTATTATTAATTACTACATTTCAATTCCCAGGCCCCTTAGCCAAGATGTAAGTCGTCGCCAATCGCCAACGCCTCTAGTTTTGATCACATTAGTTAGCTTTGAGACGACGTTTTTCCCGTATATTTGATTAGTGTTATAACAACGTTGCTAGTGTAGGTACTAGAAGAAGTTTGAAACTCACCCAATCCGCCAGGCCCAGGAACAGGCCGGGTACCGAAGGCGCCAATACCCTTTTGGGGACAAGAGAAGACAAGACAATAATGTCATGTGGTTTTTTCTGTAGCTGAGATATGTTTTTATTTTATTTAACATTAGAATATGCAAGTAAAGTACATAAATAGTGCATGCTTAGCAAAAAAACATTCATGCAAATCAGCGAATCTAAACAAATAAATAAAATTGGAGTGTCTATTTGTAATTTTTTACTAAATACAACAACAACAAAAACAAACTATACATTTTTGCCTGTCCGTCTGTCTGTCTGTTTGCTCGGGCTCCGGGTAATCTTTGGAGCGACTGGACCGATTTTGAAGTGGCTTTCACTGACAGAAAGCTAATGAAATAAGGAGTAACTGTGCGGTGCTGGTTCAATTAAATAAAAAGGTTGCACAAAAGAAACGTAGCCGTGTCTATTTCCATATCACAAACACTTTATTATACGATAGCTCAGTAGGTAAATACAATTAATGTTAATAATTGGCACAATGGCTGCCTTTTAAATATTTTTTATTAATATTAGTGACAATAGCTCACTCCGTTGGACAAAAGGTCGAAACCAAAAGTGAAAAAGTGCTGTGGAGGGGTCAACTAGCCTTTTTATTCATGTTCGAATACATCGTTTAGTTAACTCTTAAGTTTGGATACATTGTGTATCGAACAGTAACTTAAGCTATTTTTAAGACTAACTCTGCTCTGCGGAGTTAATAGCTATTAAACAATAACTGCGGGTAACACCGTGAGACAGCTAGTATACAATATACATGTAAGTTATAATAAAAAAAGCGGCCAAGTGCGAGTCGGACTCGCCCAAGGGTTCCGTAGCAGCAAGTAACATCAGAAGTTAATTTACAAAATGTAAATCAATGCCACGTCATTTGGCATTGACAGTTGACAGTAATGTCAATTGACAATGCCGAGCGTTACAAGCCTCAAAAAAAAGAACTTCTACTTTGTACAGTGTTTAAAAAATCGCATTAAACCGTGTATATGCTGTGTTTATCAAATAAAGTTCTTATTATTATTATAGGTTTTTGAAGGTCGTTATAACTTTCGTCGATGTTTTACTAATATTGTTTTGATTGAAAGAAATGTAAATTGTGGTTTATGATTTATGACGTATTAAAAAAAAACAACTTACTAGATCTCGTTTAAACCAATTTTCGTTGGAAGTTTACATGTTAATGTACATCATATATTTTTTTTAGTTTTATCATTATCTTATTTTAGAAGTTACAGGGGAGGGGGCACATTTTACCACTTTGAAAGTGTCTCTCGCGCAAACTATTCAGTTTATAAAAAAAATATTTTAGAAACCACAATATCATTTTTAAAGACCTATGCATAGATACCCTACACGTATGGTTTTGATGAAAAAAAACTTTTTGAGTTTCAGTTCTAAGTATGGGGACCCCCAAAATTTATTGCTTTTTTTTCTATTTTGGTATTAAAATCTTAATGCGGTTCACAGAATACATCTACTGACTAAAATTCAACAGTATAGCTCTTATAGTTTCGGAGAAAAGTGGCTGTGACATATGGACGGACAGACAGACAGGCAGACAGACATGACGAATCTATAAGGGTTCCATTGATTACCTTTTGCAACGGAACCCTAATAAATTGTTTGATTAGTTTTATATTTTTAACTTAAACTTATATAAATGTTTCGTGTTCTAACCATATTACCATCAAAATCACCTTGAACACAAGCAGTATATCCTGTAACAGTGTAATAACATGTACGTATACAGGCCAGGGCGACACAGCCTTGTATTTAATGACATATGGCGTGGTGCTAATTCGGTGTTCCTTTCTAATGGCAGCGGTATATCCTGGCTGTGTATTTATTCACACAAGTGCCGGCGCGATCGACAGCTGGGGGCAACAGGTTTGTGTATGCCCACTGCCTCGCTTGTCTAGCGATAAGCGTATGCGACTGCTAATAAAGGGGTCTCGGGTTCGATTCCCAAGTCGGACCTGTTGTTGGGTTTTTCCTTTAAGAAATTCATTCTAACAATTCTACAGCTCCCACTTATCTTACACTTCACTTCACAGCTTAAATTGCTATGTTCTAGCCCTGACAGAGATGAGATCTTCGCTCCACTAATAATCTTCTTTCTTCTAATTTGACTGATTTGTTGGTCTAGTGGTTAGCGTATGCGACTGCTGATCAAGAGGTCTCGGATTCGATTCCCGGGTCAGAGTCCGGTCCGGAGTCTGGGTGTTTTCTATGTATAACATGTATGTATTTACAAAAAAAAGGTATGTTTATGTATTTATAGCAGTTGTTTAGTACCCTTAATAAAAGCTCTGCTTAGTTTGGGACTAGATGACGTTGTGTGTAAGATGTCAGAAATATTTATTTATTGTACTCTTAAGCCCAAAACACTTCTTCTCTTGTCCATTCCTCTTTCGTAGTTGAGTCCATTTTGATATGGATTGAGCTCCCATTTGGGATCAGGAAAATAACTAACCGTATTATTTGTAAAGATTGGTTGTATGTTACATATTATTTCTACTGATGGAAATTATTCGCATAATGTAGCGTTGTTGTGTTTTGCAGTAAGTTTTCAACAGGCGCTTACATTATAGTTCATGTCTAGAGCGAAGAGTTTGTAGTTTGTTTAGTTGAACGCGAAAATGTTATATGCTGGATACTATTCTAGAGATGGGGGATATTAATTAATATCATGGTATTAGCAATAAAAACGGAATATTAATAAAATTATACTAACTGAAAAATAATCGTTCATTTTCGCAGACATAGTCGTAGTAGATGTACCAACTAATTATCCTACGTTAGATACATGTGATATATACATGTATTAAAGTTATCTATAACGTCGTTATAGTCAGGCACAGCCGCAGCCTAAAATTTCAGAGGGAGCTTGAAGCGGGACCGAGGATGGAGAATGGAGAGGCAAATTGTGATACGTATCTATGCAGTACCTATATTGTTGTTAATTAACATTGATGAAAGTGATTCGCTTTTTGTACAGGTGCAATTAAAAGTATTCAAACCGATAAATTATATGAACCGATGAAATATTAGCTGAATCCCGCAGTGTTACCCGCAACTATCGTTTAAAACGAAACTATTATGTAACGCCGCAGAGCGAAGCTAATCTAGAAAAAAACGGGCCAAGTGCAAGTCGGACTCGCCCATGAAGGGTTCCGTAGCAGCAAGTAACATCATATAAAAGTTTTTGGAGTTTGTTGTAACTTTCATCGCTGTTTTAATAATAGTGTTTTGATTGAAAGAAATGTAAATTGCGATTTATGATTTATGACGTATTAAAAAAAAACTAACACCTCCAAAATTTATTGCTTTTTTTCTATTTAGGTGTAAAAATATTAATGCGGTTCACAGAATACATCTACTGACCAAGTTTCAACAGTATAGCTCTTATAGTTTCGGAAAAAAGTGGCTGTGACATACGGACGGACAGACAGACAGACAGACATGACCAATCTATAAGGGTTCCGTTTTTTGCCATTTGGCAACGGAACCCTAAAAACAGCTTAAGATCCTCCTCATGTCATCAGTTATCTACTCTCTCATGGGATTGCTTTTTTTATTTAAGTAACGTACCTATTAACTTTGATATGCATTTAATCAAAACCTGTTCATTTAATATTACAAACAGACACTCCAATTTTATTTATTTGTATAAATATATTTGAATACTTAAGGTTAGGAAGACACATTATAAAAGTAATTTATTTATTGGCTGTATATTCGATTACAAATCAAAACTGTCTTGTCTAGTTTGACGCTATCACAAAAGAGACTTTAAAAACTTAGGTATGTTGTTTTAATGATTTCATCATCATCATCAGCCTATCGCCGTCCACTGCTGGACATAGGCCTCTCCAATTGCTTTGATTATTTATTGGTGTTTAAAAATATTTTTTTGTTAGCGGTGGCCGCTTACTACGCTTACACGCGAGTAACGCAGCGGCCAATAGCTAGTGTTATATAAAATTACAATGACTTACTTATTGGATTGAATTAAAAGCACAACATGAAGTCGAACAATTTTATTTATAAAAATAAATAAATAATCTCCCTTATATCTAGGTTAGACTTAAATAATTTAACGTTAAAGGCAATACACGAACATACATTTATCTTACAGTACGTACACAGAAACACACGCACAATATATCTTTCTTTTAAGTAGACTACTTTTCAGTCCAGACAACTGTGTTAAGATTAATTTAAAGTATTATTTTCACTTATTTTCGTAATA
The DNA here is from genome assembly GCA_932526445.1 of Phragmatobia fuliginosa. Lineage (NCBI taxonomy): Eukaryota > Metazoa > Arthropoda > Insecta > Lepidoptera > Erebidae > Phragmatobia > Phragmatobia fuliginosa. Next base: position 20,481,070 of record OW052069.1, on the reverse strand, counting down.
TTTTTTACTAAGACGTCGCGATAATTAAATTAAATGCTACGAAAACATCTCTGACAACCAATAGATAAAACTATCTTCTGAAATGTTCGAGCACTTTCTCAAGCGGTGGCTGTAGTTTTAGAGGTATATGATTATGGAACTCCTCATCTCCCTCCGAGCTCCTTCCCTCAGCACCTTGTGGTACACCGTACTCCGCAGCCGGCTGTTGCTGACTGAAATCCTGCCCCTGATTGAAATCTTGCCCATGCTGACTAAAATCACCTTGCCCAAAATTTTGGCCATGTTGACTGAAGTCTTGGCCCTGCCCAAAGTGTTTATCCTGCTGGCTGAAATCCTGACCTTGTCCAAAGTTTTGTCCATTGTGTCCAAAGTCCTGGTTAGGTTGTCCATAGTCCTGGTTTAGTGGCACACCGTACGAGTCGTGAGGTACGCTGGATTGCTGATGTTGTTGATTGTTAAAGTGCTGTTCGTACTGCGCCTGATCCAACTGTTGTTGAATGTGATGCTGTAACTCGTTTTGATAGTTGTATTGCCCATCACCACTATGATGCTCATAGACTTGTGTGCCATGTTCCTGTGTAAATTGATGATGACCGGCCTGACCAAAGTTACTATCTTGACCGAAATTTCCGTCGTGACCGAATTGTCCTCCCTGTGCAAAGTAATTTCCTTGCTCATATTGATTACCTTGGTCGTCATGTCCAAATTGAGTACCGTGGTCAAAGTTGGCATCTTGCCCTACATGAACTCCGGCTTGGGATACTGCAATATCATGAGGCGTCGGCTGCACTGGAGACCAGCCGTTATGTTCAAGGGGAACTTGATGGTTCGCTGGTTGAGTAGGCTGAACGTGAACGGTAGATTGTGTAGGCTGCGGGAAACCAGGCTGAGGAGATTGGAAATGTATCTCGGGTTGAGCAGAATGAACATGGAATTCAGGCTGACCTGGTTGTAGAGGGACCTCATGCTGTAGATGCACGTCCGGTTGTAGATGCAAATTTGGATGTAGATGCACATCTGGTTGTGTCGGTTGCAGGTGTAGTGTTGGCTGTGTGGGTTGCGAGTGAAAATGAGGACCGCCATCAGATTGTGCATGATGTAGTAACGTTTGTTCGTGCGCTCCTGATTGTTCAATTACAACTCCATCTTGATTTCCAGCCTGAGGAACTAAATGTAAGTGTGGGTGTAAGTGAGCAGTTTGATGATGGCCCAGTAATACTTGATTGACAGGTGGTGGGGCAGCAGCTTGAAGTAATGGGTAGAATGGTGACGGATAGTTGAAGAATGGATATCTAGGGTAATTCGCAAAGAAAGATGTTTGTACCGCATTGCCAGGTCGGAGAACATACGGGAATTGATTTTGCACAGGTAGTAAAGGAGTAAATGAAGCTGGTGCTGGTAGAATTGGCGCAGGAGCAGGTTCAACTGGTCTTAGGTGAACATGTCCAAGATGAGCCGCAGGAGCTAAAGCTGGTGCCGGGAAGACCGGGGCGGGTGCTGGGAGCGGTTGTTGCTGTAGTAATACAGGTGGGGAAGGAACTGGTACAGGATGTGCATGGACTGTCGCAGTGGACTGTGCTATAGGCACTAAAGGTGTAGCGGGAACAGGAACTGGAGCTGGGACGTGTACATGAGGTTTAGGTTCTACATGATGATGGTGATGATGGAAATGGTTTTCAGACTGGGGCAATAGTACAGTCTTCGTGTGGTGAGGAAACTTAAGACCGTAATGAGGATGTGGCACTGGTACTCTATGTCCCACCGGTACAGGATAGCGGCCAGCTAAAGGGTTAGTAAGTGGAACTTTAACTGCGGTAACGGCTGCGGCCGGGGGGTACGATACAACTAAAGGTTTCAACACTGAATGAGTAACTACGGGAATGTCGTATCCAAGTTTGTAGGGTGGTATGCTGGAGAGTACGCCTCGCTTGTGATGCTTAGCGCGCACTATCTTTCCCAGGAGCTTGGTCTTCGCCGACTTGAGGTGAGCGACATCTCCCGCTGACAACCACACGCACGCGCACAACACCAACGCAATCTGAAACACACCACGCACGTTATATAACTGATCTTCACTTGTCACTGTATCACTGTACACTTAATTTCACTAATTTTTCACACTAAGTACTTACTGTGGTAAGTTTCATATCGATACGGTCGCCCGATCGGCGCGATCACTACTGAGATACCGATGTGCACCGGGCACTACCACCTATACTTATAACTTAAAACATATTGAATTAGTATGTAGCCGGCGTTGAGGTTTCACTTGGGGGTAGCCGTACGTGCCAGCCGAGAACTTCATCCATTCACGATAATGCTTTCGATCATACCTAAACGAATGCAGTTTAATTGTTCTTCCGAATATGAAAACAATCACTTTGCGTTCTATGCCGTTTGCTTAAAGTTTACTTTTGAACAGTAACTATTTATTTTTGGTAGCACATAGGTGGCTACTGTCATTCACGTGTAACAAGTGTGTGGATATGCATACCAATCGATTAGGATACGTAATCGAGAGAAAACTGTACCAAACTGCACAGGGACGAATTATAACAAAAAATAATTTACTTTGTACTCAAGTTATTGAAAAAGTCTTAAAATAATGTTTCTCTGATAGGTCTGCTTCACCCAGTTTTAGAAGAGGTCTCAAAGTGTAAAAGTATGTAAGAGTCAGAAGGCTGTTCTATTATATTTAACAAAAAACTCGTACTGTTGGTCTAGTGGTTAGCGTATGTGGCTGCTGATCAAGAGGTCGGGTTCGATTCCGGAGTCAGACCAAATATTTGTGTGATCCACAAATTGTTGTTTCGGAGTCTGGGTGTTTTCTATGTATAATATGTATGCATTTACAAAAAAAAAATATGTTTATGTCTTGTACTCATAATACAAGCTCTGTTTAGTTTGGGACTCGATGACGTTGTGTGTAAGACGTCTAAAATATTTATGTTTATCTTAGATACCATTTTTAAAAAAATCAATACTGGTGCACTATATTAAAGTAATAAAAATAAATAACTCATTTTTGCTAGTTCAACAACAAATTAACTTTATGAATCAACTTTGAAATCGTGTAAATCTCAAACATTATAATAATAGTAGGTACTTATTTTATATTCAAGTTTATAAAAATGTGTACTGAGTACATGTCTTTAAAATAAATTTGTAGTAAACACAATATAGCTTGTGATGTATTTATCTACACTTTCTAAGTCCGTCCCCTTGCGACAGGACATTATTATGCGAGCTCATGTCCGCCGGTTACCAAATACAACACGATCACTTTCCTTGGCTCTCACTGCTCGTAGACGCACCTGACGTTGATCACTTCACGCCGACATTAGCCGAGCCTTACCGAACACAGTCTTGCGTAACTTGGGCCCACAGTAATACTTATCTACCCTGAATCACAGCAGCCGACTACTTACCTATTTAATACACGTAATTACTGATTTAACTTACTGGCGGCAACAATGTTTTTCCGTAATGTTTTAAATTCATGTTTGGTATGGATTGTTAGGTAATGCAATGGCTTTTGATTTCTAGACCTATGTGGTTTGCGTATTCGGTATGGCATCGTTATAGCGATTTCTATTGTCGTCGCAACCGCAACAATACCAAAAAATCTTTAATTAAATTCATAAAAAAAGAATTTTGTATTAACTTTTACTTTACCATTGAAAACGGTTATCAGATCCTTTTCCTATGAGACGTAATTTTTGCTATATCTTCGAGGATTACGGAAGGATCGTGGTTCTAGGAGTTTCAAAAGATGCAGAATTTTTATTTTATCGTACACCTTTATACATTGGAATTAAAAAATAATAATTTAGTATTTTTTTTTATTTGAAAATACTCGTTATGATTTCGTAGTTCATGACTCGGAACCCTGACAGATTCGTCATATTCGTTCGTCCGTCCTCGACTTTCCATCCAAACGGTTGGTATTAGAAAATTTACAAAATCAATGACTATGATGAATACCAAAAAACTATGACATTGGTTAGTCAACAATATAGGTTCGTGAGTATTTTTTTCAAAGAATTGGCAGTTGACACATCTTTATTAGTAAATTTATTCATTTACGTACATAGTTCACACTTAAAGTCTTGCGGTAGGTACATGCTGATCACAACGCACTAACACAGTGATTGCTTTCAACCAGCAGGTAAAAAGCGTACCCTGTGATCAAAAGTCCTTGTGTTTTCAAAAATGGTTTGAATGAATGAAATAGCATTAAATATCACAAAGAATCTTTGATTGCAGAATCTAATCTAGAATCTAGTCTAAGCAAAGAATACTTTGGCGAACAATAAATATAGGAGACCGAGAGAATGATGTAGAATGATTATTCTACATCATTCTCTCGGTCTCCGGAGGCCGGAAGAATAATACAGAACTAAACATCTGAGCATGCCCTCACAATGCGGATGGTGACCCCTACTCCTGGATTCTTCTCAGGCCTAACATCAGGCAGAGTAGTCACTTTAATAGCCTTATAAAAAAAATAGGGATTATCTTACACATACATTGTTTTATTTGTGAGAAATAACTTTCAGTTTTGACTACGTATATGAACTTGCTAAAAAGAAAAGTTAATTGATTGGATTGATGAACTGAGTAAATGCTAATGAAATAAATATATCTGTCATACGCACTTGTGTACAAAATTTAAAGTTATACAATAATATTTTCAAACATATAGTATAGGTTCTCCATTGCTTTTGACCCCGACTCTATACTATATTACTATCTCGTAGCTGGCAGCCCTGACTGAAATTGAACGTCAAATTCAATGTCATCAATGTTTATGTATCGGACGATGTAAAAAATTTAAAAATAAACAAATATTTTTAATAATTATCTCACATTAAATAAATACATTTAATCTTTAGTATCATAGAATCATTAATAAAGTGCCCATGGATACATTTGGGAACGTGAATTCATGCAGAGTATGTTTAAAACAGAAAAATGCTGTGTACTCCTTATTTCTTAAACAGAACGGTACGTATCTTTATGAGAAACTTAAAAAAGTAGGTCTGAAGGCTGACGTGAACGATGTAGGTCCTCCGAGTATATGCAGCGACTGCCTAATCGAGCTGGACATCACCCTAAAGTTCTTGGAAAAATGTGAAAAGTCAAAGGAAATCTTGGAAGCAGAGCTATCCCGCAGATACAAATTGTCTGAGCAGAAAGTCGATTTGAAAGACCAGATATGTTTAAAATCCGAGAATAACGCTTATTATATAGAAAAAATAGATAATAGTCGGGAGATAGAGTCTGAAACGAATGGAGACAGTGTAAAAGAAAATGAAGAAAAAAATTGTGATGATTTTTCCTTGTGCCTGGAGGAAGCGAAGTGTAGGGAATGTGGATCACACCGTCGCTGCCAGCATTGGAGCCCGCCTACGACACATACTTGTCCATATTGTCAGAAAGTTTTTGGAAGAAAATTTAATTTCAAATTACATCTGTAAGTATATTTAGGCAGTTATCGTTTGTTTTGGTACATCCCTTGTATTCAATCAACATCAATATTTTTTCAACCAAGTCTGCTGTCCCTTTCTTTTCTGCATGAAATTATTTTTTACCTCTAACAGTATGCATTCAAAATTATATGATGATAAATTTAATAATGAAAGTGATGAAGTTTTTGGAAGTTTATTGCTTTTTCAATCCTTAGTATACATTAATAAACTATGCAAGGAGAAGTAAAGCTTGAAATAAAGCCAACCCGTCTGGCTAGCATTGTATAGTAGGCCTAACCCTCTTTGCCAAAGAGTGGGCTATGCCCAGCTGTGGGCAATTATAGACTAGATATATGTGTAATCAATATATATAAAACTATTCAGTTACTGACTGACTGACAGACAATGTACAGCAGAAATGACTGGGCACAGAAATCTAAAATTTGACATGTCATTGTGTGTTCTTTAATTAGCGCACTTGAATACTAAAAGAGGATTTTTGGAAAATATTTACTCCTAAAGGGGTGGATAAGGCAATCAAAGCTATACTTCAGAATAACATGTAGGTGAAAGATGCAGGCAAAAGCGATTTTTTGCATATTAAAGCTTTAATTTTATGCATATTTAAAACTTGGGAAGCTGGGTCGGGTCAGGTCTAGTAGAAAGAGGACATTAAGGTTTTTACGTGTTTTTCTCTATAATATTTCCTATAGATGTACTGTGTCTACCATTCTAACATTAATAAAAATAAAGTGATAAGCTTCACAGTCCCCTCAGTCATTCTACTTCCCTAAAGATTCCCAAACTAAGCAGAGCTTGTATTATGGGTACTAAATAACTGATATAAATACATAAACATCCTTTTTTTTGTAAATACATACATGTTTTGCATAGAAAACACCCAAACTCTGAAACAAGTATTTGCAGTTCATACAAATTTTTGGTCTGACTTTTGAATCAAACCCAAGACCTCTTGTTACTACTGTGTATACCAACAAGTCAGTTAATTTGAGTAAGGGCACAACATTAAGATAATGTAACATGTTTTAACAGCTGTGTGTGTCCTTCAAAGTGAAAGTAAAACCAAGCTCACAATGTGTGTGTCATGTAGGAGAACCTGACCAGCATTAATATAATGAGTCTAGTATGAGATCACTTCTAGCTTACTTGCTATATCAAATGTAAATGTGCTATGGATGGAATGTGAATCAGTTGATTATTTTCAACACCTTCATTTTATGTGTAACAATAAATAAATATTCGCAGGTATATATTTAACTAGGATATTTTACTATTGGTACCATTGACTTTATGTATTTGTTTAGAATTAATTCATAACTACCATTTCGTTACCTTTATATGAAAAATAGCCTAAGTTACTCCTTATGTCATCAGCTTTCTGCCAGTGAAAGTTCCGTCAAAATCGGTCCAGCCGTTTCAGATATTATCCGGAACAAACATACAAACAGACTGACAGACAGACAAAAATTAAATAAAAGGTTTTTTTGAAGTAAGTGCTGTAAGTATATTATACTTTTATATGCATTTAGTAAAAAAAAAGATAATTTGACATTACAAACAAACAATTTTATTTATTTGGACAGCAATCATCAACCTGTTTGTGGTCAGCATACACGATGGCCGGTTATGACCTACGAAGGCTAAAATCTCATTTCACAGGAGTGGCCTTAATCCACCCGTAGACTGTTAAAGAACTCTTGGTATTGTCGACCTATTGGCCCTCAAATGTTATGTAAACTCCAGGGCGCGTCACACGGGGTCGCGTGAGTGGTGGTGCCGCTCGTGCGGAACCCGCACGTTGTCGCGCTGGCTGGCCGCCTCGCACTGTGCCCCCCGCCCCCGCCGCGCCTGCCCCGTGCCTGGCTGCGGGAAGACCTACACCACGAACACTAACCTCAACACGCACCTCAGAGTACATAGCGGTCAGTCATCTGATTACTGAAGGTTTGTTGCTGTAGTATTAGATATTATAAAAAATCTCACACACAACGTCATCTAATCCCAAACTAAGCTGGGCTTGTATCATGGGTACTAGACAACTGATATAAATACATAAACATACTTTTTTTTTTGTTAATACATACGTATTATACATAGAAAACACCCAAACTCCGAAACAAATATTTACGGATCACACAAATATTTGATCCGATGCATAAATGGAACCCGAGACCTCTTGATCAGCAGCTGCAAACGCCAACCACAAGACCAAAAAGGCAGTCAAAGACACATAGTACATCCAGATTGGAAAGGCTAGGAAGGTGATTGTTAAATAATAAAAGTATTTGATTACAGGTGAGAGACCTTTCGAGTGCAGCGAATGTGGAAAGAAATTCACCAGTAAGAATACATTAAGTGATCACCTTAGGATACATACCGGTAATTATCACTTTTTTGTTAGTTTTTTCCGCGTTTGATCATTGGTTCTGAACCTTCCTCTGATCCTGTGATATGTGATCTGATCCTGATCCTCTGACCCAATAATTCCTTAATTACAGCAGTCGCTGCCACTACGCTACCTAGACAATCTATAGGGTTTATTTAAAGTTTTCTTTCTCTCTACAGTGTAGTGTCCTGTGCAGTTGTCCCTAAGTCGGCTTTTATGACATTAATGGGATGGGTTTGGGTGAAAATACTCCGTTTTTTTAATCCATAACTACACGAATGAAAATATTTGGGTAGCACGTATTATATAACGAAGCGATGGTGTCGGATTCAAATCAAATGCTCTTGAATCGAATCTCCTTAGAATAGAGCTCTTTGGACGCTTCAAACTATTTAAAATTTAGTCTTATGACTCTCTGATTAGTTGGTTGGTTGGTGATGAGTTAGAAGCCGTTTTTTCGATCTGCCAAAAAACATGTAATCGTGTATTGTCAGTTATTCCCTGGTTCTATATATTTTACATTACCTACTCAGTTTGGTACCAGCTTCAGTACAGAGGCCATTATTATGTTGCACAGGCGCATTGCCCTACATCTGCCCGGTGTGCGGGAAGCGTTTCCGCACAAACAAGCTATCAGCACACATGGCGACGCACTCGCAGACGCGTTTGTCATGCGCACGCGCCGGTTGCACGTTACGCTTTACGTCGCGGCGCGCGCTCGCTCGACACCGCGCCTCGCACCACTCCGCCTCCGCGCCCGCTCCCGTGCCCGCCTCCGCGCCCGCTCACGCCTGTGCCCTGTGCCCCGCTAAGTACCACCACCGACAGTCGCTCAATAAACATGTTAAGAAACAACATTCTCAGGTCGGTACACAATAACTTTAACTATATTTAATAATAATAATAACTTTATTGTACACCAGGTAATTACAGAGTACTTATAACAAGGTATGTAGGTACAATTGGCGGCCTTATCGCCCTGAGGCAATCTCTTACAGGCAACCATAAGATGGAGAGGACACGATTTGGAGGAAATGTAGGGTAGTGTCGGGTGTATTGAAAGTAGAGAAGAAGGGAAAATTTATTGATTTTTTGGAACGAAGTTCCGTATGGCGCGTTGCGAAAGGGGGCTAGACCGAAAAAATTGTAACGACATACGACAACGAAGACTTTAAAATAATGTGTGCACAGTCAAGTTGGTTATTTCAAAATAATTAAAATTATTAAATAATTAATTATCATTGATTAATTTAATTAATTTAATTATATATATAGTTTCAACCTATCGCCGTCCACTGCTGGACGAAGGTCTCCCCCAAGGAACGCCAACCATCCCGGTCTTGGGCAGTCCGCATCCATCCGCCGCCAGCCACCTTCCTCAAATCACCGGTCCATCGTGCCGCAGGGCGTCCTACTTAATTTAATTAATTATATTTTTTTATTTTAATTTAGTTAATTCATTTAATTAAATAGAATTAAATTAATAATCTTTTACAGATAAATAACAATTGTATTTGTAACAAAATACAAAAAAAAAGTTCGCGACCCAGGATTCGAACCTGGAATCTTCTGATCCGTATTTGGGGGTCGAGGGTCTACTTTCAGTGGATCAAAAAGCGTGTTGTGTACAATGTTACCGTAGAGAAAATGTATAGGTACACCAATACGGCTAAAGCAAGTAATAAATAAAGCCGATAATCGTCTTTTTTTTTCTTTTTTTAGGGGCGTTCATGAACGGCCGTGTCACTCACCTCAAATTACTTATTTTTACCCCTATTTATATCACAAAAATAGACCAAGATTTTGGATAACCAATGAAAGAGCTTTTTCTGCGACTCCTCAATCTTCTGAGATTTGAAACATTTCCTTTAACTATTCAGCCATTCAATTTGATGTGTTGAACAAGTTCAAAGTATAATTTTATTTCACAATATTCACAAACCTTTCACTTACACTATTAAAATAGTATTTTATTACATTTGTTACAGAAACCATTGTCTGCAGAGATTGATTCGAACGCTCCGAACAAACAAATAAACTCTCTACAAGTAAAACTCGCTAATAATGACAGCTAAACAAGAAATATATTGATGTATTTTTCAAGAAAGAGTCAACCAAAATGACAAGATACCCTATCTGATAGAAAGCATGCATAGCATAGAAAGAAATAAATTATGATAAATAATTATTTCATACTCAGCAACTTCATCTAGTCCCAAACTAAGCAGAGCTTGTATTATGGGTACTAAACAACTGATTTAAATACATAAACATACTTATTTTTGTAAATACATACATATTATACATAGAAAAGAAAGGTACATTGATTTATTCGTGGTCCAAAGATACAAGTTGGGTCTGCTTAGTTTGGGACTAGATGGCGTTGTATGTAAGACGTCTAGTCGATTAATCTAGAATTTAATAATTTGTAAATATGTAAAATGTTATTTATTTTATTTAAAATTTATAAATCAATTCATAATAATATGTTGAATAACATTTTTAACAAAATATAATAGTGTCATCATAATTCCAAGCGTGTGTTCTTCTCCGTGTGGTGATGGGTTAAGAGTATGGAGTGTCACCACTCCTGTTCATCACATGGGTGTCGTAAGACAACATTCATCATCATCAAAAAGGAAAACTTGGAACCAACAAACTCGGCTGATCAACAGCGCAGTATAGTAGACCAAAACCCTTCTCTCTAAGAAGAAGCCTGTGTCCAGGACTTATGGCTCGACTGATACTTGATGCCGTAAGAAATTGTCCCTTTAAGGTACCGGAATATTCTCTTGACCTTGAGCCAGTCTGCCTCTGTTGGGTTTTCTAACTTCCTAGAAGCTACTCCAACGGCGTAAGCTATGTCAGGACGTGTACCTGTCATGAGGTACGCTAAAGCACCTACGGCCTCTCGATAAGGAAATTTCTTTTCAGGAACTCCGTCTACAACTTTCCCTGTTTCAGAAGTCTTATCGATTGGAGTGGTGACTGGGTTGCAATCTGCCATCCCAAAGCGGTCTAGAATCCGTTTGGTGTAGGACTCTTGGTTTATAAATATAGACCCATCCTTGTATTGCTGTAACTCCAGTCCCAAGTAATAGGATACTACTTTGCTTGTTATCTTTAGCGATTTGCCTAGTTCTTGCAAGAACTGGTCAGCTAAATTTTTATCTGTGGTGGCCACAAGCCCATCATCCACATATAGAGTTATAAGAATTTTTTTATTTCCCACTTGTTTGGTAAACAGGCAACAGTCAGCTGTGCACTGTACAAATCCTTTTTGCAGCTGTAAATCTTCGAAGCAGGTATTCCAACAACGAGGCGCTTGCTTGAGGCCATACAGGCTTCGCTGGAGACGACAGACTTTCGACGTTCCATCACTAAATCCATCTGGCTGTTGCATATAGATTTCCTCTTGCAATTTACTATTTAGAAATGCAGTCGATACGTCAAATTGTGTCAAGTAAAGCTTTTCTTGAGCACTGACACTTAATAAAGCTCTTATTGTCGCCATCCGGGCAACGGGGCTAAAAGTCTGGTCACAATCTATACCTTTGCGCTGTTTAAAACCTTTTACCACAAGTCTGGCTTTATATTTTTCTATGGTACCATATGGGTTGCACTTTATTCTAAAGACCCACTTGCATGGAAGCGCTTTTCTGCCCGATGGAAGCTCACACAGGTTCCAAACATTATATATATCTTATTATATAACATATCTTCTAGTGATTTCAGCTCACTTTGCATATGGTTTTCTGCCAATGAACTCAAAGACCTTGATACGTTCAACGTCAATATCTTCTCCCTATGAGCTTGTGCTTGTAGAGATTCTAAACTCTACGTCACTTTCAAACGTAACGTCTCTGGACCTCACTGTTTTTATTCCGTCCCAGATGCGATATCCGTCAATTTCATATCCAATTAGTAAACCTTTAATGGCCTTCTTACTCATTTTCTTACGACACCGCTTTGGAATGTGAACCACCGCTATGGAGAAGAACAGAAAAGAAACTCTATGGACACTCTTGTGTTTTAAAAAGTTAAATTATATAATCTATGGTTTGTGGCTAAATGTCAGTTGATTGTCACAAAAAAAATGGAAATGATGGAAAATGAAGAGAACAAGAACGTTTAATGTTGTTAAGTAGTTTAAAAGAAGAAATAAAACATAAAGAATATTATAAAGGATTTTATTGAAACGTGCAACCGAAATCAACTAAAAGTTAGTTATATCTAAACTCGACCTCCGGTAACTCACTCGCTCAGTGTAAAGGCAATGGTGTAAAGGAGCGAAAGAAAAGACCGTATTTAGATGAGGTCTGGCCCATATGTTCATAACATATATATATATTTAAGTCGCCAAAATGTCTGCCTGATGTCATGTCATGACAGACATGATGACACTGATGGCAGACATGTAGAATCCGAAAGTTATGGTCACCATCCTCATGATATTATTATACTAGCTGAGCCCCGCGGTGTTGTTGTAACCGCGGGCAACGCCGCGGGGCGAAGCTAGTCTAAAAAAAGTAGCCTAAGTTACTCCTTATATCATCAGCTATCTGCCAGTGGAAGTCTCGTCGAAATCGGTCCAGCCGTTCCAGAGATTATCCGTGCAGACAGACAGCCAAAAAATTTAAAAAATATTTTTGCATATGTACCTTGTATACATACATATGCATTTAGTAAAAAGCGGTTATTTTAATATTACAAACAGACATTCCAATTTTATTTATTTGTATAGAATAGATATACCTACATGAAAAGTAGCTTTCACTGTCTGTTAGCTTAAATCTCATAAAGTACTAAACGACTTTTAATTCAATTTTTAGCAATAGATAGAATGATTCAATAGGAAACATTCATATAAGTCATATATGCGTATTATAGAGGACAGTCGAGAATTTCAAGGACTAGTGCGAAACCGGGCCAAGTCGCTAATATAAAAATAAACAAAATATACCGAAATCAATCATAATAACTAAACTGTAATTATTGTGAAGACTATAAAAAGTAAAGCATAACTTCTTCATTGCTTAACATTTCGGGTTTACAGACCATTTCCAAGATCATGTCATTGCGGTTTGAGTGAAATCTGTCAGTTACTGCGCTCGCGGTCAAGGCCAGCGTCGGAACTAATCGCAGGTCGAACCGTATTTACTATAATAGCTACCTACTTTATTTCTTCTAATGTTATGTGTTTATTGTTCTAATTACATTACCAATATATTGTGTAAGGTACCTTATGGGAAATTTATTGGATGTTTGTGGGAAAGAAATACTGTTTCCGGTAAAAGCCCCAATCCCGATATTGAAAATATCAATTAGTAAGTAGGGATATAATGCCTTGTAGATAGTGCCAACCGCAAAGGTTTGTTTCTTTGCGAAAATCAATTAGGTCATTGCACTTGTCTCGAAACGTCGCGGCCTTTTCTAATCGTTTTCTAGCAAACGAACCTTCACCTAGATCGCTGTAACGGTCCCCGACCTGCACTGATTTCACACAAATTCGATTCGGCGTCTCAACGTAACCAATCCTTTACGAAATTATTTATTTAGAAATTTATTAGGTACAGTTCACTTAGATCTCAGTATAAAAATAACAAGACTATTGTATACAACATGCTTATGCAGCTTACATCTATATCATCACAGAGAATCGCTTCTGCGGTTCGTAAGTCCGTCGCGACTACATAACGTTGGGTTTGTCGGTCAATGCCAACATACGCAGCTTCCTTCAAATAAATAATAATTACAATTATGGCGTGTTTATTGGCGCAGTTCACGCCTTTCCTTGCCCGACTTTAACCGTCCTCCGCTTGACAGAGGCGACGTTCGTCTTAGGCTCGTCCACTCGCACGTTGGATGCTGTAATATACTTGTTTTGGTAGCCTGATTCACGAACCCGCGCATTTGGGCTCAACTTATCTGTACGCTCGCGTTCGTTGGCTCGTTCGTCTTCACCTGATCGTTCATCTTCACCTGACCGTTCTTTATCCTCGGCAGTCCGTTCGGAAGAGTCGGATCGTTCCGACTCATCGTCGTCATCGGAATCCTCCTTGTCTTTATCGTCGTCTGCGATTCGGTGCTTCGGGTCTTCTCGCAAGCGTTCATGGTCTTCTAAGAAGTAACCGCTTTTAACAGGTGATTCATGACGAGCGACGTCCGGGTCTACGGTTGGCTCGGGCACCCTTAACCTCATGTAGAACTTTTCTTCTTCAGATACGGGGATCTTTTTTCCGAAATAGTCTATTGAGTATTCATCATTCTCACCTTCGTCACTTTTGTCTGTCGATCGGGTTTTACGATTCTGTTTACGACGACGTCTACGTCTGGGTCGCTCCGTTTGCGGTGCCAATAAACTGTCATACCCGTCGCTATCCTCGTCCCCTCTCTCCCTGCTGTAGTTGTCAGTGGCGTGACGTTCTTCATCCTCTTCATCTCTGTCTGGTGCCTCAGGCCGCTCGCGATGCAGTTTCTTCGGTCGTTTTTCTCTGTAAATAGGTGGTACTCGCACAGTTACAGTGTCAATCTGGTTAGGATTGTGTTCGGTTGGCGGTAAAACACGTGGTTTTAGTGATTTTTTAGGATCCTCGGTGGTTGTAGTCCCTTCAGAATCATCCTCGGCATCTGGAAGAAGTAAGGGAATCAAATTGGGATGAGGACGGTCACGTTGAAGACCTTGATGTGTCTCTCCTCTAAGATGGACTCTGTTTGCAAGCTTACGATCCCCAAAATGAACATTTTTGTAGTGGTCAGGGGGAAGGCGAGCAGCGGAACGAGGTTTGACATTTTGTTGTTCATATTGTCTTTCTTGTCTGTCTTGTCTCTCTTGTCTGTCTTGTCTGTCCTGTTGCTTTTTTTGATCCCAGAACTGACCGACAGCTTGACGAACTGCTGCCTCACGGTCGCGAGATTCTTGGACATCCTCGTAGTCATCGTCCAACTGTTGTTGCGTGTTCTCATCATCGTATGCCAAATAATCTTCATTGGTATCGCGAACATTATTTAACCGCTTCGCATCTACGGTATCTACTCGTTTTGCGATACCATTTTGAACAACGAATGCATCAACGTAAACTCGGGGTTTGCGTGGCTCGTCGAGGGGCAGTTTAGCTGCCTGTGGTTGAATGGCAATTGGGACATATTGTTCCAGGTCATCTTCTTGGTCTTCAACTTGCTCTTCGGCGAAAGCCTCAGCGGCCACAGGGGCTGGTGTTACTGGACTACGGTTAAAATTGAAGTTGAGTCTAAGGTTGGACGTAATCCTTTCGAGGTTCGGATCGGCTTGTTGTTTGGGCGGTGGTGGAGGTGGCGCGCAAGGGGCTGGAGTTGCCGGGACTGCTCTAGGCTTGGCACAAGGTGGTGGAGGTGGCGGTGGTGGCGGAGGCTTCGGTGTCGTCTTTGGTCTAGGTTTTGGACGTGGTACAGCTCTCGGTCTCGGACAAGGAGGTACTGCTTTCGGTGCAGGAGGTGGAGGTGGCGGGGGCGGCGGAGGTGGTCTGCAAGGTGGTGGCGCTGCCCTGGGCTGTCCACACGGTGCAGGTGCAGGAGCCGGAGCAGGTGCTGCAGCAGGTGCAGCAAGCGGTGTGTCTATACCGGGAACTGGAGCGACCGGAGGTGGAAATTCAAAAGCCTGTGGCGGTTTTCTTTGCACATTGTATCCGAGCACGTCAGCTAAACCTCTGAACACTATGTCACCGAAAGTTCTCTTTTTGCGCACAACTTCTGCCTGATCAGCATCAAGCTCAATGATCGTTCCATTGCTATCGCGGAGGACGACCGTTCCGTTGGCGTCGTCTATCGTAATCCTAGCGTTGGCATCGTCGATGACGAAGGTGTTCGTGACAAGTGAGTCCGCGGTGGTGTCGTTGTTGGCCGCTGCGGTGAGTACCGCCAGCAGCAGGAGTGGCGCGGCGCGGCGCATGGCGCGAGGTACTGTCGCGCGGGAGGGCGCGCGCGCCGTTTTGTTGCGACCGCCGTTGCTCAAACGCTGTCACGCTCCAGCGAACACCGTCTCATTTACAAATTATTGAAATATTAATTTGTTAATGAACCGTAGAATGCATTCAGATGAGGTATTCAATAGCTGTAACTTGTCAGCAAATTATGAAGCCCTTCACTTGTTTCTAGAAGCAATCAACTTTCGCAAATTTTTCAAGGAAGTTATGTCGAAAGGATAAAAAAAATGCGGATTGAGAGTTTTTTTAGGTAACTTCTATTTATTTCTCAAAACAATTTCTGCTGTTCTTAATAAAATTTAATCCACATACAGTTTTTGGGTTAAATTTACATTGCTTTGCTTTTGTAGTCCTATAATAACTAAGTGCTAACTTTAGTTAACATTTTTAATTGAACAAGCGACTCCCAAAACAGTCTACTCATTAAATCCGATCCTCCTTCTACTTCTTTTCCCTTCTCAATCTCAATCAATAAAATTCATTTAATTTAATATTAAATTGTCTTAATGAAATACTATATTGAAATGTAACCATAAAACAAATAAAAATGATTACTGTAGATTAGAAAATGAATGTGTAACGAAGTTCTTGAGACAATTGTGCCAAGGACTATTGTGAAGTGAGCTATTGGAGTTATCAGGGTTTGATCGACGTAAACATATAGTGTAAGTGTCAGACAACAGATCACCTGAAAACGTGAAATCCTTTTTTCTTTAAACCGTAGTAGACTGAACAGTGAACATAACAGTGTGATGTTCTTGCGTCCAAAGCTGGCTGTCGCCGTCAGTTTTGCTAATACCCCATGAGTAAAAACTGGAGCAGTGATGTCATTTATTACCTTTTCAAGAAGAACTGCGCTCAATGGTTTTTAAAAGCTCTATTTTCTAGGGCTAATCCAGTTTTCATGGGTAGTAAATACGCAAATTTCATATGAATGGGCCATCTCGACTGGGACTGTACTACACCATACAGACACACACTACACAGAAGACCCACCTACAAACGTCATTTTTCGTGTGCCGTAGTTCATTAGCGGGTATGAGTGTGACCGGAGTGTGGGTCACCATACTGCATTGTGTGCAATAGCAATGAGGATCATGACACCCACTCTTGGATTCTGTTCATGCTTTCCATCAGAAGCGCTCCTTTGTGTAATCCGCAAATGTTTGCTTCGGAGTCTGGGTGTTTTCTATGAATAATGTGTATGTATTTACAAAAAAAAAGTATGTTTATGTATTTATATAAGTTGTCTAGTACCCATAATACAAGCTTAGTTTGGGAATAGATGGCATTAGAATAGAATAGAAAACTTCTTATTTGCACACCTTATTACAGAGTTACAATAGTGTACATTAAATTACATATATGTAGTTTACAAAGGGCGGCCTTATTGCCAAAGGCAATCTCTTCCAGGCAACCTAAGGATGGATCAAAATGGAGTGTAGAATGAATGGCGTTGTGTGTAAATTGTCCAGAATATTTATTATTTATAACTTCGCTATGAGCGCCTCGATTATAGCCTTCAATAAGTTACAGAGTTAGCCCTAGAAAAGCTACCAAGGAAGATTTTAACTCCTATTAATATAAGGCAAACGGTAACTGTGTTTGTTACATTAGTAACATAACCATTTCTGCACTGTAAACATTTCCGTTTCGCCATTACTCAGTTTGCGAACTGTTGTTCAACATTTC
Source organism: Phragmatobia fuliginosa (assembly GCA_932526445.1). Lineage (NCBI taxonomy): Eukaryota > Metazoa > Arthropoda > Insecta > Lepidoptera > Erebidae > Phragmatobia > Phragmatobia fuliginosa. The sequence continues at coordinate 20,463,539 of OW052069.1, read as the reverse complement.
ACTTACAATAAACATCTAATAGATTATTACCAACATGTCAACAGTATTGAAACACCCAATATTGCATTAAGTACTTACTAGAAATAAATAAAAGCCATTATGGCAGGCAACTTTGTACCTATACCTAATTATTTGAGAGTGAATGTATTGGTCCACACTGGTGATATAAGTGGCAAAGAAAAAAATATCGAATCAACAAGCAAGTTTTCGTTGATTATATTTACATCACTTCTCCTTCTTAGGGTTCCGTAGTTCATTACTCGGAAACCTTATAGATTCGTCATGTCCGTCCGTCCGTCCGTCCTCGAGCTACCGCCAAAATGGTGGTTGGGTTACTAGATAGATGAAACTTTGCATGAATATGTTGTGATTACATCGACGGAGTGCTACAATAAAATTATAAAAAATATTTTATTTGGGGTACCTCCCCTACACGTAAAGTGGGGATGAAGTTTTTTTCGCGTCTACCCCATCGTGTAGGATATCATTAGGGACCTAACTTGTAAAATGCACTCGGAAAACTTCGTACAAATATCAAGAAATAATAAATTAACATAACAGTTGTCTATTGGACACGATTTGAAATCTACCTACCATTATGGGTGACTACGGAACTCTATTTATTCCTGACACGTACTTGGCCAATTTGTTTGTAAATAATTTTGCCTAAATCATTTTACTCTGCCTGATAGAAAACATAAGTAAAATTTAACAATACTGCCTTCCTAGCCAAGTTGCAAACGTTATTCGTTTTCCATTCTACTCAGTCACGTGATCAAACCAATGAAATCAGAGAATCCCTACTTTATATATAATATTATAAATGGCGAAAGTAACCCTGTCTAACTGTCTGTCTGTTACGTTTTCACGTTTAATCGCTTAACCGATTTTGATGAATTTTGGCATAGATATAGACGGAACCTTGGCAAAGAACACAGGCTACATTTTACTACGATAACCGACATACACGCAGGCGGAGCCGCGGGCAAAAGCTAGTAGAGAAATAAAATAGAAAACGAACATTTTCAACTTGGCTAGAGGGGGTTGGTTACCAATTTACCATTCTCATTGCGAATGGAGACAATGCATCGTGGTGCAGCCCACACCATACCGGCCTATTGGGATGCTTCTACATAATTGATCCTCTGGTCTCTCACCAAGGTAACACATTAGCACGAATGCTGTAATTGTATGTAGGTATTCTTTGAGAGGATAGTTACGGTCCGGTCTAGCAAGCCGTGCTTGCTGAAATCAGCATGGCTCTACTATCTAGAAGATCATGGCATACCTGGATATATGTTATCTATAGATATATAATAATAATATAATAAATATTTCGGACATTTTTTACACACAACGCCATCTAGTCCCCAAACTAAGCAAAGCTTGTATTAAGGGTAACTAGACAACTGTATTGAATACATAAACATACTTATTTTTTTGTAAATACATACATATGATACATAGAATAAACCCAAACTCCGAAGCAAATATTTGTGGATCACACAAACATTTCATCCGACCCGGGAATCGAACCCGAGACCTCTTGATTAGCAGTCGCTTACGCTAACCACTAGACCAACGAGGCAGGCAGTATAAATAAGTGTTATTACAGTAAAACATAAGAAATTTTCAGCTCTAAACAATTATGGAAAGAACTCATATTAAGAAATTAATAATATCCAAACCTGAAAATATATTATTGGCAGGTAACTAAGCATTGTCGCAGAATCCTTTCTAAGAAGTCTATATTCGGTAGTGGTTTATTAAAGGTTTTAGTTGTGATGTAACCTCTTCTCTTCGTTATTGAAGCTAAGATTGTGCTAGAATTAGCTCAAAGTGATCTAAAAATCTTGCTTGTTTTGCACGGTCCTACATGGATTTATGAAATAGCCTTTTTCTGGCGATGTTTAGCAAGCAGGTCAAGGTGTCAATGTCAACCGCAAATAAATCTACGTTAATAAGACAGTGTAACCAAAATGCGTAACAAATATTTAATAAACTTGGTCTAAGGTAACTAAGTTGATAAATTACTAAGTCCACAGCAAAAAATAGTCTGAATACCAATCATATTTATTTTGTTTACTCTAAATATACCGTGTGCTGTATTATGAAATCCATACTATTACGAATATTATAGAAAGTAACTCTGTCTGTCTATAACGCTTTAACGGTTTAACCGCTGCCCCTGATTTAATTTCGGTATAGAGAGAGATTGGACCTTGTAGGACATGAGGGACTTTTTGTCGCGATTACGAAAAGACCCAAGTTAGTAATTATGTTCTTAAATAACATAATAGTACTGACATGTTCACACATCTTGTATTGAATCGCCTGATCATACACTAGATTTAGATTATGGTTACTTGCCTGCTCATATTCTTACTTAATACTTATAAGTATAATTCACACAATTATTTGTCTGCGCTAGAATCGAATCCGCGACCTCCAGCTAGATTACTAACCACTAAACTAATACTCTCGTTGTATGGGCCCTAATATACCTAATTTACGTATTGCTGCCCCTGACTTAGTGGATTCCTCCAGGGACCCCGTCCTTACAAATTAGTACAGTCTCAAAAACTTAGATGTTACCATAATTTCCCTTCATCATTATCTGTCAAGCCATGAGCAGCTGTAGAAATCTCCCCAAGATCCCCGCGTCTTCTTCGCCGCGTCCTTCGAGAAGTATCGGTCCTTTCCTAATCCCGCTCTGCGGACTCCTTCTGAAGCATGACGTCCGCACAGAAGGAGACCGGCCAGTTCCCATCCGTCACCACTCGCCAGTATTGCTGCAATCGATGCTGGTGGTGACAGGTTTCGTCCCATCTGTCCATCTAAGACTCGACACTCGGATTCCCACACAGGATAGTCCTCCAAAGAGTGCTGGGCGGATTCCCGGTTGGACCCGCAGTGGTGGCATTGTGCCGTAACCTCAGGTCCGATTCTATTCAGTTACAGAAACAACCGTGTACGGTAAGTATCTGTACCTACCTAGATACAAGTACATATTTTACTTAGAAGTAAGTACGTTCTTTTTATCAAAATTTACAAGTCTTTCGTGATTTAGAGGTAAGTATATTCCATTTAAACGCTGAATAGCTGCTTAATAATGCAACCAATGTCAGGATATATGTAATAGGGAAACAAGGCAAGATAAGAAAAGATTCATAATTTACAGTTTAAAATATAAATATTTAGGACATTTACACACAACATCGTCTATTCCCAAACTAAGCAGAGCTTGTACTGTAAGTGTATTATGGATACTAGACAACTGATATAAATACACAAACATACTTTATTTTTGTAAAAACATACATATTATATTTAGAAAACAGCCAAACTCCGAAACAAATATTTGTGGATCCCACAAACATTTGATATCGGGTTTGATTCCCGAGACCTCTTGATCAGCAGTTGCATAAGTCAACCATCAGTCAAACGAGGCAGTCAATAAACGATGTCCGTGTACATCCACAATTCAAACCAAAGTATTTATCATAAGCGACAATAGTATTACTGATAAACGAAGTTTAGTAAATTTCTGTAATGAATTCTTATAGATAGATATTAATTACTCTCAATTACAGCAATCAGTCCAGAAATAAACTTAAAATGGATATTGTGCAGAATTCAGAATGCAATTCACTATTACTAGAAGTTTTGGACAGTTTTCACCGAATTAATTTGTTTTTATAACTTCTATTTTATGAGTCGTACTTAAATAACTATATTTAATGGAGGTAAAAATCCAAATTAAGAGCCATTTGATAATTATTTGCAATTTAATTTTAAATACATACGTACATAAATTATTTATCGTTACCGGATATTACTTACTGCGTCTTATAAAACAAACAAACATTGCGCCCTAGCCACACTTTGCTGTTTAATTTCCATAAGGCAATTTTTTTTGCCAATAAGGTCTTTTGTACATTTGATCTCTATTAATCTAACTTTATACTAATAAATTATTAGGAAAGCAATTATAAAAAATGACCTTATTAAATGAATGACTTATATTATTATGTAGTGAGAGGTACTTACTATCATATTTTGGTTTCTATAATACACTCACACAGTTTAAACTTTTGTAGTTTTCTCGTGTCGAAACTTCTTTGAAACTATAGCAATTTAATTGTGTATAAACTTTAACATCCTAACATACATGGATGGCAATAATTGTAAAAGAATTTTGCTGTAAGATTCTTTTAAGGCGTTGTTCGAAGACACATGGTCGCACGTAAGAACAATCATGTTTCAAATTCCTTTACTTTTATAGCTGGTTCCTTTTAGCTAATTTTTTTTTCAGATACTTGTAATAGCTTCTACAATAACAGGCATTGACGTTGCTATCCTGGTGTTCCTCCCGACTGCCGAGGTAAGCCGCCGCAGGGTTTTCCTCCGGGAGTCCCACACACGCCCTTCGTTTACCCCTAGAAGGGTATGATGGCAAAAGTATTGCCCGCGTAAAAATTTTTTTAGGTTTTAACGTTAAATAATAATTAACCACCCTTAATGACCTACTGCTGGGGGCGGGTCTCCTCTGAACAGAAGGTTTACGCCTAACATCCCCACGCTAGCCGAGGGAGGCTACATAATCTTGCAGTGATATAATAACGATATAATAGCGTTGTGTATAAAATGTCCGAAATATTCATTTACAAAATATTACATTATGAAATATTCAGTTCTAATGTAGTTTTCGGCCTCTGTGTACTCTCAATTTCACACAAACACGACAGAACACGCAAATCCTGTTAGTCAGGCGCGAACTAAAATCGGATCATTTACCCCCCAATGATCGACTTTAATTGGATCAGTGTGTTATAATTAAATTGATTAAGGTTTGCCTTCTAAAACTCTACAAAATACTATTAATTAGACCGTGTAGGATTAAAATTTCACCACAGATTAACCGGGTGGTGAGACATTGGTTGAAAATGGTGTCAACGCCGATTTACAACAATGTAACATCACCTTAGACAATTGTAAATAGTTTTGTTTGTGTTGTTGGTTGTTGATTTAACTAAAAATAATGTACTTTACCATTAATATTAGACTCATCGAATCGAAATTGGAAGTATTAAATTAAACAAAAAAGCGGCCAAGTGCGAGTTGGACTCGCCCATGACATGAAGGGTTCCGTAGCAGCAAGTAACATCATATAAAAGTTTTTGTAGTTCGTTGTAACTTTCATCGATATTTTAATAATAGTGTTTTGATTGAAAGAAATGTAAATTGTGGTTTATGATTTATGATGATAAAAAAACTACTAACTAGATCTCGTTCAAACCAATTTTCGTTGGAAGTTTGCATGGTAATGTACATTATATATTTTTTTAGTTTTATCATTCTCTTGTTTTAGAAGTTACAGGGGGGACACACATTTTACCACTTTGGAAGTGTCTCTCGCGCAAACTATTCAGTTTAGAAAAAAATGAAATTAGAAACCTCAATATCATTTTTGAAGACCGATCCATAGATGGTATTGTTTTGATGAAAAAATGATTAACACGTATGGTTTTGATGAAAAAAATATTTTTGAGTTTTAGTTCTAAGTATGGGGACCCCCAAAATTTATTGCTTTTTTTCTATTTTCGTGTAAAAATATTAATGCGGTTAAAATATTAACCCTAAAAAGGCAAAAAGGTATAGATAAATCTTACTGAGAAAACATCTTTAACGCTAGAGCGCGAACTAAATTTATACCCAGAAATCAGTAGAGTTGTAAAAATTACAGGATCATTTTCTTACCCTATTCCCCACATTACTTGCCTCGGTGGCGCAGTGGTAGTGTATGCGACTAACTATTGTGACTAACTATTGTGCTTGACGTCTCGGGTTCAAATCCTGGGTCGGACCAAATGTTTGTATGATCTACAGATATTTGTTTCGGAGTTTGGATGGTCTCTGTGTATTATATGTATGTATAAAATTAAAAAAAAAGTATAATAACAGTCAATCTAGCTTTCATAATACACGCTCTTCTTAGTTTGAAAGCTAGATAGCGTTGTGTGCTGAATGTCCGAAATATTTATATTTTATTTATTTATTCTATTCTTCCACTCGTCAGATTACTGCTTATTCTATCCGTAACTTACTACACGCAGGTCATTCATCATTTCATCACTCGTATACTCGTAATCCTCTCTACTATTTACATATAGCTTATTTCTATGCATTAAACTTCGATACAAATAAATAAATTTAAGTAAGAATAACATTAGAGCCTTAGTAAGTATAATATTGTATGAGAATAGTACCTCAGCGAGCTTCCAGGCATATCCTTCAAAACATTAGGTCTCATAATCTTCAACAGTTCACAGTTGGACATAAGCCGTAGAGAGACCTATGTCCAGCTTTTGAGAAGGTTTTGGCCTATTATACCACGAGGGTCAGGCGGGACGGTGTAAAACATTATCATATACAAGTCGGCACTCCAAGATGAATACTTTACTATATACACATATATGAAGTAATTTTGCAGTTACGACTGGTTATTCCTTCCACAAACATGATTAGTATGTAAGGTAGATACTTCAATAACGGTAAGCAGTTGTGACAGACACAAAAGGAACCAGTTATTTGGACACCACAATTATTTACGAGTTAACGTCGGTGCCAGATGAAATCATGTGAATAAACGCTGTGAAATAACTTAATGCAGTTCTTGAGTTAACAATGGCCATGTTCCTTTCACGTGTGTGTACTGTCACTAAGTATTGTAAATGCAATATGGCATTCATTTAATTTTTTATTTATTTAAGCCTAAAAAAGTGCTTTTACTCTGCCTAATAATGTACTTACGAATATTTTTTTCAGTCCGTTTATTCAAACTTACTTCGTTTTACAGGACATTGTTAATGTATTGAAGAATTAACAGCAAGACAACTTTTTAAACTTCATATGTGTCTGTTTACATGCTTTTTTTTATAAAACAGTTATGATTTATTAAACGTCTTTGACACAGTGCAATTTTGGCAACAGTCTGTTTTTGATATCCTGTCTGTTTAAGGTAGGGATCATATTCAGGCGGATTAAATATCCCTGCTCTTATTCCTGGATGTTCTTGGATAGGCCTATGCTTGTATTGTTCAGTAGACGCGTGGGTTTTTCTACCATGATAAATCTAATTGAAAGAGATAATCTTGACTTCTAATCTGTCCGACTGCGTGGGAGTAATCCCCGGTACTAATATATTGCCTGTGTTAGTCAAACGGAATAAGGTATATGGAGCTGGAAATAATTGAATTTGTAAAAAGTGTCTGGTCACGCGGTGGTGGCAAATGTCGCGAGGTACGCTAATCTTAATTGGATTATAGCATGTTTCTTATTAACCGAGTAACGTGGTAGGTCAATAAACTTGCTAAACCTGACATATCTCAAGGTAGTAAAAAACTAAATCTAAAAACAGTTATAAATACAAAATAATCAATCTTAATCTTACAGTATTAAGACATGTTTAGACTAGCTATTTTGGTTCCCCGTCTACAGATCTGTGTAACACCAAAATAGACGTTATACCGTTTTCTACATTGGTTTACACATTAATAAATAAACAATTACTGTTGAGTATGATTTTTAACATCGCTTGATATTCAGCAGGAATTGAGGCTTAATTCTGTACAGGTCTCGTCTGCACAACTTTAAACTGTTTCGTAGTTAAAAAATGATTTAATAATAGAAATGTTGAGACAAATGAGCAAACTAGATAATTGTAAAGTGGCTACCATCGGCTACTCGAGAACCACAAGTATGTTTGAATTTCCCCGAAGAGAATTAGGGCAAGGGAAGGTTTTTGGAGCCTACATGTGTTAGAGCGAAGACCGCGTCTAGACAAACTTAGTGTGGGGCACCCTGGGGCAACGCTGACTTCAGGAAAATGGCTACCAGCACATTTGCAGCTAGCCATTTTCGCTCACCAATTATTCCGGTCTGGAGCATCCATTGATGTGGTCTGTTCCAGACCGGAATAATTGGCGCTCTTTGGGGGAGGCTTTTGTTCAGTAGTGAACAGCAATAGGATGAGTAAAAGTTCCCAGCTCCGGTTTACGTATTCTTGTCCGTCCTGCTGTTGAAGAAGCCCATTGACAACTGTAACTTTCTGTTCCGTTGAATAGAGAAAAAATTGGACATATGTCACAACACTGTTTTAGTAAAAATCAATTTTTTTACTAAGTAAATATTGTAACGTGCAAGAGCTGAGTGATGTTATTGCAGCAATAAGTCAACAACTAACTGTTTAGTGCTTGCAACAGACCATCAATTTAACTCTAATAGCTTCTGTTTGCAAATCTACATCTTTGTTGTCTGTCGTCCAATCCTCGTATTGTAAATCTCTTAGGCACAGGTTAAATAATAATTACTTGTCTACTCAATATCGACTGGGACTAGGAGAGAATGCCTCATGGCATTAAGTCCGCATTTGTACAACAAGTGCAACAAGTTTTAAATAAATATCGAACCGACGAGTCTTTTAAGGTAATAAAATAGGATGTTGTTAATTTATTTTTCTAAGAAAAAGAGAAAGTATTGTCATTGACATCTAGACTGCAGCTAGTGATGTAATTAGTTATAGTTGTCACAAAAATAAGCTGATGATCGATAATCTTTGGGTAATAAAATGTACCTGATGGATGTCTAGGGACGGCGATTGGTAAATATAATAATGGACACTGATTCGATGAATTGGGGTGGTGACAATTGAAACACCAGAGAAGTGCAAGCAAATTGACTTTCACTATCTTTTTTTATAACCTCAAATAATATTTTGTTAACTAAACGTTTTATACAATACAAATAATTTAGGAACAATATAAGTATTCGTAATTATTGTAATATTGAATGTTTCATTTTATAAGAAAGTTCTAAATTCTCTAGACTGATCGTGTTTAAAGATAAACTGATGATAAATGATGAGAAATTTACATGTTATTATCTAATATTAATGAATATTAATATTAAATCATTAACATTTGATATCGTGTCTTATTCATTGATGGTCTTATTAGGAAGTTTACATCGCACCGATAAATCAGTAACAGAGTGAAAGAATTGTCCAACAAGTCATAACGCCACCGGTTTTCTCATGAGTAAATGTCATATATTTTTTCCTTAAAAAGTTTTAAATATGTGAAATTTATCACTTTTGCCGTTCACCAACAGTTATATTGTTGTATAATATTCGTGAAAGTATACAACTTTTATTGATAAAAGTGTAGTTTCTTATCGAAAGCTGCAGTAGCAACCGGTCAGTTCGATGTCCTGGAAATGATGCATTCCGTGCGAAATGTAGCACGCCTTTAGTGTCTGCGGTGCATTTTATTTGAGTGTTCTGTAAATTACTACTGAAGTATAAAAAGTATACAGATTCAGTAGCAGGCTGTATCTAATCAACGGCTATCCTTTAACTGACCTCATGTACCTGAAGGCTGAACGAATGTATTTAGAGATGAGATCGTATGGTGACAGTGTATTTTGCACCAGGTGTTTAAAATGGACATTACATAGTACAGTATATACCACTTCTCGAATTCCCACTCAAGAAGCGTCAGCTGTCCCGGTCTTGGCTTATTGATGTTTATTGGATGAGTTGTCTCTGTTTCTGCTGTTTTTGCTATACGATGTTCATTGCATAGCTAATTTAATTGATACCTGACTGCGTCAGAGTTTAATGTTTTTCGAAATGGCGCACGTAAACGGAAAAAGGAAGAGGTGATTGTTTTTTTTACATTATCAGATGGGTATCATATGAAAGATCTTAAAAATACAATTTCAAATATATATACAAATTGACAAAAAAGCACACAACTTATAAAAACAAAAGATGTTCCTAAAGAAGAAAAATGTTTGATCTTCTATTTTGTGAATAACTGTTCTATATTTGTTGAAGTTATAGAGCATCCCATCATTTTTCTGGTTGTACCAAAGCCATCATCCTTAACGAAAGTGGAGATGCTGCAATGCATTACGTATTGGTGCGATTCGTTCACGATCCACTTTCACATCTCACAGTTTGACCGGTTCCTGGAATCTGCATGGAATGGAACGTAAACACTATTTCGTACAACGCTATACAGATTATATAACTTGTCCTGACTGACTCACTCATCGAAGCAGTCTTAACTATTCTATGTAATTTGAAATTCTGGCATCTAATGATTTTCATGTTACACACTAGGAAAGATTTCCAGAAAATTTCATCCATTTATATTTTCATTTTGCTGCGTACAATACCAATTAAATGATATATGTATCTCATAAAGCTTATTTTCAGTAGGTCTTTATGCGATCATTATCTTTAGGAGATGATAAAGCCTCTACTTTCATTAGTAGATAAGGCCGTAACTAGGGTCGGGCCTAGTAGTCTGGAAATCTTCCACTATTGACACTTACTTTGCACATATTTTAAAGGCAATCAAATATTAATTTAAGAATGCGATGCATTTTTATTGCTTCTATATAACCAGTCTAATGACTGCAGTCTTTATTACTTAAGGGCAGAGTAGGATTTTAAGATTTCTTTAGAGTGACTATTCTCTACTGACATTGACTTTAGCCGATGAAACAAGAGAATAGAGCAATAGAATAGAAAGCAAAAAACAGTCAATTTCATCATCTTCTTATTTTTGGAGTCCGTGAAAAGAAGGTTAAAGCATTAATCTCTTGGAGCTTTACTGTCTTGTCTCGGGTCTTACGAACGACTTTTTAATAATTACTTACGATAAAGGGCGCAGCAGACAGGTTACCTGAAGGAAGGTTACTACCGCCACTTACGAACGCCTGTATCTCAGGAGTCATCAGCGCATTACTGGCCTCAGATCAAGGAGTACATATATTACAGTATAATAATACCGTAATATAATATGTTTTTAGCATATATGTCAATATGAAACTATTTGTTTGTTAGCAATTTGTTATGTGCGGATTATCTACAGGCACTGTTATTGGCATATTTACAACTTAATATTAGCCGTTCCGCCTACGGGATGGCCTCGAACGAAAATAATAGTGTAAACAGTTGAGTGCTCACAATGTGTATGGTAATAAAGCTTCTAATATTTTAAATGCAAAAGTCACTCTATCTTTCGCGCTTCCACGCTAAAACTACTGAACGGATTTTAATGAAATTTCATATATGGATAGTTTAAAGCTTAACAAGGGACATAGGCTACTTTTAACCGCGATAACCAACATATACGCTAACGGAGCCGCGGTCAAAGTTAGAATTTTTGTACGCATAGTCGAGAACAATTCGGAAACAAAAAAGCCCGAAAATTGTAATACTAACCCCCCCTTTTATAAACACTAGTTAACTGTTATGTCTTATTGTCAACTTTAAATTTACAACTTCATAGTTGCTAACAACACAGAACTGTTGATTAAAAGTAAACTGACTAATATAATAGAACGTATTTGTCAGTCGCAATTTATAAAGATACTAGCGTCTCCGGTCGCGTCTTAGGGATATAAATAAATATTTTGGTCGTTTCTCAGATCTACTCGATTTACGCACAAAATTTCATATAAATCGGTATTGCCGTTTCGTTTGATAACAAACACCGCGACAGCGCCGCACAAGAAAGGGTTCCTCAGTTACCCATAATGGTACGTGAATTTGAAATCGTACATATCCAATAGATAATATTGTTATGTTTACTATTAATGCTTTTTTGCACGACGTTTTCAAAGTAAGCGCATTTTACAAGTTAAGCCTCTATAACTCCTGAAGTAACAAAGTCCTCTAATCTGTTAATTATAAGGACCACCAACAAGAATTTTTCCCGATTTTTTGAGCCAGCCTTTTAGCTTTTAGAGAGTGTAGGTGTTATAGGTACCTACAGCATTTATTATGTAATTCATCTATCATACAAAGGGTTAAAGAGTCTAGAACATTAATGATTGTGATTGTCGACTTTCACAATTTATTATTGATGCTGTTGGGAGTGATGAAGTTTATTGTAATAGACTACAGGCCCATGTCAAAAATCAATGGATCATATGAACCACCAGGTGACGTAAATAGGACGATTTAAGAGCATAAAATAATAAGATTCAGCACTATGCCGTCACTTGTAAGCTGTCCAACTGAGTGCTGGAGAGAATTCAAAAGTGCAGGTAGAGTGAGTACATTTTGGTCATAAATTTTTGTACGGCATTTTTACCATCGACAGATCCATGAAAAATAATAAGAAAGCGCGCAGTGCCGTACAAAAATGATACGCCACAAAGTCGGTAAGTTTTTTTTTTTATTTTCTGACAATTTCCATTCATTTTTGACATGAGCCTGTAGTCTATAAATGTTTTTTTGTTTCTTTCATATTATTTTCTATATCTGTTTGTTGACGTATCAAAACAAATCTATTCAAATTTGCTTATCTATAAATACTATGTTACTTATTTAATCCAATATTTATTACAGGAAATCTGTTTGTGTAATAAATTACTTATATAAAAATTTATCATATACTGATCTTGTGGAAGGCGGATGTCTAGCGTCTGTAACAAATCTATATCTATACAAATAAATATAATCAATCTGTCTATTTATAATTTCTAATTAACACCGTTTTACTAAATGCATATGGAAATATATACGGTATAACTCATTTTATATAATTTCTTGTCGGTCTGTCTGCCTGTCTGACGCTTCCGGTAATCTCTGGAACGGCTGCATCAATTATGACAGACCTTTCACTGATATAAGGAGCACGTTATGGTTACTATTTAGACTAAATATTCAATCAAAATCACACAAACATTTGGTCCTACCAGGGAATCGAACCCAAAACCTCAAGCACCTGTGTCGGTCTATTATTTCTTACTAGCTGACGCACCCAGCCCTGTCTGCGTCATCAATTGCCCATAGAGTAATGTTATCCCGTGGAAACAAATTTGTTTACCATAGAAAAAGTATAGTGAGTGAGCCGGAGACAACTTTTTTTTTTACTTTTCAAGAAAAACCATTCTTTCATACATTATTTCTTGCATTTTTATCCTATAATATACAAATAAATAAACTTTTCGGACATCTGACACAACATCTAAAGCCGGTTCCAAAAATAACGGGTCAGTCACATAAACCAATAACGGGTCAGTCACATAAACCCGAATATCTCCCGAACTACGTATGCCATCCTAATGAAACGAAGACTGTTCAATTGAGAATTTAATTATACAGATAAAAAATAAAATAAAACTTAGTTACACCCACAATATTAATCTTAAATTAAAAAAAAACTAAAGTAGTCATATTTTTCTTAAGATTACATTTTTTTTATGATTGTTTTTTTGCTGTTTTTCATCACTTTCTTCATTTAATACTTTGTATTGCCTCCACGTGATGAAGCCTCCAGTGATGAAAAACAGCAAAAAAACAATCATAAAAAAAATGTAATCTTAAGAAAAATATGACTACTTTAGTTTTTTTTAATTTAAGATTAATATTGTGGGTGTAACTAAGTTTTATTTTATTTTTTATCTGTATAATTAAATTCTCAATTGAACAGTCTTCGTTTCATTAGGATGGCATACGTAGTTCGGGAGATATTCGGGTTTATGTGACTGACCCGTTATTTTTGGAACCGAGTGTAGTTCCAAACTAAGCAGAGCTTGTATTATGGGTACTAGACAACTGATATAAATACATAAACATACTTTTTTTGTAAATACCACAGATCAGTAAATACATATATATTATACATAGAAAACACCCAGACTCCGAAACAAATATTTGCAGACCATACAAACATTTAGTCCGACCCGGGATTGGTACCCGAGACCTCTTGATCAGCAGCCGAATACGCTGACCACTAGACCAACATATATGTAACTATATGTGTGAAGCTATGGGTAAAGACTTGTTCTAAATTAATGTTAACATTCTCAGAAAGAAAGCGCTATGACCAAATACGAATTACAGCTAAAACATAACTCGCTAATGTAAATAATTCACACCCATGTGTTCGTAACAGCCATGAATCATCACCAGACACGTAAAACATATGCATTTATACAAAATATCAATAGTTTATGTGTAATAATAGGTAGTAGAGCCACGCTGATTTCAGCACGAATGGGCCGGCTCGAACGGGTCAGTACTACCCTCACACAGAAGACCATCCTAATAATGACAGCATTATTGCTGTCGTATTTCGTTGGTGAGTGTGAGACCGGAGGCCCAATCATTCTGCATCATTCTCGCGGTCTCGCGAGGAGGTCGGGAGAATGATGCAAAATTATCTGACCAACCCGCCATGGTATGGGTAACCATGCTGCATTGCCTACCCTCACAATGATGATGGTGGCTCCTACGGATTCTACTCATGCTCTCCATCAGGAAAGAAAACTACAGGACAAGCTCGTTACCCTGGTATAGATATTTGCTAGGATCTTAACCGACAGGAGTACATTGAGAGCGTTACAGAGGCAGAAACTAGGTGTAGTTAACAAGGTGTGACCGTTCTTCTCACCGGAGCATCTGTCTTATTTATAAGCCGTTTTCACTATCATCCTCTAAATTTAAGTTGCCACTTAGAGATAATTAAATAGAACTTAGTAATATTTTCCTTTTTACCAACCTTTAAGGGACTTTTTGTGCTTTGACGTCTATTTAAATTTAGGGATAACCCACGTTAGGGGACTCCTAGCAAGGACACGGCTTAAGTATAGTTAATGAAAACGGGTATGAGGTTCGCTCCTGCGTGGAAAAAGCAATGTGAGAAAATCCAGGGCGGTTTCAGCACAGTAAGAACAAATCTATAGTAACACAAAAACAAAGAATTTTTAAATTAATTTTATAATTATGTTTTTTAAAGTAATTTTTGTAATATACTGTTTGTGAATTCTTTTAGAATTCGTGCTTTTAAAAAAATATACATACCTGTTACTTTACGAGTCACGTTGCCATAAAAAATCTATTTGGTTTGACCGACTTGACACAAACCCGGTATGTAAAACCATTGAAGGTCTATCAATTATTGAACAGGACATTAGAAAGTGAATACATGTATAGTTTTGTGTACAGGACCACCTGCGAGTACCCGCTGACGGCTGCCAACTAACGAAGTTCTATTACGTATTGTTATTTCATTATTAAAATAGCTGTGCGTACTAAAACGGTTTAAAATGAATGGCCTCTGTCGCAGGTGTTGTATGAACAGATGCGCGTGCGTGACTCACGGTGTGCAGGCGCCACTAGCCACCACCGCCACAGTTTAATAATGTATATGTTACATCCGATTTCGGATCACTTTCTCTTATTTAAGCCACTCACTTCCTGTTTTTATGTACATTACTTTTATATTAATAATTTTATGTCACGTAAAGGCCACTTATAATCGGTGTTAATTTAATGCATACTCTACAGAATTGTCATTTTTTATATTTAGGCCTACCAAAGTGACTTTACTACTCTGCGTGATGGAAAGCATGATCTGATGATAAATGATGCAGAATGACCTCTGACTGACTCACCCTCACTAACGAAATACGACAGCAAGAATGCTGTCATTATTAGGATGGTCTTCTGTGTGCGGGTAGCACTGCCCCGGTGGAGCAGCCCCATTTGTGATGAAATCAGCGTGGCTCTACTACCTCCATTGTCACAACCTGTGTTAATGCGAACCCTTATTTTCTTGCCTTTGTCCTTTTTAACCCAAACTCTTCATTATTTAAATCACAAGAGTAAATAAACAATAATCCGGACACTTACTCAGTTTAACTTTAAATGCGTGGTTGATCTAGCGGCGGTTAGAGTATGTGTTTCACACCCAAGCCACAGAGAGCTCGTTAAGCCGTCGGTAACGGTTGTCATGAACATCTATCGCAATCATTCTTGGGAAGTCAGTGCCCTGAATTATACTGACAGCTGGTTTAAACTACAAATTCAGTTCGCCCTCACTGGCCCTCAGGTTGCGGATGTTCACTCCGTGGAAAAACTGATATACGTATAAAACTGGTTGAACCAATAGCCGACCCTAAATAATATTATTAAACATAAACAAAGGACAGGAATTTAGCTTTTACATAAGGTTCTTAAAAAACATATATGTTACAAATGAAATGAAACACAATAACAAACATTTGCCTTATTCAATCATACAAAGATTTGTACTAGCAATTCAATTGATTTACAGACCCTGAAATATCATTCTATTACGTATCTAATCCACCATATAGTATATGTATTTTCTCGTCATCATCATTATTTACGCTGTTACAAACCTGACGTGTTTGTGTTTGGTCCTTACCAAAAACTTCACACACAGTAATGTTAGTGTATGATTCATTCAACGGATACATACGACTGACTATCTAGGGCTACCTTTGAGATTAGTTCTCCTAGTAGTATTTGTTAATTGAACATTTCCTCATAAGCATTGTTTTGACAGCCCTCTCAACCAGCAACAAGCGAATAATACTCTTTCCTTGTCTTATGTTCTCTTACTGGCCCCCTGGCCTCTGGTTTGTAGAATACTAACTTGGCTAGGGGGAATAAGTTACGTCGTTTGATTATAGAAAACTAACAAATATATGGGTATGACGTCTCTCAACGCTAAGTATCGTGATCAAAATAAATTATTAGCCAAGGGAGCTATAGCGATTGTAGCAGGGGGGTGTCACTCCGCAGTTTAGGTATAATCGGCCGGCTGCCTGCCGGGTAAGACACGCCGGTCGAACAGACATCGTCAGAACAGGTTAGAGTTACACGATAGAAAGAGACGCAATTGTAGGTAAATATAATCGTAGTGATTCGGCGCTGTGCGATCTGAATTGAACTTAATCTTTTGACACCGAGGGTATCGATAACTTTAATTTACTTTTCGGAGTGAGGCTTCTGTACTGGTACTATTATGTATTCTGTGATTGTAGATAGAAATGCGACTCGAAATGCTTGCATCTTGAGGCAGATACTTGTACCTTGTAATCTACAGTTCACCTATTTTCTATATTATCCATTAGCTAAAATGTTGTCTATCACTCAACAGTACTGTCTGACTGTAACGTGACACCGCTGACACGAATAATGAGATTAGTAATTAGCAGGATTGTATATATGTAGTTGAATTCTTAGTAGAAGGTAGGTCAGTATAATTTGATCCATACTTCACTAGATACATATTATAAAACAAAGCCTGCCACCGCGTGTTTCTGTCTGTATGCCATGAACTCAAAAACTACAGGACCGATTTTCATACTGTTATCACCATATTAGATCGCGAGGCTCAACTACTCTATACAAATATATAAAATTGAAGTAGAGCATCTGATAGCACTGCCGCTCCGAGGAAAAACTGATATTCAGGTTAAACCCGTTGAACTAGTGCCGACTCAAAATAATCTTATGAAATAAAGGCTAGGTAGAAGAAGGTGTAAGTAAACAGTTATAACATACACGAGAACTGAAAATCTGTTTTTTTTAATCAAATTCGGGACTGTCCCGGGAAATTCGGTACGAGTGGCAACTCTGTTTTGAACCGCACCACTAGAATCAATGATATTATGTTACGATAGTGCGTTTTAGGCAGTCCTACTCGAATAAAAGTTTTTGATTTTGATATCAAAGAGTATTCAAGTACCTCGTTAGCCCACATAATATCTAAAAACATTTTACATTTAGTGTCATCACTGAAGTCGATAACCGCTTACGAAACATCATACTGCTTTATCTCCGAGTTGTACTTTCTAATCTACAAGATGATCTTGAAGATACACTTGAAACAGTTCAATCTCGTTTACAGCTTCGTTTAAGATGCGTGCATAAGATTAGCGCGAGAGATTACGAACACTGTTGAGAATATTTGCGGGTCTTCATTCAGTTATACGATGAAGTATAGGGCGAGATTTAAGTGTGTAAGTTATGGTCATATCTTCACACACACTGGTGCTCTGGTAACCAGACTACTGATGTACACACTTCTTCTTCCTAGCCTTATTCCCAATATTATTTGGGGTCGGCTACTAGTTCAACCGGTTTTATCTGAATATCGGTTTTTCATCTGAGCGCCTGGCATCTGACCTCCGCAATCCTGAGGGCGAATTGAATTCAAAGGTTGAAATAGTTGTCAGTAAATTTGAGGGCAATAACTTCCCAATCACGATGCCATAGATGTTCATGACAATTGGGACCGACGGCTTTACGTGCTCTCGGAGACACTGACGTGAATTACTCCAAAACTCCTTTTATTAGAAAAACCCCACAGCACATTTGGCTCGATGCGGGAATCGAACCCGCGAGCTCTTGATTGGCTGTCGCATACGCTAGACCAACGAGGCAGTATTATGTTCCATGTCCAGCAGTGAACTGCGATGGATTGATGATGATGGTGACAAGTATTCTTCATGTTACTAAAACAACAATGTTACCAAATCAGTTTTAGAAAACTTAAGACATTGAAATGATAGTTATCATCATCATCATCCTGTTATAGGTACTCTAACAAAGACACTTCAATTTATTCATGACTGCACGGTTGGCCTAGTGGTTTAAGCGGTCGCTTTCTACTGTGTCTAGTGTCGTGGGTTCAAGTCCCAAGTGGGGTAACTTTGTGTGATTCACAACTTAGAACAACAATCTGAGTCTGGATGTTCTTTGTGTCCATTTCTTGTATGTTTGTAAAGACCCCCTCGACACAGGAATTTATATTCTATATTCTATTTATATTTAACTGCTTCATTGATCTAGTGTTTAGCGTATGCAACTGCTAATCAGGAGGTCTCGGGTTCAAATCGCCAGTGTGTGAATCGTCTTACGGCCTGGCCACGAGTTTGGTCTTAGCGAAAAGCGGAGTGGCGTGCCGGCGGCGTCGGTGAGCGGTGCGATTTGCACGCCACGAACCCTTAGTAGCGGTTAGTTGCAGCGGCCATGGTGGACGTATTTAGGTAGTCAAAACGTGTTAAAAATTTACAAACATTTTAAAACATTTTTAAAAATAAAGATAGGTATTTAAATGGCGATTTAGTGAACTATACGAAGGTCCTACCTATAAGAAGTAACTGATGTTTCCAAGTGTTTTACTAAGTAGGTACTTACAGATAGAAAAAACTTTAAAAACTTGTCAACTACTTACATTGCGAATAAGACATACTAGTAGTTTCGTGTGTAGTTATATCTACAGACGAAACTACTGATATGTTTACTGTTTTGCTAATTAGGTATCTACTTACTGACAGAGAAAAAAAATTAACATTTAAAACTTGTCAACTATCCACCTACATTAAGTAAACATATCAGTAGTTTTGTCAACATATTAGTAGCTTCGTTTGCTAGGTACCTAGGTTCTATGTTTTTGTGTTATCAATTTAAATTAAACGTAAGTACCAGTATATTCCGGAAAACGTTGTTTAATTTCTTCCCACAACCTTTTTATATTTATGTTGGGGATATTTTGACATCCATATAGGCGGTCTATTTAAATTTCTGTTATAAAAGCCTCTGTATCCATTAACGTCATAAAATCATCTAAAATGTTTTGTTTTTATTAACGCCGCTGAGTCCGTCACTGTTGCACCGCTGTCCACGCCGCTCTGTTTCGTGGCGTCGCACATACTAACTTGTGCCTTTGTTCCTGCCGCTCTCCACACCGCTCGCCGCTGTAGCAATTCGCTCGGCAAAAACCGCTAGCTTTTTCGCTAAAACCGGTTGAACTAGTAACCGACCCCAAATAAACTTGGGAATAAAGGCTCGGTAGATGATTCTATTTATATATTAAAAAAATAAAACAAATTTACACATTCCAATATTTATGCAGAAAGGTTTTAAAAACTATTATTTCCTTGATTTTTATGCAAAGAAGACTAGTTTGACATGATACCTAATTTTGTGGTGATCCTTTAATTTTCTGGCTAATGGTAGACCAACTTGACAAGTTTGTGTTTGTTATCGTAACAAATAAATTCAAGAGTTAACAACGCTGTTTAGGCTATAGGTACAGGCCACGAACTACAGTTAACGGCCGGCAATGGTCTCACTAAAATTATGTTAATTGGTTAGGTATACTTTAAGCAGGCACCACACTTCGTTATTCGCTATTCGTTATGTGTCTACGCCGTATTCGCCCGAATATTTGTTATGCGCGTAAACAACAAACACGCCACCACACTTCGTACTGGTATATCAAATAAGGCAAATATGTGTGTTGTAGAGATGTGTCATTGTCATTTTTATGGTGAACAAAACGAAACCATACGAACGAATGAAACATATTCTTATAATTTCCTTTTTATTTTATTAAATTTACAGAAACAATACTTAAATGAAGTCTAATTATTTTGATCATATAATAAAGTAATTTAATCGTATAATCGATTTATTCTATTTCAAAAACTGTTTTATAGTCTATGGTTGTTAGTTATGCACAGGGCATTGTCATTTTTAATGGTCAATGAACGAACGAAACATATTATTTTAATTTGCTTTTTATTTTATTAAATTGACAGAAACAATACTTAAATGAAGTCTAATTATTTTGATCATATGATAGGTTATTTTAATCGTTTAATTGATTTATCTATTTCAAAAACTGTTTTAAAGTCTATGGTTGTTAGTTATGCACAGGGCACTTCACTACACGCCCGAAGTTTGGGCAGTCGATGCGTGTATTCGCCTTATTCGTGTCCTTTGAAGTGTGTCAAAAAACCGACAAGTCGACGTATATGCGCATTCGCTATTCGATGAGTACGAATAAAGCGAATATTGGCGAATATACTCTCCACACTTCGCCGTATGCGCGCGAATAACCCGCATAACGCATAGCGCATAGCGAAGTGTGGTGCCTGCTTTAGCGTGACTTGGCAGCGTTAACTTTTAAATAAGTAAGGTGTCACAACCTCGTGTACTGCAGATTTAATATTGGTCTACTTCATACATACATAGATTTATAAATATGGAAACACATCTGGTCGGAGGATCCTCCCTTTGTGTTGGAGAGACATTATACTCGTTCCTAAACATACCGTGGCGTCATACATATCTATCTTGTGGCGCTCTATCTGTGAAATAAATCTGTACGCAATTCTTCCACAATATTGTGCACTTTAACCAATTGTATAACGAAGCATCCTCATTCGAAGATCTAAATCGAAACGTCTGCAGTTCACTATCACAAAAACGTGAAACGGAAACTAGTTATACTACTCCCATTAGCTTGTACAAGTTAGTTGTAACAAGTTAAAGAGTGTGCTGTAATAATCAATACTGAACTGGACAAGGGACCTTTTAAACCTGTTGGGATATCTTTTTATTCATTATGTACTCTTCCAACAAACCCGTCTCTCAAAACTTCCTTTCTAAGGAGGGGCCTTTGTCCAGTAGTGGACTATTGATTGATTAATAGTGTTGTTAATCAGCTTCCCAGTAAAATAACTCCAGTCATCAATACCTGATACTGTCTTCCTCAATGTATTCCTTCGTAGAACAATTTCCACTTCTAAATGTCCAAACCCTGTCAATACACTTCCAATAACCTTTTCTACAACTTGTATAGATATAACAACCATAGAAATGCCTAAAACTTCAAAGATCAGAAACCTACCCCGTAAAAAATAACCCCTAACAACTACAGGTATTAAACGTGCGAATTCGTTTTGACCAGATCAATATTATACAAAAAAATTGGCCTAGTGCGTGTCAGGCCACGCATAGAATAGGGTTCCGTAGTCACCCATAATGGTAGGTAGATTTCAAATCGTGTCCAAGTGATAATTGTTATATTTACATAATATTTCTTAATTTTTACCTAAATAGAAAAATGGTTTTAGTAATCTCGCAAGGTTTTTAAAAGACCTATGTAATGATAACCCACACGATGGGGTAGAAGCGAGAAAAAAAAAATATCCCCACTTTACGCGTGGGGGAGGTCACAAATAAAAATGTTTTTCTTAATTTTATTATAGCACTTTGTCGACATAATTACAACAGATATTCATGCAAAGTTTCATCTTTCTAGCACCATCCGTTCGGGCGGTAGGTCGAGGATGGACAGACATGTCGAATCCATAAGGATTCCGAGTCATGAACTACGGAACCCTAAAAAGGTAAACATTGTGTATCTAATTTGCCAGTACCTAATCTTGTAGTATTGAGATGGATACCCAATCTTCAACAGATGATTAAGACATTAAGTGTGACAAAAAGGTGGTCACCGTCATCGCCACACTTTCTGTGCTAGGGTTGCCAGCTTTATCTTTAAATATACCATATACTTGTGCGCAAATTAAAGTTAAACTTTATTTACAACTAGATTTTTATTGCGGAACATAATAGCCACAAAAGTGTTAAAGGTAGACAAAGGTACATTTGAATTTATAATATTAGTAAATTACAAAGCGCTACTCTACGAGGACCGCTGACGACGCACTTGCACAATGCCCTGTGCATATTGTTTTACTCCAATTAAACAGTTGATGCATGTCCGGCGTCCATCGATTTCTTATATTGACAATTAGAATTATTCCTTATTCCTACTTTGAAGTGAATGATTATTCATTAGGGTTAATTTTGTAGTTTTATTTTATTAATTAAATTTGTTATAAAATCATTTCGCTTATTTTTAGATTTTTCTGCTCCCGCAAATGTAATTAGTATGTAGTATGAATCAGGCATAGACCAAAACAATAATGTATGTAAAATTTTATACATTCAACATTGGGTTCATTTAAATTACATTTACACATCACATGCAACAAAAATGATCGAAACAAACAATTTTTATTTTTTCACACAACGTCATCTAGTCCCACACTAAACAGAGCTTGTATTATGGGTACTAAACAACTGATAAAATACATAAACATACTTTTTTTGTAAATACATACTTAATATACATAGAAAACACCCAAACTCCGAAACAAACATTTGCGGATAACACAAACATTTGGTCCGACTCGGGAATCGAACCCGAGACCTCTTGATCAGGAACGCCAACACTGCTTCACCGAGGCAGGATAGGAAATGTATTGTAACATCAAATAAATACTTTTGACTTCTGCTAAATAATTATTGTCTGTTCAATGACTATTTCCTTTTGTGTCAGATGGGTGACAACCCTATCCTATACAGAGGCTGCGCTCTCATTAAATTAAAACCACGTTGTAGCCAGCGTGGGAACCGACTGAGGTACCCGTGAAGGTATCTGATGAAAGTGATATGTCAAATTAAGATTAAGAAGGAAGTAGAAAACAGTGGAATCATACTATCCCTACTGATATTAATCTGTCTGTCTGTCTGTTACGTTTTTACGCCTAAACCGCTGAACCGATTTTTATGAATTTTGGTGTACTACGATAACCGATATACAGGCGGGGTGAGCCGCGTGTAAAAACTAGTAAAATTATAAACGTAATCTAATTTCGTAATCAGCAAACAATCTCTGAAATATCTGATCAAATGTAAATTTGATTTAGCTTTTCCTATAAATGAATAAATTATTTATTATATTAAACGAGCTAGATTTTTGCTAGAACTTAATCTTCAAGTCAATCTCTTATAGTAATCACCATCAATAATTGTTTTATAACACAGCCAACAGTTTATAAACATTAATAATGTTACTATTATCGACTTAATTAGTTAACAAGCTGTAAGGATGTTTGTTTGTATGTAACCAACTTTTGTAGCTGTTTTTAGACTATATTTATTATTATTTCGCTTTAACCAACTCCCATGGCTTTGATTCCATTCTGTGGACTTAATTTATCTGTTATAGATGGGATACCCTTTCTGACATGATATTTTATTTGGATGCAAGATTCGGAGGTCACGTTAAGCAGTCCGCCTCGGTTGTTAGCATAAGATTTATTTATTTATTTATTTATTTATATATCTTTCTTACAATATCCTTACAGACTAGTCCAATACGATATTGTAGTTACATTTTTCTAATAAACTAATTACAAAAATTACATCTATTAGTAACAAATTTTGCGAAGTGCTGTATTTGTGAATTCACTCAAAGTACAATAAAATATATCCACCTCGTCAGCTATGAGGTTGAGTGTGCGCAGAGCGCGAGTCAGAGGTGCCTCGCGCAGTAAGTTCGTGCGAGCGCGCAGTAAGTTCGTGCGAGCGCGCGGCACGGCCAGAAGGCGCGGCCGCCGCCGTCGTCCCGCGTAGCCATCTGGAACGCACAGCCCCACCCTATCCAACACATCTGCATTATGTATCCCACCTCTGACTACCCTAAAGATATAGGTTACGAGTGTGTGTTCCCTCCTGACCCTCAGTTCACTATATCCGACCATTCCTAAAATAAACAAGGTGGGATACATTAATGGATAAAAAGGATAAACACCATACTGTTTCATATAAATAAACCTAATAAATTTATTTTGCACTCGCTCCAACATGACACTATATTTAGTCTCATGTGGAGCCCAGATAACTGAGTTACATTCTAATTGACTCCTAACTAGTGCATTGTATAAAACTGTAATAGCTTTTATATTTGTAAAGTCTTTAGCCGTACGAAGTACCAATCCCAAATTCCTGTAAGCTTTTTTACAAATCTTGAGTATGTGATCACGAAACGTCAGCTCAGTGGTAAAATGCACTCCCAAGTCTCTTACTTCCGTTACCCGGGTCATCGCAGTCCCGTCCATAGTGTAATTGTAGTGGATAGGTGTGCGTCCACGTGTGAATGAGATGGTCACACACTTCGACACATTGAACTGCAACTTATTTTGCTTGCTCCAGGTTACTACTCTGTCTATGTCCCCCTGCAGTTTTTCACAGTCTGCCATGTTTCCAACGGTGAGGGATAATTTTTATAAGATAACATTCGTGAAGGTTAGTTGGAGGCTGGCGGGCGGCTTAAAAGCATCCAACGGCAAGATTACGTAGCCACAACGTTTCTTGCCAGTCCCCAACCCGCATTCGACCAGGGTGGGGACGTATGGCCTTAACCCTCTGCTGAGAAGAGACCTAAGCCCAACTGTGGGACGTTATGGGTTGTTGATAATGAATAGACAGTTAGAAACCACTCTATGCTAAGTGGGACTAAGATTAAATTCGACAAGATAGTAATGATCTATTTTGTGAGTTTTAGTGCAATTAACATCCAGTGTCTTTAATGATCCTACATAAGAAATTTCATTCAAAATACAATAAAACCTTTATACCCGACTACAAAGCGAAAAGAAAGTTTAGGCAGGCCATGTTTTTACTACTGAACCAATTTTAATGAACAAGGGGTATCGTATCGTAATAATAGCCCGAATGAAAAAGACTATTTACAAAACATTTTATGAAAAGCTTTCACGCAGTCGGCTTTAGATGAAGTTGTTATTCGTTCAAAAAAGGTAAATAAAAATAATAAATATTTCGAACATCTTACACACAACATCATCTAGTCCCAAACTAAGCAGAGCTTGTATTATGGGTACTAAACAACTGATTTAGTATACTTTTTTTTTGTAAATACAAACATATTATACATAGAAAACACCCAGACTCCGAAACAAATATTTGTGGATCACACAAATATTTGGTCCGACCCGGGAATCGAACCCGAGACCTTTTGATCAGCAGCCGCATACGATCACTGGACCAACAAGGCAGTCAAATCACTACAATAAAAGCAGGCATCACTACAAATCGCTCACACTTACTTCTCAATATCTTTTCCTTACGCTTTAGCTATAGTCTTGAAACAATGCTTTGCCCAATTACTTAATAACAGTCTCCTTGGCATGATTTCTGTCATTAAAACATAATAATCATAATTATATAAGGTATTTAAAACCACTAATTGTATTATTACAAGAGGAAGCTGGGAAACAATAGAAAATAACTCAGATTCTATTATGACGTAACAGTCTTGGGGACTTTTGGGTATAAATATTGTTCGCATATCATTTCTCTGTTTGCGAGAAAGTGAAAATCTATACTAATAACTTGTCCGTGTGGTAACGGATTAATAATACAGAGTGTCACCACCCCTATACATCCCGCGGGTGTCGTAAAAAGCGACTAAGGGATAAACTACGCAAGACAACATCAATGCAAAGAGAAGGAAAACTTGAAACCAACCCTATATCAACCCGTCTGGCCAGCGTGGTATAGTAGGCCAATACCTCCTTTTAAGGAGAGGCCTATGTCCAGCAGTGGACTGTTAAAGGCTGTTGATGATACTAATAGTATAAAGCTGGAGAGTTTGTTTGTTTGTTTGAACACGATAATCTCAGGAATCCCTGATCAGACTTTTTTGTTCTTTCACTGTTAGATAGTCCATTTATCGGGAAGGCTATATATCATCATGCTACGGGAAGTAATATTACTTCTTTAGAGAGTTTCCATTGCGTGCGCTCCATAAATGGTTAGACTTCTAAAAATAATGTAAAAAGAAGTGTTCTTCTACCTTCCTCCTCTACTAAAAGTCCGAGAAAGCTGCTATGTCTATCTTTTAAGGTTGGCTCACTTTAACCCTTTTAAAGGAAACAAATTTGTTCCCGCGGTATAACATCGCGTTACGGGCAATAGATATCACAGACGGGACTGCGACTAAAGACGCATAGTATACACAACACTAATGCATTATCACTATTAAACGGATAAATGTAGAACACCATTTGTGCCTCTAATAAGTTTAGTGTTAGATGTCTCTGTGATTTGGTTGTATTATCATACGTTTAGAAGCCATGATTGATGTGAACTTTGTATTTTTTGCTTCAATTTAGTCAATTCATATTTATTGTAATGTGAGTTGAAAGTTAACGGATGTTGTTTCAACAACTGTTACCTAAGAGATCATCTCACTTAAGGTGAATTGATGATGATTCTCGGATTTCCTGACGTATAATAATAATGGTAGATGATTTTTTACTGGGTGCGTATGTGAGTAAGAATATTTGTTATGTATATGTAACAATATATTATAAGTTGAGAAAGTATTTTGTTATGTAATTTAAATGGTAAACGATGCTTTGTCGAAGGGTTTAGTTTCAGTTAAACTTTTTTTTGTTGTGATTTTTAAATAAGGCAAAGCGTTACTAGAGTTATGTAAAAGTTGGTCTCGGCAGAGGTTCGATCACTGTGGGCAAGTTGTCTTTTAAAATAATCGATTTTAAAATGACAGACTTAAAACATAAATACAGAAAAAAAACATTCGAATTTAGGCTCCTTTTATTTGTAGTCTTTTAATAAGTAGCTGAGTTCTTCCTATTCTATGGAAAAAGTAACTACTTTCTAAAAGATATGTAGTTTTATTTTGATTTTGAACATATACATATGTGGTCTTCAAAGTAATCTAATTGTTTTAACTACGCAAAAAACATCCATTAGCTATAGATATTCAACTTTGATAGATTCTGATGGTCGGTTACTAAATTTTATTACATTTTTGACTTACAAATAGTTTGCCAATACGAGTAATGTACAACTAATAGTCACTAACATCGCTATTAGCGTTACCATGTGTTTTGTAATGCATCTTCACGGGCAATTAAGTACGACTGGTACCTTGTTTGCTACCGACTAATTGCTACAAAAGTAAAAGTCAAATTTTCTACTTGGTAACTGTTAAATACATGTTTTAAGCTGAAGAAGATACACACGGACACACGGAAGCCGCCCCCTCGCGGCTGGCCAAACTAATACGGATGGAGGGAAAAACCCGTCACACTCAAGACCTCCGCCGCCCGGTTCGCCGGCGGCGGATCTAGTCCGAGTGAAGATCGTCCTCACGGGCCTTCTCCGCCGCCTCCTTCTGCGCGATGACGTCTTCTCAGAAGGTCGCGACCGCGGTAAAACAGCTCTCGCTACCGGCCATGGAACGACCGACGGCCGGTAGCCAGAGATCTCCTCCGATGACTGCAGCGAGGGCCCGGCGCTGCGTCGCCCATGCGGGGCAGACCGCCAGCGGTGTGGGTCTAAAAGCTACTGCAACCTCTGACACAGAGTAAATTCTCTGCAGTTGATTTTAGATATAACTTAGCTTAAATGTAATGACTAAGGCGTCGGTAAATAGTTTGCGAGTTCGTACCCTATCATCGTATAACTTATTAGCCTCCTTATCCAATTCTTCCTTGGTGAGTGTGAGACCAGAAGCCCAAAGACGCAGAAACATCTCACTAACGAGCATGATTACCCCTACTCCTGGATTCTACTCATGCTTAACATCAGGCAGAGTAGACTCACTTTAGCAGGCCTTAGTATAACTAAAAAGAAGCAATTGTTTCGTTTCAATTCGCTTTCTACAAACAATAGCGCCTCCATATTTGTAATATTGGCTAATAATTTGTTTTGACCACGTGACTTAGCGTTAATAAACATCATTCCCTTATACCTATTTAGTTTTATGAAACGTCAACTTGCTTCTGGGGGCTATTGAATAACGTTCCCAGTAGCTTTTAAGGTGTTGAAGTCGAAAATCTCTTGTTGAATAGGGGAAACGAGAAATATATATGTATGTATCTACATGTACTCGCATCTATCTGTGTCACTGTGTCGTTAATGGCCTACCAAACACCCGCATTATAGTGACGAATACTTTTAGTATTATTTACCTGCGTAATAGTGGGTAAGCGTATTGCGTTCAATTGAATGCAATCTATCGCTTAAAGCATTAGATGGGAACCTTAAGAATATATTGTTGAAGTACAACATCCTCAAACCAAAGCCTCTTTTATTGGATGATATAAGTGAAAATAAGCAAACAAATCCCTCATCCCCCTATGTAGTGAGGTTGGCCAAAAAAGTTATTTAGTTATTTCTCACATTTATCTTTGACTAGCTGACCAACGCAGCTCCGTCTACATCTAGAGCCTTTTTACGTCCGTAGCTTGATGTTAGACCACAGAAACAAATACGCAGAATAAAGGGTTCGTCATCAGCCTATCGCAGTCCACTGCTGGACATAGGCCTTTCCCATTGCACACCACTCTGATCGATTTTGGGCTTCCCGTATCCAGCTCCTGCCAGTCATCTTACGCATTTCGTCACTCCACCTCGCCTGTGGGCGTCCTACACTACGTTTACCGAGACGCGGTCTCCACTCCAGAACTCTTCTGCCCCAACGGTCATCAGTTCTAAAAAAAAAAACGAAAAAAATGGTTATAGTGAGCTAACCTTAAAAGATAGATATTATGTTCTGAGGGACTTCTTTTTAGATCTTTTCAAGAGGAACAATAAAATTCTTTCATACATTTTTTTAGATTCTACCCACGCAATAGAAGCCCTCAAAATAAACAATTTTCCCCAATTTTTAAAACACTTTTCCTTTCCCGATAAATGAAATATCTAACAGTGAAAGAAATGTTCAAATCGGACCATTAGTTCCTGAGATTAGCGTACTCAGACAAACAAACTCATCGGCTTTAGTATAGATTTACCCAGATTTACCCCAAAGACAACAACGAGAATTCATCAACTCAAAGACTTCGAAAACATCCTGCATTGCACATAATTTTATTTTTGAAACTGTTTATAATGTACACATTCATTTAAAAAGAAAGTTTTTAATGCCTAATTGTGTATGTCGCTTCACACGAGCCGCGCCAACATACAATCAGAGCCGACCTTTGTGCTCAAATGCCAACAATTACGCTTATATAATACAGCTACCGCTGATTCCCACACCAGGTACCATGCACGTAAACATACGTTATGGAGACTGTCCACATAATATAATAACTCACTGCTTCGATAGTTTAGGAGTTGAAGTTAGTAAATAGTCAAATCCAACGAATGAGTATCAGTATCAAACGTATCTATGATGCAGAGATTGTTTGATTGAACGCGCTAATCTCAGGAACTAATGGTCCGTTTTCAAAAAAAACAGTGTTTGATAGCCCATTTTTAGGGTTCCGTAGCCAAATGGCAAAAAACGGAACCCTTATAGATTCGTCAAGTCTGTCTGTCTGTCCGTCCGTATGTCACAGCCAATTATTTCCGAGACTATAAGAGCTATACCGTTAAAACTTGGCCAGTAGATGTATTCTGTGAACTGCATTATTATTTTTACACAAAAATAGAAAAAAAACAATAAATTTTGGGGGTCCCCATACTTAGAACTGAAACTTAAAAAAAATTTAAAAAAAAGGTATGCTATGGATAGGTCTTCAAAAATGATATTGAGGTTTCTAATTAATTTTTTTTCTAAACTGAATAGTTTGCGCGAGAGACACTTCCAAAGTGGTAAAATGTGTGTCCCCCCCCTGTAACTTTTCAAATAAGAGAATGATAAAACTAAAAAAATATATGATGTACAATACTATGCAAACTTCCAACGAAAATTGGTTTGAACAAGATGAGGTTAGCAGTTTTTTTAATTCGTCATAAATCAAAAACCGCAATTTACATTTTTTTTTCAATCAAAAGACTATTATTAAAACATCGATGAAAGTTACAACGAACTACAAAAACTTTTATATTATTATAATGTTACTTGCTGCTACGGAACCCTTCATGGGCGAGTCACACTCGCACTTGGCCGCTTTTTTTTAATGTACATTTATTTTATTTACATAACTACTACTATAGAACAAATTCACTCAAATGTAGTCACCTAAAAAGTGTTAGGTATTAGGCAATTCAAATTTTATTTAAACGATAGGCAATAATTGAACTTTTAGCTCTCACAGCTAAAAGTTCAACGAAGCTTTGGGATGAAAAACGATTTATCAACGGTCAACGCGTTGGAATTTTGGATTTCAACAGAAGCTGTTAGTGAAAGTAAATCAAAGCATGGTGCGTTTGTTTAGTTGGGACCCAACAACAGCGGTTCCTAGACTGTAATAATTGGTGATACCATTCAAATCAATTTGTCATAGTAAATGTCGTTGTTCAAATGTTACGAAAGTCTCTGCAATATTAAATGGTGTTTTATTACCGATTTGTGAATTTTCCTTGGCTAAAATGTTTACAAGTTTTTGACTTAGATATGTTCTGCATGTAGTAATAAAAGTGAGTAAAAGACATTGTTATTAATATTCAATCATAGAAAGCTATGATTGAATTTTTTTAAAAAGAACCTAGGTATATTACCTCTACGTCTGTTTCCGAATTGGTTGGAGAGCGCTTAATAGATAGCTCTCCAACCATTTCAAATCTAATCTAATATCTTTGAATGAGCAATTCTTGTTTATTGTGACGTGTGATCTCGGAAACGACTCTAACGATTTCGCTGAAATTTGGTATTTGGTAGTTTTCGGGGGTGAAAATTTGATCAAGATTAGTTTTATGTTTAAAAAACGCGAATTATCGTGAGATTTTCTTTATTACTCTTAGCATTGCTTGCGACATCTATGCTACTCTTTCAGTAATACTTAGTTGGGGTTAGTACTTCAACACTACAACATATAGATAATTGACCGAATAGATGGCTTTGTTAAACAATAAACATGATAACTGAGCAAGGCTCGGTCGCGTAGATACTATGCTGCAAAACATGCAACAGTTCTTCTAACATCATTAGCATTTGTGGCATATTCCAGAAAGCTTATTTGTCAAATCTACAAATTCTTGGCTCCCTGTTACATGTCTTACGTATTTCCATCCCTGTAAACTAAACTTCTAGATCTTCACAGTTTGGTTTTTTACTGTTTTTTTTTCTTATCGCCTATCATATTGACTCCTTCCTGATAGAAGCATGAGTAGAATCCAAGAGTAAGAGCCACCATCCTCATTGTGAATACAGATAATGGTGACCCATATTATGGCAGCTTAGTGAGATGCTTCTCCGTCATCGGGCCTCCGGTCTCACACTCACCAACGAAATACATCAACACGAATGCTATAATATTTAGGTTGGTATCCTGTGTGAAGGTAGTACCACTCCTGTCGAGCTGACCCATTCGTGCTGGAACCAGCGTGGCACCTACTACCTACAAAAGATTACAGTGGAGACATATCAGGTAACCGAATCAAATTTAGAATATGAAATCAATAAAGGCGTCCCAAAATGTCCTACGACGATGAGCTGTATCAAACACTACATTGTTATACATGATTGTACAAAACGGCATATCACCGAATGTTTCGTGGCTGTGACACGCTTTAACCAAACATTAACATAACAAAAGGTTACGTACCTCTGCGTACGCGTTGACAATATCGTGTGACGTCACGCACACTCCACACTCAGTCGGGCTTTGAAAGGACTGTCATAGTACAGTGATCTGTAGCAGTTCTCAGAATCTACTCTAGATATTATATTCTATTCTAGATTTTGTAAGCAATTTCACAATCATTTTTCAAAAAATAAATGATATTTATATGACTCACTTTTACTAGTTACCCTCACAGTTTGCCATATTCGGTAATTTTATCTTTTTGTCCCTTACCAACGACACGCGACCGCACTAATGTTGTCATTTTATGTCGGTTTTTGTGAGAGGCTAGTACGACCCCGGTCTAGAAGAACCATTCAACGCGGCTCTAGCACATTTGACTAATTGATTGGGCTAGTGGTTAGAGGTCGTATATAATTAGAATTTCGTGAGCTTTGGCGGTCTGCACAGTGTTGTATAGAGCTTTTTTATGAATACATATATCTTCTACTCAGTGATTTTCATTTTAGTCTTCCTTAAACTGTAATAACATTAGTCATTAGATAATTAGCAAAGCGTCGTTTAACATCAGGAAATGTTGTCTGCATATTTTAAAATATAATTGTTAAGGACTATTATAAAAAGGATTGTACATTTTACAGTTACGAATAATATATGATTCTAAGTTCGACAATTTGGTTATCAAGTCCTAAGACAAGTTTAAAACTGCAAGGAGCTAAACAGGCATGTTCTAAACTGCTGCAATTCTAGTTGTAAGTGTTTCTAACTGCAAGCAGTAGGTTCGACTCAAATAAAAAAAAACAAATAGTTTCTATTTTAAGTAGGCCTTTTATACGTTATATAACTGACTCTAATTTCGCAGTTCCAAAATGTCATTCCTTTCCTCATTCCTCAAGCCAGCAAAAAACTCTTTAAAAAGGATTACCCAGACCATATACAGTGAAACCTGGTTAAGTGAGACATCAAGGGACCTGCAATGTCGTTTCACTTATAGAGGTATTCCACTTACCCAGTGTCTCAGATATACAGGTATAAATAGATATCTGTCTCATTTACAGAGGGTTCCATTAATAGAGGTGAGAATACAGGTTATTTCAGTTATACAGGTGCGATCATTAAATAAAATAACGTGTTATGAATGTAAATGAGTTTTAATAAAAAAAATCTTAAAGGTAATCATACAAATGTAATCAACAAAAATATTCAAGCACGTTTTTAAACGTAATATGTATGTACGAATATGGAAACAGAATGTATCAATTATAAAAATCTGTCATTTTAGTTTGTCGTTTGGAAGTATCAGCCATCAGATGTTTTTCGATGTTATAAATTTTATCAAATATGCTTTGGTCACCAATTGATGACATTTCAAAATAACTGTGCAAAGTTTCTAGTGCTTTTACTGCTTCGCGTTTAGAAATTTTTACTAAATTTACTTCCGCGCTCATTTCATCGTCTTCTTCTTCATTTTCCAATGAAGAAGACGAGAAGGCATTAACAATGTCGCTTTCATTAAGTTCTCCTGAAACTATTAAACCGTCATCGACGTTTATAAAATCTTGGAATGTTGGCTGTTGATTATTGTCGTTGCTGATAGCTAAGTTCCAATCTTCAGGATTAGTTTCTAAATTTTCGTCCTCCTCTTGTAAGCTTTCAGCTACAGTTACTTCAGATTTAAATCCAGATTTTTTAAAGCAGTTTGCTATAGTAGTTTTGGTCACAGAAAACCAAGCTTTCCTAGCAAACCTCATCGCCTGAAGAACATCGATTTGTGGGCACTGATTGTCTTCTATAGATTTAATAACATGTCGAACAACTTCTTTTCTGTAATAAATTTTGAAATTGTTGATGATGCCTTGATCCATTGGCTGCAATTTACTTGTCGTATTCGCAGGCAGATACACGAGTTTAATGTGGCTTAGCTCGGGCATATTATTGTGAGCAGTACAATTGTCCACAAACATTAAAATTTTTCGCTTCTGGGCTTTCATTTCTTGGTTTAAATTCTTCAGCCAATCAGAAAAAATAGTGCATGTCATCCATGCCTTTTTATTATTTTGGTAATTCACAGGCAAAGTTTTAACACCTTTGAAACATCGTGGAGACTTAGATTTTCCGATTAATAGGATAGGCAACTTTTCAGTTCCTGACATGTTAGCACCTAGAAGTATTGTAATGCGCTCTTTACTAAGTTTCCCGCCATGACAAGACTCACCTTTTAAGGTAAAAGTTTTATCGGGTAGACACTTATAAAATAAACCCGCTTCGTCTGCGTTAAAAATATCATCGGCAGAATAATTGCGTAGTAGAACTGGTAGGTCTTCAATCCATTGGCTACATTTGTTAACATCAACAGCGTTACTTTCTCCACAAATTGCTTTGAAAACTATACCGTTTCTTTTCTTAAACCCTTCCATCCAACCATTGCTGCTACAAAAATTATGAATATCGAGCCTTTGTGCGAAATCTTTTGCCTTTTCTTTAATCATCGGTCCACTTACCGGAACGTTTTTGTTACGAAGTTGCTTAACCCATGTTAGCAAACACTGTTCAAGTTCAGGATATTCTGATAAACGTACACGTTTTAGTTTTCCTTGTCCTTCAGAACATTCTGATTCAATTTTATGTTTACTCTGAATTATTCTACAAAGAGTAGATTTTGGCACATTAAATTCGGCACAAACTTCTTCGCGTGTCTTCCCACTTTCATAAACGGATATTAACTTCAGTTTTTCACGTAATGATAACGATTGTAGCTTTCGTTTTGACATTTTTCAAATAAACATCTGTATGACAGTAAAGCGAAACTAAAACTGAAGGTAATTGAAGCTCAAAATTTGTACTTACGTACTTGGAATTACGTGTGGAATTTGTGGGTAGAATAAGAATGAGTAAACAAACAATGTTATCTCAGTTACAGAGGTTTATGCATATAAAATTTACTCGCTGTCTCAGTTATAGAGGTAACTATGATGATAAATCGAAAGAAAAATCCCAGATATAGAGGTTTATCTCGTCCCACTAACAGAGGTAATTCAGTGCCAAAGTGTTGGGACCTCAGCATGAATTCCAGTTATGGAGGTTTCTCACTTATCCAGGTCCCACTTAACCAAGTTTCACTGTATTTATGTTCTTAGCACGATCACTTGTTATTTTTCCGGGTTTAGCGGCGACTTCGCCCTCTATGTGGTCGAAGTTCTTCGAAGTTCATTTACATAAGAATGTTTTCCGAATTGTTTGTGAAGACTGTTACGGTGTAAGGAGCTGTTTATACACAAGAGCTGGGCCCGTCGGCGTTTTGTATTATGTTCTCAAACTTACAGATGTCCTCCGTTAAGAATAGGGAATGAATAATTCAATAATTCAAAAAGGTTGTCAAGAACAAGATTCTGTATACATTATACGAAATGTATCGTTTGTACAGGTGTTTTCTAAGTTTTCATAAAAACTTTTTAGTTTGAATTTCTTTAATAGTGTACTATGTATCACCACATCGGAATGTCTACAAATTAAAACTACTTACAAGAAATATAACAGTATCATATTAAATAGAAACTGATCATGCGCCATACACTTATTTTTATATTAGCCTACCAAAATGACTCATCTTTGTCTGATGGAAAGCGTGAGTAGAATCCAAGAGAGGTGGTCACCATACTCATTGCGAATACAGGGAATGCAACATGTTGAAAGACATCGGAGCAAGGATCATAGTGGGAAGAAAACACGACCACTGGTAGTGAAAATTAATTAGTACATAAAGGAAGGACCGACCCGTTTGGTTTGAGAGCGTAAAACATAAGTACTCTCCCCCTGTACAAGTAGAGCAGGACATAAAAATATAATTGTTAGTATGTTTTCTCTGTCAAACTTAATTGTGTGTTGTGAGTTGTAATCTCCATACAATAAACAAAAAAAAACGTTCGTAACAT
Organism: Phragmatobia fuliginosa; assembly: GCA_932526445.1. NCBI lineage: Eukaryota > Metazoa > Arthropoda > Insecta > Lepidoptera > Erebidae > Phragmatobia > Phragmatobia fuliginosa. Next base: position 20,427,597 of record OW052069.1, on the reverse strand, counting down.
AGACGCGGGTAAAAGGTAGTAACGTATAGGTATTTTTGAATTTTGAACAGCTGAATAACATTTTCCTCTTAGTTTATTCTTTTTTTTTTTTTTAAAGACAACTCCCGCATTAGGAATATGAATTCCTGTGTCGCGGGGGACTTTACAAACATACATGAAACGGACACAAAGAACACCCAGACTCAGAACAACAATTTGTGAATCACACAAAGTGTTATCCCACGTGGGATTCGAACCCACGACACTTGGCGCAGTAAAGAGCGGCGTGGCGGCCGCTTAAACCACTAGGCCAACCGTGCAGTCGTTATTCTTCTTATTCTTGAAACATTCTTTATCATAAAATAAAACTATTTATTTAAAAATGAGTCATCAATCTCGATATTCTCTTTAGATATTCGATTTAGATGTTTTGGCCTTAAAATCTTTAAGGTTTAGTGATAATGTCAAAACATTTACTGCACTCTTGGGGTTGACAGAACTAATGATTTTTACAATATTCGTTGGAGGAAGGTTTTCTGTTGATGTTATTGCCTTCTCTTTTCCATCAGTCTTAGAGTTTATCGAACTAGTATCGTAGACAGTTGTTTTAAGACATTAACACCTTTTATTCATTTTTTTAATCCCCCACTGACAGATACAAGTTAAATCGTTTTGAAACTGACAATTCTACCCATTATGTCAAAACGTACGATCGGAACATAAGCAATGGCGGCATGCTAATGTCCTCTTTCGTTATTCACGAGACGTAGGATTGTTTACGTCTCAGTGGCGACCTCTACAGAATACAAACTCTGTGTTACAGTTTACAAGAGAAATAACTGGATTAGGTCTACATTCCATCTGGTATTGCGAACGGTTTTGTGAGTGATCGGCATTTGTGAGTAGTTGTAGTAGTAAGTGTAGTAGTAAGTTAAAAGGTTTGAGCTTAAAAAATAGCTATTTAAAAATGACAAATTTTACTCGAAAAAGATTTAAAAGGACGCCGTAAGAGAGTGTCATCATAATCTACAGCCTAGAACAGGCAACTGTTGGACATAAGCTTCTCCTCAAACTCTACCAGAGTCCTGAGATTTTAAAAGTCGGAGATCAGAAATCCTAAAAAATACAAACCTCGAAAAATAGAAAGAAAGATTTGGTCTACTATACCCCGATAACAAGACAAGTAGGTATAGAGCTTCTTTCAAGTTTTCCGTCGCCTCATGAAGTTTTGCATACACTTAAGCAGTTAAAAACAAATTATTCGCACCTATTCGATTGATACAAATCACAGCGATGCAAATTCGATTGAGGATATGCCACATCATCTGTGAAATCGATCGGTCGGAAAGAGAATCGGTAAACTTTACCGCTGTGGGTTTTCCTCTAACGCCTCTAAAGATTTATCGACAGGTTTCTAACAGTGATTGTGCATTTTTTTAAATTTATCTTCGAAACCTTGCAAATGCCAATAAACTGTAAATTGTATGGTTTTTCAAAGTTATCGGATTTGTATGAGAATACATTTTTAGGTCTTTTTTTTGATATTTTCTTTTATATTAAGGCCTACCAAAGCGACTCTACTCTGCCTGATGGAAAGCATGAGTAGAATCTAAGAAAAGGGCTCACCATCCTCATTGTCTAAATTTGTTTGAGCAGTCGTTACAATTGCAATGATGCAATTTGATTAGACGCTATTAATTATGTTTTCCTAATAAGTTTATTTGTCATTGTAAAAGGTGTTTCAATTGTGCATCTGGTTTCTCGGCCTCGGCGGTTATTGTTGTAAATTTGTAAACGTCCGTGTGGTGACGGATTAAGAATACAAAGTGTCATCACCCCTATTCATTCCTTGGGTGTCGTAAGAGGCGACTAAAGGAACAAAATAAGCAGCTAACATCACTGCCAAGAGAAGGAAAACTTGAAACAAACCCTTTACCAACCCGTCTGGCCAGCGTGGTATAGTAGGCCAAAACCTCCTTTCAAAGGTGAGGCCTATGTCCAGCAGTGGACTGTTAAAGGCTGTTGATGATGATGATAATGATGAAACAAGGAGTGAAACTACTTCAAAAGAAATAGCCTAAGTTATTCCATAAGTCATCTCTAGTCATCAGCTTTCTGGGTTATCTGCCAGTGATAGTCACGTCATAATCGGTTCAGCCGTTCCCGAGATAAGCCAGAACAAACAGACAGACAAAATTTTGAAAATTGCTGTTTTGATATTAGTATCGGACATACTTTGATAAGCATTTAGTAAAAAACTATCATTTGAAATTAAATAAAGACATTTCAGTTTTATTTTTGTATATGTATGTAGGTATAGAATAAACAGACCGAGTCAGATATTGCAAAAGAACAGACTTGGTACTGATGGTCTGATGATGAAGTCTGAAGATAAAGAATAATAAATAGTTCAGACATCTTACATACAACGCCATCTAGTCCCAAACTAAGCAGAGCTTGTTTTATGGACACTAGATATCTGATATAAATATGTAAACATATTATTTTTTTTAATACTAACATATTATTATACATAGAAAACACCCCAATTCCGAAACAAATATTTATGGATCACATAATATTTGGTTCGATTGTGGAATTGAACCCGAGACCTCAAACACAGCAGGCGCATAAGCTATCACTGCGCCACCGAGACAGTCATAATTACATACAAATTACATACAGAAACTAACATTTTATTTTTTGTGTATATTATATATATATTATAGAATAAACAAACACAATCAAATAATGCAAAAAGACAGACTTGGTTCTGATGGACTAATGATGAAGTCAGAAGATCTCAACATACATTCGTGGACTTCAATTGAATCACCTTTCCTTTTGACTTCACTGGAGTCAATCAAACCTTTCCTGTTCATAACTAGCTTTAGCAGTAGCCTATGTGATAATCTGATATGTAAGCTATATTATTGTGAAGTTTTATCAAAATCCGTTCAGTAGTTTTTGCGTAAAAGAGTAACAAACGTACAATAGATACATACAAACTTTCGCGTTTATAATATTAGTAAGATTCCCGACTTTTATTTTTCTACTTATTTTCCATTTACACTTTGTTAAACACAAAAGTCACGTTGCTGACATCATCTACGCCATTCCCCCTCATCAAACAACATACCATGAAGCCATTAATTCTTATGGTGTATCTTATGTCAAGTTATGGCGTCCCCTTGCCGTTATGGTGGTTGAACTGGGTCATGGTGGGCTTGTCCGGCCCCGAACTGACCTTACGTGTGCAGGACTGGAGTGCCTTGCTTTCATATATATAGTTTGATTCACAAATACTAAAATCTTTAAATATGACTTATGATTGTTTGGAAGGATTTGTTGAAAAGGCTGATTATCGGAATATAAAGTTTGATTCCTTTAAATTTTTGACAGGAATTGGATGTCCAAATGCAACCAGAGTGGCGTGCAATGAAAGAGACCTTCTCAAGGTAGTAGAAATATATATATATATATTTTAAATATATTTAGCCTACCAAAGTGACTCTACCCTGCCTAATGGAAAACACGAGCCGAATCCAAGAGTGGTGGAAACCACACACCATTGCCGCGAATGCAGGCAATAAAGCATGGCGGCTTAGTGAGATGATTTTTTTACGCCCCGCTTAAAGGACACGGGATCATAGTAAGAAGGAAACACGTGAGCTGGTAGTGAGTTCCAGCTTTTGATTGCTCGGCATAAGAAGGAAGAGCCGAACCGTTTCGTTCTAGTGCATATTTCCTCTATCCTGAGGCTGTGACTTCCAAGTCCGGCACCTGTTGTCCTGTAAAGGAAGGGGGCCAGTTGGAAGAGCTCTTCAGAACACTCTCCATGGTAAAGGCGATAGAGGACCGACATAGAAGCGATGTCTCTTTTCTCTCTTTCTCTGTCAAGTTTAACGCGAAAGGACCGGCTCGACCGGTAAAGCACCACACAGAAGACCAAATCATTTGTCCTGTCGTGTTTCATTGGTGATGGCGAGACCCTCTGCATTCCAATAGGTCGCCATAGTATGAGCCATAATGCAGCATGCATTGTCTGTTTTTGCAATGAGAATGGTGATCCCTACTTTTGAATTCTGCTCGCGTTTTCATTCAAGCAGAGTAGAGTCATTTTGGCAGGTTCATAATAAAAAAGACCTATATCTAGCTGAAAGTGAAGATCTATTATTTCAGACTGTGATGTATACTTTAACAAAAAGTCCTCCAGTTTTGTTTAGCTCTTCTTTTCTGCTAAACTGTATTCATAGTACATAATTATGATTTATAAATTTGTGAGGTGTGACTTGTGAGGCATATGCTCAATAATAAACCATAAAAGGTTGTGAAGCTATATTGAGACTTTCTTTTGGAATAGTCTGCAGCAAGGAGTTTGAAGCAAGGGAATAAGGAAACTAACAATATATTGTACATAATTCATCTTGTTACGGCTGTCACGTTAGAATTAAGATACACAGAACTGGGTCAATGAACGAATTCAATCATTTAAACCTCGGCTCTGATCTGGCGAAAAGGAGTGTTAGAAAAAAACTATGGGACAAGTAATGATGCAATTGATTAAGATATTCTGATAACGATATATTAAAGATCTAGAATCTATTATTCGTCTGTTTAAACATTTCTAAAACGAAAGTAAGAAAGAAAAAGAAGAAGAAAAAGAAAAAAAAAACATTTATTCTGGCGTTAACAGGACACCATGTGGTTATAATACGTAGGTACGATGTAGATCGATTGTGCCGTGTCTGAAAAGGCGCCTATTTCAGCATATTGACGCAGCCTGAGGGACTACAGCGCTGGTATTCTGATAGGGCATGGCTGGTATTCTGGTATTCTGTAGCTCAATTCCCTGCATAAGTAAAATGAATTAATCAGATTGGGACAGTTTTTAACACGTTTCTTTACACACATTTGAATGTCTTTCGCAGGGCTTTGGTTTTCAGTACTATCTCAGGTTATGCCCTAAAAACGAGAGAAAAAATATACAAAATATCCAAACGTAAATATAAAACGTTATCACATGTGAAAAATTACGACTTCTATAAGATTATGACTGTGGAGAGTTTTATATGTTGTATTGTTTTTTTTTCTACGTAATAAATAATGTATGTACATTAAATTGATAACACTAAAAATACCCATTTTCATTAACATATCCATTTCAATTAAAATACCTTTTTTTATAATTTTATGTTGGACTTTTCTGCTGTCGGTACAACCGTGTGGTGTGAACAATACATTATATGTTAAGGCCCGCGACACCAAGCGTGAGAATTTGTGATTGAACACCCACATATATATTTTACATGCACACAGACGCATCGCGCACTGTCGCATACATACCGTAGCAAGCAATCACCGACTTTCGGTTTTTTGCTTATGTTAAATATCCATCAACTGTTCGCCTTTGTAGAACGTATTTTAATGTGTTACAACGCACGCAATGTATCTTGCCATAACGTAAAGCCCGTAGGATTCATTCAGTACAGAAAGTCATAATACTTTCTGTATACCAATCGAATGGTCAAAGATTATAAAATAATTTTACACAGTAAAAAATAAATTCGCTCGCGTGCATTGTCTGTCAACTCAGATCCTTTTAAATACGCAAGGTATTTAAATACGGTTTTCATCATAATTATGGTTACCTTTTAAAGAAGATTTATTAATGTTATTTTATTATTTTAAAGGAACACATAAATAAAGCCAATATTGACAAAAGTTTACGAGTTACTTAAATTAGGAATAACCTACAGTAATACTTTTATAATTATACTTTTTTAATATTTCTTTATTATTTTATTTGTGAATATTAATTTCAAAGTAATTTGGAACAATGTAATATTAATCCATAACTTAATAAATACTGTAGACATTTAAAACAATTTTATTCTACATGAAATATGTAGAATAAAATTGTTTATTACACAATATTATTTAAATAAATATTTTATAATACGTCAGAGCGTTCATCCAGGTCGCACCCGTAATTGGCCGTAATCTTACACTAGTGACTCTCAGTGTAAGATTTTATTATGTCAATAATGTGTGTTTAACGATACGTGGTCTTATAGGTATTTAAAAAACATTTAAAATTTGTCAAATTATACCCTCCTTTAAAACCAATCTATCCATTGCTGCAAACATCATGAAAATCGGTGCAGTAGTTTTTAAGTTACGTTATGTTTTGAGTTTAATAGACAGGTTGAAGAGGCAGACTGTGGACTGAGGACTGTGTTTTTTTTTAAATATATTTAATGCAAACGGCTCATTTACGCAATAATGTTACTAAAATAAATGTGAAAGTAACTGTCTGTCTGTTTGTCTGTTACCTTTTCACGCCTAAAACGCTGAACCGATTTTGATCAATTTCAGTATAGAGATATATGGGACCTCGAGAAAGGACATGGCTACTTTTTACCACGAAAATCGACACACTCGCGGGCGGAGCCATGGGCAAAAGCTAGTAAAACATAAATACGACTAGCGGTTTATACATACGTATAAATACTAATCATCCAAGACCAAACCATTGAGTAGTATTACTTTCCATCATCAGCTGAACATCTTGAAAGATACGACTAAAGGTAACACACATATACGAAAGTAACTCTGTCTGTCTGTCTGTTACGCTTTCACGCCTAAACCACTGAACCGATTTTGATGAAATTTGGTATGAAGATAGAACTGAACTTGGGAAAGGACATAGGCTGCTTTTTATCGTGAAAATAAAGGTAGAAGGGTTTGAAATAGGGGACGAAAGTTTGTGTCGAAGTTCCTTATTATCAAACATAAAATCAGGTAAGATTGTTTAATGAGCTCTTACCATGTCGTGTGATATAAACGAATTCCACGCGGGCGAAGCCGCGGGCAGAAAGCTAGTTTATAATAAATAACAATAAATAAATATTTCAGACGAATGACACAGAATATCATCTACCAAATATTCGTGTGATCCGCAAATATTTATTTCGCAGTTTATAATACATAAACATACTTTTTTGTTATAAATACATACATATTATACATAGAAAACACCCAAACTCCGAAACAAATATTTGCAGATCATACAAACATTTGGTCCGACCCGGGAATCGAACCCTAGACCTCTTGGTTAGCAGTTGCATACGCTGACCACAAGACCAACAAGGCAGTATGATATATTACAATAATAAATAAACAACTATTTCGAACATCTTACACACGACATCATCCAGTCCCGAACTAAGCAGAGCTTATATTATTGATTCGACAACTGATATAAATACATAAACATACTTTTTTTGTTGCTTACCTATAGAATACACCCAGACCCCGAAATAAATATTTGCGGATCACACAAATATTTGGTCCTACACGGGAATCGAACCTGAATCCTTACTCAAGCAAAGTAGTCGCATGCGCTACTACTGCCCTCATCATTATGAAATGATGGCTACCAGATATTGCGTCTGGAATAGCATTACAAAATAAAAAAAATATATAATAACTATTTATAACGTGCTTATAAAATTTTGGGGTTTCCCTATAAACTAACACTGAAAACAGCCAACACCTAAAAAAATATTTTGTGGATCTCATAAACATTTGGTCCGACCCGTGAATCGAACCCGAGGCCTCAATCGCATATGCTACCACAGCGCCACCGAGGCAGTCATATAAAATGAATTTTAAAAATCGGTCCACAATTGACAGAGTAATCAATGAATGTACAATAAAAAAAATCATTTAGTTAAACATAAATTATACTCCTTTTTTGAAGTTGGTTAATAATAATTTAAAATATAAAGATTGGTGTGTCTATTCTCAGACCTACCAAATATTATCAAAAGTTACACACAGTCACGTCGTCGTATGTAAACAATCAAATCTCTGTGTGCGTGACAGTGCGTGTGGAGCTAAAAACGAGCGTGCGCTCGCCTTGAATATTCGGAGAACACTGAATTTTTGGATCGCGTGAACTCTGTTTTATTGCAAATTATTTCTCCATACTAAAATGTATGGAACTTTTGCCGCTAAAAATTAATGATGTTTAAGTTTAAATTATGACTTTCTGGTGAGAATTAATAGAAACCTTAAATGGTTAATCTCTTTTTTGTACTTTTTTCTTGCAACTAATAAAATATTTATTTCAAATAAAGCAACATAATACTAGATTGATTCCAAACAGAAAAGGTCGATTTCGGTGATTTTAGTCACTGTTGATGATTTTTTTCTCGAAAATAAATAATCGTATTAGTAATTTTACTCGGTTTCTCTATAGATTGCTTTATTAAGGAACTGAAATATTTTTTTTACTGTCAAATAATGAATTAATTTGTTTCTCTTGTCATAACCGTAAGTGCTTTTTCGAGCAGTTATGGAAACGATCCCCTTAATAGCGCATCCGCAGACGGAATACGTTTGCATCTAGGATTGACTCTGTGACGACACGCCTTTAGACTATCTGATTAGGTCAATTACGAACTTCCCTTTAACAGGAAAGGATTGTTTTAGTTAACTAGATTTACACAGTGACCTATTTTTACTTTACAAACTTCGAATATAGCATTGCAATAGAACATTACGTTACGGTTCCGTAGCAGCAAGTAACATCATATTAAAGTTCTTGTAGTTCGTTGTAACTTTGATCGATGTTTTAATAATAGTGTTTTGATTGAAAAAAAAGTAAATTGCGGTTTATGATTTATGACTTATTAAAAAAAAACTTCTTACTAGATCTCGTTCAAACCAATTTTCGTTGGAAGTTTGCAAGGTAATGTACATCATATATTTTTTTAAGTTTCATCATTCTCTTATAAAATGATACTAGAAACCTCAATATCATTTTTGAAAACCTATCCATAGATACCCCACCCCACATGTATGGTTTTGATGAAAAAAAAATTTTGAGTTTCAGTTCTAAGTATAGGGGAAAGCGTATACATTTAGTAAAACCGGTTCATTTGGTAAAGTTTATAAAGATCGTGATGTCAGCATCACAGTCAATAACCACATAATTAAAAGCAGTGATGAGTACAAAACACATGCAAAGACATCTCTTTGATTTCCGGCACTTTCTTTTTCGTTCCCTTACACCTTATCTAATATTATTGGTTCATACGAAATAACTGTTTCTATTGTGCAAGTCACTGTTCAATATAAAAGTATGATTATAATACGATTTCTTAAATTATTATGTGCTCTAGCCGATTTTTGTTGCAAATCTTGAAAAACGCCGCGGAGTGTTGCTAGCCTAAAAAAAAAACTTAAGTTACCCCTTACGTCTTTGTGTCAGTGCCAGTTAAAGTCCCTACAAAATCGTTCACACGTTCCAGAGATAAACAGAAAGCTTTTAATTTGCATACTTTATTACAGAAATACAAAAGAATACATAAAGAGTCAGAAACCCCGGCGATTTTATTAGGGTTCCGTAGCCAAATGGCAAAAAACGGAACCCTTATAGATTCGTCATGTCTGTCTGTCTGTCTGTCCGTCCGTATGTCACAGCCACTTATTTCCGAAACCATAAGAACTATACTGTTGAAACTTGGTAAGTAGATGTTATCTGTGAACCGCATTAAGATTTTCACAATTAAGATTTAAAAATAGAAAATAAACAATACGTTTTGGGGAACCCCATACTTGAAACTGAAACTCAAAAATTTTTTTTTCATCAAACCCATTCGTGTGGGGTATCTATGGATAGGTCTTCAAAAATGATGTTGAGGTTTCTAATATATTTTTTTTCTAAACTGAATAGTTTGCGTGAGAGACAGTTCCAAAGTGGAAAAATGTGTGTCCCCCCTGTAACTTCTAAAATAAGAGAGTAATAAATCGAAAAAAAAAATATGTTGTACATTACCATGTAAACTACCAACGAAAATTGGTTTGAACGAGATCTAGTTGGTAGTTTTTTTATAATACGTCATAAATCGTAAACCGCAATTAACCTTTCATTCAATCAATACATTATTATTAAAGCATCGATCAAAGTTACAACGAAATACAAGAACTTTTATATGATGTTACTTGCTGCTATGGAACCCTTCATGGGCGAGTCCGACTCGCACTTGACCGCTTTTTTTTTTGTCTGACGCCTTTGTCCATTAGTCTGTTTGTTCCATTTAATGTCTGGAACGGCTGTATCGATTTTGACAGGACTTTCACTGGCAGGTAGCCGATGACATGAGGTGTAACTTAAGCTAATTATATTTAGACTAGCTACGTTCCGCGGCATTACTCGCGGGTTACAACAACAACTGCGGGTCAGCTAGTAAAATATAATATTTAGTTCATTTACCTTTACTATTGTATATCATAAGTATGTCGTGGATTGATCGTGAACTAATAAATCGTTACCGGAAGTGTCGTGGATTGATGCTATGGTGCGATGGACAGCGCCATCTAAGAATTATTTCAGTGAACTAATAAATCGTCAACGGAAACGCAAGTGGCGCCCTCCCGCTTGGACACGATCGTCGGTAGAGGGGATGCAGCGATGACTGGCGGAAAGATATGGCGGTGGTCATTCTACCTCGGACAGTCTTGGCATACGCTCAGTACCAACGCACGTGTCTGTTTCCATATTGTAAAAACCGTTAGTAAAATAAAGTTATTATTGTGATTTAAATTATCTTTCGTTCGAGTATCCAAGTCAGTGCCCACATTTATCAAAAGCTATGTCGGATCATGATGAAGACCCGATGTTTCGCATCTCGGCCACCCCTGATGCGACATCAGAAGTTGGGATCACCATGTGTTCAAGGCTGTCCGCTATCTAAATTATTTAAAGTATTTTAAGTGTTCTTTGTGTGCGTTTCATGTGTGTTTGTGGGGTCCCCCGCGACACGGGAATTTGTATTCCTGGTTCGGGAGTTGTCTTTTAAAAAAAAAAAAAGTGTTCGTTGTGTTTCTTAATTCAAATCGATAAATAAAGTTTTGGTCAAAAATAACTAACGGCAACAACAAGAAAAATAAAATGGAAAGTTAATTAAAGATGCCGGTATATAGAAATCATAAATTGACATATGTAGTCCATATCTGGTTTTGAGTAACAGTTAAAAACGAATTTAAATCGTTTTAGTTTTCAGGAATGTTGTTATACGTGTGGTACATTAAAAAATAAAAAAAGTAAAAATAATGCGGGTACTTCACGCTATGTTTCAGTGTGTTCGTGTGTATAACGCTTTCTTTCCAGGTAGTAAAGATTGTGCCAAGCGATGGAATCTGCAACCGTGCTTTGTACGGGATCGACAGAGAGTGCAATGTGATAGAGGTGCAATGCAGTTCACCAGTGCCGACACGGTAATGAGTGAGGTTACTGAAAAGCTTGTGAGTTGTTATTAACGCTACACTGGTAAGATCGAATCATATTTTCATATCGAGTTTTGATTTATTTTTACGTTATTTTGGTTTGTGGTGTACGAAAGTAAACCGTGTGCGCAATATAAAGCGATAAAACGATCGATAACGCGTGTAAGAAATTGCCTAAGGCTGGTGTAAAGCTGTGGCTTAACAAAGGGGTTAATAGTAATCGTAGTTGATTGAATTTTAAGACTAAATTCATGCTCTGTTTCTATCATGGTTTTATATTGTGAATATTTTTTTGACGTGATGAAAACTAATTTTTATACCTACCGGTGCATAATAAACTAGGCGTTTCTTATTACGATTTCGCATTGTTTACCGAATGGGTGACGAATTAATAGTAGTGGCAGTTTGAGTGGCTGCTTAATGCAACGTTAACCCACTATTTGAAAAAAAAAAGTAACTTTCAATCGATTTACGTAATATCAAACAAAGTAGTACTAACGCATTAAGTATGCAAAAGATAAAATACCCACCACGTTGTGTGATTACTTGAATTATTTTTATTTATGGGGACGGAAAATATAGGTAAAATTTTAACAAAATACAATGTGTATACCACAACGATCATGTAAACCGCAGTACTACTGGTCATGTTTATCGAAATGCAAAGTATTGACACCGGTAAAGCCTGTGTCGTCTTTCGATCTTGATAGCGCGAGTTCTTTGATGCTATTGCTAAAGTTATTAGGACATTACGGAAAGTTTTTAAAACCCTTAGGTGCCAGGTTTTCAATGAACTTCTAAAGTGTTAAGTTTGCTAGACAGCAGTGTGTTGTTTGTGAGACTTATAAGGGTCAGGTTAGGCCGAGCTTTTATAAGGTTTAAGCACTAGTCGGTGCAAGAATACTAAGTCCTGTTAGTCATCGGACAATTTCTGTGCCTGGTTGGCTAATTTATGTGTTAAGTTTAATGGCCTTAAATTTTAACTACACGGGATGACGAGCAAGTTTGTAAAGACATTATTGAAAGCTTGACAAGTGATCTATTGCTGGTTATTTTAAATCGTTCCTTCCTCACAGTGTTAGAGTGTTTACAAACACTTGTGTACTACGGTGTCTTCTGAGTAAGTGGCTTGTCTCCGTTGAGACTGGCCGCCGTGACAAGAGATTAGTCATCATATTGTCGTTCTATTGCAGACTAGTGACGGTAATCGTAAGCAGCCTAATGCCTATCACAGCGTCTTCTCGCTGTCTACGCGAGCTGAGCGCGTGCTGTGATCTGCTGTCTGCTGCTGCCTGATGAGGCGCGGATCTCCGGTCTACTCGCCGCCCGCTGAGGTGCGGACCTGCTGTCTGCACGCCGCTCCGTGAGATGTGGACCTGCGGTGTGCGCGTCGTCTGCGTGACATGCAGCATACGGCCGGCTCACGCTGTGCGCGAGGCGCAACCTGCTGGCTACTCACTGTCTGAGGGAAGTAAAACCTTTGTTCTGTTCTCCATCTAGCAATTGAACGCTGGATGTGTGCTCAGCCTTCAAGAGAAGCGAGTGACACCAGTGGTGCTAATGTGTTTAGGCCTTTGAGAGAGCACATACGAAAGTATGGAGCTGTTTTTACAGCTATGCTCTCAGGAAAAAGTTATTATTTGTCACACATTCAGTTTGCAATCCTTAAGATCTATGATAAGTATGCGTGAAAACGACAAGTAAACTTTTGGCCTCTGTCGTGTAGCAGTAAGTATATGGCGGGTGATGGAAGTCCTTTATTTTTATTGGTGTTGAGTCTGAAGCTATTTAACACTTAGACAGACCCTTGTCGACCACAGCGCTTGAGTGCACACTTGAGCCTATGGGTAAAAAAAAAAAAAAAAAATTAAGGTCATTTTCTTTTCATTCCTTCAAAGTATATGCTTCAGATTCTAACACGAAACTGGGTACATTACTTCAATGTTCTCTTTGCTTATTTCGGAACATGAGCTAAATGATAATTATCAGGTAGGCGAACTTGGGTGGTGTTCTGGGTGCTGTATCACTCTAGGGTGTCTCATCACGGAAGACACGGGTTGTCATAGTGACAGCTATCTATTATCTGTAACCGTACCTTTAAATACGCTCATCATAAGTTGCAAAAGAAATGCCGGATTACCAGAACATAACTGACGAGATCGATGTAGAACAAAGTAGTTGTGATTTTGAGGAGTGTTAAACTTAAGTTTGCATGATGGTTGGATCGTACCAGAAGTTGTCGTGTAGACTCCTGGGTAGAGTCTTGGGTAGACTCGGCGTTCCCATGTGGGGTTCGCACAAGGATGAGTAACTGGAGGTTACTGTGCTATGGTATAGCAAAATAATCACATGTAGAGCTTAAGTATTTTGGTTTGCCTAGTACGATTAATGTTTCTAGTGAGAGAGACAACGTGATAATCAAGTCAGTTGTGTTTGGAGTGTATCGATTATTGTTTTTGCTATTATTTGATTAGAAAATCATTGGTTTGATGTTAAGGGTTCTGAAATTGTCTTGATTTACTAGTGTGATGTCACTAGAGACAAGGCTATGTGATGCTGCTTATTGAATTTTGTTTCAGAGTAACACACAGAGACGTGTGTCCCGTAGGATGGCCGTGTTGGAATAAATCAAACGAAGTTTCAGTCGGCAACGGTGAAATGTCACAACTGCGACGCGGCAACGCCGTACATTTCGCAACGAAATGTCTACGTGGCAACAGTGAAGGAGCTGGCGCGGCAGGAAGTGCAAGCAGTTCCAAAGCAGCGCCTGCAGCAGCGGCGAACAACGCATTCCCAGCGGTACGCTGATGATCACTGGTGGGTCATATTCATTTTATTACGATTCTGGTGCCGAATGCTCTCTCATCAAAGATTTTGTTGCGTCAAAGCTTAGTGGAAAGCGGGTAAATAACACTGTCAGTTTGACAGGTATCGGTCATGGTAGTGTGAAAAGTACCCTACAAATTACGAGACTAGTCGTGACCGCTCTTGGCAGGACGCTTTAAGAGGTTCAGTTGGCTATTAACTCTACTATTAATGGGGTGACTAAATCTAGCCCTCTCGGGTTGATGATAGGAAAAGTAGCACGGCCACTTGGTTTAGTGACCGCTGATGATGAGGTGACTGACGTTAATTTAGATGAGATTAGAGAGCAAGCGACACAGAATAATGAGAAAAATGCCAATTATGATAAAAATCGATTTGATCAAAGTACGGCTCAGGTTTCTAAGCTAGCGATCAATGATTGTGTTTTGATTGAAAACGAGGAAAGGAATCAAACATTCCAGGTCCATTTAAGATTATTCATGTAGGGGGACAGATACTTACCAAAGGCGCTTGACTCTAAGCGAACGTACAAATAATCATGGGGGGTACCCATGAGCGTGTGAGAAAGATCCCCGATCACCAAGTTCCTCGAGAACTAGATGTCACAGTTGTAAGAATGGCTTGTATACTCATACTCGAAATCTACACGGAATCGCTGGTGCGATTTCTGTCTGTGTTGGTGCACGGAACGTTTCATGTGTTGGAGCACATGTTGCGTGAGATCTCTGAGAGTCGTTGGTGCGATTCTTGTCCGTGTTGGTACACGGAGCGTTTCATGTGTTGGAGCAGATGTTGCGTGAGATCTTTGAGAGTCGTTGGGGCGATTCTTGTCCGTGTTGGTGCGCGGAGCCCCTCATGTGTGGAGCATATGTGGCGGCAGATCCGTAACAAATCGTTGGTGCGATGATAGTGAAAGATTCAGGAGTTGAGTATGCATTGCTTATGAATTATGGTAAAGGATAACAGAACTGTTAGAATTACCTTGTTTGGTCATTTGGACTTGTTGGTCGGATCTATTGCAATGAATGATATAGTGCAGGGAGCACTGTTTATGTAAACTTAATTATTTTAAGTCATGAAAATTGATGATTGTACCTAGATTTAGGAGAAACTAAGTACCAATCAGAAACTGCTACCTTTAGTTCTATTGGCAGGATAGCCGAGCCAGTTTACTCGGAGTATATTTTGTCCACAGGTGCTACACCCGAGGACGGGTGCTCGTCAGAGATGGCCGTGTCGTGGATTGATCGTGAACTAATAAATCGTTACCGGAAGTGTCGTGGATTGATGCTATGGTGCGACGGACAGCGCCATCTAAGAATTATTTCAGTGAACTAATAAATCGTCAACGGAAACGCAAGTGGCGCCCTCCCGCTTGGACACGATCGTCGGTAGAGGGGATGCAGCGATGACTGGCGGAAAGATATGGCGGTGGTCATTCTACCTCGGACAGTCTTGGCATACGCTCAGTACCAACGCACGTGTCTGTTTCCATATTGTAAAAACCGTTAGTAAAATAAAGTTATTATTGTGATTTAAATTATCTTTCGTTCGAGTATCCAAGTCAGTGCCCACATTTATCAAAAGCTATGTCGGATCATGATGAAGACCCGATGTTTCGCATCTCGGCCACCCCTGATGCGACAAGTATAATATTTGCCTTACACTTGACCAAATCATAAAATACAAATAATTGACTGCACGGTTGGCCTAGTGGCTTAAGCGGTAGCCACACCGCTTTCTACTGCGCCAAGTGTCGTGGGTTCAAATCCCACGTAGGATAACACTTTATGTGATTCACAATTTGTTGTTCTGAGTCTGGGTGTTATTTGTGTCCGTTTCATGTATGTTTGTAAAGCCCCCCGCGACACAGGAATTTATATTCCTAATGCGGGAGTTGTCTTTTATAAAAAGAATAAAAAAAAAAAGTGTCGATATCCTCATAGTCATGTCATGACTAACTTATGGTCCAGATATGGGTTGATAGCGACTGATAGTCATTCTGATGGTATATATTTATCTTATATATTTCATTCATCACTGTCTTGTTGGTCTAGCAATTAGTGTACGCGGCTGCTGATCCAGTGGTCTCGGGTTAAAATTCCCGGGTCGGACGAAATGTTTGTGTAATCCGCAAATATTTGTTTCGGAGTATGGGTGTTTTCTATTTAAAATATGTATGTATTTACAAAAAAAATGTGTGTTTATGTATTTATATCAGTTGTTTAGTAACCTTATGGGACTAGATGACGTTGTGTTTAAGATGTCCGAAATATTTATTTATTATTATTTATTCAGTCCATGGGTGTCGTAAGAGGCGACTAAAGGAACAAAATAGGCAGCTAACATCACTGCCAAGAGAGGGAAAACTTGAAACAAACCCTTTACCAACCCGTCTGGCCAGCGTGGTATAGTAGGCCAAAACCTCCTTAAAAAGGAGAGGCCTATGTCCAGCAGTGGACTGTTAAAGGCTGTTGATGATGATGATGATTATTTATTATTTTTCAGTCTATGTCGGTTATCGCGGTAAAAAGCCTTGTCCTTGTCATCCTTTAGACTATCTGGGTACAAAATTTTATTTAAATAGGTACAGTGGTTTTTGGGTTTATCGCGAACAGGCAGACAGACAAAACTGTATTTTATAATATGCGGTCATTAAGTAAGTATAATGTACAATAGAAAGCAAAGATTCCGAGTCAGATTGGATGACATAAAAATGGTTACATTAACTGTATGTAGTGTAGCTGACGATGGAATGGTGTTTGATGATGCATGAGAGACAGATCTTCTTCGATTTGGTTAGAATTAGCTTCAAAATTGCTAACATAGAGTAACAAAATAATATTGGTACTAATTATTATATTCGTTTTTTCTTGTCTTGTTTTTAAATCATCATTATCAGTCGCAGTCCACTGATGGACATAGGCCTCTCCAATGCACTCCACTTAGTTCATTCGTTGGCTTCTCGCATCCAGCTACTGCCAGCCGTCTTGCCCAAATCATCATTCAGTTTTATAATAAACATAATTTATTTTAATAACTAACATGACACTAACTTAAAAGTAAGCTTTATATTTTCAGGTATCTTGAGGTGAACCTGATAGGTGATAATTAATGTGACAGGAATTATTTGCATTCAAATGTATGAGTAATAAGCAATCGCGATAACACATTATTTGACAAAATAATGTACCTACACACTTCAACATGCTTTATATAACAGATTGTAAACAAAACCACGTTGAAATGGAGTGTCCTTGAGGATTTTTAATGGTACTAATCCTTCCCACACGCCCACTACTGTACCCACGGACACACCCATTTATAACATTCGGGAAATCCCAGGTAAAGTATCGTAAATATTTTACACCATAAATTAAGAACAATATATTTACGAGCATGTATTAATCTTCTTCTTCTTCTTATTCCTCTCCAATTACTGAATGTTGGACATCAGCCTTGAGAACCTCGCTTTGTCTTGGTCTGTGACTTTGACTGCTGTCGCAAATTTGATTCCCAAACAAACCTTAATTATTATTGTCTGTTGAGCACGATCATTGGTATTGGGCATTATTTGTTTCTAACGTAAGGTTAGAAATATATAAATATTATATAATCAACAGTCCATAGTTCGAGTACTATTGTACAGATTTTGCCTAGTTTGGCTTCACATTGTAATGTATCATGTGTGTGAAGTGATTATTAATTTCAAAAGGTGTAATAGCTACGTAACTACGTCAATTAGTTTGCATAATATAGAAAAAATATTCATTTAATTATAAATACTTATAAAAACGTTGACCTCTTGCGCCACAAATGCAGTGATTGTGAAATTAGCGTTTATCTAACATTTTTATGCGTTCTTTTCCTATAAAAGATTGTGTAAAGAATAAATTGAGCTTGCAAATTTGTTTATAGGTAAATTCTATAGCTTATTAACAAAACTATATTCAATAATCCGATCAATAATATTAATAATCTAAACGATTTCGGCCATGGCGACCATTTCGGCCCTTTATAGGGCTTGGCGCTGATGCGCCCGGGTTGGCTTATAATATAGCCGATTTTCGCAGCAAGATTACGAGTCTACGTGTATCATTTCACCTCTCATAATCAACAGGAAGTTAGAATATTGGATTGTGTGTTTATTATTACTTTGGTTTTTATAATACAAGCTCTTCTTAGTTTGGGATCATACTGACCTGATGTAGATATATCAATACTACAGCTCCAACTAATACATAATACTACAAGTTACAGAGAATCTTAAGCCTCTGCGATTGCGAAGAGACGTCAATCCTCTATCGACTTTGTCATGGAGAGTGTTTTAACGAGTTCAAACATCTTCCAACTGGTCACATCGTTTCCTTTCTTCTACACGACAATACGTGCTGGTCTTCGAAGTTACCACTTTGGAGTAGTAAACATAAGCTGTCTAACTAAGCGATTCTGGATTTTCCTTCCTAAAACCTGGAACTAACTACCAGGTCATGTGTTTCCCTCCCTTTATGATCCGAGCGTAAATTGCATCTCACTAGGTCGCCATAGTGTGTGTCACCAGGCTGCATTGTCTCCATTCTCAAAGAACATAGTCAGGATAGTAACCGTGCTGGTTGAAGATTCTACTCACAGTTTCCGTCAGAGAGGGTAGAATGATTTTATCATTTCTACAAACAGATACTTTTTCTCAACCTTGAAACACAAATCGCCAGGTTTAACCTCCAATCTTAGTCCGTGACCCAGTTGTGTGTCACGGCCTAATCCACAATCTACGTTTTTATCGGATTCGTGAGATTGTGTCAAAATATTGTGTTTTTAAATGTTGTACTTTATCGTTTTTCCTCATATTATTTAGCCTATTTATTTTTGATATAGATAAGAATACGAAGATTTAGTTACACAGCTGTAGGACTAAACTATTTACTTTTGTTTCTGTGAAGTTCTCAAACGAGTAAACGGCAAACTGATGACGGTAGTCACTTAACTTAAGCTGACCCTGATAAGAGTGAAATTCGCTTCATTTCCAATTGAGATAATGGTGTGGAGGAACGGGAATCGTGTTCCTCCATCTCAAAGGGAGGATCCTCCGACCAGCCGAGGTGATCGTGCCTGGCAGGCTACTGCTCAACACTTGATGTTGGGATGTTGTATATATGCTAATCGGTGCGAGAATTTATCTTTCGCGATTCAGGATTAGTAGTTACACCGTATAGATCATTCCGTGTTTCATCGTAGTTCAATGTTTCTTCGCTAGATGGCGCTGTTGTATTTTTAAGTCGCCACAATGAAAACAGATTGTGTAAGGGTAGTTCCGTGTAGTAAATCTGGGCTTTGGATGAGCAAGACAGCTGTAGCCAAAAAGGTTTATTAGGGCATCAATTGGGAACCAAATTCAGACCAAACAGCTGATGCGTTATACAAAAAATACATGTTTTTCTTAGCATGTTGACATTGAAAAAATGTCAGTAAAAAAGTGTGCCCACAGTGTTATCGATAGGCGATCGATCAGCTGATTACTGACATACAAATATAAACACACACATTCATGTGGCATGCACACGTTCACACATGTAAATAGATACGCTTTTATACAGGACGTTGAAAATATTTCATGGAAATCTAAATTAAGTAAAACTATGGGTATTTAATACAAAGGTTTTTTTTTGCATAATATCATACTTTGCAGAAAGAAAAGGAAATGAGCATGGATAAGACACGGTTACGCGAATGAAGCGTAGGACACTATCTGCCCTCCTAGCCAAGTTGCAAACGTTTTACGTTTTCTATTCTCTTATTATCTATTATTTCTCTATTCTATTGTCTCATTGGCTAATATTTTGTTTTGATCACGTGACCAAGTGACATTAGCCAATGAAACATGAGAATAGAGAAATGGAATGGAGAATAGAATAAACAACTTTGCAACTTAACTATGGGGATGTACCTACTGTTCTAGAAGCGTTACATAGTATTTATGTACCCGTATTTTTATTTAATTTTATTTTATTCAGGACAACAAACAATTGCGCAATAATAAAATTACATAATATTTCTTATTTCTAAGAGGTTCTCTTAAATTAATAACGCAACCAGCACACATCATATACATATCCACAAAAAACTTTTAAACAGTTGGTACTAAATGGTAGGTACTAGTGAATTATAAAATATTTTTTTACAAAATTTGCAGAGTTCGGAGCAAGAGCAAAAAAAGAAGATAGGGAGAAAGCAGAGACTAAGTAACATGTTGGTAATGTTATAAGATACAATTTTACCGTAAATCGAATATATACGGGTCTAGACAGTGCTAGAATATAAATTCTAATGTTACAGATGTAGTATACTTATTGATTATGCTAATATCCTACTATAATTATAAACGCGAAAGTTTGTGAGTATGTATGTGAGTGCGTATGTTTCTTGCTCTTTCACTCAAAACCTACTGAACGGATTTGGATGAAATTTTACAGTAATATAGCTTATATATCAGAATAACACAAAGGCTACTTTTTACTGCAATAATCGAGATACACGGGTGAAAGCTAGGTGAATATAAAAATACATAAATCGCAGATGTCAAAATGTATCACTGTTTATCTCCTGTCAAAACTTCACAGGTTGCTAGCTGCTAGGCATAACACTCTTGCAAAGCAACCATAATGATAGATTGTAAATGGCTTATTTAAAAATTAGTTTTGGATAATCACATATGTAGGCTACTTTTTATCACGAAAATACTCGGGTAACACCGCGGGGCGCAGCTAGTTATCCATAAAAACAATAAATACAAAATTAATTTTAACGACAACCTGTATGTATTCAAGATAAGCTATCGTATGGATTTAATTCAGTTCTATTGATACGTGTAACTCCGAGTATTGTTAGCAATACCTTTATATGATCGCGATAATTATTGTAAAACTGTAAAATTTACTCAAGATTAAAGTAGACGAAAAGGAGAAATGGTATGGTGGTGGTCTGGTGGTAAGTAACACTGGTCTAGCCATAGGTCGTGGATTCGGTTTCCACATAGGACAAATATTGTGTGATGAGCATGATCTTTTGTCCTGTGTCAAGTACATTAAGACACAAACAAAAAATTTAAAAACTGTTTTTTTTTTTTTAATTGATGTAGTATCGTAAATACTTTCATGTGCATTTAATCAAACTAACAAATATATTATAAATATATATCATAAAAGGTGTCGTAAAAGGTGACTAAGGGATAAACTACGCAAGACAACATCAATGCAAAGAGAAGGAAAACTTGAAACCAACCCTACACCAACCCGTCTGGCCAGCGTGGTATAGTAGGCCAAAACCTCCTTTCTAAGGAGAGGCACATGTCCAGCAGTAGACTGTTGAAGGCTGTTGATGATGATGATGATATATCATATATAGAAACTAGTTGACCCAGCGAACTTCGTACCGCCCAACTTTAAAATTCCAGAACTTGATCGCAGCGCCACCTACCGGGTCCAATTGCGAATCTAAACCATTTCCAGATCCCCTTGAACACACACAAAAAATTTCATCAAAATCGGTCCAGTCGTTTGAGAGAAGTTCAGTGACATACACACTCACAGAAGAATTATATATATAAAGATTACAAACAAACTTTTCAATTTTATGTATTAAAATTTGTATAGATTAGACTAGAATATTAGATCCTAGCTTATTAGAGAGACTGCACGAATGGCATCACTATATTAGAGCTATGTGGTAAAATCCATTCTTAAAAGACATATTTGTCACTTTCTGTCCGTCATTCTGTTCGTTCTGACTCTGAAACGGCTGAACTGATTTTGAGGGAACTTTCACTGACAGATACCTAATTTTATAAGACTACTTTTTAGACTAGTTTCGTTCCACGGCGTTATCTACTATTTGATGACAGTCTGAACAATCGTTTTAATCTATAACTTAACTAATTTAACGTTTCAAAATATTTTGACAATTTCGCGACACTTCCAGTTCTATAACAATATTAATTAATGATCGTTTCCTTATTTTATTTTTACGAAATAATCACTTGCTTTGATGTCTATCAGACAAAATATATCCGTTTAACTGTCCAAGACGGATGTTACTCATACAAAAATTGGTCAAGTGCGTGTCAGGCCACGCATAGAATAGGGTTCCGTAGTCACCCATAATAGAAGGTGGATTTAAAATCATGTCCAATACATAATTGTTATGTTTACTTATTATTTCTTTATTGTTGTGCGAAGTTTTTCAAGTGAGTGCATTTTACAAGTTAGGCCCCTGATCTTCCTAGCCTTATTCCCAAGTTTATTTTGGGGTCGGCTACTAGTTCAACCGGTACCTGAATTTCAGTTTTTCCACGGAGCGAGTGGCATCGGACCTCCGCGACCCTAATGGAGAACTGAAATTCACATATTTAACTAGTTGTCAGTATTTTTTCCTTTAAAATTAGCTGCTATAATTTTCCTTTAAAATTCAATTAATTAAGTAATTAATTAGGGTTCAATATATGGAATACTGTCATGATTTTTTCAGATTTTTAAGGTAGCCGTTTAGCTTTTAGAGTAGGTGGTGGACGCCCTGTTTTTGCAAAAAAATGCGATTTATAGTTGAATAACTCGCAAACGGATACCTAAATCAAAAAATGGTTTTTGCAACCTCATAATGTTTTTAAAAGACCCATCTAATGGATACTCCACACAATGGGGCAGACGCGAGAAAAAAAACGTCCCCACTTTACGTGTAAATAAAAACTTTTTTATTATAGCATTTTGTCGACGTAATCACAACACATATTTATGCAAAGTTTCATTTTTTTAGCACCAACCGTATGGGCGCTAGGTCGAGGACGGACGGACATGACGAATCTATAAGGGTTCCAAGTCATTAACTACGGAACCCTAAAAAGTGTAGTATCATAATAAAACAAAGTTGTTACGAAACTGTCATACACAACATTGTGACAGACAGAAGGTCTGGACAATAACACAATAACGATGTTCTTTAGATAATACAGCACCAACAAACTATAATACGTACACGTATCTTGGTCTACTTCTGCTGCCGATGATCCACCTTTCGATGTTTACAACACAGTGGATTAGCTGGTGAGCACGAGCTGTTCAGAAGATCAATAAGTAAGATAGTCGAGATTACGAAAAGAAATCTTAGCCGAAGTATCGCGGTTAGATGCGCTTCGTGTTGACGGAAAAACAAGTTACGTAGTTCAAAAAAGGCGATAAAAGCGCCAATTACGACATTAATTACAAAGCTTAATATAATTATAATTTTAGAACGAGTATCTAAGGCTGCACTAACAGGTTCCTACCAAATTTGGCTAGGCTGGGCGGGCAAATGGAGCAGTGAAGGTGAGCGTTGATGCGCATCTCAAAGGGGACCTCCTCAAACCTACGCCTAGGTCGCAAGTCCTGGGAACTGCTCTGGGTTTCTCCCTCTGCCACACGCTGGACCCGGCACCCGCGCGGTGAATCCATGGAATGCTAAGAAGTTCGTCTCAATTATAAATATTATAAAGAAAAGTAATTACTTAAGTCACTCTTTATGTCATTAGCTTTCTGCCAGTGATAGTTTCATCAAAATCGGTCGAACCGTGCCAGAGATTACCCGAAACAAACAGACAGACCAACAGACAGACAAAAATTAAAAAAAATGCTTTTTTGATGTAGGTATCGTAAATACTTTGACATGTATTTAACAGCTGCTAATTTAATATTACAAAAAGACACTCCAATTTAATTTTTTGTATATATTTGGTTAAGCTTATTTGGTTAGATAATTATAGTTAAGTAGTGATAACGGTGATAAGGTAAGGATAAGACGACTATTTCTGGGTACAACATATTTTCTTGGTAATTTCGAAAAACAAAATAACACTATCTACAGATTTTTAAATCCCTCCCCCACGCCCACCTCTGTAACTACTTAATACCTGGATTAACAGCAGTCCCCCGCAAACACCAGAGTTATGATATTCGAGAAGTGCCTGGAAAAGTCAAATTTAAAAGGGCGCAAAATAAATTATCTTCAAACTGGTTACGAAATTTCTCTTTCTTTCTCTTGAAAGAGATAACTCCAGAATTAGGAATAAATATCCTGTATGGGACTTTAAAATCATACATGAAACGGACACAAAGAAGACCTAAACTCAGAACAAAAATTTGTGAATCACACAAAGTGTTGTCCCATGTGGGATTTGATTTTCAACATAAATGTATGTTTATGTATTTATATTAGTTGTCTAGTACCCATAATACAAGTTCTGCTTAGTTTGGGACTAGATGATGTTTTGTGTAACATACACAAAAAAAAAACTCACAACCCTTGGTGCAGTAGGAAGCGACGCGGCGTGGCGACCGCTTACCACTAGGCCAAAACAAAACTTTTTTTTTATTAATAAACTGTCTACCTCTTACATAACAAGAGTCATTATTTACTTTTTCCTCTATTTGCCAAATATTTTTTTGTACTTTTTAATTTATTTACATTAATTACATTTTTGTGTTTGCTATTTCTATTTTTGTAGTTTTTAACACTATTTATTTGCATCTAGTACTTTTTTACAGATACTTTCGCCAAATGCTATGAATTCCTTCCGTGTCTTTTTGTTGCTTACTAGTGGTGTGGCTCTTCCTTCTTGAGCTGTACCCCAAGGCGTTGCTCAGCCTAGTAGTACCCCGAATATGGCGGTGTCTCCTGCTGGCCTGGATCGCAGACACTTGAAGGGCTCTCCCGACACTTGAAGTCGATGCAAGTATTGGGAGAACTCCCCCATGTCCCGTCAGCTTCTGCGTAACAACGCCCTGGGGTCGGACCTTCTGTATCAAGCAATACGCATTCCTTGCGTCCAGGGCATTACATGGCTTGGAGGTTAAGCGTTAATTTTTCCCTCTTTTGCGAAGCCTCTTTCCTCATCTCATAAAAAATAATAGATTATTAATTAATCACTAAAGCTCAAGGCATCCAAATCAAATCAAATGATTTTTATTTCAAATAAACCAATACAACGGCAATTTTGAAAGGTCAAGTAGTCATTAGTGAAGCTAATCGCCTGTTCCAATTCGTAGATACTATGGAGAAGAACAGACAAGAAACTCCATGGACACTCTTTTCCAACATTGTTTTTACAATTGTTTGGTTACATTGTTTTAGGCATTTTATTAAGAAAACAGTTAAATGTGAGGACAATGTAACGATGCAGATATTTACACAGGTAGTGTCCAAAAATAACTAAACAGTCAACTAATTCCCCAAATGTAATTAATCAATAAAGCTCAAAGTAAGTGACAACCCGAATTTAGCACGGTATAAATCTATCTGCCGATAGCCTGTTTAAAAGCTACTTTTAGCGCAGGTGTCCAAGCCAAGAACTGGACATTCCATTCCAGAAGGGTTTCGACACCGCCCTGCCGATATACCACTGAGATATGGGGCTATTGCAATACTTGTTCCAACTAGGTATTGTTTCTATAAACAATACTATTCCATTTATAGAAGTAGATTTAGGTAGTTTCGACAATTTTACGAGATTTTAATATCTTACACCTCTACTAAATTTTCTAGAAATGTGTGGTCAAATTTTCTGAAGTTTAGAAACTACACTCTTAAAACTAAAAGTTACTTTAAAAAGTATATAGGTATGTATGTAATATAAATAAAAAAAAGTGAGCCTCACTTTTAGTACATTGTCCAAATTGAAATCACTTGTACTTCTATTCCGCTATTTAATAGTTTAAATTTAACTAAAACAACTTTAAATAGTTTAAATTTAAATTTAACTTTAAATAAAACAAGTGAATTAAATTTTAAGAAATTATTTTTATCTCGAGTGTCGTCTTGGTGACTTGGTGGAACTTCCACCAAGTCACCAAGACGACACTCAAGAAAATAAATCACTATTAGTCGTTGTATGAACTACAATGAACTATGCCCTTTCAGTTTCTCGTAAAACAAAACAAAAGACATTTCCTCGACTTCCTTTCACAGTCTGGCCTCTTTTTGCCCAAAATTACTATCGCATTTGATAAATGGTTTTTGAGAATACATTACTACGCACATGACCACACTAAGTTGATAAGGTTTTATTTCATAATTTAAGTACAATAATAATTTCAATAATACATTGAAAGTTGTTAGATATTAATTTCCTTATTATAAAGAAAAGACGCGTTTCAAATCTTAGAAGTACAACTCCTTCACCTACAGGACAATACATGCTGGCCTTGGAAGTCCACCTCTTCAGAGTGGTAGAAATAAGCACTAGAAATAAACGATCTTCTTTCTTGTGCCGAGCAGTTAAAAACTGGAACTCACTACCAGCTCACGTGTTTCCTTCCCATTATGATCCCGGGTTCGTGAAAAAGCATCTCACTAAACCGCCATAAAGTAAGTCGCCATTACCAAACTTCCTGCAATCGCCGGGAGTGTGGTGACCCTCACTCTTGAATTCTGCTCATGAATAGAGTCATCTTGGCAGGCTATTAAATAGTTTTTAAGACCATAAAGAAGTTATACTGCAGTCACGGTACTAATCAATTTCATAATACAAGAAAACGGCATTCTTTTGCCCTTAAATAAAACATATTATGATACATTATCATTAAGAGTAAGTCAGGCTCGCAGCAAAACGACTTTCCATACACGGCGAGGCTTAAACGCGTTGTCCATCTACTGTGATAGCCCTACAAACATGGATATATGTTTCTATTACTAAACGTGGCTGAGCAAAATTTTCCTTTTATGATATTAGCGTAAGGTGGGACCACATCAGATGGTGGCAAGACTTGCGTAAGAGGGCTGGCAGCGACTGGGCGACCTTCCTTGGGAGAGGCTTATGTCAGGAAGTGTACTGGAGCGGCCTGGATACTTGGATAAGGGCAGTCGACAACTTCAAGAATTTTTTTGTCTAGCATACACTATCTATTGAACAAATTGTCGCTTTTGGTAATTGTATACCATAAAATTTCCAAACAACTAAATGAGAAATTACATTTACTTTTGTAGGTAGGTAAATCTTTTAGAATAATTACATACAGGTACGCCCAATCAAAAACCGGCCTGATCATGAGACCGGCGGAGTGGTGTGTCGGACTCGAACCGACTAAAACCACACGGTGTGACCTCTCTGGGCCTGTGTTTAGGGAGGGGGCCAGGGTGTTATCTCCTTCTGGACCCCTCCCGGCGCCTGCCCGCACTGTTGCGGGCACCATCTTCATAAATTATATTCTCCATTTGGGCGGCGTCCGGTCGCGGTTGGCCACTGGTTGGAACCCTGATCATGAGACCAAGTTAACCTGTTCATTAGTTTGTCCTCGATGTTTTAATCGTTATTTTATATATACCTTTCAAAATGACTCTACTCTGCTTGATGAAAACCGTGAGCACAATCCAATACGCCATACTGATTGCTAATTCAGGAGATGCAGCAATGCAACAATACAGCCCACACTATGGCAGCCTATTAAGATGCTTCTTCATCTTCAGAGCCGGGCCTCGGGTCTCACACTCACCAGCGAAACACGACATCGCGAACGCTGTCATTTTAGGTTAATCTTCCGTAAGAGGGTAGTACAACACTGGTCGAGAAGGCGCATTCAATTTAAATAAGGTGACGGATTAAGAATACAGAGTGTCACCACCCCTATTCATCCCGCGGGTGTCGTAAAAGGCGACTAAGGGATAAACTACGCAAGACTACATCAATGCAAAGAGAAGTAAAACTTGAAACCAACCCTGTACCAACCCGTCTGGCCAGCGTGGTATAGTAGGCCAAAACCTCCTTTCTAAGGAGAGGCCCACGTCCAGCAGTAGACTGTTAAAGGCTGTTGATGATTTAAATAACAACTGTAATTTTAATTTAAAATCTTTCTTGAGTATAAATTAAACAGTATGCTACAAAGATAATATAATAAATAATCAGATACACAAAAGATAATAGGCACTAATACAAAGTCCAAAGGTATCTAATTGCTTTGTTTTCTAACAGGTTGCGGTGTTAGTGATATTTATTAGAATGATTAGGTACAATTATTGTAATCTTTAAACATTTATTGATTGGAGTTATTTCATAGAAACGTCAAACAATAAAGATAAAAATACATTTGCACGCTTAATCATTGTTTTATTAAGCGATTCTTTTTCAATTTTAAAAACAACTAGCGACCTGGTCCGACTTTGCACTGAAATCTTTGCATTTCACGAAACTCCTCCATTACAATAGGCATGTTTTACATATATAAACATTCCTCTTGAATCACTCTTTGTATTACCGAAAACTTCATTATTATGTATATAGTTAGAGTATTTTAAAAGATCTAAGCAAACAGACATCGGAAATCAGTTCAGAGTCGCCTCTTACGATACCCATGGAATGAATAGGGGTGGTGACACTTGTATTCTTAATCCGTCACCACACGAACATAAGAAATAATATACGATATAAAAATTCATGATACTAGAGACTTTACTATACTGGAAAACTTTATACAAAAATAAAGAAATAATAAGTAAACATGACAAAAATCTATTGGACACGATTTGAAATCCATGTGGCATTGTGGGTGACCACGGAAACCTATTCTATAGGTGACCTGACACGCACTTGGCTAATTTTCATCATATTTTTTTATTAGTTACAAACACTATTTCAGACATCAATGCTTAACATAATATCTCTTTGTTTCCAATAATGATTATTAATTAATATTTGAAATATAATTGTCTAAACTCGCTCAGATCTCGAGTTGACCTCTGACCCTATCAGAATGCACTAGAAAGCAGTACAGACAGAACAATTTGTATCGCGGTTATGATTGATTGTAATTGCATACGATTACGATTCGATACTCAGAATTAGTGAGGAACTAGTAATTGGTCGTGGTTAGCGTATGCGACTGCTGATCGAGAGGTGTCGGGTTCGATTGCCGATTCGGACTGAATGTTTGTATGATATCAAATATTTGTTTCGGAATTTGGGTGTTTTCTATGTATAATATGTATGTATTTACAAAAAATATAAAGTATGTTTATGTATGTATATCAGTTGTCTAGTACAGTACCCGCAATACAAGCTCTGCTTAGTTTGGGACTAGATGGCGTCTTGTGTAAGATGTTCGTAATATTTGTTAATTTTATTATTTAATTAAAGTTTTGCCCTTAGTCAGTGGCCACTAACTAAGGGCTAAACTACGCTAGACAACATCTATGCAAAGAGAAGGCAAACTTGAAAGCAACCCTATAACAAACCGTCTGGACAGCGTGTACAATAGACCAAAACCTCCATCTAAGGAGAGGCCTATGTCAGGCAGTGGACTGTTAAAGGCTGTTGATGATGATGATGTGGCCACTGGAAGGCCATGGATGACAAACCATTTGTTATATTTTAGAAGAAGACTTGATTTTCCATTTGAGATGTCAGTGGAGATCAGGAATACAGAGTGTCATTACTAATATTTCATCAACAACCCATAACATCTCACTGCTAAGCGCAGGTCTCCTCTAGGAGATTGTTAATGCCAAACGTCCCGCTGGCCGAGTGCGAGATGGGGACTGGCAAGGCACGTTGCCGTTGAATGTCTTAAGCCACCTAAGCTTCATGACTGTTATCTTATGATAACAATAGAAACCGACTGTTTTAACTTGACCCCCGAATCACGGAAATTATCCTCTCTCCACACATATTAACCAGGCGGATATCGTAAAAGGTTTTTCTTAACATGTGGAAACCCTCTCGGGACATTATAATGGGACCGACTAAAAGCACACAGTGTGCTACTCAAAGCCTCTAATGGCGGGGATCCGGGCACTGGTGTTGTTATGACATCCGGACACAAAAACTTGACACAAACCCTACACCAATACGTCTGTTCAGCGGGGTACAGTACTCATAAGCCTCACATTAATTCTAATGAGAGGCTTTTATTATCCAACATTAGAGTATGTATGTTTTGGACTAAAGTCTACTACTGCTACAGTTTTTGAAATACAGAATTACAAATAGAATTGAATGTGTTTTGTTAGTCCCAGTTTATCAGTTCTGTATCGAATATGATACTGCAGAGTTCCCAGTAAATAATGTGTATAGTAGACAGAAATCCATTATTTTTCTAATAGATGGCCTTAATTATCTGTATCTCGCGTTGATAAGTCCGATCGGGTTTCTTTGAATGGCGTTAGACAGATGAGATTTCGTTTAAAAACTTTTCTAACAGTTTTGTGATTAGTTGTCTCGATTTCAGCCTTAAATTTCTTGTAAAAACAATGGATTTCTTTTTACTACACCTATCAAAAACAAAAAATATATAGAGTGGAATTTGTTGATAATTGATAAGAATTTTATTAATGTTCCGTAACGGGAATGTCATATTGACAATGTGCTGTTCATTACGTGATATCCTGTACACATGGTACCTATGTTCGGACACGTTTTATCTATATAAAAACACATAGTTGTTATTCCAAACCGGAACAGGAACCAACATGTTCCCTTTATGAGCAGTGGCAAATCACTGTTCATATTCGATAGCCTATTATATACATACCTCTTTGTTTTGAGTGTATGAATATATGTACCTACTCGTATTATTCCTAGTCAAGTACGCAGGAGATATTACAATGCACGAGTGTGTGCGCCAATCAAAGTACACTCTCTGTTCATTCAATCTCACAATCCGAGTGAACGTATATCCGACAAACCGTGGAGACATCAGATGCCTGATTTGATGCCTGCCAATGTGACTCCACTCTGCCTGATGGTAAGAATGAATAGAATCCAAGAGTGGGGGCCTCTAGACAGCCTGCGATGCAGGAAGTATGGCGATGCGGACCCAAACTATGGCGGCTTTGTGAGTTGCTTTTTCACACCCCTCTTCAAGGACCCGGGATCATAATGCGAAGGAAACAAGTGGGATGGTAGCGAGTTCTATTTTTTAACCGCTTGGCACAGGAAAGAAGAGCTAAACCGTTTTGTTCTAGTGCTTATTTCTACCACTCTAAAGCGGGGACTTCCAAGGCCAGCACGTGTTGTCCTGTAAAGGAAGGGAGAAGGTGGGATCAGTTGGAAGAGCTCATCAGAACACTCCTTGTGATAAAAGCGATAGAGGACTACCATAGTAGTAGTAATTCGGTGGCTTCAGGGCTATCAATAATGCTGACCCGCCGTGCAATATTATAGAAAAAGCAAAAAGGTTGCAACTAGGCTCGCATCGCATAAAGTATCCTGTTTACGTAACTTTTTGAGTGCTACTTTCTTTTTTACCCTAAATCTAAAAAGATAATTGTAAAAATATATTCTAGTAGTATAAATTTTTATTTATTTTGGTACACATTGCTTCCATTTATAACCTGTTCTTTTCTAACTAAACCAATTTGAAATACATCTCGTTTTAAAAAAGAAATTCGTAATCAGTTGACGAATAATTATAAATTAAGACTAACTAACAAACGTTGAAAATCTATTCAAAAATGTTGGTACATATATAAGAGTTTGTTTGAATAAAGGCCAAATTGAGAACCTACTTCATACTTTTTAATTCGCTTAAGAATGTCTAAAATGACCTACAATGCAAAACATCGATCAATATGTCGGATGAATTTTAAATTCGATATCTACGCTTTCAGATATCGATATCAATCGATCATTCTTAATTGATTTTCTTGGCAATGTGACGCATACATCACCGATCGTCAGCCGTAAAACCCCTTTTAGCGCAGACCTTAACTTATTTAAGCACTGTTATAAGAACAGCCCCCCTCTATTATATTTCTCTAATATCGTGTATTGATCACTTGACTGAGTGACATTAGCCAATGAAACATGAGCATAGAGAAGTAGTATAGAAAACCAAAAACGTTGTTCTTCCTCAAGAATCAAGAGATTTCCATTGTTAATTTCATTTAAATCTGTTTAGCGGTTAGACGTGAAAGTGTAACAGACAGACAAAGTCACTACCGAATTTATAATATTATTATGTTAAGGATGGACTGAAGTTTTGAAGTTTGAAGTTGTGCAATACGATATACAGAGAAATGAAGGGATTATAAGAGTTAGGTACGTCTGTCTAAAAAATATTCATTCATTTTTCAATTTTTGCTGCATTTTTAGAGTTCCGTAGTTCATGACTCAGAACTCTTATAGTTTCATCATGTCCGTCCGTCCGTCCGTCCGTCCTCGACCTACCGCTCAAACGGTTTATGCTAGAAAGATGAAACTTAGCATGGATATGTGTTTTTATCACGTCGACAAAGCGCTATAACAAAATCACGAAATATGTTTTTATTTTGGGTAGCTCCCCTATATGTATTGTATGGGTTTTTTTTCTCGCATCTATACCATTGTCATTAGACAGGTCCTATTGAGATGCTTCTCCAGTCTCAACAGCATGGCACGAACGCTGTCTGTAGTATATGTGTCAGTAAGTTATTCATTAATTCGTTCACTGTGAATGAATGAGGTGTCACTAAGTTGTTCATTCGCTTGTTCACTGTGAATGAATGAGAGGGAAGCATTATGTCATCTCCAGAGTATGTGCGGGGATGACACAGTTCAGTCGATTGTTAGCAACGATAGCGAGTGGGCACATGCGACTGTGAGCCGACAATATAGAAAAATATACTACACTGTAATTTCAGGTTGATCTTCTATGTGAGGGTAGGCCCACACCGATCCATTCATGCTGAAATTCTCGCGGCTCTCCTACCTTGGCTTCGTCACAAATTAGCATGCTCAACCAATTTATGATTTAAGTGTCAGAAAAAAATAAATTTCCTAATGTTGCTTATCCTCGCTGATTTGGACGATGATCATTTCGGTCAGACCGTATCTTCGTTTTTGTTGCTCTTTTATACAAGGTTACAGGAAATAAAGTCTAGATTTATTTTTAACATGGATCAGGCGAATAGATTTGAAATAGGTACATACTCAAGCAATAAGAGAATGACATAGTTTATGACACACTATGAAGCTTAAATTGTATGTTCCATTTGAACGAAAAATAATTTGTTAATTACTTTGATAATCTATAGATGCAATGTTTTTTTTTTTCGGACACATCATCTAGTCCCAAGCTAAGCAGAGCTTGTCTTATGGGTACTAGACAACTGATATAAATACTTAAACATACTTTTTTTGTAAGTACATACATATTATACATAGAAAACACCCAGACTCCGAATCAAATATTTGTTTATCACACAAATAATATTTGGTCTGACCCGGGAATCGAACCCGAGACCTCTTGATCAACAGCCGCATACGCTAACAAGGCAAATTGAAGTGTTTGTTTACTAAATGCATTTGAAAGTATATAAGGTACTAGAATAAAAAAAACAACTAACTTCCAGCCAATCTCTGGAACGGCTGGCAGGTGGTTGATGAAATGATGACACAAGGAGTAATTTAGGTTTTTTTTTTTTTATTTTTTTTTTTACAAGACATGTCTTTAGACTAGCTTCGCTCCGCCTACAAAAACAACCGCGAGTAACTCCGCGGGGCTCAGTAAATTATTATTTTATTATTGTATAACTCAATCTATTTGTGTCTACATGGTATTGTAGAAAGCGATCAAACATGTCACTTGATAGTCAATGATTACTATATCCTCTTCTTCATCATCATCAACATCCTTTAACGTTCCACTGCTGGACTTCTTTTAGTCTAATATCCTGCGCCAGATCTAATTGAAGTACCTACTTACATTACATAAACAGGTATTTTATCACAAGACGGATACCGAGAGTTATAAATAAGTCATGCACCTTTTGCGAACTGTAATAGGGATGTTGTGGGAATTTGTGAGCTGAACATGGTAGACAAAAATATGAATTATAAAACACATACATTTCTTACATGTAATAATATTAATAAATAAATAATAAAACATTTTGGACATCTTCCACACAACTTCTAGTCCCAAACTAAGCATAGATTGTATTATGGGCACTAGACAACTGATATAACTACATAAACATACTTTTTTTGTAAATACATACATAGAAAACACCCAGACTCCGAATCAAATATACAGGTGAATTTTTGAGACGGGACAGTAAGGGCAGGTACCTTAACCGTTATAGTTACAGGAAAACGCTTTAAGGAGACTAGCCATAATTTTTTAAGATATTCTGAACTGCATTTACAGATTTTGGAAAAAATGTACAGCCAGCAAGAAAATTGTCATTTTAAACAAAAACTTTTTTTGATGCCAATTGATCCTGTTTCTTATAAGGATCAAAAGTCTCTACTGGACCGACTGAGGTTTGAGTACTAGAAATGTCAGAAATCGCAAAAAACTTTTCCCATACATTTGTACGGAAATAAATCATTTTAATATGTAGTTTAGATACAGACAAACATAACTTACATTTAGATGATCTACGAAATAAATTGCTTAAAATGACCACCGTTTTAACGAATGGATAAGTTCACTAATTTTTATACTGAGCTAGTAGCAGCCGATAATTTTATTGGATAGATTTCATTTAAAATCCTTGTTAATGCATCTTTCAGCTCCTGAATGTTGCTCCTGAAACAAACTGTTGTATTTTTTTTGTGTACCAAATGTAACATCCACTGTGACCCGAACTGCCTATTCAAACTGGTGTGGCGGAGCGCCATCTTGCTGAAAATAAACTTTTCGCAATTCTGACAGGTGCCATTCATCCAACTGGTTTTAGAAATTCTCTAAAATGACGTCGTTATACACGGAAGAATTAAGAGTGCATTCATAAAATTTCACCCTAACCACTCAATACTTGTCGCAGTGGATACTTATTCGCGTACCACACCAATGCAGATTCCGTGTTCCTATTATTTACAAAATACGCTTAATACAAAAGATGCATTAACAAGGATTTTAAATGATATCTATCCAAGAAAATTATCGGCTCAGTACAAAAACGAGTGTACTTATCTATTCGTTAAAACGGCGGTCATTTTAAGCAATTTATTTCGTAGATCATCTAAATGTAAGTTATGTTTGTCTGTGTCTAAAATACATATCAAAATGATTTATTTCCGTACAAATGTATGGGAAAAGTTTTTTGCGATTTCTGACATTTCTAGTACTTAAACCTCAGTCGGTCCAGTAGAGACTTTTGATCTTTATAAGAAACAGGATCGATTGGCATCAAAAAAAGTTTTTGTTTAAAATGACAATTTTCTTGCTGGCTGTACATTTTTTCCAAAATCTGTAAATGCAGTTCAGAATATCTTAAAAAATTATGGATAGTCTCCTAAAAGCGTTTCCCTGTAACTATAACGGTTGAGGTACCTACCCTTACTGCCCCGTCTCAAAAATTCACCCTGTATACATATTGTACATAGAAGACACCCAAACTCCGAAACAAATCTCGGAATCGAGACCGAGACCTCTTGATCCAACCACTTAACCGACAAGACAATCATAAATATATTGAGGTGTTTTAAAGTTATTGTTACATTCGAAAGAGTGTACCGAATACATTTCCGTCTGACAAACATGTCGTCAAATAAAACGGTAAAGCACTAACGCCCAAAATACTTCACCATTGGGATCACAAAACGAGCAAAACATATCCAACCTCATTGTGAACACGTATGGCAGAAAGAGACAATACCGTATACCGTAATAAAAAGTGAGTCAAATTCTCGAGCCGGTGACACAACGTCCTTGCTGACGGTATACTAACTTTCGTTAGGGTTGCCATCTTACCGGCTCAGTCTGGTCACATTATACATATTATTATGACGACCTCTATGAGTTTACAATGTTAGAGGAATGGGTCTACTCTTTGTGTTCGTTTGTAAGGCACTAACATTAAATTTCTATGAACTTTTCATACACCGAAATGGTTCTTTTAAATTGTTATGTATAATGTTTTTATTAAATGCGAGAAGACCAAAATCGATTAGAGAATTATGCGATGGGATGCACAGCTGTGGGTTGCAATCTGATGATGTCAACACTTACAGACCGATAGAGAATGAGTGTCAGAGAAAATAAAAAAAAATACAGTGGAACATAGCAGATTGACTGCACGGTTGGCCAAGTGGCTTATGCGGTCGCTACACCGCTTCCTACTGCGCCAAGTAACGTGGGTTCAAATCCCACGTAGGATAACACTTTGTGTGATTCACAACTTGTTGTTCTGAGTCTGGGTGTTCTTTATGTCCGTTTCATGTATGTTTGTAAAGTCCCCCACGACACAGGAGTCACATAAGTCTTAGTAAGAATAAAAAAATATAATGATTAAGTTATCTTATTTAGTGCAATTATGAACTTGAGACAAAAACAAATATTTCTATTGCATATTTAACCTTCCATAAAAATGATTTCTAAACAAACATAAAAGGCTTTACAAAGAATAAACATACTGGGTTAATTATTTTGATTCTAATTTAAGTTAGGTAATAATTATTTTTATAAACATAATTTACCTCTCATCAAAATTAGGTACAGATTTTTGTCTTGTTTTAATCAATTGAAACTTCCTCATAGATAAAATCGATTGATATTTTAAATCAAATCACCAACATTTCTAATTGGTTTTAAATGTCAAAAATCTAATAAAATGGATAGAATGTAGCTAGTTTGAATTGAATAGCGTTGTGTAATAAAATCATCAAACGTAAATTTACCAACGATTTGCATTTAAAAATAGGTGTTTATACGTTGATATGATATAACATTTTATACAAATGGCTAATAAAAAACGCATCATACTTGTGCAATGTAATAATTATTTATTAGTTAGTAGGGTAGTTGGAAGTATTCGTCTAACTGTTCATTTGAAAGGTATTATGGAGGGTAGGGAGGAGGTATAACTTGACGGTTTGTTTGTATTAGGGGGCCCTAGTCATTGATGTATTAAAAACCCTTTATATATCAATGGCCCTAGTGTTCATATTACAAAAAGTATTTATTTGTTAAAATAAAATTAATTTCCTCGCTTAATTTTACTGAACTAAATATTACTTAATCTGTATTAATATTATAAGTAAATAAATATTTGTAACACACAACGCCATTCTTCATTCATCACCATGATCATCATACATAAATGGGGGGAAAACTATTCTTTAGTCTTCCATCAGAGTTGCCATTGCGTGAACCTTTAAAGTTTTACAAAAACAAAACAATTAAGAATTGTTCCCGTTTAAAAGTTATAAAAAAAGTCCGCGACAGCATATGTCTACCTTTAACGGTTGACTCACAATTTCCTTTTTTATTAGGGTTCCGAAGTTTATGACTCGGAACCCTTATAGATTCGTCATGTCCGTCCGTCCGTCCTCGACTTCATCGTGTGGGGTATCATTAGATAGGTCTTTTAAAAATAATACAGGGTTTCTACGATGATTTCTTGATTCAGGTATCCGTTTGCGAGAAATTCCACTTTAAAGGGCACTTTTTTGTAAAAACAGGTCCCCCCCCCCTCCGAAAGTGAAACGGCTGGCTCAATAAATCTTTAAAATTCGTGGTGGTGGTCTATATAATGAACTTTAAAGGAAAACTATAACGGATTAGATGGCTTTGTTAGTTCAGGAGTTATAGAGGCTTAACTTGTAAAATTATCTTTCGGATACGATTTTAAATCCAAGTACAATTATGGGTGAACCCTTTTCTGTGCGTGGCCTAACACGCACTTGGCCGATTTTTATTTTAAACAAATATATTGCCGCTGTACAACATCACGCTACGGGTAAAAGAAAACGCAGGCAGCGCTGCGTGAGTAAGCTAGTAAGTACCTACATACCTACAAAATTTTACATAATATGTGAAACCTAGGGCTGGGTGTTGGCGCCAAGCTGGCGATCGTACGTCGAGGACGACAGTCTGGAAAGCGACAAGAGCATACATGTTTTATGAGTTCGATGTAAACTGGCACATCAACTCGCCATCTGCTTACCATCAACTTTTAATGACATTGGAATATTTAAAGGTAAAGTTTAGATTATACTGCACGGATGGTCAACACAACTAACCTACAACATGGATACTAATATTATAAATTAGAAGTTCTAGTGTATCTGTTACGCTTTAATGGCTAAACCGCTTCACTCTTTCAATGAAATTTGTCATGCAGATACTTAGATTCTCGAGGAAGGCAACTATCTATCGCGAAAATAGACATTCACGTAAGTCAAGTCGCGGGCAAAAGTTAGTATTATAATAATCAAAATAATTTTTTTTTTTCTTTTCAGGTAATCATGCAAATAATCTCCATATTTATATAAATATCTATATATGTACTATGACTGACTCACCAGCATATATCACAGATTAGATAACGAAATGATTATAACAGATATATATTGCTGCGGTACAATTATCTATTGCTGTTTTTTTTATTTCATCAACACCTCACGGCTGTCTCTTAGGAGTGTAAGAGTAGTAAGGCCATACGTCCCCACGCAGGCTGAGTGCGGGTTCGGGTCTGGCAAGACAACTGGCTTCGTATAAGTAATCTTGCCGTTGGATGCTATTAAGCTGCCCGAAAGCCTGCAACTATGCTTCACGACTCATCTTCCGAGCCTTTATTCCCAGTTTATTTTGGGGTCGGCTAATAATTCAACCGGTTTTACCTGAATTTTCAGTTTTTCCACAGAGCGACTAGCATCGGAGCTGCGCAACCCTAAGGGAGAACTGAAATTCGAAGATTGAACTAGTTGTCAGTATATTTGAGGGCACTGACTTCCCAATAACGATTGCCATAGATGTTCATGACAACTGGGGCCGACGGCTTTACGTGCTCTCCGAGGCACGGGCGTGAATCACCGCCAAACTACCAAACTCTGGGCTGCTATTAGGAAGTTTCTAAGAAAAACCCTAAAACACTTTTAGGCCCGACCCGGGATGCTTCACGACTGTAATTATAAAATAACAACCGGGATTGCTTGACCTCCGAATCACGGAGACGCTCCTGCTATCATACCACTAACGGTCAGCCATACAGGTACTGACCGTGCTGTAGTTGTTTACCCTTGGTGATTGTCGGGTGTGTCGGAGGTCATCCTCCCTGGCCTTCACCGCCGTCTCCTTCTGCGAAATGACATTTTCGCAGACTGTTGCTGAATACCTAGGGCAACTTGGCAATGAACGCCTCCTTAGCTATGAGCATTTCATTTACTAGTCAGGTAATTACTACCTGAGATACCTTGGTAAGTGCACGGATGGTGTACTGATTTAGAGGTCGCCACGCCGCTTCCACTGCGCTGAGTGTTCTGTGTTCGATCCTCACTTTAAACCAGACTTGTGTGATGAAGAAGTTATTGCTCTAAGTCTGGGTGTTCTTACCAAATAAATAACATTGGAGGGTCTGTTTGTAGTATCAAATGAAGCGTTTTTTGTAAAGCATTTGATATTATGTATAGAACTTACATCAAAAACGCTGTTTTCAATATGTTTGTCAGTCTTTTTGTTAGTTCCAAGTAAACTCCGGTACGACTAGGCCGCTTTTGTTGGAACTTTCACTGGCAAACAGCTGATGTTGTCATAAGTATTTTCCTTGTGTCGAGGTTTTATTTCTTTAATAATTCTAACAAAAAGAAATCAACTTCAAAGAAAATCTATTCCGAGTACCCAAATCGCGACAATATTGTGCCTATGATAATTGAGGAGTTTCCTCGATTTCCTTGGAATACAATCAACAGATCTCGATATGGTGACGATGGGAACACCTGTAAGCTACACCAATTCCAATGCAAAAAGAATTTTTGCAATCGGTTCGTAAACGACAAAGAAATTATCGCTGAAGATACATATATAAAAAAAAAATATTCCGACGAATGGGGAACCTCCTCATTTTTTTAAGGTGGTTAAAAAACCAAAGATATTTTTTTATCTTCCCGAATCATTTTTTTAAAACAATTCTTTTTTATCATACTGTGACTTTGGAGCAGAGTGTATAGGGCTGAGCATATAAATTGTAATGTAAAGCTTATTACAATGTGCATTAGTAAAGTGGTGAATCAGCAAAAAAATATAAGTAGTAGGTATGTAAGTCATGTTCTTAGACCACAAAGCTATGTCATCACCTCGTCCCATGGCCAGCACAAACAGCGTCAGCACCAAACATGACATAATCACACTGACTTGTTATTTTCTGCATCTATTTACCTTGTTAGCTCATCTTGCATGTCTCAAGAACTTGCATTACAATTGTGCAATGCAAGTTTTTTGATGATTCAAATGATTGCATTTGAATAGGATTTCTTTAATACTAGTTTCAATAGCTTCAGGGTAGAGGAAATACGCACCAGAACGAAGCGGTTCGGCTCTTCCTTCTTATGCCGAGCAGTCAAAAGCTGGAACTCACTGCCAGCCCACGTGTTTCCTTCCCACTATGATCCCGGGTCCTTTAAGCGGGGCGTGAAAAAGCATCTTACTAAGCCGCCATAGTGGGGGCCGCCATACTTTGCTGTCTGCATGTGCGGCAGTGATGTGTGGTTTCCCCCACTCTTGGATTCTGCTCATGCTTTCCATCAGGCAGGGTAGAGTCACTTTGGTAGGCTAAACATAAAAAAAAAAAAAAAAAAAAAAAAAAAGCAGACATGTTGTGGTAAGCTTTCACAGCTAAATGTAGTCTATGTGTTATTCTGATGTACGAGTATAAGCTATATTACTGTAAAGTTTCATCTAAATCCGTTCAGTAGTTTTTGAGTAACATAGTAACAACCATGGACGTTTTTTTATACATCCATGGTATCAACTAACAAACTGCCATACATATATCCATCCTTACATTTTTTTTCATTTAAGAAATTACTAGCCAATTCCCGAGGTGTAACTAGGCGTTCCAGAGATTAAATAGAACAAACATAAACACAGACAGACAAAAAAAAACCTTTTTTGGTGTAAGCACCGCATGTACTTGCATTTACATTTAGGATAAACTTTTCATTTGATATTACAAATGGACGCTTCAATTTTTTTTTATTTTTTAAGTGCTAACAGGCTTTGAGTTGTGAAATGTTAGACAAACGTATCAAACAATAATAATTAGTTCCATAGGTATTGTTTGTTTCTATAAAAAAATGGTGGACATTGGACATGTGTAGACTACTAATTAGTAAAACTCATGAGTCGAATCAACAATCATAATTTGAATTCAGAGAGTACGTGCAGACGTATATTATATTGTCGTTTGTTATTGAAAATGAGGTGCAAAATTATCTAAATACCAGATGACCCAGCGAACTTAGTACCACCCAATTTTTAGGTTATGTACTGATGTGCGAAAAATAAAAATCAAAGAACTTGATCGCAGCGCCACCTACCGGGTCCTTCTCGAATATATATCTAAATTTGAATAATGTTAAGTTAGACAACGTTTTTGTTCTTGGTATTAGCGTATGCGACTGGTGATCAAAAGGTATCTTAGATCTCGGATCCAAAAAAAGTCTTAATAGCAGCCTGGAGCATGAAAGTTGGTGGTGTTTCAATCACGTCCGTGCCTCTGAGAGCATCTCATGCTGTTGGTACCGGCTATCATGATCAGCCTATCGCAGTCCACTGGTCGACATAGGCCTCTCCAATTGCACGCCACTTGGTCCGATCCTCGGCTTCTCGCAACCAGCCGTCATGCACAAATCATCACTCCACCTGGCCTGACGTCCTACCCTACGTTTATGAATAGCAACCGTTAATGGGAAGTCAGTGGCCTCAAAAATACTGACCACTAGTTCAATCTGCAATTCACTTTGCCCTCAGGGTTGCGGAGGTCCGATGAAAGGTCGACTGAGCTAGCAGCCGACCCCAAATCATATTGGGAATAAGAAAAACTACAAAGATTATATTAAGTTGGTTTGTTTGAAAATGTAAAATTAATTAAAATGTTCTGCACAGATTGTGTGCTTGTTGTTGTTTAATTAGATATAGGTATATTTGCAACGTTACTTTCGTTTGTTATTTCTCATATGAAGTCACAATGTGTCATACCAAAGCGTGGAATGTTACAGTTAGCAATGAATTTTGTAGTAACTTAAAATAGAAGTATGACATTTCCTATTTAAATTTTTAACCGACTTCAAAAAAGGAGGAGATTCTAAATTCGACAGTTTTTTTTTTATATTTATTACCTCAGAACTGTCGATTGGGTGAACCGATTTTAATAAATATTTTTTCATTTGAAAGCGATATTCCCATGTAGTCCTATGATGAGGAAACCAGGAGCTGATTATAGGATTCTGGATAAATAGATAGAACTCCTCCAATATCATAGTCTATTTGGGTACTCGGAATAGTTTTTCTTTGAAGTTGGTTTTTTTGCAATTTTGATATTTAAATACTATTTAATGAAGTAACAACACGTATTATATTTCGAAGAATAAGAAATCAGATAGTAAATAGGTAGTTCTGCATTTTTCAATAGAACTGACACTACGTAACTAAACATGCATTATCATCACCTAGGTCAGTTTATTGCATAAGTCTTTATAAGCAATGAATTGCTCGAGTAATGTTTAAGGGTATTGTTTCCATAATTGCTCGAAAAAGCACTTACGGTTATGACAAGAGAAACAAATTAATTCATTATTTGACAGTAAAAAAAATATCTCAGTTTCTTAATAAATCAATCTATAGAGAAACCGAGTAAAGTTACTAATACGATTATTTATTTTCGAGAAAAAAATCATCAACAGTGACTAAAATCACCGAAATCGACCTTTTCTGTTTGGAATCAATCTAGTATTATGTTGCTTTATTTGAAATAAATATTTTATTAGTTGCAAGAAAAAAGTACAAAAAAGAGATTAAGCATTTAAGGTTTCTATTAATTCTCACCAGAAAGTCATAATTTAATCTTAAACATCATTAATTTTTAGCGGCAAAAGTTCCATACATTTTAGTATGGAGAAATAATTTGCAATAAAACAGAGTTCACGCGATTCAAAAATTCAGTGTTCTCCGAATATTCAAGGCGAGCGCACGCTCGTTTTTAGCTCCACACGCACTGTCACGCACACAGAGATTTGATCGTTTACATACGACGACGTGACTGTGTGTAACTTTTGATAATATTTGGTAGGTCTGAGAATAGACACACCAATCTTTATATTTTAAATTATTATTAACCAACTTCAAAAAAGGAGTATTATTTGTGTTTTTTTTATTGTACATTCATTGATTACTCTGTCAATTGTGAACCGATTATTAAAATTCATTTTATATGACTGCCTCGGTGGCGCTGTGGTAGCATATGCGATTGAGGCCTCGGGTTCGATTCACGGGTCGGACCAAATGTTTATGAGATCCACAAAATTTTTTTTTTTAGGTGTTGGCTGTTTTCAGTGTTAGTTCATAGGGAAACCCTAAAATTTTATAAGCACGTTATAAATAGTTATTATATATTTTTTTATTTTGTAATGCTATTCCAGACGCAATATCTGAGCTGGTAGCCATCATTTCGTAATGATGAGGGCAGTAGTAGCGCATGCGACTACTTTGCTTGAGTAAGGATTCAGGTTCGATTCCCGTGTAGGACCAAATATTTGTGTGATCCGCAAATATTTATTTCGGGGTCTGGGTGTATTCTATAGGTAAGCAACAAAAAAAGTATGTTTATGTATTTATATCAGTTGTCGAATCAATAATATAAGCTCTGCTTAGTTTGGGACTGGATGATGTCGTGTGTAAGATGTTCGAAATAGTTGTTTATTTATTATTGTAATATATCATACTGCCTTGTTGGTCTTGTGGTCAGCGTATGCAACTGCTAACCAAGAGGTCTAGGGTTCGATTCCCGGGTCGGACCAAATTTTTGTATGATCTGCAAATATTTGTTTCGGAGTTTGGGTGTTTTCTATGTATAATATGTATGTATTTATAACAAAAAAGTATGTTTATGTATTATAAACTGCGAAATAAATATTTGCGGATCACACGAATATTTGGTAGATGATATTCTGTGTCATTCGTCTGAAATATTTATTTATTGTTATTTATTATAAACTAGCTTTCTGCCCGCGGCTTCGCCCGCGTGGAATTCGTTGAT
Organism: Phragmatobia fuliginosa; assembly: GCA_932526445.1. NCBI lineage: Eukaryota > Metazoa > Arthropoda > Insecta > Lepidoptera > Erebidae > Phragmatobia > Phragmatobia fuliginosa. The sequence continues at coordinate 20,383,524 of OW052069.1, read as the reverse complement.
ATCACACGACATGGTAAGGGTAGATTAAACAATCTTACCTGATTTTATGTTTGATAATAAGGAACTTCGACACAAACTTCTTTCAAGATGTTCAGCTGATGATGGAAAGTAATACTACTCAATGGTTTGGTCTTGGATGATTAGTATTTCACTTTTATACGTATGTATAAACCGCTTGTCGTATTTATGTTTTACTAGCTTTAGCCCATGGCTCCGCCCGCGAGTGTGTCGATTTTCGTGGTAAAAAGTAGCCATGTCCTTTCTCGGGGTCCCATATATCTCTATACTGAAATTGATCAAAATCAGTTCAGCGTTTTACGCGTGAAAAGGTAACAGACAAACAGACAGACAGAGTTACTTTCACATTTATTTTAGTAACATTATTGCGTAAATAAGCCGTTTGCATTAAATATATTAAAAAAAAACACAGTCCTCTGCCTCTTCAACCTGTCTATTAAACTCAAAACATAACGTAACTTAAAAACTACTGCACCAATTTTCATGATGTTTGCAGCAATGGATAGATTGGTTTTAAAGGAGGGTATAATTTGTCAAATTTTAAATGTTTTTTAAATGCCTATAAGACCACGTATCGTTAATCACACATTATTGACATAATAAAATCTTACACTGAGAGTCACTAGTGTAAGATTACGGCCAATTACGGGTGCGACCTGGATGAACGCTCTGACGTATTATAAAATATTTATTTAAATAATATTGTGTAATAAACAATTTTATTCTACATATTTCATGTAGAATAAAATTGTTTTAAATGTCTACAGTATTTATTATGATAAGGATTAATATTACATTGTTCCAAATTACTTTGAAATTATTATTCACAAATAAAATAATAAAGAAATATTAAAAAAGTATAATTAAAAAAGTATTACTGTAGGTTATTCCTAATTTATGTAACTCGTAAACTTTTGTCAATATTGGCTTTATTTATGTGTTCCTTTAAAATAATAAAATAACATTAATAAATCTTCTTTAAAAGGTAACCTTAATTATGATGAAAACCGTATTTAAATACCTTGCGTATTTAAAACGATCTGAGTTGACAGACAATGCACGCGAGCAAATTTATTTTATACTGTGTAAAATTATTTTATAATCTTTGACCATTCGATTGGTATACAGAAAGTATTATGACTTTCTGTACTGAATGAATCCTACGGGCTTTACGTTATGGCAAGATACATTGCGTGCGTTGTAAGACATTAAAATACGTTCTACAAAGGCGAACAGTTGATGGATATTTAACATAAGCAAAAAACCGAAAGTCGGTGATTGCTTGCTACGGTATGTATGCGACAGTGCGCGATGCGTCTGTGTGCATGTAAAATATGTATGTGGGTGTTCAATCACAAATTCTCACGCTTGGTGTCGCGGGCCTTAAAGACTTCGTGGAAGAGACATTCGTCAGCATATATCGAGCGGCTAGATAAGAATGGTGACACGACCTCACTGCAGAACTATTGTACAACCGAAGGTAGTAAAGGCACGCTGATTATAACACGAACTGTCCGGTTCGACCGGGGACTACCTTCTCACAGAAAATGAATCTAAAATAACAGCGTTCGTGACGTGATGATGTAGAATTATCTCAAAAAGCCGCCATAATGTAGATCATCTCAGGTAAAGTGTAATGTCTGCATACGAAATTAGGATGGTGAACACTACTTAACTGCTTCGATGGTCTGGTGGTTAACGTATGTGACTGCTGATGAAGAGGTCTCGGGTTCGATTCCCGGATCGGACCGAATGTTTATGTGATCTGCAAATATTTGTTTCTTAGTTTGGGTGTTTTCTGTGAAAAATATCTATAATGTGTGTATTTACAAAGAAAAAGGAAGTTTATGTATTTATTTTAGTTCTCTAGTACCCACAATACAAGCACTGCATAGTTTGGGACCAGATGGCGTTGTGTGTAAGATGTCCGAAAGAAAAAAACTCTTGAATTCTGCTCGTGCTTTCAATCAGGCCGAGTATAATTACTTTGACAAGGTCATATTAAAAAGGCGATGTCCTCCGGGCCGTTACTACGAATCCATTGAGACCTTATTCAATAAAATGGCTTCAGGAGTTCAGGGGCTACATTAAAATAAATCGGCCAAGTGCTAGTCAGGCCACGCACAGGAAAGGGTTTCTTAGTCACCCATATTGGTACGTGGATTTAAAATCGTATTCAATGGATAATTGTTATGTTTATGTATTAATGCGTTAATTTTCTATGACTTTTCCAAGTAAGCGCATTGTACAAGTTAAGCCTCTATGACTCCTGAACTAACAAAGTCAACTAATCCGTTATAGTTTAAAGTTCATTATATGGACCACCATCACGAATTTTCCCAGTGTTTGTGAGCCCGGCGTTTAGCCAAGTGTCATATAAAGTGGAATTTCTCGCTAACAGATACTTAAATAAAAACATTCTTAGAAACCCTTTATTGTTTTTAAAAATCTATCTAAAGATACTCCACACGATGGTGTAGCCGCGAGAAAAAAAAACATCCCCACTTTACTTGTAGAGGAGGTACCCCAAATAAAAATATTTTTCATAATTTTATTGTAGCACTTTGTCGACGTAATTACAACACATATTCATGCAAAGTTCCATCTTTCTCGCACTTACCGTTTGGACGGTAAGTCAAGGACGGACGGACGGACGGACATGTCGAGTCATAAACTTCGGAATCCTAAAAATACACAAAGTGCCAAAAAAGGTAGCAAACGATTTATTATTCTGGCTTTCATCTCACATATAATTTTATTGAAATAAATTATTCATGAGTGTTGAACATATTCGTCAGCTCTTCGACCTTCAAGTTGCCTCGCTCCAGTTGTTTAAAATATCACCTAGTTCTAATAGAGTGGTTACGGATGGAGAAGGGAATAATAACTTCTGACTTTCTTTAATTTAATTATCTCTTCAGTTTTAAGAGCAGAAAGTAAAAGCTACAGGTACAGTTGTCGCCATGAAGATGGGGATATATTACTTCAATTTATTGTTGGTTGTTTATTTATTTATTTTATTCTTATTTTACGAGTCAGAAAACTTACAGATAGTTACATCATAAAAATGTATTTACATTATCTACATGAAGGCTAATTAAAAGTTTTCACAGATATGTAATATTCAATAGATTAAACAAGGTTATTATCTATTTATTAAGTGTTTCATATTTATTTGATACTAGCCGTGCCCCGCGGTTTCACCCGCGTTTTTCTCGTTTCTGTGGAATAAATAGGTTTTCGATTTTACACCTTGTGTTACAAAATAGTAATTTTATTACGGATCCCTAATTTTGAAAAAAAAAATAGCCTATAGCCTTCCTCGTTAAATGGACTACCCAACACTGAAAGAATCATTCAAATCGGACCAGTAGTTCCAGAGATTAGCGCGTTCAAACAAACAAACAAACAAACAAACAAACAAACTCTGCAGCTTTATAATATTAGTATAGATATTACTTAGGTTGTTTATTCTATTCATTTCACCCAATTGAAAAGTTTGGGTTCGGTTTCGGGTTCCGAGGTTCAACTGATAGAAAGTGACTACACCATGGACACTCGCAACTCAAGAGTAACAAGTGCCGCTCTTCGAGGAGGGCTAACGTCCTCGAAGATCTCATTATTTTTATATCACCGACTGTACTCTCACTTACAGTAAACATTACCTAATTACGCGCCTCTCATTACCATAACGCACTACGATGGTCCGTTTGCGATGTTATTAAATAAACATTTACCGGTGTGTTTGTTTATAACGGCTACGTGGAGTACGGCGCGTGCGCATCTCATAATAATTAAACTTATTACAGAGCACTTTCCTTCCGCATTCTGTCTCGCCAAAATCTCTCTCCGTTATTCTTGAGTCTTGACATGTGAATATAAACGTTGTAATAGTAACCTGTTCGTTTGTGGCTGAACTAGGGGTCCTATGTTCGATTTCCACCCAGGACTTATATTGTGTGATGAGTACAATGATTTGTTCTTTTTCTTTTTTTATATATAATTTATGTATTTAAGCCGAGAAGGCTTAGAAGTGACTCTGCTCTGCCTGATGGAAAGTATGAGTAGAATCCAGGTCACCATCCCAAAGGCAATGCAGCATGGTGAACCATACCATGGCGGCCTGGTCAGATGTACTGACATCATTTTGCCTGGTATGATGCAGAATGATTGAGTCTCCGGTCTCACTCTTACCGATGATATACGACAGCAAGAATGCTGTCATTATTAGGTTGGTCTTCTGTGTGAGGGTTACTGCCCCGATGGAGCCGGCCTATTCGTTCTTAAATCAGAGTGGTTCTACACTCTGGGTGTAATGTATCTATAATGTGCATATATTTATAAATGTATGTATAAGTACGCTAGTTGACACACGCGACTTCGACTGCGTCTCTTTTCCTATTCGTCTAAGCGTAATAAACTATGTTATCTTAGACACACCAACAAAAAACACATTTTAAAGAAAAAAACGTGTTAAAAAAATTGGTTTGATAGTTTCGGAGTTCGTGAGAACATAGCACAAAAATAAATAAAATTGGTGGTGGTGCAAATCAGAAGTTTTTTACTACATGTATATGTATAAAAGTACATACGGAACTTACATAAAAAAAAGTTTACATTTTTTGTTTGTCTGTCGCTCTATCTGTCTGTCTGTTTGTACCCGCTAATCTTTGGAACCGCTGTACAGATTTTGACGTTTCTTTCACTGGCAGATCACACTAGCTTTGCTTCGCGACGTTACTCGCAATTTACAACAATAACTCTGGGATACAGCTAGCAAAAGGTTCATTCTCATTTTACCATAGTACAGACTCTTCCTAGTTAGTGATCAGAAAAAAGGAAAGTTAACTTAAGTTATAATCATGACTATTAAATATGCGATGTACCACAAACTCTCTGATTCAACATTGTTTTTAATGAGTGATTCCATACGAGGTCGGTAAGCGGTCGTTACATCAATGGTATGACAGTGCAGTGCGCGCGCGAATTGCTAATGGACACCATGAACGTGAGTTGCAATTTCTTGTAATTTCTTATACCATAATTCAACAAACAATATTGTGTATACTTTTCAGGAAATAAAGTTACTATTATAATTACCGATTTTTGTGAAGCAGTGGTATCATTATGATTGAGCCGACCCGTTTGTGTTTATTATTAGGTATTTCGTATGACATGCTAGCAGCTAAAGAGATGATGTGTATGTTTCAAATAGGTTCGAGATATGTTTGTCAAGCCTGTTCTTAAAGCAGTTTAACGAGGGAGCCGTAACCATGTTCTCTGGGAATTTGTTCCAGGATGTTAAAACTCGGTCAGACAGGAAATGCCTCTTGGGGTTTTTCTTAGATGAATTTCGATATAGCCTTAGAGGTCGCCTTCGCATGTTAAGTTATGGTTTTCCCATGTTAAGATAACATAAACAGGAAGGTACATATATATACACCCGAATTCCTAGTGTTTCGTGAGAGTAGAAAACGTCGCTAAGCTGTAATTGGTACGTGTAACGTGGTTGTAAACAAAAAATAACTACTTTGCCATAGCGATTTTTGTCTTCTGAAGACTATTAGACATGACCAATTAATTGCACCTATATCAGAAGACTGATTGCCTGGATATATAATTTTATTATTTGAACCCATTTTGTCCAAAAGGGACTACGTTTAACTAACTTGAGTAAGCAAAAATAAGCTTTAACGCCTTCCGTTTATGTTTGCGAGATGCATAATAAATTCGAATTGTATATATTATTGTCCCGAATTCCGAAAACCTACTAAGCTTACTAACAAAATATAAATAGTAATTCCGAGTTCTTAGGGATTCAGTACACGTTGACAGTACCAATATAATGTATTTGTGAAAGACATTAAATCTAGGTATTCCACTTTGAACCAAACAAGTACATACTACTTTCAGTGTACATTGTAATAAAACTTTAATTATTCATCTCATACAATTTGACGACTCCCACGCAACTATTTAAAATTAAATCTGGTTTTGTCAACGAAACAACAGTTAGAACGTAATTGTAGCCTTTCTAATTAAAGATGTCATCAATTTTTTAATATGCAAACCGCAATACAGCTCTCAAATAAAAATATAATTTATGTTCTTAACTTTAGAGTTTGTTTTCTAAGAACACTTTACCTGCTTAAACAAACAAAAATCAAAAATCAAATACGAAGATTTAAAAATAACTTTTAATGTGTAGGTGCATAAGTTCCGTTTTCTGTGGAGGCGTTTCGTCTGTTCCGATTAATTACTGGATAGATAATTGAAAGAAGTAG